>CM073768.1:14809707-15493723 GCA_037158775.1 Hetaerina titia | reverse complement strand
GTTATTATTTCGTGTTTGATTGAAAATTTTACTAGTTTCGAATATTAAAGAATCACAAAATTCGGTGAAATATGACTTTTATTTTTTCCTCGGATGAATATGGATGGGATTTTGATTGTTTTTATGAAAAATTGACATGTTTTTGAACATTAAAAAACCACGCTTTTCGTTGTACTATGAGTTTTATTTTTTGTACGGTTGAATTATCGGGGTTTTACGCTTTCGTATGAAAAGTGGATATTTTTTTATCATTAAAAATCACGATATTCGATTTATTATGAAATTGTTTTTCGTCGAAATGCATAAGGGAGGTTTTTGAAAATTTCATGAAAATTTCACATTTTTTCCAAGCATAAAAAATAGCGTTATTCGATGGTGGATGACTTTTGTTTTTGACTATGATTAATATGGAGGGGTTTTAGCGCGGTTTTATGAAAATTTGACAGGTTTTTGAGCATAAAAAAATCATGATATTCGGTGTAAAATGACTTTTATCTTTAACTCGGATGTATCACGGGGGGGGGGGTGTAGTGAGATTGCGCTTTTTTCTATTAAAATTTTAAATATTTTCAAACATTATTAAATTACGTTATTTGGTGTAGGATGACTTTAATTTTTGGAGCGGAATCAAAGCGTGTTTTTATGAACCTATAGCAGATTTTTCAAGCATTTGAACAATCAAGGATTTCTTAATACGTGGGTGGTCTGAAAAGTTTCCGACTCAGAAAATTTCAGAAAAAATGTCTTGATCTTTGTTAGGTCGGAAACTTTTAAGACCACCCTTGTGTTGTGAGTTTCTTTATTTGGCTCGGGTGAATGAGGGGGAGGCATTGCGCGTTTTTCTGAAATTTTGACATTTTAAATGATAAAAATTAGTGCGGAATGAGTTTATTTTTCCGCGGGTGCGAAAGGGTGATTTTGCGTGTTTTTATGAAAAGTTGATTTGCTTTCGACCACCAATACGCAAGGTCCCTCATGCGCATGTCTAGTATGATATTGTCATTTAGAACTCCACTGAGTACACAAAGGAGATAAATAAAGAGGTCCATAAATAATTGCGGGTACACATGTATCCTCTTCATGCAATTTCACCTTTTCCCTTTCTTGCTCTCCTGTTCTCGCATAACCCGTCTCAGCGTGGGGACGGTATGCGGCATGAGCGGTCGATGATTACTTTTACCCTTTCATATTTAATGTATGAGAAACTTTTGAATTGGGCCAAATGAACACTTTTTTAAAACTAATTTGGGCGAATATGTGTATTCGTGCACATAGGTGTGCGTCCTCGCTCTGACGACTACTTTACACGTGCGCTTCAGGAGTTCTATTTCGAGTGGATGTCTTCTTCCTTTTCCCTTACCCCTTGCACAAATCCCCCCAATCCTTTACCCATTTCTCCTGGCGCTTGCACATCCCGCCACACGCCTTTATTGTGGATCCCGGAGTACTTGTATAGATACAAATGCAACGTCCTGACGAAGATACTCCGCAATATTGCAGCGTTGCTGGGGAACACGTTTCAAACTGCAACTCCCGTCTCTTAATAAATCCATAGCATAGGGTCTGCTAGAAAAAGGACTCTCTTCTAAAAAACCGACATCGCATTGTAAGGAGTGCATAATCATGCAAAGGGCAATGATGAATACAAAGTACTGATAGGTAAGACTAGAGAAAACGTTTCAAATGAATTTGATATATAGTATAACGCAATTATGAAACTGCTGTAGAAAATTCACTTCCTTTCCCGGTAATCCAATTTTTCCGAGTAAATTCTCTCTCCTTTCAATGTTCACCAATTACGAAATTCATAATCGATGAATTATTAACTAAGTAAAATTTATATTAGAGTGCAATTAGATAATTCATTTGAATTCACAAATGACTTCTTAGTGTACGAGTACCTTCCAATCGCAAGGGAAAAATTTGAAAGACTAATACATGAGTAGTAAGTAGCATTGGTGATTAGTCTATTACATTAATAATGCAGCAATATTAGGCAGTTGAGTGTTTGGGAATCGGTGTAGGGCCCCACCAGCCCTGAGTGTTTAATCACCTGTTCGGTAAAGAGCGCTGATCAGTGAAACTACTCTAGGAATCAAACGACCTCGTCTTCCGCTCCCCAATGCATTGAATGAAGGGCTGTCTCGTCCTGCCTCATGTCCAACGCCGGTGCTTTTTGTAGCAACAATTACTCGGATATGAATTCAAAACAATGTTGCTTGATAAGGAGAATATCTCAACATTTTCACGAAAATATGATTTAATTATCTCCTTTTAGTAGAGCATACATTTTAATCCATCCCGAGCAATTCTTAAATTGACTGACTTAAATGTAGTGTATTTTTGACGTCTCCACGCACTAAGGTACTAGCTCTTCAATAAAAATTACAGTTATTTTATGTTTTTCCCTTAAAATAGAAATGCTGCCATTGAACGAAAATCTTTCAGTACTGCCATTTCATGTAGTCAGCCACAGGGTTTATAGATTTCTCGCAAAAATATTTTTAGTGCTGCCCACTGGCTTCCAAATCACCAAATAATTATCGTGAGTACTACTTTCATCATTGACGCTACTGTCATAGTATGTCTGGGCAAGTCAATCCGGATAATGAAGCAAGGACGATTAGACAATCGTCCTTGCAAATGCTTGCAAACGATATTTAAAAAAAGGATCCTCGACGCACGGATTGAAGATACTGACTTATTTGCGTCCAGTGCAGCGGGAAGAACAGCGGAAGAATCAAGAAGGGTGGAGGTGCGAAGAATGTGAAAAGGGCGATGCAAACGCACCAGATTAGGGTGGAGGGACCATGTGATCGAAAAGCTAAATGGTGAAATGCAAACGGAGAACGAAACTTCCGTGAAATCAGAAAACGAGCAGTTTGCATATCTCCTCTGTATCGCAAAAATGTAAATTTTGAGGTTGTAAAAAACGAGAAGACGAGATTGCCGGAGAAACGCCGCGGTGTGGATTCGGATGGAGATGGTAGCGCGAGTGACGGATTTGGGAAGATTCATCTCCGCTTCCTCAAGTGTCGCGGAAATGGAAGGAACGAGATAAACAAAGAAGAGAGTTATGTGGGGGTTCTATGGAGAAATTCAGAGTGAGAATTTGCGAGAAATGTGGAGCGAGAGTAAATTAGCATGAGGACTGAGCGATTGTAGTGCAAAATTGAGGAGATGGAAGGTGCACTAGGAAGTATATTTCACTTGTGGTACTTGTGGTATCGTACTTCGGCATAAACGACGTCCGAGGTGGCAAAATAGATTTTCATAAATTGCCGGGTCATCAGGAGAAATTTACACCCTCCAAACAGAAATTTAATAACGCCAACATATTACTCAGCAACATAATTCGCAGGAAAAGATAGTTGGAGCAGCAAGATAGAATAAGTCAAGGAGAGTGAATAGATTGCGTGTGTCAGAGATTAGGTTTATTCATTGTCGGCACATCTTGTTGACTCATAGTGCACAACCTAGTTATAGAGGGTGTTCATCTCGACAGAAGAGGTTTGCAAGTGAATTGAAAACTTCCAAGTGATTTAGTGAACACGCATAGAGCGCAGTGAGAGGTGCAAATGGAAACCAAGGTGATCTGGTGGAAAATGACCTTGGGGAAATGAATAACTTGCTTTGTCGCTGTCCACGGGAGAGAGTTCGCTACGAGGAAGGAAGCCACGAGAAGCGGAATAAGGAGTGAACCAGGAAGCGAAAAGCGGCGGACGCCACGTGAGCTAGACTGTGGGGAACTGCTGCAGAGAGCAGCCAGTCCTTGTCCATTTCCCCCATTGAAAAAGCCATCAATGTGTACGGAACAAAACCGTTCCTTTGAAGGTTAAAGTTTCAAATAACCCTAGTGAGCTACGAATTTATATTCAATCAAAATAGCTAATTTGAAGGCATATTGGATACAGGTAACCGTAACGTCTTCATCAGCACAGATTCTTGACTTAACCATAAATATTTAAATTATAAGATCAGTTTAATTCCGCCATTCTCTGCTATTCAGTGTTGATTCCCTTACCAACTGAAAGTCACCAACCAAGAAACATGTACATAGGAAATATTGAGGACGTGAAACAGGAAAGGTATCAGGGATTGAGGTAATTGACATTAAATAGAGTAGAATGGAGGGCTGCAGTAAACCAAACCTAAGATCGAAATACTGATGATTATGAGATGTCTCGTTAATATAAAATTTCCGTAAAAGGTAATAAAATTGTATAAAAGATGGAGAAACCAAAGTCCAATTAATGATACTTGCAAAAAAAATATTTTTAATGCTATCGCTTTCGCAACCTTTCTCAATGATCAGTGATATCAGTGGAGAGCCTGGCGGCTCCGGTTCTCCCTCACACCTCTGGGTTCCAGTGGGCACCTGAGGGTCAATCACCTGCCTCTGGAGACGCCTTGCATGATTCTTTATCGGACGCACTCCGACTTGAAGTCCACCCTTCGCCTCTCACCTTTTCAAAACGAGATAAAACTCCGCTCACGCACGCATGCGCAGAATGACGTGCAACCCCAAAACCATTCATTCACCTGGAGCCGATCAAAGCTGAAAAATGTCGGAGGCTAAAAAATTCACGCGGAAGAGCGGAGATGGGGGGAGGGAGTTTGCGTGTTCGGGAGGCGTAAGGGGGCGGGGTGTGCGGGGGGATGGTAGGGGGTCGTGGGAAGAAAGGGGTTGGGAGTAGAAAGGGGAAGCGATAAAGGGGATCGAATGGGTTGGGAAGTGGATGAGCGGGGGTGGGTCGCGATAAATCTAGAATGAGGAGAGGGCATCGGAGGTGCCCTCTCCTCATTTCTCGGAGCGAGAGGAAAGCGCCCCACGGCGACTGCCGATGGCGCTTGGATCGAAAGAGTGAACAGATATTGTATGGATAGCAGAACATTCGATAATTGAACACAGAAAGTCCATTTTGACCTGTTGCATTAATTACCACAAATTTTGGGTCAGGTACGCATCACCATGTCATTTATTTACACCTATAATCTATTTTAATGTACGATATAATTTAAGATGCATCGCAATCCCTGTGAATACGTACAAACAATGACATTTTCAACTGCACAGTATTTCACTTTGCACCCAATATGCCAAAATGTTTTCGGCACTGACTTGTCTAGGTCAATGGAAATTTTTGGAAATGGAAAGTTTCCTTTGATGTCTGCCTTCGAAACAAATCTCCGTAACTCTAAGCGGCTCGCGTATTTAAATGCGTGTAATCGATTACATAGTCATTATATATTTTGAAATTAAGTGTCAGTTTTAATTCGTTTATTTGTTTCGTTGTTCCCTCCTTCGAAATTATTTCCGCGTTCTTGCAATCGCAGTTTCTTTAATTACGAGGAAAGATGCATGGTGCACGACAATTAGATATCTTACTCGGGGCCGTTAACACCGCTACCCTTCTTAGAACAGAGTTGTCATCATCATCACTTTATCATTTCAATCTTAGGATTGGCTTACAGCCGCCCCCCATTCGCCTCTATTTAAAATCAATGTTCTCAATCCCTGATACCTTCCCTATTTTACGTCCTTCTTAATTTGTCCTACGTACATGTCTCTTGGTCTTCCTCGTGGAATCTCCCCTTCTATTTTTCGTTCTATTATATTCCTTATCAATCCATTTTGCCTCAGTGCGTAGAGTTCTCCATATGGACCTATCCTCTTTTACTCTTCTATACACTTCCTCATTACTTACCTTGTCTGTTTATTTAATCTTCACCATTCTCCTTCAGCACCATATTTCAAACGCTTCTTTTCTTCGCTGGTCCGCTTTTCCAATGTCCCAAGTCTCGGAACCAAAGGGTGCCATTCCTTCCTTGTTTCCATCCGTCGGTTATTTGAACATAGTAATTGCCTCTTCTTCATGAATGCGTTCTTAGCTTGGGCTATTTTTCGCTTGATGCCGGTCGAACTTCTTCCATCCCATGTTATGCTGCTGCCCAGGTAGATGAAGGATTCCACTTGTTCTAGTTTTACCCGTCGAATTGAGATATCTGCATTCAGTTTCTCTCTTCTGCACACAAAGATTTTAGTTTTCTTCTTTTTGGTGTTCATATTATATTCCCCCAGCACTTGATCCATAGCACTTAGAGTTGCTTGCAGGTCCTCTAACGTTTCCGCCACTGCTGCGTTGTCATCTGCAAACCGGAGCATATTGATTTCTTCCCAATTTACCTTGACTCCTTTGATACCCAATTCATATGTTTCTTTTATTGCCTCTTCCAGGTATACGTAGCATTTAAGAAATCGAATATGGAAAAAACGTGTAAAATAGATGTTGCTTCAATGGTTTGTGAGCTAGTGTGTTGATGCAGATGAGAGAGCCACTGTCCTTTTTCCTTTCTTCTTCGTGCCCTTGGTAGATCTCGGGTGGCCATATGCATGTGGAAATAGTGGATTAAAAGTAGAATGGGTGGTGAACTAACACCACCCTGCCACACAACCTTAAGAAGGCTTCCGTAGATGTGTATTGATGTAGATGTAGATAAAATACTGATTACAAGGCCTGTTTCAAAAGTAATAGGACTGAGTTCATAAAAAATATATTGCCAGGACTGATACATTCACTCAATAGTCTTAAAAGTAGTGCCCTTGCGCGTCCAAACACCGCTGCCAGCGGGTTTTACACGCCTCGTACGCCTTCTTGAAAGCGGCTCCCGGAATGCTGCTAAGCTTCCTCGTCACGGCCTATTGTAACACTTCCACCGAGCCGTGGTGACGTACTTTCAGAACGGATTTGAGGCGGGAGAAGAGGAAAAGGTCTGGTGGGGCAATGTCAAGGCTGTAGGGTGGCTAAGGAAGGGTTGCCACGTTGTGCCAGGCCAGGTATTCCGTTGCTCACTCCGTACTCATAGAGTACTCGCGACACTTAAATTCGCAAACCCCTTTCTCATGTCTATTTCGCTCACAAGTCGATGCACATCACTTTTAGGGATGCCAAGTTCTGCGCTTCCTGCTCAACAAATCCCTCACTCCTAGCAAGACAAGGCAAGGCAAGATTTTCGTCACTTTTTGAAATCGGGCTTCCAGAATTTTGGGCGCCTTCATCATCTCCTCTACCCTCCCGGAAAAACCTGCGATCCTCAGAAACACCCGATTAACCCATGGCGTTATCACAATAAGCTGCCTTGAGCATGTCGTGAGTCTCTTGCAAGACTCTCCAAGTTTCACGCAAAATTTGATGGCGCAGCACTGTCCCAATAACCGGTTCACGACGGAGCCTAACGAGCTTACGTTGCTGGGATTTCGCAAACGAACTATCCGTACTTCGAAAAGGCTGGGAGCCAACTGCCAACGGCCTCTCACCTTTCCTGAGACCCCCTCCCCCTTGAACCCAGCCAGAGAAAGTCGGTTCACCTATCCGACAAAAAATAAGTCCTAATACATTTGGAGCACACCTTGTATGCACGGCTGTTGACAGCTTAACAATTTTGACCTCTTTCTAATTATTCTAATTGTTTATAACTTTATGCAAATATGGGTTTTCATTACGATTACAAAGTAGAGGAGCCTAAGGGAGGGTGAATAAAATTCCGACCTAAGAATTTGTTGTGCCCCCTCCAGGCATATGACACGGATGTTGAGGACCGGGCGAGAGTTGGACGCCAAGTGCCAAAAATACAGGATATACAGTTACACTACCACATTACTATCTTACCTGGAAGTGCCTATACAAAATAATACTTATTCTCTAATTAAAAATAGAACATTTAACTAAAGTTTCCATAAAAATTTTAGAAAATAACATCACTATATCACACGTCCACGCACGCTCAATATACAAGCTCACCATCTACATCTACAAACTGTCCTACTAGTAGTCGCAAGGATTCGTGGCGGGGAGTGTCAGATCGCCAGTCATTATAATTTCACTCCAATACCTCCAAAATATTAATCAAAATATGAATTAATCACATAGTAAACATATAATACACGAGATTGTCATTACTTTCTACGCTTTACCTAATTACGAATACAAGTCATCTCAGCTGGAAAGATAAGATGTAAATAGGAAACAATTGCACGGTAAATCAAAATTATTTTGAGGATTCGCGTGAAAGCATACGTTTCACAAACTATTTTTTAAACTCTGACGTCATATGATACTGACATGGAACAGGGGGAGAGAGGTGTTTGCCCGAGTATCCTTTGTATGACTACGGTTTCTTCTAAAATTCTGATACCCTGAAACTAGACAAGTTTTAATTAAAGTTCACCATCAAAATTATTCTTCTGAAGTGATTAGTTCGACAGCCTTTGGATAGGGCCTTCATCTTCGAATACATCTCTCCCTGAAGCGGACGGCCGCCTTCCGCCATCTCTCCCACCTGCTCTCTCTCTCTCTCTCTCAACATGCTCCCACTCTTTACCTACGGAACAAATGACAGCTGAATCGAACTCAACATGCTGTTCTTCTAACGATATCCCTTGGCGGGTTCCCCATCCCTTTGCATCCCCATGCTCGCTCGCGATGGCTAAGCACACATTTCACGATGGGCTCGGGGAGGAGTGCGCTTCGAGAAAAGGGTCCATAGATATCATGGCAATAAATACTTGGCGGGCAGGGGGGAAGGGATGGGGAGAAGGGTGTGGGCTGGGTGAATAAAAGACGAAGCCTGGAGGATAACGGGGGGCGGGAAGGGAGAGCATGGGGTGGCTACAAATATAACATACGAACAGATAAGCGTCATCATTTATTCGAGGGATATTGAGGACACCTGATATCCGCCTCAGACAAAAGCAAATCCGAGAGATCGTGAATCACGGAGAGAGGGGCTGGTGCGCCCGCCGAATCACGATCGGAGGGTCCCGAGAGGGTCTCTCTTTTGGGGAGGCCGGACGTGCGGGGGAGGTAGGACTCACCCGCCTCAGATAGTGGCTATCGGCCAATCGTCCGTCGCACGGGACAGAGCGGAGAAGAGTTTGCTCTCTCTTCCGCGAGAAGGATTGACGCTTGCGTTTCGTTTTTATCGCGATAGCTGACTTTTATAAAGGAAAAAATAAGTTTATCACGACCCGCAGGTGACTCATGAATTATGGAAGTTATCTTGAATGGTAACAGAAGTTGTGGAAAAGGGATGGAATTTCAATTCTCCAAGATTGATTACGAGTAATCAAATAATCTTGCGAAACATCTGTTAATCAATGGACATGGAAGTTTTAAATTCTGTGTGCTACATTGCATTGGCAGCCGTTTTGAGCTTAACGCATTATAACCACGTGAGGATTTCAGAAAGCATCGAAACATTTCTTTTCATCGGTGAACGCTGGCAATCCTTAATGCCCTTTCCTCGAAGCAGACGCTTAATATATCCCATCCCTACCTTGAGCCCTTTAGAGCCCTGTTTTTCCCCACTTTCCTCCATAAGACGTCCATCAATCACGAAATATTTGTTAAAACATTGAAACTACGACCTTCAATGCGTTACACTCGTAGTTTTAAAGAATTTTACCATGTTAATTCGTTTTGGAAAAGAAATAAGTTATTGAGCACTATTAGGAAAATCAAATGAAACGGTATCCATGTCTAATGTTTGACTTTCTTGAGATTTCATCGAGTTTTATAAAACTGGAATCCCTCGCTGCGGTAGTCTATCGGATGTGTTTCTCTGACATCAGCAATTAAGAGGCTTCAGGGTATTACAATTATATCAGAGAGTATTTATAAAAGTCAAAATGTTTGCAAAAACTAAGTACACACTCCGCTAATTCTATTGGAATTCAAAGTTCCATTCGAATGTTTCCATTTAATAAGGGTAAGTTCTGAGTTCAAGAAACTATTTACAAAACATACATCTGGAGCTGGCCCCAGAAAGTTGGTATCAAATTATTGTTTCATTCCAATTTGAAATTTTTTATGTGAATTTTCATAACATTAAGGATGTATATTTTTTCTTCCTATGTGAAAACCATTTCCTGGATATAATATTTAGTGCATCTTTATTCAAAATAAGTATTCCATTGAATGCCATCCACTATAAATGAAATAGCAGGGATTAAGGGTTTCTGCAATATGCAAGATTCGACGCATATAGTGTGCGGGTTAAAAATATTTCACGGTAAAATACTTTCCCTCTAACCACCACATGAATAAGCAATCATTTTTCACATATATTAAATTGTGGATAAGTCGCTAGCAAAAGTGCGTCGACGTCAAAGGGATTATGTTGAAGAATTTTGAGAAACATTTTATGAGCAATATCTGAAATAAATCTATTTTTCCGAAACTTTTCCCGATACATTTTAGACATACCATATTAGACATGGTATGAACCGAAACTCAGCTGTAAAATGACTACGAGTCAGCTTTCAATCATATTCATTCATTTACACACAGCCTAACACAAATATAACTAAATCTAAATAAACCATGCACTAGAGTGAAATATTCTTCAATTCTGCATTCATTCTACCTCTCTTACATCTGTTCAACATGCTTATCCGTATCTCCCGCGCTTTCCTAACGTGCTCTCCCCTGAGTACTGTCTTCAGCGAATTCATCCCAAAATTAAATAAACAGCGTTGTTCTGTAAAATTTTGGGGAACCTATGTAAATCCTCCACGGAAACCTTTGAGCTAGGATTATTGTAAGGATGCTATGAGTGCTTTACCTGGTTCATAAAGGGGCAGGAATCGGTGGAAGACGACAAGCATTCAGAAAGACCATCATCTTAGACTGAACAACACACACACATCGAAAACTTTAACTATCACCTTAATAAAAATCGACACGAAACGTTTGACAGTCAGGGAACTTGCAGAAGAGTGTGGCATCTCGATTGGTTCGTGCTATGAAATCCTGACTGAAAAATTGAGGTTGCATCGAGTCGCCTCCAAATTCCTGCCTCGCCTGATGATAGCAAACCAGAAGAAAACATCGAGTTCAAGTTTGTCTGGAACTGTTTCATCGAGCTGAAGAGAATGAAACCGTCTTGTCCAGGATCATAACAGGTGATGAGCCATGGATGGGCTTATGGGTATGACATCGAAACAAAAGTGCAATCTTCACGATGGAAACATCTCCCAACGGAAATGGTGAAACATCCGAAACTCCAAAGAAGTTCAACAAGTTTGCTCGTATGCCTGTATTGACTGTTTATTTCAAAGTAAAGGAGTTTGTGAATCACGAATACCTACCTAAAAGTCAGACAGTCAACACGGAGGACTACCTGGGGTTAGGAAACGCCTAAGAGAGAGAATAAGGGGAAAAGAGGCAGAACTTTGGAGGAATAGCTAGTGATGTTTTCACCACAGCAACGCGGCGGTATATTCGTCTCCCAGAACTCGATATTTTAGGCTAAAAACAAGACCGCTGTACTTCCCTTCCTTTTCACTACACCTGGCCACAAGTGACTTTTTCCTGTTCCCCAAGCTCAAGACCCCGCTCAAAGGGAAACAGGTTGCCACCATTTCAGAGAGAGAGAAAAAAAGTTCGTCGAACGGACGGACGGAAAATCCGGAAGAAATGGTCGAGGACTGTTTTCAAAAAATAAAACACCGTTGGTGATAACAATCATTAGTTGGGGAAGAGACTACTTTGAAGTTCTTTGATGTTCCAAGCTTTTAGCCTAGATGTTACGTCTAAAATCCGATGTAAATATTGTTACATACATAATTTATTACAATTATACTCCTTTAGCGAATTTATAGAATTATACTCCTAAAGCGATCCAATTACTAATGGGTCTCCATTTAAATTCATCATTTCACGGGAAAAGTGCGAGATTACCCAGAAAACTTTATTATAATAAAACTACGATGAAAATCACATACTTAGCATAAAACTGCAAAATTACATAACATAGCAATAACTCTGGCTGTCTTGTTTCTTAACTTTTTAATAACCACGAATGAAAAACAATCCACAGACTCTGAATCTGGATATAATTCTGTATGCTATCAATCTCCCAATAAATGATTCATTTACCTACCGTCGTACATTAGGAATTTTGTAATGAATTGCTTAGGCTATGAATTATTTGTCTAGAATAAAAATAAATCATCATCAAATTTCAAGAAAATTATTTAAACAAGACCCAAGTAAAGTATTAGTGCCGAAGTTCATCAATTAATCGTTTCAAATAAGCTGCGATTAGAACAAATTGGATTTGAAAAAGAGTCATAACTTCTTTGAAGTACATTAAAACAGCTCTCGATAGCAGCATATGGCTGTCTTCTGCATGTTTACGATGAAAACTATTAGCAACGGTTTAATGCTTGATTTAGATTTTTAATGCAGCAATCGAGAAATGTGCAAAATGAGCAATAAATAACTTAAGAAATTGAGAAAATGTCCAATATGGGAAATCTAATTCAAACAAACTTCAGCCTAGAGCAAAAATAAATACTCCAACCCACCGAATCGCAATAAAACATTGATAGGTTACAGTTTACTTACCTACTGCTAAATTTAGATGAAAGTTCGCGATATTCGTCTTACAAATGCAATGTATTTGCAAGTAGGTGAATTTTTAGCACACATTTCAAACGGAAGTTTAATGATAATTAGGCTGAATAACCCACGGGCCGCTGTTAACGTTCTTGGTGATCACAAGCTGCGGCCACCTTATAATGTCGAGAGGCATAAAGGCATTCCAAAGGAAGTGAGAACCGCGGACGGAAAGAGACTCGAAGAAATCATCCTCACGAGCGGAGGGGGATGTTGGACGACGATGGAGCTGTTTCAAGTCACGCGTTGGCACCACGCGCCCTTGTCGTTGGGATCAGGGACAGTCGGAGAAGGCGGTGGAAGGGGTCATCGGATGAGGAAGTGATGCGGGACGTGCCCCGAAAGCAAGATTTGGTACAAATGGGCGAGGGATGAAGAAAGAAAATGCGGAAAGAAGGCGAGGAGGAGACCTGCCCCGTCCCTCCCTCCACTCAGCAGGCATCGAACCGTGGCCAGGTCAATCAGACGCACTTCAAAGTCGTACACGTAGAACATCCACCGCCCACCCCTTTCACCCACACGAAATGGCCCCAGGGGACTCGGATTTGGCCCCGGCCGAGAGGGGCCACCATGGCACGCGCCACACTATCACACAAAAAGAGAGTCCAATCACTGAGCTACTGCACTGACTGCGCCTATCTAAAACTGTATTTTCTCCATTTATAAGCATAATCATGATCATGTATCTATCAAAAGGTTTGGGGTGATATCAGTCTGCATGATACCCTTGACGGGACTGAACAATAGTCCTGTCAGGTTGCTTAAATCCGAAATGCATTCAGGTGCAAAAATGTAATAATTTTCATTATGTAAAAGAAATAATTATACCAATGAAAACAATCAGAAATAGTAGCTTAGAATTTTATACCTTCTTTGAGGAAAAGTTTGGATACTCAGACCGAACCCTATAAAATTAGTCACTACACCCATGCACAAAGAGATTAAAGGCATGAAAACCTACGTATTGCTAGAGCTCACTGAGGCCCAGTTAGAAGGGCAACATGGAATATTAAAAATCATTGCGTTTAATTGCGGATTAGTAATTTTCATGTGCTCTGTTATAGCGTAAGAAGGAACTCAATCTAGTGAAAAAAATAAAACTAAGTAATTAGTGCGTTCCTAATATTTAGTGCCAAAACTGACCTTGGGAGCTAATTAGTGCTAATTCGTTAAATTCTTGTCTATGAAGAGTAGGACTGATAAACGCTCCGTAAATGATAAATCTGCATATAATTTATCCAGGTGAATTCGTTTTACGACGAAGAAAAGCTTTAATTGTAGTGATTGTTTTATTCAATTTCTAATGCACGTAAATAGTTTGTTAATCCTCATGAAACAAGTTTCTTGTGAAACTTGTTTCCTCGTGAAACTTGTTTCATGAGGATTACCTTCATATCTCTCCTCGTTTTGTAGCACTCCAACCAACATATTGAAAACAGATATCCTTCCAACGAGGTTCTGAGGACCACTTGAATTCTTTAACAGAGGGAACGAATGTCTCTAATACTCCATGGCGGAATCCCGTTCTCTGTAGCGATCACTAGGCAGTAGATTTGGCTCATGAAATTCTCTCGTACTGTCAGAGATGAAGCATGTAGGAAAAGGATTATGTCATAACTTGAAAAGGGTAAAAGAAAGGTTGGTATAAGGGTTTATGCAGAGTGCTGCATTATTATGGTCTAAAATATGGGTGGAACGTGAAACTGGGGACTTGGATTTAGAAGGGAGGTGTATAACTTCATTTGGAAAAAGGACGGATAATAAGTAGGTTAATGATATTACAAGAGGCGTAAAAAGAGGATAAGACCAGAGTTAATGGTCCAAGAAATTCTGTAGCGGAAAAAAAATATTAGCCTGATGTAGAAGAGAGGGAGATGGAGTAAGAATACCTTTTTCCCATCATCGCACGACTGAGCAAATGTGGTTCCGTCTGCTCGATACGTACAGAGGGGGGATTAAGAATTCACCCGGGGCAACGTAAGAAGAACTCTGGTCGTTCCCAAAGAACCGTAAGTTCGCGAGTAAACTAGTCTGGCTCCTGCATCTTATGGAGAACTTGAGAAGAACATCAAAAAGATATGAATAACCTTCAATGTATCATTGTCAAAGATGTTTGGGACGCTTATATTCATCAAAATGCCGATAAGTGGAGTGAGGGGCTAAGAGATCCGTTAGATCTTTGCCAAACTATGAAATCATTTCGTCCCCATACTAACGAATCAAACCAGGTTTGCGCGCAACGCTTTCTTCTCAGGCCCTAAATTTCGCGGAGTACTTTCATGTGGTCATGGTGCTGCAGGATAACGCAAGGCTGCAGTAGATTTAGTGGACGTTAGTAACTTTACATGTGCAATCACTTTGTTTCCGCCTTTCCGTGATCGTTCATTATTAAAAAAGGATGAGAAAATGAGTCAAAACGACGTTGGGGCGACTCGATCCTTCGGAGCTATTCCAAACGTCCAGGCACCAGGGGGCCGCTTCGATTCCGCCCTTCACACGCGTCGCCTATTTTTCGTCTCCGAGGGAAGACTCCGCCATCCTCCCTCCAAAGAAAAGGGAAAGAATCCCAGGGACGCCAACATCCCCTCTCTCTCTCTCTCTCTTCCTGCCTGCACCCCCTTGCACGCTCCGTCATCACTCAAGAGGAAGGAAATGCCCTGCTGTGCCCGGTCACGTCCGAATCGAAAGGTGCACACGTGAGCTCAAGAAACGCCCCATTCTTCTACTTCCCGGCGTGGATTACGCGAAACGGGGTTGAAATGGATGGGGATTTGGGGGCGGGTGTTTCGCGAGAGGAATGGAACGGTGCACCGAGTGTCCCAAACCGCATGATACTATATGTTGGAGAGCCACGGATAAAGGACCGTGAGTCTGGATTAATATAAACACGTGAAGATCGCCAAGAATCGTGTGTATTGTGCGGAGAGGGGGAGAAATGGTGCGAGAGGCAGATCGTCAGCCACATTACATCGAGATCCCCTCCCGCCATAAAATCTCCAATGATAGTTCAAATCGACGCCCTATTTCGCGTCATTTGCTGACATCCCCGGCATCACCGTCCGCATTCACTCCATTCCAAACCTCGGCCACTCTCGCCATCTTTCTCCCTCCCTCCATTTCACTCTTTTTCACCCTCCTTGGGTTAATTCAACCTCACAAGCCTACGATACACACAATGTTCACGACCAAGCTTAATGTTAACCTGATAATTTTATTTGTTGCCAACATGGAGAAGTACTTCGGAGAGCCCGGTCAAATTGCTGTAAGGTTAAGTGATGCCGGAAGTAGGAGCCAGGTGTCCTTGATGTAGCTTGAGCGGCTTGGACAGCATTGACCCTTCGGATCTTGGTCCACGCACTCCTTTTACAAGTTCATGTTATTTTCCTTTCATTTCACTTACTCTGCTTGAAAACTTTTCTTACATTCCTCATATACCTGCTGAATATTTGGACCAATGGCCTTTCGCCCCATATCGTTTGTCATATTCATCAACTGCCACCATCCTTCATGAGTATAACGAATTAACGCATCACATTTGAATCCAAAAAGGGAAAATCAGTGAGACGGATTCTGGTTACCATCCTCAATTGCGGTTTTAACTTGAAACCAAAGGGTCACCTCCACGGGTTGGGACGCCTTTGCAGCCGCCTCAATGAGAAACTGCGCGGTCTACCTTTCGTTTGGCTCCTACCCTCAACCTATCTGGTGGACCAAAGAGGAGCAAATGTGGTTGCTCTTACCAGCAAAGCTCTAGGCTCAAAGGAATGCTAAAGCCCTTCCACCATGTTAAAGTTTTAGTCTATATATGTATGTGTGTGTATATATGTATAATCAATTAATTACTTAATTAAAAAACAATTTATGTATGGTATATAATCAATTAAACAAATATGGGACTGTTTGATTAAATACTTGATTTCATTAGCTATCCTTTAAGTATGCTTATCACCTTCAAAGTGCTTGGCCTTGGCTGCCAATACACAACACTCCAGACAATATTTCCAGCATTCGAATGCCGCCTGAAACGCTTCTTTCGGGATAGCCTTTAAGTGCAACCTACCTTACCTGCAACACAATTTTCTTGGATGTCTTAAATAGTTTCAAATCGGCATACTTAAAAGGTGGATTTATACTTAGGAAATAAGAAATAGTCCACTGGATTAAGATCCGGAGAGTAGGGTGACTGGGGGATCACCATCGCATCATGGCGTTCTTTTCTCATAACCTGCATATAGTTCTGCTCAATCACTGTTTGTCCTTTGGGAAATATTCATAATGAATAATCCCTTCTCAATCGAACAAAACGATCGACATAATCTTCACGTTCGATGGCGACATCCGAGCTTTTTTGGATCTTGGGGAAGATGGTCCCTTCCACTGTGGAGACTGGGCTTTGGGTTTAACGTCGTAACCAGAAACCGAGATTTCATCCCCTATGATCATAGTTTTCAAGACATTTTGGTCGTCATTCAAGCGATCCGTCAGTTCCTGCCTGATGCCAAGACGTTTTTTCTTCTATTCATCTGTAAACACTCGCAGCAAAAATTAGATTGCGACGAGCTGCATACTCAAAATTTCTATAGATATCGTGAAAAATAATCCGACACTAATTATTTTAACTTCACTGCCAAACTTCCAGGGCAGTCTAACTACGGTTTGCACGCACTAAATCAGTAGCAATGTTGAGATGGGCGTCGTGAGTTGACATCGATAGTCGTCCACTTCTCGGTTCTTATTCGGTCGAGCTTTTTCCTGATTAAAAGCGGTTTTACCAACGGAAACAGTGTCCGGCTCAGATTAATTGGCGGATGTCTCTTGAATCAATGCACAGGATTAAATTGCACTTTTTTCGAGGTTAAAACAACATTTAGTGCACTCTGCTCGCTGCTCTTTCGAACACCATGCTCATCGACACAAGAATTTTTCCAGCGAGCGGGTGCAACAGCATACTAGAATGTTGTGCGGAGAAAGAAAAGCCAAAATTGGGCCACAAGTAAGGTGGTATTTTACTTCTTACAGAAGCCGCTAAGATACGACACCTACCTGTTTTTGATCTATCAAGCAGTTCGCGCGTAAATAAAAGTAGTAGTATTGTTGGGGAGGCGACCGACAGCTCAGGTCATTTGCGCCATTAGGGATGGATGGGAAAGGATGAAGGGTGGAGAGAAACCCGGCGTCGGCATTAGCCTGCTCTTAACGAAAGGCGCCAAGGGGTCCGCAGCTTAACGTCCCATCCGACGGACGGCGTACTCACTCAAAGTACCCTCCACAGAGCACCTGTAGGGATCGGGATACCACTGAAAAATATCCCCCGCGTAAATAAAAAGCTAAGCCTCATATTTTTTGCCCAATTTCTGTCCAAGGGACGAAATTCTCACGGATGAATAATGGTGAATGATTAACTAAAACGAAGGAGCGAAATGGCGCTGGCTAACATAAATGTTGAAAATCAAAAAGACGGACATGCGTTCCGAAATTACGGTGGCAAGACCACTTTCCTCTTGGGAAAGAAGGAACTTAGAAGAAGGTTTCAAGAGGATAGAATAGGAATTGAATGGGAATTATTATGACCAACGCAGCAGCGTACCTACCTTGCTAAACAATTTAGGATGGCATTCTCTTACGCAGCGGCGTTTACAATTTAGATTGAACTTATTAAAAACATTTATAGATGGGCCTTTTTCGGATGACATCAAGAATATAATACAAACCCCAACGTATTACGGTCGGAGGGATCACGAATGTAAGATTAGAGAGAAAGACTGCAAGACTGACAGGTTTAAAATGTCATTTTTTCCAAGAACGATAAGAGACCAGAATGCTTGTAGTCGAAATCCCTCAGGAGTCAGTTCATTACAATTAGTATTCAAGTACAGGTTAGGGACTGCTCGTGGATATATATATATATATATATATATATATATATATATATATACAACGCTCTATATATATATATATATATATATATATATATATATATATATATATATATATATATAACCATAAACATAGTAATCAACCCGAAGGTCAGTTTAGTAGGTGATGGTAGAGCTCACCCATGTACCAAGCCCGGCGGCGTGTGAATATTCACACATCAGGGTAGGGGGGGTCAGTTCCTTTCCCTGTGCCGGTTATGGTTTCCCAGGAAAATCTGGTACCCGGAAAATCAACTAGCTTGGGTGGAGCTGCAGGTGCCCAAAGTGCCTTGCCCGGGAATCGAACCCGGGACCCTCCGGTCAGTAGTCCAACGCTCTACCCACTAGACCACCGCGACCCGCATATATATATATATATATATATATATATATTCTTACAGGTTTCCCCCACCTTCCCCTTCCTATTTGAATGAACCCCAACCCCCTCATCCCTTACCCTTTCCTCCTGGTGCTACACCCCCTGCCACACACCTTTTTGGTGGCTCGTAGGGTATTTATGTAGATGCAGATTAATAGGAGGTCGAGGACGCTGAATGGAAGGGGAAGGTGAGAGGGAAACGTTCGAAAATGTGGGGTTGATATGGAAGGTTTTGGGAGTGGAGGGAAATGAAAATATCAGGTTAGGGGTATTATTTTCTGATATTGATCTCTGATTCACTCCAGACAAAGAGGAGCCAGATGTACGCCTGTTCTATTGTTTCGTGTTTGAGCGGAGGGTGGAAGAGATGCTAGAATAGAGACAATAAAGCATTCATCAAAGGGAGTGGTATCTTGGGAGGTGTGCTTTGGGTTTGGGAGTATCCCAAACAGTGACTTTTTCGGAGAAAGAAGTTCTGATGGGTGCGTGTTATACATATGCACACACACACACACACACAAATACATGTGTTTGTACTCGCATATGCACACACACATATACATCAATATGTAAGTGCGAGCTCTCTCGAGAGCGATTAACACTTGGACAGCACATTAGAACTCTAAGTTAGGAGTTAGTCATAGAAAACACGTAAAAAGAAAATCATATTTAAGATATTTGAGCTTATGGCCTTCTCTGAGGCCTTCTTCGGGTTAGAACGGAAGGCGTCTAGCGAAGAGAATGCGAGGGATGTGGTGAGGGGTTGCGCGAGGCGTGCTAGGAAGGGGGGTAGGAAGCGGTAATGATCTAGTGGTGACGGCTCAGACCGAGAAATCCAGACGATTGGAATGATAATATGTGCACGGACTCACGAATTCTCACTATCACTAATCCTATATTGGTGGCGGAATCGGGGATGGATTCTGGGATAGTTAATCAGATACATAATGAAAAATCACCGCTATGCCTTTAATTCTGTGCCACTTTCTTCTCTTCCTATCGAATTGCCACAACCTTTTCTTTGATCGGTGAGCAAGCTGGAAAGTGAAAACAAGCTCCCCGAGCAGATGCCGACATTATGGGGAGAAATATATGCTCCAAATGGTGGACTCTCTCTTGCCTCCCTCGTTACTCTTCTGAAGCAGCTACATAGCCAACTATTGCAGTCCTTTTTCTAAAAGGTCTCAGTGAAGATAATCCCTCGTTTGTTTTTAGTCCTTCCTCAAAGGACTTCTTTCAGTTGTCGCTTCTCCCTTTTCGTTTCTTCTGCTACTTCATATGATGAGAAATAGGGCTAAAGGACCCTTCAGCTCTCTTATCCTAACATTTATTTATTGCTTGACCATTTAAACGACGGTGACGATCAATATTTGAACCTGATTCGATAGAACGACGTTGTATGAACATCATTAACTGTACCCCGTAGATGGCAGAACAGTGGTTTCTCGTTAGTGACTTCTCCTATTTGGCCATTTCCATGACTTCCGGCGTAAACAAAGTAAAAAAAGATATTTGCATGTCACACTTTTGATAACCATAAAAGAAATTCGTCATTTAAAACGCGCTTTTTCTTTGGAATGTGTAATTTGAGACCTTTTTTGCGGAAATGGCGTTCGTAGCGCCGGGTAAGTAAGTTGACCACCACACCGGCGCGGAGGTCCCAGTAAGATTGCTCTCGCTGGCAAGAAATGGAAGGGAAGGCCATTCCTTTGATAGGAATCTAGTGAATATTCATTTAAGCAAGCAGTGATGCTAGGGAACAACTAAGGTTTCTAAGGTATTCAAATGTTCCGCAACGGTTGAGTTGTTGTGAACGAAGGCGTCCTCTAGGTGGTATTCTCGTGAAACTAAATGTGCAAGCAATGAAAGATGCATTTACGGCAGTGGTGTCCCCTTCCCCCGGAATCCCTTCAATCAGACGGGGCCCTTAGCATCAGCACACTCTCATAAAACTGGGAGACTACCGACGAAAGATTTTTACTCAAAAAGGAATATTTTATATTATCAAATATTCCAAAAACAATAACAAACTTGTATCATATTAAGTTGACCCAACTGTAAAATAATCAAAATGTTTCACCCGGAGCATGAAAGGACTGAAAACTCCACCAACTAGAATACCTTAATGTTCTAGACATTATCATATTACATGGGTCGCGGTAGTCCAAGGGTAGGGCGTAGGCCCTCACAAAAGGGTCCCGGGTTCGATTCCCGGCCAAGTCTCTCTGAGCATCTGCAGCTCCACCCAAGCTATGTGATTTTTCAGGTACCAGATCTTTCTGGGAAACCTTAACCGGTACAGGGAAATGAATTGGCCCCCCTACCCTGCTTATGTGTGAATTTCACACGCCCTGTAGGGTTTAGTACTGGGTTAACTCCACCATCACCTACCAAAGCGACCTTCGGGTTAATTACTGTGTTTATGGTATAATTCCTCCGAATATGTGTAAAAAATATCCTGTGGCACACAAAAGGCTAAAAAATTATTGTTATTAAAATTTAATATTGTAAGATGATGATATGAAATAAATCAAAAATCATGAATTTATGGTATGCAGAAAAAAATGACTTGAAATACTACCAGAAATGTGACATGAGAATGGGTGGGCATTAGTAGGTGTATTATAAAGTGACAGTCATAAATATCCATTCGTAAAATCGGTATTTCTTTCAAGTATCTAATGCTATAACACTATCTTTCTATGCAAGCATCAATGATTGCCCCCTCGTCTATCTGCGTCCTTTCTCCTCTCCTCACAGAGGCGCGGGCGGAGATCGTCGGCGCCCCAGACCTGCACCTCAAGAGCGGCAGCACCCTGCGGCTGTCTTGCGTCCTGCGCCAGAGCACCGAGCCACCCGTCTACGTATTCTGGTACCACGACGACCGTATGATCAACTACGACCGCGAGCGCGGCGTCTCCGTGGAGGCGGAGCGCTTCGGCAGCGCCCTCGTGGTGCGGGAGGCGCGGAGGGTTGACTCGGGCAATTACACGTGCGTGCCGTCTAACGCGCGGCCCGCCTCGGTCAACGTGCACGTGCTCAATGGTGAGAGGCTGTCCTGCTGGCTGCGCGGCATGAGAGGGGGAGCACTTTGCAAAATGAAAAATTAGTTTAGAAATGACGTTCCTTTACCTTTTCATGATTTAAAGGGTCTTTAAATGTTTATAGAAGAGAGTGTCTCCGAAAAATTACTTTTAAGTTACTAATTCATTAAATATGTTTTCAAATGACATTAATCAAATTGAAAAGTATAATGTTTGCCAAATACTCAAAGGTGGATGTTCCAAGATTTAGACATCTTCTCCCATAAGATACCCAATACGATACCCCAAAAAGGGTTTTTGGCTATTCCAGGGCTGTACAAGGCCATCTGGAAGCGAACTTTGGGTCCTACTGTTGCATGGAAGACGAGCGTTCTAACCACTAAACCCCTAAATTGAGTGCTACTCATTTTATTGGCGAGCAGTTAATCCACTATATGTCTTCTTCGCCAATTCCCATCCCTCTCTTCATTCCGCAGGAGAGAAGCCCGCGGCTATGCAACACGGTAGCCGGAGCGGGTGCGGCCCTGGGCGGGGGCGCGGTGGTCCTGCCTTGCTGGCCGCGGTGGCCGCGCTCCCAGCCGCCACTGCCGCCTACCTGCTGACGTGGAGGTGCGCGGAGGTCCCCGGAGCAAGGGGGTCGTCGGGCGGGGACGGAAGGGAGGAGGGGCGGGACGGGGGCGGGAGGGAGGACGGGAGGAACGGGGGTGGGTGGCGGGATGGGGGATTGGGTATACAGAGGGCACCCGGGGCGCCGAGGAGTCGAAGGCGCCGGAAGAGGCGACCCCAAGCGTGAAGGCGACACATTCGGTTGACGCGAATGGCAACGGTCGAATGAATCCCGGTCGAATGGCGCGTCGGTCGAATGAATTCCAGTCGCTTGGGTGACGGACGCGTGGGCCCTGAAAAATTTCATGCCCAAGTGATGCACGCGAGATGCCTGGGCGTGAAACACATATTCAAGGACATACACCCGAAACGTAACATAAATTTACTCATGGAACGATGATTACCACGAATTTTTTTACCGCTCAAGGAGAGTGTTTCTCTATAAAGGAATCTTCGTCACCAAATGAGAATTGTTAGAAAGATTTAGATAAAAAATGCCGCATCAAGGCTCACATTACTCTTTGGGATTAGGCAATTGTGGGACAAAATGAGAGGAATGTGATATTTCGTTGATGACATCCGATCGGATGCACCGGAAAGAGGTTCTCAAAACATGTCTCGTTTGAGGCAAATAAAACAGTTCATGCAGATATTGATATAAAATGTGCATACAAATATAAATGTATATGTAATACGTAACGTGTCTCCCGGAAATTATGCATATATTACCTTTACCTATCATTATTTCGAAATAGTGCCCACGTCTAAACTGGTAGCGCACTCGAAGCGAAAGCGAAGTGGAATGCGAAACAAAAAAAGCGACTGAGATCTCGCGACATTTGAACACGAAAACGTCGCTAGGAGCGCAGGAAGGTAGAAGTGCAGGGACGCCTTTTAGCTTCTCCCCGAACGCCCTTTTTTACCCGTGGGATTTCCGAATCGCGTCAGCGCCTGCAAACAAATGCGCCCTTGTCGTGGAATGGATTGAACGAGAAAGGATAGACGCGTACACGAAGAGGGTTTCGGGGCATTGTGCACTCCTGAGACACATCACCACATGGACCTCTCTAGGCTCTTCACCCTCCCACCTTCAAGTCAAGAAAAACCCTCCATATGATGCGCCACAGAAAGCGTCCTAAAAAAACATTGTCCTTTGAAAAGCGTGGCTGAAGAGAATGGATTAATTTTTCGCTTCCGTTGAATCCTGGATACTGAGTTCTGCAGACATATTCGGGGCGTGTGAATGTGTGTTTGTGGGTGTGAGAGAGAGAGAGAGCGTGCGCGTCATCGACTTCCCCGCCGCCCCCGACCGGCGAGGGGGCTTCCGGAGGCGGCGGGAGGACTTTCTTCGGAGGGATGCGCTCCCCGGCGGCTGACGATTCCGCTTCCTCGCCACGCAACGTCTCACGCGACGGAGCTCAAGAGAAATTGAGGTGCGTCTCTTGCACACGTGTGTGCGTGTTTGTCTCTGTGCCGGCGTGCGCGACCCGCCGGTGAAGAACGCGAAAGCGCTCAACCAGCCACCTCCGACTTCGGAACGGAAGTTTCACGGGCCCTTTTTTGCGACCTCCGGACACAAAATTCGTACCCGCTTGCTGCCGCGTCATTGACAAGATAATTGCCCGAGATCCTTGTCGAGAAGAACTGAATCCGCACCCTCTAAACCCTTCCATGGAACCCCGCCGTCGCTTCTCTTCCATCTGTCGCGTTGACCCGCAAACGCATACCTAATGAAATGAATTTTGTTTTGAAATTCACATGGGCCATTTCCACTGCGGAAAAAGGGTATTAATTGTCCTTTTCAAACCTCCTTAATGAATTTTAGGCATAAAATTGGAAAAAGGCTTTCACCATTCACCACGCAGCACACAGTATTAATAGTAATGTTTCGCTCGCGCTGGCTCACGATGAGACTTCCTCACTGTGACCTCAAAGATGGCCTTTCTTCGTTCCTGCTCCGAAAATGAAAGTGCTTTTCAGCGGTAACAAAAGAAATTGTCATGACATTATCATCGAAAGAAATGACATAATGTCAGATATGTCAAGTTCGTTAATTTGAAAATTTTCTCCGGAGGCAATGTTTTAAGACGAGATTTTGTCCCTTTGATGTGCATTTCATCGAAGATTCATCATTGACTGCTACTTTGAAGTGCATACGTACAAGGCATCTGTAAAGTTTTCCGCTCAGTTCAGAAACAAGAAGAATATTTGAAAATGTATGTATGTGGCCAACATTTATCCAGAAATAACTTTTCTTTATTTCGCCGAAAAATAACTACACGCATAATTATTTCAAAGAATGATTATTTCCTGCATTTACGTCGAAGCTAAGAAAAGTACAGTAATAGTTTTGAGGTAAATATTGTCAGAAGGCTCGGCCGTTGAAAAGAGAAGATAATCTGCTGGATCACAATATTTCGTGAGAAACCTCCATTCGTTTCCTTCCTCTTTTGATACGTAATTGGGTAAATAGTTTAGTAAATCCCACTATTTACCTCCGAAATCAATGAAAACAAAGAGTTCCATCATACTGAGATATGGTTTGTAGTCTCATAAAAAACGGAGGATACAATAAAAGTAACACTTGGATCACAGTTTAGCTCTACTGCATAAAGCATATTCATTTGCGGGAAAAACATGTGATTTCAAATCCACGGGAATCTAACCTTAGGGAAGGGCGAGGGCCCTGGTGGGTGCCTCCGTCCCTTCACTACATGACCTCAAAGGCTGGCCTCCACGATGCCTCAGTCAGCACGGGGAGACTTCTCGTGACGAAAGACGAGGGCACTCGCACGCTTCGCCACTTCGGAGAGGGGGCGGGGGCCGACGCCGGGCACCGGGGGCGGCAGGAGGTGGAGGCGGAAGGCGGATCTCCGGATGGCACGCACGCCTCACAGATGGCGCCACCCCGCGGCTAAAGGTTAGTATGTAATAATTCGCATGCGTGCCCCACTATCCTCATTTGTTTCTGACATTTCATACATGGTTCTGACTTCGACATGCTCCCAGAGTGCGTTGGATTCGTCCCAAGATGAGATTTTAACGTCGCGCTTTATGTCGCGCGACATGAAGCGGTCCTCCGCTTGAAAGCAAGGGCAGCTCTCGATCGAGGGACATCGCCAAGAGTCGACATTTTCAAACCAAAGAATTTGGGGATGTGTCCAGTCTCGAGTGCCATCTTCTGTTAACTTCGAAGTTGATGGATGCATTACGAATTACCCGCCGACTTTCATCCCTATCTCCCCGTTCCCCACTCGTACCTGAGCAGTCTGAGAGATGTACATGTTGCGGTTTAGCAACCTGTCCCTCCAATCTGTTCTTATTTTATGAAATATATATGGAGTATAGTAGTTTATCCCAATTAACTCAATATAATACCTTTTCAAATATGGAAAACAGGCAATACCTTCTGATTGTATTCTATATTCCTCTCGATTAGTGATCTCATTACTGCAATGGCATCACGCGTACCTCTTCCTTTCCTAAACCCAAACTGATCATCCCGTATGTAATCATTTGCCTTACTCTCTATCCTTTTGTTGATGACCCCGAAAACAACTTTAGCTGTGGAAGACATCAAACTTATTGTTCTGTAGTTCTCACATGATTTCGCTTTTTCGGAATAGGAACAAATACTAATCTCAAAATGTCTTCCGGCCAGATTCCTTCCTCACAAATACTAAAAATCAGTCCATAAAGACTCTTCCTCCCACATATTCCTAAACCTTTTAGAAGTTACGCAGGAAGGTGTTCTACCCTCACGGCCTTATTTGATTTCATCTCCCTTAATGTCCTTTCTATCTCATCGTCGAGTATTCCTGGAACTAAGCCATCTTCATCTACGATATGTTCTCTTTCTGTGTCTAACCGCGTTGGAATAAGTTTTTTACCGTACCGTTCTTCTCTTACTTCCCGATAGTTACTTAACCTTACTGTATAGAGCACCAATTTCACCCTTCTTCTGTAAACTTTCCATATCCTCGCACTGCGTCTTCCACCATGCTTCTTTTGCTTTATTTGTGGCCCTTCTCAATTTATTGTTTAACTCTTTGTACTTCATTTTGCCTAACTCTGTGTTTGCATTTTTCCATCTTCTTCTCTCATCCATCTTTACAATCATCTCATCCGTTACCCATGGTTTCCTTAACCTTTTCCCGTTACCGGCTCCAATATTCTCTTTTGCGGCTTTCGATATCCCTTTTTTGATATATTTACATTTTCCCTCGATATTGCTCGGCTCTGTTCCCTCAGTCACTAGTTCCTCTACAGCCTGCTGATACTACTTCCTTGTCATTCCAGTTTATGCTTCTATATTGCATTCCCTAAATCGCCCACCCCGCCTGGGAATCTGCGCGCAATGATCCCACTGTATCTAACCATAATATAATTTAA
Organism: Hetaerina titia; assembly: GCA_037158775.1. Taxonomy (NCBI): domain Eukaryota; kingdom Metazoa; phylum Arthropoda; class Insecta; order Odonata; family Calopterygidae; genus Hetaerina; species Hetaerina titia. The sequence continues at coordinate 15,466,926 of CM073768.1, read as the reverse complement.
CTGATATTTTTCTGAGTCACCTGGCATTTTATATGTATATCTACCCCTTTTGTGGTGTCTAAATAAAGGTGTGGTATTGGTGAATATTAAACCCAGTCTCCTGCAGAACTCAATTGTTTCTCCCCGTAGTCATTCCTTGGGCCTAAACCGCAGTCCCCCACCTCACCACCCTCTCTTCCTTCGCCTACCGTCACATTCCAACCCCCCATCACTATCAAATGTTTCCCTGCAGGAACACACGCGATTATATCCTTTAACTCATCGTATATCCCATCGACTTCTTCCTCCTTGTGGTTGCTCGGTGGCATGATATACAATGGCCAAGTTTGTCGGTTCTTCTTTAATCTTTACTTGTAATATTCTTTCCTTTAAACAAATGCAATACCATTAAATGTCTCCAAAGTGTTTCGATGAAACCTATAAGTAATTTTTATATCATTCCAATTAAATTGGCAGAGTGAATTTAAAGCGAAACTACATAAAGGAAATGTTTTTCAGTGGGATTTAAGGAAAACAACAAGAAGTTTTTTCACCCGCTGCTCTAATTTTTGAAAATATTATATTCTTTATATCTATCCAAGAACAAATCGTCGGTAGTTAGGCACCTTTTTAATTTTTAAACACTTTTAATATTTCCGATCGATTATGACGTCAGAACGTAATTGCTAAGCGACAACTCACCTAACATGAGTTTAATTAACTGTAGAATTTCAACGGGACCATGACAACGAAACAAAAATTGATCGGTAGAATAGGAACATCTAGGAAAATTGTAGTGTCTAATAAGAAATTATTACGTACCATAAATGGGTATCAATAGCTTTGTTTTATTTAGTGCTTTAATGAAAAATTATTATTAATAAATACCGCTTCATCAACCTAGTTTTCACAAGCGAGCCATTTGCATCGTATGACTCTTATAAAACTTAAAATGAAATCCTTCCGGATTATTTAGATTCAGTTCAAGACTTAATAACAGGATATTATGTCGTTACAGTTTAAATGTTACCCAGGAGTCATATTTTAAATCTATTCTGGAATCTGAAAACTTCATACCCTGTTAAATGAAGCGGGAAATCGAACCTCGAAAAACTCGAACGACACATACTTGCTACAACAGTGTAAGTTGGTTAATGTACTCGTGTACGTATAAACGCATCACTCTTTCCCGATGTTCCTCGTCGCCCCTCTCGTCTCTTCTCGGTCAGCGATTTATCTCAACTCGGAGAGTTGTAAGAATGCTGAGGGACGCGATCACGAGATACTTACATTTTACTGGTTTTGGAATTGTTATTTTATGACTTGTTTTGTTGTTGTTGTATTTATTTATTAGTGGATCCCGTGAATAAACTATCTCACTTACATACGAAATGAATTGCGCCCAATATATGCAATATTATGTTAAAGAACGTTACATTTATGTACTTATTTGATTTCTTTAAAACCGGAACTCGATAAAGAACTCTTCCAATTTACCTTTTTGCAGCGGCTATTGTGCCAAAAACTCATTCTCATTTTAGTTCCGGACAAAAAGCTGAAGTAAGTAGTCAGAAAAAGCGTTTATTTCACAGAAGTTTCCTTAGCGCACACTCCCCGCCATAGCAACGTGTTCAAAACGAGGAAAGCGCCTGACGAGGAGGCAAAGCGAGGGATTTTCTCGTCAGCTCACCAGTTGAATCGCAGGAAAGAGTTCGCATGCGTCGGCTGCAGAGAGATCTCCCCCTGCACTCGAAGATTCAACGGAGCGAGGCTGGCAGTCGTGGGTTGGTGCGCCCACGCTGATGTCATGTCGCCAGATTCCATTTCACTCTCAGCATCAGAATGGGAACCACTCATCTGAGGATCAATCGATCGCATTCCTTTTCCGCGCAATCGTGAGGAAAGTCGCCCACCTCTCCCCGCGACGCACGCCACTTCGATTTGCCGACCGAACCATACCACTCCCATTCTTTCCCGTTTTTTATATAGACTTGACGCCCACAGCACAAATAGTGGAGGGGGAGTTTCCAGCAGTAATATTAAGTAGCGATTTGCGTCATATTTTGAGCGTGTTAGCGACTTTGAGTTAGCAAACTAAATGATAAATAGGTTCAATACAGTTTTTGGAAATAAGCCCGAGTTACGTGAAAGTGTCCATCCATTTTATGTCATTGGAGATGAAAGATCATTGATGAGAGAAATGGTCGAGGGAAATGAGAAATTCCTTGGCTCTCGGCAATAAATGACCAAAATGACTTCGGCATGCCGAACAATGAAAACGGTTTATTTCGTTTCGCGAAGGAACCAGTAACTGAGTATGACCGTTGTATTTACGAGCAAATTCTGTACTGTTTTTAAGCTTTAGAAAAGGGAAAGAAATAAGAAATAAGTTGAAATGTTTTAGATTAATAAAAAATTAGAGTGTGGAGAAAGAATACAGTTTACTAATACTCTTTATGCGGAGAATGAATGCAGTTGTTCTCTGTCCAATATAGAAGGTTGCACATGAGACAGTCGCTGATATTTTTGGTGGGAGTCGGTGTGGCAGAGGAGAGAGAAGGTGGCGTGAGGGACTAGGACGGCGGTTGCAGGGCCATCGTGAGGGTGTGTTCTCCTCTGTGTGTCTATGGAGATTTTTCTTCTGCAGACAATAAGCAGAAGATCACTGCCGAAATATTCCAGGGTACAGGTTAGTGCTCTCTATATTTCCATTTAACAGCGTCTTCCAGCGTCAACCTGCCTCTCGGAGACATTGTACAAAAGTTATGTCACGCGTATCGCGGAGCGTTGTTCAACAAAGTGTACGCGAGTATGATTAGAGGCGTAGCGATGGACATTTTTAGAGTGTAAAAATCACCCTCCTTGACCGGGATTCGAACTCGGATCGCTCGATGCTTGGCCGAGTGCTTTAGCCAGCTAAGCTATCAAAGTATCCTCCTAAACTATGAAATATCTTGCATTGAGATACATATTAGCGATGAATCCGTTAAAAAGTAACCGATGCGGCATCTCCCGCTGTTTCTTGGAAAAAACCTGACCTTGAGGTAATTAGCGACCACGAAGCACTATTTTTAGAAATGACTACAAATTTCTCAATGGTGATAAAGGAAAAGATCCTGCCAGATGTATTGAGCAAAGTTAATTTAATAGACTGCGGGAGAAATAAGCACACAATCTGTAGGAGACACAAAGTACACAAACGTAGGAGATCCCGAATTTGGAGACTTTCCTCCCGATTAATCCGAGTAACTCCTCGCAGCGTAACGATGACTGGATTTTAATAGTTGAATACATGCCTGATATATTATTATTATTTAATGGATAAATATAATTCAGACGAGGATATTTTCCAATGCAGGAGAATTTATTTTTTTCCATTTAACATTTCTGGGAACACTGGCGAAACCATAGCAGTCTGGGAGTGGATGGGTGGGCCACAGCCGGCCCTGGCGACACACCCTCCTCGCCGGGACGGAGGCGCACTCCGCCTCCCGCCTCGCACGAGGGCCGGCGCGAGGGAGTGGTGCCTTTCCCCCAGCGTGTTCACTGACTCGCATGATTTATGCCAGCACCATGTGGCGGCAGATGAGCCGCTCCCTCCCGTAGCCCTCCAAATATATGTATGTTTATATAAAAAATATATATATTATATATATTCCCGGCTGCGGAAGCAGATGACGTCTATTGCCGTCACACGCTCCTAGATCGAATGTTGTGTAGAATAATTTTTTTCTACACGAAAAAAATTTATTTTGAAGAAATATGGAAATAGCCAATTATCAATATCCAATGATATCAAGTTTTCGCGTAAATTAATGTTAATTTTTTAAATTATCAATTTCAGGCGAAACATACAATCTGTCAGCTGTTCAGCCTATTTGAATAGTTTTTTCATCCACTAGAATTTTGGTGCATGGTCTTCGACAAAGCCAGGTGAATACGATGCTATGGCATCCAAGCAAATGTAAAATCATTCACGCCGGACAGGACTCCACGACCCACCCACAGGGTTCCAAGCTAGCGGTCCTTTGACTTCCTCCTAGGGTGAAGGGACGGATACGAGCGGCCGAGACGGGTTTCGAGGTCGTCGTCATCTCCGACCGCCCTTCGAAGAATACCGCGACATACGAGATCTGTCCAATAAATATGCGAACTGAGGCCATAAAAACTTGTTTTGCCAAATTAGGTCTGCATAGATTTTGTCCCCTTCAGAATACTCTCTATTCGTTGCTAGGCACTTATTCCATCTTCTTTTCCATTTTTTAAAGCTCCTTTGGAAGTCCTCCGCAGTTAGGCTTTTTAGTTTCCTAGTCGTTTATTTCTTTAATGTGTCCACATCTTCCCAGTGATGTCCCCTCATCTCATTTTTGCATGTTGGGAATAGTAAAAAGTCGCGGGGGGCAAGATCTGGAGCACGAGGAGGATGATCAAGGATGGTGATTGAATTTTTTGCCAGAAACTGGCGAACAATCAATGCTGAATGTGCAGGTGCAATGTCACGGTGAAAGATCCATCCATCCATCATGTCCGGTTAAAATAGTGTGCACCGTCGATTTTCCTAAATTTAGTTCATCAGCGATTATTCGGCCAGTTTCTCGACGATCGGTGAGGACAAGGGACCGCATACGATCAATTTTGTCGTCAACACAGGTGGTTGAAGGTCGTCCCGACCTTGCATCATCCGTGACGTCGGCCATCTTTAAACGTTTAATCCAATTGAAAACGGATGTTTTCATCAGAGTATTGTCATCGTGAACATCTGCCAACATTTCCGTAGTTTCTTGATAACCTTTACCGTAATTCACCAAAAACCTTGATGTTGATTCGTTGCTCCGTGATTTCGTAAGTGTACATTTTCGACAAACACTAAAAACAAGGACAACAGAAACTAACATAACTGGCACCATACGCACAGCTCGACGATCTCCCAAGCGCACACTCAGAACCATTGGGTCTCAGGCAACTAGCACCGCTAGTGTGCCGGGCTATAGTTCGCGTCACGGCCGTCATATTGCACCAGTTCGCGTATATATTCTACGTATGTCCAAACGTTACGCTGAGCCCCGAGTTAGTACAAGGGCGGTCCAAAAAGTAACATCTGTTATGCTTTCAAAAATACAGTGGAATAGCCATAGGAAAACATCCTTTTCAACTCAAAACTAACATAAACCTCTACTATTTTTATGCATATTCGCAAAACAGATTTAAACATTTTTCATATCTCAGAAGCAGTATTCAAATTCCTTCAGCATAAAATTCCGCCGCCTGAGATCACAGCCAACCGATGGCGGCGTCTTGAAGTTCCTAATCGAGACGGGCACAAAACATGTAGTAGCCAAACTTTTCAGTCGCCTTTCCATGCCACAGAGTCGTGGAATCTGTGGAAAATTTTCTTAAGATTTCACATATCGTAAAACGCCGGTTTTTACGAAATTTTTCGTCAATTTTTAGGAGCAGTTAATTTTTCACCACAGACGGGTGTCACTTCTGTTATGGACATTTGTGTGCACGAAGAATAACACTGACCCACCAATCTTGTTACTCATTATATTTGGCCTGTACAGAGCACAATTCTCCCGAAGAATTTAAGCAAATTTGATGCCATTTTATCAGTAAAAACCTTATCACTGAGCGAACTTCTCATTTGGCGGGAATGCCAATTGCATTGTTCATTTAGACTCGCTATTGTAAACAAACGACGAGCGGCGCGACCCTCCAGCCACTGAATCTCGAGGTTTACTGCCCTACCGTGTGCATCAATACAGCGACCATTCGGCTCCCTCTTCCACCAAATCTCACGCTACGCGGAAACGGAGTTACTTTCCGGACAGCCCTCGTATTTTGCCCGGGTCCGACCGGGTTTTTTTGGATCGCATCCCAGCACCCATCGACGAACCTTTGGTTTCGCGTGGAAGTGAGAAATAAGTGCCGTCGTGTTTGTTCCCACACGCTTCTGCCGGGGCGGGATGAGAGACCGGGCGGGCCCGAGAGGAGTGAGTTAATTCATTCTCGCCTCGCATTACTTCGATCAGTGTCAGCGGCGGCGGCGGTGGATGAGAAGGGGCGGAAAGGGATTGTGAGCAGTGAACAGTCGAATGGCGCGCGCCGTGAGAGTTGGAGAAAGAGGCACCCTCTGCCTCTTACACCGAGCTCTCGAGGGGGGGGGGGGAGCCGAGCACCAAAGAAGGCGAGTCTGCTTTCCGCCTCCGGCGGAGGAGGACTCCGGGAGCGACGGCTGAATGTGTCGGGTGGTGGAAGGATTCCTCCGGCCCTTATGTACACGTGAACGTGCATTCACACATGCGCATGGGTGTGCGTGTGTGTGTGTGTGTGTGTGTGTATTCCTCCGTCGCCATCCTTCCTTCCCGCATAACTCCCACCCCCCATTCCAAATGCGGCCCTGAGCCCGTTAAGGTTGTTCTAAAGTGCAGACGGAGAACTTTCTGGGCCCGCTGTTCACTTGTTTCGCTGATTTAAGTTTTCGGGAGAGCGCCCCAAGTTTTGCAGAGGCGGGTTCAAACCGCGTTCAAGCGCCATTCCCCCTCCCCCCATCCAATACGCTCCTCCTTTGGCCCCCGTCCCCCCGGTGGCCCAACCCCGCACCCCCGAAAGTGCGGACAATGAGCACTCCGGGGGGGGGGGCGGTTAACTTGATAGCTCTTGGGGAAAACTAACGCAGCAGCGACGGAGCAAGAGCGGCAGGCATTCCATTCCGGAGGAGAGGGCCCCTATAAGCCAATAAAGTTTCGCTATTTGCTGCTGACTCACACGTTCCATATTATTCACCGATCCCTTAAGTCGGTTAATTCTCGCGTAAAACTACACGCTGAGTCTTTCATTTTGCGGCATTCAGCCTGCATCAAAAATAATTGCTCATAAAAATGCATGATCCGGCGATCTTTCCAGCGCCGTTGACAACCCCCCCCGGGATTTACGTCCACTCCAGATCGGAGCACACTGCCTTTCTCCGAGAGGGGTGGAGGAGGGGGGAGGAAGCCGGGTGGGGTGGGGGGGTACCGCCGGCGGGAAGCAGGCTTAATGGATACCCGGCCGGAAGAGAGGATGACTCCAACATAAACTCCGACTTAATCGCAGTCGAGCGAGACAAAGAAAATCTAAAGTAGGCCCAAATGTGTTCCATTACTTTCCTCGGAGCGTCAACTAAGTGCATTCCTACGAAGTTTAATCACGCTGGTGTCCCTTGTCTCCCGCGAAATTCAACGAAATATTGGAAGAAAGTTTTCTCTCATGGATGTAAGAACCTTATACATATTGATGGTAGCTATATAAAGGCTCCGTTGCTGCCCACGCAATCTTAAGTGATGGGCTCTTGACGACAGTTTCGGTCTCACAAACCGAAATTTATTTCTTGAAAGATTTAGCAATAGATCACCCGTAAATGAATGTCTCCGAATGTAAAGAGGAAACCATTATTTTTATAAGCTTAGTGTTTTGCTTTCAACAATAGGCTTGTTTCGTTAAGATGTATCAGAGACAATGGAATGCTAGGAAACATCGTCACCGAGGAGAAGCAGTCCTTTTTCTCATTTCGCTGTAATTAACATAACTTTGGTATGCATTTTTATTCACATCTGGTATAAATACAATATAAACCTGCACTCAGGTAAGAAAACCTTGTACAATCCACAAAAAAAACAAGCAATTCGCCCAGATTTCCAATGCTTACACGGCAATGTTCAAGGTTAACACTGTATTTGCCTCTTCCACCGTCGGAAAACTTGGTCGGTGAATTAAATTTTTTCTGTGTGTTTCACCAAGTGTTTCTTTGTGTGGTGGTGAAAAAATGTCATAATTGAAGCCTAATATTTTTCAAAATTTCGTTTAAATGCCAAAACGTAACAAATAATTTCATTAAATGCCAGGATAGCCCAAGAAATCGGTGCTAGAAAAAAGACAATGTTCAATCGAAATTTATGTAAATAAGCCATAAGATCCGGTAAAAATATTGAATTACTCCTTAAAATAAGGTAAAATACGAAAATAAATTAATTGTTTGTTGGAAATGTTGAGCTTGTTTTAAAAATCTCGATCGTGTTTTCCAATTTATTCTGAGTATTTAGAAAAAACTCAGTAAGCAACGCTAGAGTTGATTTGCTGGCTGAAAGTACAGCTCATCTCATACTCATCTTGTAGGATGCGTACAAGATAAGCTGTATTTCCCTAACAGAGGAAGAAATTCAACACTTCTGGTTGTGAAAATGGAGGAATGGTTGAATGTAAAACGGAGTTTGTGAGAAGGAAGTGTTACGAGTTATGTAATAGACTGATGAGGGTAACAAATAGAACAAAGAAGTGTGGCGGAAGACGCAGTGGGAGGATATGGAAATATTCCAGTGGAAGGGGCATTGGTGCTCTGTACAGGAAGGTTAAAGCGCTGTCGGGAAAATATTTACTAACAATAAATCGGAAAAATTATACTTGAACCAAGAAAGATTCTAGAAAAATGTAAGGAATATACTGGAGAACTGTATAATGTAGACTGCCAAGTGTAGATGACTTAGAAAATAGAATGTGAAAATATGACGTAGAGGAGGGTAGTTTAGATCCAAGTATAGTTGCAGGATAGAAAGGGCATCGAGGGAATTGAAATCAAATTAGGCCGTGGTGATAGACAACATTCCAACGGAACTATGAAAAGGTTTAGGAAAATGTGGGAGAAAGAGTTTTTATGGACTAATTCGTAGCATTTGCGATACAGAAATTTGCCTGGAAGATTTTGTCAGATCAGCGTTAGTTCCTATTTCAAAATTGGACTAGAACGTGCGGACTACAGAACAATAAGTTTGATTTCGCACGCAGCTGGTTCTTTGGATCATCATCAAGAAACTGGAGGGCAGGATCTACTTAGGGGAATGTCAGTCATTTTTTTAATTAAATAGGTTTGGGTTTCATGATTACGAATTCTATTTCTCACATATACAGGTGTTACTTACGTTAAATGAATGACCTTCAACCCCAGTGGAAATTTCGTGGATTTATTTAATAGGTTTAGCAATTCGTGTGAGCAAGCTTTAGTCATTGAATTATATTGCACTTAAAGAGCTCAAACCATGCAAGAAAAAACCTTAATTTTATCTCCACCAGCTGAGAAACATTGGCCTGCATTTAGATTTGGACCATTCTCCCTCACAGCCGTTGCCACAGCGTCCTTCCCTGACCCCTTGGTGCTCCTTCCCTCGCCACCTTCCCCGCTCTCTCTGCCCCGTCTCTCTCGGCCGGACCCCGTCTCGGCACGCGTCTCGCAGGGCGTCACATGCCCGCGGTGCGTTTGGGACTCGTTGCCCCGGTTCGTCACGGAGACAACCCGCTGATGTTATCGTATACATTAGTCGTGGGATCCCATTAGCCTTCCTCCGCAAGCTAGCTGCTGACCGACTCGGCTCTATTTGGAGCCTAGCATGGTCGCTGAAATTATTTTGAATATGTTGCTAAATTTTCCCTCAATTTTAGCCCCAAAAGCATTTAAGCTAAAAATATATCACTTCATGCCATATTATATCATTACTTCAAGTGAAATGCTGTTAAACGTATCTTACACACGCTTTCCAAGATGATTGTAATATTTCTTCATATATTTTATGGCTCAAGTGCATATTGTGGAATTTTTAATGTGTCATTCAAAAGAATCAATTCTATATACATATTCAGCACCAAATTTCCATCGTCGATTCTACTTATCCATTAATTCTGCTCTCTTTGGAGTTTTCATAACAACACCCTTTCCACTCCGACAAGGAATTCGTCGTTTATTCTTCATTTGTTTCCCATTCGAGTTATTTGACCTTTTCCATCTTCTCCACACCCAAATTATAAGATACTCCAATCCGCGCCTATGCCCTTGATTCTACGACCTAGTTTCTACGCCGATCAAATCTCGCTCCATTTCAAATTATCAATCAATCAGCATTAACTTTTCTAATTAACGTGCATGCGTTTAATGTTCCTGTTCCTTGATCTTTTTTGTCATTTAATGCAATCTTTCTTATAACTCTACTACACTGAAGATTTTTGTTCAAAACAAATTGAAGATACGCAAACAGCTCCACCCAATGTAGTATTTTCTTTCTTAATTTAGCGTTTTAATTAGTACTTTCCTTTATAATAACCTTATAACCCTCGTTTCTTTCACAATGATTATCAAGCCAAGTTTGTCGTATAGTTTTGTTCGCCTAAACATGACTGTAATCCCTTTCCTGTCTATTGAACTAAACCATCCACATACGTACCTCACTGATCTTACGAATTCCCCTCCGACTTTCATTCCTATCCCTAATTCCACTCTTGCCTCTTTAATCATTTCCTCCACACATACGTTGAACAGTACCGGTGACAATGGGCAAACCTGCCTTACACCTATTACTAACACTACCCATCCGGACTCTCCGTTGCCCACTCGCACCTGAGCAGTCTGAGACATGTACAGGTTACGGATTAGCCTCCTGTCCATCCAATCTATACCTATTTTCTGCAATACACGCATTAATTTTTTCCAATTAACTCTATCAAACACCTTTTCGAATTCTACGAAACAAGCAAATACTTCCTGATTGTATTCTATATTCCTCTCGAAGTATCACCTATCCTGCCATGTCGTAAATAATGACTCAGGTTTTCTTTCCCACTTTCTGACAGTCTTCCTTTTTAAGTACAGCTTACTCTTTCCATCATCAATCTGTTAATCTGATCATTTACTCGTACTCCACCACGGTTCTTTCGCTCTATTCGTTTACTCCCTCGATTTATTATATGTCACCTTGAATTTTTACTTAAACCTACTCCATTTATATATGCTCTCATTCCCTCATTGAATCAATCTACTTAATCATATTTGTAAGTTATCCTTGGTCTCCTTGTTCTTTTCCTATTGACGGTTCCTATATTTTCGCTGGAGGCTATTAACATCTTTCCCGGGATATTCCCTTCTGCAACTGTACTCGTCTCCCTGAATTCACTCATTATTTTTTCCAAGTATTTCTTTGTGACTTCCTTGGGTCCCAGTCGTTTCCATTTTCTCACCCATCATACCAGTTACATCTAAATGGATCAATATTCCACTTCAATAGTACTAAATTATTACCTGAAGCCGCATCTGCTCTCGAGAAAGAATTTTAATTGATGACGGTTCCTAAATCTGGCCCTGGGCATAACATAGCCTAACCTTAAGACCTTGAACCTTAACTCTTTAAGACCATGGGCATATCCTACGCATATTTAAGTGTGTTTTTAGTTTAAAGCCAGCTGCCCGTTATGATTAAACCAGGTCTACTGGGAACACATTTGCTTTCTCCTCAATGAGAAGAATGGCTGCTCTTTGGCAATTGACCATATTCTTACTTCAGCTTTTACTTGGCCTGATGATCTTTCATCATTCATTTGCTCCGTGTTTTCTACTTCTCTTCCCACCATTTGTTCAATGTGATTTCCACCCCTCGCTGGCTCTATCCCTCCCCCCACTCCGCTCTACATTGTCGCCATCATTCCATTACTCCCCTCTCTTTCTTTTAATCACATTTCGTACATCCCGAATTCATCTTTATTTCCTCCCTCCATCTCGCGCCTCTTATACTTTCTAATCTCTCCGTCCACTGGTCTGATATTCGGGTCAGGGGGACTAGTTCCTTTCCTTGCGCCATCTGTGCTCTCCCAGGAAGATCTGGTACCCGAAAAATCACATAGCATTGGCAAAGCTGAGAGTGCCCAGGGATCGGCCCAAACTATTCGCTCTCCTCTTAAGTAACAGTTAATTGGTGACCCAGAGCCGGTCCCAGGCGAGGGAAAAACTTCCCCGTAAACCACTTTGGGCCAACCGGTGTGACTGAGTGTGTATTTGTAACTTCCCGAGTACGGTCCCTGGCAATAGAGTTAAGTTCCTTGTAGTAGATCCATTCGGGAAACACACCACCCCTCTCCTCATGTTAATGTCTTAGTATTTTGAAAATGTGTCTGATCACTGGCGAGGGATTAACTTGCTCGTAAGTCACCACACCAATCTCCATATTCCCCTCCTTCTTTCCTCGTACAATGGTGTGAGAACGTTCTGAGACTTAAGGAAATGTTATTTACTATAGTTAGTCTACCTTTTCCTATTTTTTGTACTTGACTTTATCAAGACATGATTCGATGGGTCCAATTTACTCATCAAAATTTTCGGCAGTTCATAATTGTAAAATATTTATCATTTCAATTAAAATTTAAGACATCCAGTTTTCAGGGATTCATTTTTCCAGTTAACTCCAGCTAAAATTCATTTGTAAGTATTTTCACGAAAACAAACATTGACTAAATTGTTTGCTTTGGAAATCGTAATTTTCCAGTGTCACTAAAGTCAGAGGTCGCGGGTTCGATTCCCGCCTAGGTGGTTTTTTCCTCACCTAGGGCTTGGGTGTATGTGATTGTCAAATTGCTATATCATTGTTCAATATCCGATGTAAAGGTCGAAGTGCTGATGCGTGAGCGACTTTTCGTAGTCGACGCTGATTCTCATTCTCTGCTTTACCCGTTTGCCCGCAGGGGCATCACGATGGCGCGGGAGTGGACTGAGGACGGCACCCGAGACGACCCAATCACCGGCAACCGCCCCGAGGTGCTTCTCGCGCGTGGCCAGTGCAGAGGGCCCCTTCCCTCGCCCGACTCCGCCGCGCGAGGGACTCCGATCCGAAGAAACATTTCCCCTCCTTTTCGAAGCTCCAGTGGTCTCCCTCAAGATATTCGAAGCGGAAGCGTGACTCGTGGACGGTCACGTTCCCAACGGCTGTTCAACAACAGATCGATCCTATTATGAATCGCACACAATCCGTAAACCAATATTTAAGGTAAAAAAAACTCGCGCTTAAAAAATTGTCAAATATGGAATGAAAGGCATCTGAAAGTCAGGTGATCACGTTCTCTCGAGCTGAAGGTTGATGCTATGAGCAGTACTTCTCAAATCGACCTTCTTCAGATGTTTTCTTTGAAATCGATTCAGTCGTTAATCGTGCTATTTGCAGTTTCCTTCGCCGTTGGGAATTGACGTAATTTGAAAGATGTGCCAGTAACACATGTGAAGGTTGGTGGTTTGTTAAACCGCCAGCTTATAAGTGGTTTTAAAACTGCTTAGTTCATCCTTTTCTGCGCCGTGGTGCGTGCAGAAGAGAATTGATTCCATCGACCAAATCATACGGCTATCATCAGCATACAGAAGTGGCACTCTTATATTAAGGACGGAACTTGTGCGTATGTACCAGTAAACAAAGATTTTTTTCTCCACCATTCAAAGATCGGAGGTGTGGATCAATTAAAAGGATAGTTATGGAACGATTTCTGGAAAATATCAGCCCCTGCCATAGCCGTCTACATCATGTTGGCCTTCCAGTATTTGTATATGTTCTGGAAATTCCGAAACGGCATCGGTTTCTTTTTAGTTTCCAGCTACTCGAAAGAATTTCCTGGTGAAGCGACGTTGGATCTTTCATTTTTCAAACAAAATTTTTTGAAACTTTATCTAAGATTTATACATTTATTTATTACTTATGAAACAATTGAGAATGGGAAAACAAAATCTCCTGCTGATTGGAATTGAAGAGCTAAGGAGGGCAAGTTTTCGGCGAAGCATTTAGGTCATTGAAGAAATGGAAACGGTAGGACGAGTTATGAGAACAAAAAGATAAGGTGTGATTCTGTCGATCCCTTTAGAGCTGCGTAGGTCCGCGGAACAATTTAGAACTGTCGATAGTCAGGAACTGAGTCCCACCACCTCTTTTGACCACATGGGAGGAACCAGGATAAGGAGATCGAGGCAAGAAGATCCAAAAGAAGGAAGGGGGACGTATTAGGGCCGACGCCAAACAAATGAGGGGCCGGGAAAGGACATGCGACGCAGTGACGGGGCAGAGTTGGTCGCTCACCGCTTCCACGCCCTCTCACGCGGCAGCCAAGTCCTGCTAATTCATCCAAAATTCTTTCGCGAGTGAGTAACATTCCTTTCCCTTCGCTTTAATCACTGGAGTTATCAAAATTGTCATGCAGATTAGAAGTATTTAAAAAAGTAATATTGACAGGTAGTAGTGATGCAGAGTTTTCTGATGGATCAAACGGAACTCAGTTTTTTCCTTATATTTTATTATTAGCAATAATTACCTTGTAATTATGATTTAAGAAGTTGGGCAAATAATCTATCGTTCGATTTCATATCATTTCATTTGATGTGAGAACGACTACAAAACTGAGAGATCGTGAACAATGTGCTGAATGTCTAAAGGTTCGATCATAACCCACAGAGTCAAATCGGAGTCGTTGGAGAAATATAGTTTTAAACCATTGAGGTTTGCGTGCGAGGCGTTATTCAAGCAGCCAAAATAACTAAGTCCTGGGTGACGGCGATCACTATTCTATGCATTCGGAAAGACACCAGAGTCTTTTTCTAATTGGCTCGGCCTTACGCTGAGCTTCACGACGAAGAAGGAAACTTGGGCAGAAACGGGAGCCCAGATCGATGGAGAGGCAAACCCAGTGCCTTGGAAGGACGCTGCCGGCACTCGGTTCTTGCCTCCACCCTTTTAAGCTCGAATTAAGGCGTCTGCCACCGCCTCAGCGGGCCGCCAGGTGAAGAGGACGTGAGGGGGGCCAAGTGGGGCGCCCTGGGCCCTTTGCCCACCCGCAACAACGTGCCATCAAACCCTCTCTCCACAAAGGATTCCCCCTCGGACACGCCGCATCGCAAGGTGAGATATGATCACAGGAATGCAGCACGCTACCGTGGGACCGCAAATGGGGCCTCGGAAACACGGTGGGTCGGTAGGAGAAGGCATTTTAAAGTCTAAATGATCGTCACTAGGGAGTGAGAACGTGAGAGAAGAATTCAACCAGCATTTGCTATCTCCACGCAGGCCATTCCCGAGGAAGACTGAGTCCATTCCTCCCTCAGAAGGTTTCTCGTCGAGTCCCACGGAGGACGTCTGATCGAGCGAAATGATCGCCACGAGTCTGAATATCCAGGAATCCTTTTTCCTTTACTTATTGGTTTTAAGATTGTTATCTTGGCAGTTAGTGGTGCAACGGGACGATAGCTATGATGTCGCTTTTCTCTCAGAACTCAAGTGGATTTGAAAATGAAATAATTGACTGACACGAGTGTAAAATAAATTTTAGGTGTTATCCGACTAGAAAATGATTTTCAAAGGGCAAGACTTTTCAATCTTGAAATCTCCTACAGCCAGGGCGACTACTTCAAAGGCTACTCCCAAACCAACCCTGCAGTTTGAGACTAATACCGCTCTCTAGTTTCACTCATGGTATTAATACAAAGCTGTTATATAATCTCATAGTATTGGAATAAATGTACTCTAAAATATTTCCATCAATTTTGTTTTGCCAATCTATCAATATGAATGGTATATTTTTATAAAAATAGGAGTATTTCTTGTACTGGAAATCTTGTAAAGTTAAAAGCAAAACCTATTCTTTTGTTGTACTAATACATGTTGTATCTTTATTAACTAACAACAAAACGGAAATTAAGGTAAGGCGATGTTAAAAATATTTACGTCCCGAAAAGGAATTCTCTTAGCACCCTACTCGAGAGAGGTTAGCGAGGATGTACGCTGGGAGGACTCCAAATGTGTCAAAATACATGTAAAGTGTGTTAACTTTTGTGCGAAAGCCGTGCTGGAGAGACAGAATCAACGAAGTTAATGCAGTGTATGAGTGTCTCGTCATTTGTGTAACAAGAGAAATTAAGTGCATCAAAAGTGCGAGCGAAGAGAGTGATGATGAATATGTGTTGAATCAAACAGAAAAAGTGGTTGAAATATTTATTTGCCATATTTCTACGAGTATATTCAAAGTGACAACATTTTATGGACACTTGTGGTCTGAAACGTCACGGTTAAATATTCATCTATATTTCTCAATAAATGTTTTCTAAAGCGTGATGATTATGGATAATTATTTATTTATTCCATGTCAATAAAAATTCAACTAGAATATAGTCCAAATCAGCCGGTAAATAATCCCATATTTGTAAATTATTTCAAATGAGAATATTTTTCTATGTTTTCTGATGAAACTGCTGATGATGATGTTTACCGAATACATTCAGCAGATTCAGACGAGATGTAGTGGAAGTTTGTCATTATGACAAAAACAAAATTTGCCCTTTTCCACAGATTTATTTGTAAAATACAACTCGTTTCAGTTTAGAGTCTTGTGCCCGAAGATGTTTCAATGAACTGAAACCCATTGTACGCTACTAATATAGTACGTCTGTGGAAAAGTGCAAATTTTGTTTTTCTCAAAATGATATTTACCGAATTAATCGATGCTTATTAAATCCACGGTTCAGTTTTTACCTACTAACCCTTGAAAGGTTCTAGGTAGATAGACTGTCGAAGAAATAAAAAATAAATAATTCATTCTTTCAATTTTGTTATCTAGGGAAACCTAATGCACACGAGTTTAAAGTTCACGTTGAAAGAGAGAATTAATCAGCAGTCTAAGTAGTATTTGCCGGTTATATTTTAAAAGCCGTCAGGAAAGGGTTAAACAAGCCGAACGTTAAATTTTGAAGACATGAAAAAGCAGTTGCTTTACTTTATAATGTAATCATGAAAAAATTTCAATTAGCTCCTTCTGACTCGTCAAAACCATGGTCGTATAAAAAATTTAAAAAAATATTTTGGAAATAAACAAAGTACTAAGTTTTATTCTGAATGAATCAGTATATTTCACCTCTGCTCTTGATGAGGATGATGATAACCGCTTTCCATGAAGGAGGTATCTTTACACATTGGAAATTTTGAAAAATTTGATTTGGTTGGAAAATATGAAAATGCAAAAACGATTCTAGCATGAATGAGAAACATACCACACGTTGATTTTCGCGAGATATATATGTTGAATTTCAGGGAAGCTGTTTTCTTGGGAAAAATCACATTTATGGTCATCACAAAGAATGTTGAACCTCGAGTAGAATAAATTAATGCGGGCGAAGGCGAAACATGCTTCTGATTCGAGGTACATTCGGAAAGAAACGGTCGTTTTCTTATATATTTAACTTTGAAAGGTGATAGTAAAGTCGTACGCACGTAGGGCCGTCTCTTGATTGTCTTCGAAGACACTGAATTTTTGATTTAGTAGTCGTTTGCCTGTCGGTGAGTACTCATTATGATGTCCGCGAAAATTGCTGATCGCGTCAGTTGTGAAGTGAGTGCTTCGATTCAATTTTTGTGTGCAAGATGTCTCAAGACTTCAAAAATGGCCTCCCAAAGGTAAATGATGAAGAGCTGAGTGGCATGCCAAGTATTCAGACCGATGAAATCATTCAACAAGTGAACCAAGAAATGCGATCTGATCGATGGCTGACTGATAAATTTCCTCTTATTGGACGCAACATTATCTCTTGATATTTGACGAAACCGACAGCGGACAGGTACCGTGAGTGAAAGTTGAAAAGCAATTTGAAGGGTGAGTTCAAGAGTATGTGAAAGTAAATAGGTTAAATGGGTGGTGCTCCCATTGTACACCACTGTTACGCAAAAGGTCGAATATAGCAAATTGTATACAAGGTGAGTACCTAAAATTATCACCAACCGATAAAAAGTGTAGAGATTGAGTGAGCAAGCGTTTTTGGACCGCTATTGACAAGATGGAACTTGCATTTGGCGATTATTTCCTCTTTTTTGCGGTAGAAACAGTGATTTGGTGGGCAACGATTTGAAAACGACGAGGAGGAACTAAAGACCGCCGTAATACCCGGAGCGATTCCCCGGTTGCAAACGTCTATAGTGAGGGATTAAATAAGCTGGTGCAACATGACAATAAATGCGTGAATATGAGCAGTGAATGGCAATTACGTAGAAAAGTAAAGTATGTTTGCAGGAAGCTAAAATCTTCATAAAAAAAAACCCTTTTATAACGAATATATTTTCTCATCTCCATACCTTTCGAATATGCCTCGTGTTATGTTCATGGCTTTCGTGTTATTTACAAGTCTCACTGCTGTAGTTATACTTGTTTTGGTTGCTTAAAAACGTACACATTGAGAAAAAAATTTACAGAAAATATAGGGGAAGATTCAAAAAGGAAAGCAGGAGATGGAAAATATCAGAACAAGGTATTAGGGATTTGAATATTGATAAGTAATAGGGCAGTTTGATACAATCAATCCTCAGATCGATAACCTATTATTATGATCTTGATGAACACAGTTTCCAGGAAACACTTGTGTAGCCCCGGGGGCAAAAGAATGCTGGGCACGCGTTTTCCCGGTGCGATTCCCGGCAGCCCAATTTCAGAATGAACGTAGGCAGTGGCTCTCACAGCGGACCTGTCCGTCCTTCTTCCCACCAGCCACGCACCCTAATGCTACGCCACAAACACCCTAAGGGAGCTCGGCGGAAGTCTTCTTCTCCGTCCCCTCCTTCCAAGCCCTCCTTCCAGCTCAGCCTCGCGCTCATTGTGGAATCTCAATATCTCTGCCTCACAAGGCGCGGACCACAAGAGTCGCTCGAGGGGAATGGAAGGAGGCTCTCTCACTTGCCCTCACACGCTGGACGACTGCAGCATTCAAAAAATCATGTGGATTGGAGGAAAATTTCATTCCGAAACGAATATGATGCACCAGATTAAGATATAAATAAAACATTATAGATTCCAGTATGATATATCATGCACTAAATAAAATAAGTAATTTTGTAAAAATGCTCTGTCGTGACTGTAGAATACATATATTCTGATTCCCTAATACCTCTGGCTTAGCGCCCCTTTGATAGATTTCAGGTAACTGTTTAAATGCAGGTAAGTATCATGCATAAATGTATGTATTGCACAGGTGCTTCATCACGACACCTGTAATCTTGGACGACAAACGGTTAGTATACCCCAAGTTTTTGGCCGAAATGGTTGTTTATTTTCCTCTTTTTCATTAATGTGGGGCCCCGACACTTGATAGTGTCAATGATCCGCTTTTGATTTCGGTTTTATGAGCAACTTCGGAGTGCCTGAGGAGAACGAAGTGCGTTGGTCGTTCGCGCAATAATAATCAATTGGAGAGCAAGATGAATGGCAACTTATTCACAGGATTCCCGAGGGATGTGATCAAAATATTCAGGTTAATCCATCCATCCAAAAAGTTCCAATTGCTGTGGTAATGGAAATATAATTTCCGAAAGTGATACTTCATGAAAAATTCATAATGATAAAATTCAGCCATTGATGCTGTAAAATGAAATTAATAGCATTTTAATAAAAAATGAGTGCCTGTTACAGAAAACTTTGGTTTTTCTTTTAGTAGAATCCAAGCACGTTGCTGCTATAGCACCATTATTAGCTAACCATTAAGTAACCATGCATTTTCATTGCAATTACAATTATAGTATTCCAATTGAATTTAACTTATAAAGTATACGTAAAACGATTAGGACCGTAACTTTCATATATCCATGCGTATGCACTTTTTTAACAGCAAGCAATAGCACCAAATTTTTGACATTTGGTGCAATTGCTTGTCAATATCAAGTGTATGACAATGAGAAGCTAGGTTTTTGAGTTAGTAGTGCTTGAAAAATGCAAAAATATTGCATAGGAAAAGTTTGTTGTGAACTCAAACCTATATTAACCATAACGCAATTAAACATGAGGCATTAACGCAACTTTATTGAAGTAAATTTATTTTGGGGCGTATTGCGTGCCATTGTTCAACAAAATTGTTTTACTCTACTCTTGTTTTGGCGACAATTTTTAATCTTAGACTAGGCTTAATCCAAAAAAATTAACGTCACTTGACCTTCATTCTTATGTCACCCTTTTTAGTGAGCAATGAATTTGGCCTAGTTGACACCCTTGTTGGCAATGAATACTCAATAGCAAAGTATATTTAATTATTTTAATTTCATAAAATTTCTTGAAACAGCTTAATAACAATGATAAGAAAATTTATTTCTCTGTCAAAGCAGAATAGATGGGATTTTTTTGTGGTTACATCTTGATATACGTAATATGTAATGATGTCGATGTAATTCAGTTGTGGAAACTAAAATTTTTTTATGAGAAAATAGATGTGCTTTAGAGAAAATTGGACATCACAAGAGAAAACAATATCAATTTTGGTGATTGGGGTGATTGTTTAGATAGGATGAGGAAACAACATAGGAGGTATTTTAAAATAAAGATGACGATCAATTTTCCCCAATAATGTATTTATAATAATTAATGGTGAAATGGATAACTATACTCATAGTAACTCTGTGACAGGGCGTATTTAGATGTTTTCAAGTTCAAAGCTAGTTTTTCACTGAAATCTTCAACTGTGAATTGTTACCTAAATTCTGTCCATTTACAGAAATAATGGCAAATGGAGTCGGGTGAAATGTATTTATTGCCGTGTTAGTTACAAACTCTTGCGTCATCATGGATGCGATAATTCCAAAAAAGCGACATGGAAAGTGTTTGGTGTTCAAAGTCATGGATCTAAATGAATCCATGCATGTCCATTTTACGGACCCTCGGACGACAAAGATAATTCAATACTAGAATGAGATAAGGAAATCAAAGGTTTCTCATTCCGAACCTAATATCAAAAGTTTACAAACTGTAGAAAATTTCAATGTCCTATCCATTGATTGAATTACATACAGTTTTTAAACAAGGGGCGAAGAAAGTACTACTAGACCCACTATTACATTATTTTACGTTGAACTACAAACAACAACGAGTAGTTTTACCAACTAGGAGCAATAATATTCTTGAATAGTCAATAAATAACTTACCAAAAAATTCTTAACCTTAAAAACAATTAAAGGTGCGACAATCAGCGACCAATAGGCAGTAAATCCTAAGGGATTAATATGGGGGTCCAAATTGAAAAGATCAAAAGAAAAAATTACTCGTGAGAAAAAACAAATTTGCACTTTTACAAAGATTTAGAAGTGAAAATTTGTTTTTCTCATAATGACGATAATCCCGTCTGAATCTGTTGAAAAAAAATACTTTATGAATCCTCAGGGTTTAATGGGATAAAGTACTTCCGCGTGTTGCAATGCTCATTGGTAAACTTTAAAGAAGATTATAAATACCCAAATACTGGGTTTGCGTGGAATTCCTTTCTTGGCATCAAAGGCTGAGCAGTAAACAGGTTCATTCCATGTAAATTCACGAAAGATCACACAGAACCTAGGAACTACAACGCGGAAGTATGAAAATCGTCGAAGGCTATGTTGCGCCAAGATTAAATATGTAAGGAATGAGATCACTTACGCTTATAAGATATTTAGGTCGAATGCCAAGAAGGAATTTTGTAGAGCGTTAAGCGAATTCAAAAGGAAAAGATAAGCTGAAAATTTGAAAGAGAATCCGAAAGCATTTTGGTCCGATCGTCAGAGAAGTTCACGGAAATAAGTCAACTGATAAGTCACCCAAAAATGATAAAGACAAAGAGTAACCGGCTTTTTTAAATAAGGCCAATTTGTTCACTTCCATGTTTCAAAGCCATTGTATCACCACCACTGAATCCAAAATCGTTTCCCGCAAATCGATGCCAAAAATTACAATTTTATAAATGGAATAGAACCTTTACCGAAATACTTGCATGTTAAACTAGGAAATCCTTCGGAAATTTCAAGGTATCTTAAAATCTTATTTATGAAATCCTTTACAGATTTCCCAAGACACAAGTTTTCCAGTTATTGGGAAATGGAGAATACAATGCCTATCTTTAAAATCGGGCATTGGGAGGAACCGGAAAATTACAAACCTATTCCTTACACAATATGATTGTCAAGAGTGAATTGATGACAAACCAGCACGTTTAACGGAAGTTTAATGCGATACGAACTGCGTTTTTTCATCATGATACTTTTGATTCGGGAGAGAACAGTGTTCAAGGTGATTTTTATAGGTTGTGAAAAAGACTCCTACTATGAAGTGCCTGATAGTGAAACAGTCCAAAGGCCTATGTCATAGATAAAAATATCTTGCTATGCTGCCGATGAACACATTTTGGTTGACTTTACAGGCTCCTAGTTAAGTGAGACCGGTTCCGGGGAAAAACGTATTTCGTGCACCATCAAATCACGGTTCCCATTGTGGTGCCCTACATACGGAGAGCCCTAAACAGTTTATTTTTCGTTGTAACTCTTATTGAGTGGTAACTCGAAGTTACCGAGTGCGATGCCCTCTTTCAGTGGAATCCAAAAAACTGTTTCAATTTGCATGAATCTCTTACCGTTCTCGATGAATCCTGTTCGCAAAAGTCATCTTTGTTTAGAAAAAATTCCGAAACCACATAGACCTTAGGAACACCATTTATATGTTTTTAAACTCGTTATTTTTTTCATTATGATGCATATTAACAGTAGTTGGTTAATTTTTTGAGCTCCGAAAAAACTGACTAGATTCCGAGAAATATACATTTTCGTGCTCCATTGTTGCATCTCTTACCAGTCTCGAGATATTTGACAAAAGAAATTCGCAAAATAATGTTTGTTGCCGTTTTTTCGAAACAAATTTTCTGAAAATGAAACCTTCGTCCGCAGTGACTTTTTAAAGCGTCCTTATGGTGAATAGGATTACTTTTTGGTGTATCATATCTCCTTGATTGAGTGCTAGCTAGATAGTGAAGCCTAGTTAGGGAGAGATATGGCACTACAGATCTTCGCGGTGGTAGAAAATTCGGCTTTATGTGTTTGTTTTAATTTATCTGGAGGGTAAACTAAATTCCTCTGCTTTCCACTTTCAGGTGGAAGGCAGAGGAATGTAATGCTCAGGCGGCTTTGCTTGATGAAGATGTAGGAAAGTAAAACAATATATGTTGAATAGGAAGCACTACAAGCAAAAGTGTAAGTTTAACCTAAACTCCTCAAAGTCATTTAATGCAATATGCTGCTATTGTCTGGAATCCTCTTTAGTTGAGTTGATAACCCAATTATATGGCGTTTAGCGTAGAAGAGTTAAATTTGGAAAACTTGGTCATGATAATCTGAGTAGCATATCAAAATTATTAGACTAACGAGATAGGGAACCATTCAAGGAGCGAAGGTTGAATTAAAGACTAAATATATTGCTAATCTGGAAGGAAGTCTCTTTAACGATGATGTTGAAGCCTCATCTCGCTTTAAATAGAGTGATCGTGTAAATAAAATTGAAGTAATAAGTGTCACATCACATAGATTTAAGATGTCATTTTTCCCAAGAACGATAAGGAATCAGAATGAAACTAACTGACCGCGTTTGGAGCAAAGAGTGTTTCATTCTTTAATTTTTAGCAGTCTAGTGTATTGTCTTTACCTCATCTAGATATAGTTATTGTCCTTGTTACCTACAGCTCATCTTTAATTTGTAGATCTCAATTTGTAGGTATCTCACTTAAATACTGAAGCATTATTAAATAGTGTAGCACTAAATGCTGCAGTGGTTATGATCTTGCCCATTTGAATTATTTTACATTATTTACTTAATGGTTTTTCAAAATTAATTACCAATTTAACCATTAAATTAATTTACAAATTAATTATTTGCATTTTTTATTATGGTAATCAAAATTTTAAAAATCTTAATTTTTAATGTTGTATGACTGGAGAAGTAATAATCCCTCGCTACATGTCCTAACGGTGGCTTTCAAGGTAGTATGTTGAATATAAAAGAATAAATTTCACCGGAACTTACCTGTAATTCCAGAGAGCTGGATCATTTCTACCGAGATTTTTCTTGTTTGCGATTATTGTGGCCTAGCGTAAAATATCCTCAAAGAAGGACTAATCCTCAATATTTAACGAGCTAACAAATTCATGCATTACGTTTTATTTCACCTAAGTAGAAATGACAGCACATTTCTTCGTATTACAAAGGCGATGGGATGGCTTAACACCATGTTTAGTAGAAAGTTTTCCCGGGGGTCTTTTTATACTCCCTTTTCCAATCAAATTAACTAAATATTTAATTAATATGCTCAGAATAAATTCTTTTTTATCATAAATGTTAATGCTATGAATTAATTGTTTGTACTTCCAGAGTCTTTCGACAGTTAAATTTCAAAAAACATTCCTGTTTTCTGTCACCAAATTCTTAAACTCTGTTCCCTAACACTTAAAAAGTCTTCCTCAATGGAAACCTTCAAGAAAAAGTTGTAAACCATTTCTATGTCATTAAAAGATTATTGGCTTGCCAATTTGCTCTCCTATTAAGGATTTGTTTCTTTAACGCAGATGTATGGCGTTTTATTGGACTTGTTTGTACTTCTCGACTATATTCAAGGTGTTAGTTCTAACCGGGCGTTGCCTCATAATAATAAATAGTGTTCAAATCAAATTCAAGCATTTTCGTTTCGCCTCGTCAATATGTCGCTCCGTTTTATGTCACGCGGTGCAAAATTTTCCACCCTCAAGATTCGAGTTTCACGGCCTGTTGGGTTTCAAAAGGGAGGATGAGAGATGAATTACCCCACACGCCCGCGCTTCACGTTAAACCAAGAACTAATAAAAGCGAAGCGTTGCCCTGGTAACACATGCGCGGACGGCCGTTCCTTCTTTGTCGTCGGAGGCACATCCATGCAAATGGTGGAACCACCCACGGTCGCTGCCCCGGAGCCACAAGAACAGGGGCCTCTTCCCATATCCCACGGCCCAGCGGGGAAGAGAGGGGCCTCACCCCTTCATGGCGCCCGCCCGCCCCTTCAACGTCCCCACACGGCCCTAATTCAACCCCCATCACACGGGCCAACGGATCTAATTTGTCCGCAGCGGCAGGTTCCCCACGCAGCTGAAGACAGAAGCGAGCTAGTTTTCGCAGATAATTTGGAAAGTTCACGTCTACTCCACCCCTAACCACCTCCTGCCACCCTCTCATCTCCAACCTCCCCCACCCCTCGCCCCCGCTCTCTCAAAGCCACATTTCACATCTCCTTCTGCCTCGCTCGCAATCGCTCCACGGATCTTTCACGGAATCGCTTGGGTCTACGGACAAGTAATGACGGCTTATTCCCAAGACTCTTCTTCCTTGCATCCTTGGCGTCAAATTGATGCAAACTCGACGGCATCTGGTCCGCTTGAGTTTATTTGCTCGACAATTTTAGATACTCTATGACTTCAATGTAGCGCAAAAAACGAATATGAGACGGCTGAACCTCGGGAATTCACCACGTTTTCCTAAACGATTCCCTCATCATATCCATCTCCATCGAAATATTTTCCGGACGCATGATAGCAACAAAATAAACAACATTCTCAAAATCTTAACTATTGTATCAAGTCGGAAATGTCAGCTAAATAATTCCGTATACCTAATTTTTACAAAATTTCCTTTCCTAATTATTACCTAAGGTCACGATAGGGCTTTTAAAGTCCTTCGACTCTGGTTCTGCTCCCGGAATCTGACTCCTAAATATTAACCAGAATATAAGTATTTTCTTTAAATTACGGGAGCCAGCTTTAATCCTCCCCGTTAATAGAGGTTGTTGTTTTCTATTGCTATTTTCTCACCATAAGTAGGATACGATGTACTTTGATGCAACTACCAATGATATTTCATATATATTTTATTCTTTGGGTTTGGCTTCCTACCTGCGTATCTTCAATGCTAGAGAACATTGTTGAATTTGATTTACTTTCAAGCCAAGAGGGGTGTTTCCACTCAAAACTTTGATAAAGCGTCCTAATGTTAGAAATTTAATTTGGACTACAAATACATATGAGTTGAACAGTATGAATCATTCACAAGCTTATTGCGTATTTCATCGTATGCTTGTATATTATTAAGTACGTGTTATGTACGAAGGGTAATACTTCTTCACGGCGTTCCCTGTGATATGGGTCTGTAGCTTAAAGCGAAATGTTATAATATTAACCATTTCAGATTTATCACTCATAATAATATAATAATATATGAATTAAAAATAAAATACTTGTTTCATACCTCGTATATGTTTGTAAATTTAAAATGAACGTACCTACGGTCATGAAGCAATAAAAAACGAAATATACGATACCGTAAATTTGATTGGCTCTAGGTTCATTGCCAGGAAATCGTTGTACTCACACTGGACTGAAAACCAAATCGAAATTAAAAATAAAAAAAGAAAGAAAGGCCCAAGTGCACGTTCGTGGTCACTCAGGTGTGTTAGTACTTTGTGAATCGCACTCATTCACTCGTTCAGGGTTTACAAGGATTCCTATCCTATGCCAGTGACCCGTCAATCACACAGATGAATTCAAAATTATAAAATGAATGTACGCAAGATTTCGTTCATTCACCATTTGACTCAGCGTGAGTCTGTTTTGTGTTGTAATTTCTGCGTGGTCAATGGCATAGGAGAAATCCTTGTAAACCCCAAAAAGTGTGAGTACGTTTGCACATGTCCTGTTTCCGAACGTACTGTGAAATTGGTGATACCCTTGCAAACCCAGAGTGTGCGTGTGAATGCAATTCATGAGAGTGACTGTTATTCCCTAACACACCCTAGTGATCGACTGGCTGGTAGTTCGTTTCCTTATTTAGTAATTTTGCATTGTTTATGAGTCATTGAGGTACGCGTGGTTCACTGTCTCCCAAATATACCCAAGTGACCCAGTGTGTTTCCCGACTTCCCCTTACTTGTCACTTTGATTCACCCCCTCCCCCCGTTTAAACGAGCCTAGTGTGCAAGTTTACGATCTCGGCTATCTCGTTTTCCAGAACATTTTTACCGTGAGTGTAACGTTAAAGGTGTATGCAATTATAAAAACCTTTTCCGATGATATTTAAGATGCTATCCAACAATCAAATAAAATATTATCGGAGAGCGTTTGACAAATATTGCCATTTATACTAGTTCAGAGGCGCAGCTTTCCATGTAGAGGAATTAGCCTCATTTCCTTTCTCCAAAATCCTGAGAGC
Organism: Hetaerina titia; assembly: GCA_037158775.1. Taxonomy (NCBI): domain Eukaryota; kingdom Metazoa; phylum Arthropoda; class Insecta; order Odonata; family Calopterygidae; genus Hetaerina; species Hetaerina titia. The sequence goes on along the minus strand of CM073768.1, from coordinate 15,440,088 downwards.
ATTCCAAGTGGTGGAACCGAAATCTATCAGGTATGAGTCCGGTGGTCTCCAAAAGGTACCCTCCAATCCCGGGAGCAATCATGCACTTCACGGACGATCACAGGACATATAAGGCGGTAAGAACACCTTCCCTATAATTTTCGCTATTCTCCTCATCTATTTTGGCAGGCTGTGCTTTTCCGCCACGCCCCGGCAATATCTCCCGGCCACCGCACCGCGAGCAACAGGAAGCAGAATTCAACATTTGATAACATGGTTCGCATAAGTTCCCCTCCTCTAACAATCTCTCGCTTCCACCCTCATTCGGTTGAAGGGATTCAGGATTAGCCAAAATATGATTTGATATTGGAAATTATTTTGAATGGCTGACCATTTGGTTGTTCTTCGAGGGATAGAGAGTTATTCAATATACTCGTATTCAATACAAATAATCTACCTACAGGGCGATTAACATCGAAGGTTTTGATTCAGGATCAACGGATTGGATTTGAGAGTGATATTTCACGGTAAAATTTTAGAGCCATTTTATTGCAAACTCATCTTCCGGAATGGAGTAATTTTCACCCGCACGAGAAAATGTTCTCAGAAAACTAAAATCGTAGAATAATTGTGCATTTCTAAGCGTAAATTATCTTTCCAATTCGTATAAATTGAGTATTTAAATGTCCAATGGGTAGCTTTTTTCTATCTTTAGGAACTCCATAAGACGACCCGATTACGAATGAACATGCGACTTTTACATATGCGAATATGCGACAAACCGATTCTTCACAACTCATTATGCGTAAATGAATTCAACCAAATACTGCGAGTACTTCAAAACTTTTCCAGGTGGATAAGTGTTTCCTAAATACGTGCATTGTAAAATTAAATTCATGAGACCCCTGGATATAAAAGATAGCGATCGGTGAGTGTCAAACCTCCACCAAAGACACCTCAAGGTGTGCGAAAATCACACTCGGAGAAGCAAGGGTAATTTTGTTCCCAGAAAGTTCTCATTTTCAATACACGTTCGTTACATCAATTGATGGGCGTATAACGAGGTGTCCCAAATCAATTAACTGAAATTTGATCCCAAGATCTTGGTTCAGTAGTCGTACACTCAACCAAATTTCAGGGAAGTGATTTGGGCCGACTCGTAAAACGCCTGGATATCATTACGCTAAAATAATTAACACTTTTCACCCTAACACAAAGGATGCTTGTGATCAAAATCTGAAAATTTTAAATTTAAGTTCCCTTTAAGTTCTCTGGTTTCGAGAAGTAACCATCTGGATAAATATTTGCAAAAAACACTATTTACAAGTAATCTACCCGTTAAGGTAGGTTTTGGATGGAATAAACTACAAAATAAAATATTTTGTCCCTCCTAACAAAACACAACCCAACATTCTCCTCCAAAACAAGTCCCTCTTCATCTCTGTGTACTTTCTCCCTCCATTCATCCCTTTCATGTCATTTTCTCGTTTGCCAAAAATTCTCCCCAAATCCCTCTCACCCATTCTCTCAGTCTTCAACATTCTACTGCCCATCAATACGCCCCTCATCCATTTTTCCTGCCTCCTAATGATTCCTCAAAACAATTTCCTCTTCTCCTCCATTATACCTAGCACTTCATTTGTTTCCTTTTCTGTCCATTTTACCTTCTGCATCCCTCTAAACATTTCAATAGCCTCCAATCCAAACCAATTATCCTGCTTCAATGAACATTTTTCCGCGCTGTGAATAAATATGCTCCGTGTCAAAGTTTGGACGAGTCTTTTCTTAAACTCTTTACTCAATAGCCCTGTCATTAACTCACTCCTCTTTGTAAAAGCGTATTTGTCTAGTGCAAATATTCTGCTTATATCAATAATACTTCTGCTGTTTTGGCCCAATATGATTGCAATGTTTTCAGTATTAAGCAAGATCATCAGAAAATGAGATTTTATGAATTGCCAAACGATTTTCATTCCTATCTCAAGTTCTGCCTATGCCTCTATAATCATTTTCTCCACACATACGGTACGTTAGTCACCATGTTTTCGCACCGCACAAAACCACTGTCCCTATGAAAGTTTTGAGTAGCCTTTTCGCTGAAACATGCTGACTCTATATCCCCGCCATTAATTTCCTCCTTGTGAAAGCCCCTTTGCCCAACGGCATTCCTCCTTTATATCCCTGCTACTTTGCCCATTTTGGCTCAGAAAACTTCAAAAATACCCAAACTGTTCCACCTTCTCGAGTTTTTTCCCTCCAATTTTAATGTTATGCTTAGCCTTCCTCTTTCTGGAAAATTGCATGACCTTCGTTTTATTTATATTGATTCTCATCCCCTATATCCCACATTGAATTTCCAATTCACTCTGCAATGCTTGCCATTTCTTTGGCTGACTTAATAACTAGAGGTTAGAATCCATAAAATCATTTGGTTCTACATTTTCCCTGCCTACTTTCATTCCTACCTCTAGTTCTTCCCATACTTCCTCGTACGTCGACCAGCACCGGTGATAATGGGCAGCCCTGCCTTATACCTTTTCCTAACACTGCCCATCCGGACTCTTCGTTCCCCAATCGCACCTGAGCAGTCTGAGACATACATACGTTGCAGATTAGCCTCCTATCCCTTGAATCTATTCCTATTTTCTGTAATATACTCATTAGTTTTTCCCAATTAACTTTAACAAACACTTTTTTCAAATCTACGAATCAGACGAATACGTTCTGATTGCATTCTATATTCCTCTCGATTAGTGATCTCATTAATGCAATGGTATCACGCGTACCTCTTCCCTTCATAAATACAAACTGATTATCCTTTAAGTAATCATTTGCCCTACTCTCCATCCATTTGTTGATGATACTGAGAACCACTTAACCTTCGCGTGATATCAAAGTTTTTTCTAAGTTAATGATACAAGAATCCCTCACATGGACTACAACCTTGTCGTGGTGGAAGGGCTTGTGTGTTCCGACGACCCTTAGAGCTGTGCTGGCGGGAGTAATAATAATTGCTCCTGGTAGGGTCATCCATGCCAGATAGGTCAAAGGTAGTCCACAAAGGCCCACGTTTTCTCACACGTCTAGAAAGGTAGTCCACGCAGCGTCTGACCCTAGTGGGGCGGCCATTAAGTGATGGTGTCACGTTAAAAACACTATTCAGGAAGGCGATGGGAAACCACCTCAATTATCATTCCCAAGAATGTAATGATGGGAAGCATTAAATGGATTAACGAGGAAGGAGTATCAGCAGGCTGCAGAGAAAATGATGGATGACGGTAAAGAACTGAGTGCTATCGAAAAAAAATGGGAATGTATCAAGGCAGTGATTTCGAAAGCCGCAAACGACACTATAGGAACCGTTCACGGGAAAAGGATAGGGAAATCATGGGTAACGGATGAGATGATTGTAAAGATGAATGAGAGAAGAAGATGGAAAAATGTAAACACAGGGTTAAACAAAATGAAGTACAAAGAGTAAAACAATAAATTAAGAAGGGCCACGAATAAAGCAAAAGAAGAATGATGGAAAACTCAATGCAAAAATATAAAAAGTTTACAAAAGAAGGGCGAAATTGGTACCCTATACAGCAAGGTTATGTTATTATCACGAAATAAGAAGGCAAGATCTGTGCTAACAGTTAAAGATAAGTGGGGTAAGATAATAGTTGAACCAGAAAAAATCCAAGAGAGATGGAAGGAATATATAGAAATACTGTATGGTAAAGAACATAGGCCGACAAGGTTAGACATAGAAAAGGAACATGACGTAGAAGAAGATAGCTTAGGTCCAGGCATACTCGATGATGAAATAGAAAGGGCATTAAAGGAGTTGAAAGCAAATTAGGCCGTGGGGGTAGACAACATTCCTGTAGAACTGTTAAAATGTTTAGGCAAATGTGAGAAGAAGGCCCTATATGGACTGATTCGTAGTATCTATGAGGAAGGAATCTGGCCGAAAGATTTTGTGAGATCAGTGTTAGTTCCTATTCCAAAAAAGGCAAAGGCTACATCATGTGAGGATTACAGAGCAATAAGCTTAATATCCCACGAAGCTAAAGTTATTCTCAGGATCATCAACAAAAGGATAGAGAGCAAAGCAAATGATTACTTAGGGGATGATCAGTTTGGGTTCAGGAAAGGAAGAGGTACGCGTGATGCCGTTGCAGTAATGAGATCACTAGTCGAGAGGAATATAGAATACAATCAGGACGTTTTTGCCTGTTTTGTAGATTTCGAAAAAGCGTTTGATAGAGTGAATTGGGAAAAATGGATGCGTGTATTGGAGAAAATAGAAATGGATTGGAGGGACAGGAGACTGATCCGCAACCTGTACTGGTCTCAGATTGCTTAGGTGCGAGTGGGAAACGGAGAGTCCGGATGGGCAGTGTTAGGAAGAGGTTTAAGGCAGGGTTGCCCACCTACACCGGTGCTGTTCAACGTATATGTGGAGGAAATGATTAAAGAGGCATGGGAAGAACTGGAGGTAGGAATGAAAGTCGGAGGGGAATTCGTAAAGTCGTTTAGGTTAACTGATGACCAAGCATTAGTTGCTCAGTCAGCCAAGGGGTTGCAAGCATTGCTAAGTGAATTGGAGATTCAGTGTGATAGATATGGGATGAGAATCAATATAAATAAAACAAAGGTTACGCGATTTTCCATAAAGAGAAAGTCTAAGCTAAATATTAAAATAGAAGGAGAAAAAATAGAGCAGGTAGAGCAGTTCACATATCTCGGAAGTGTTTTGGACCAATACGGTCAAAGTGGTAGGGACGTAAGGAGAAGAATTGCGCTAGGCAAGAAGGCTTTCTCAAGGAGGAGGGAGTTGATGACGGGGACGTTAAGTAGGGATATAAAGACAAGACTCGTAAAAACTCTGATGTGGAGCGTAGCTATGCACGGCGCGGAAACGTGGTCACTGAAGCAAGAGGATAGACGTAGATTGGAGGCTTTTGAAATGTGGGTGTGGAGAAAAATGGAAAAGGTGAAATGGACCGAAAGGAAACAAATGAGGAAGTACTGGAGATGGTGGGTGAGGAGAGGGGTTTGTTGAGAGAAATCCTATGGAGGCAGGAAAAATGGATGAAGGGCGTATTGAGCGGTAGTGGAATGTTGCAGAAGGTAATAGAGGGGAGAATGTTGGGCAAGTGAGGAAAGGGCAGGAACAGGATAGGGATGTTGGACGGGATGAAGGGAGTAAAGAAGTACACAGAAATGAAGAGGGACCTGATGTAGATTAGGTTGCTGGATTGGGTTTTGTTTGGAGTTACAAAATGTTTATTAGATAGTTGTGTCCATCCAAAAACCTACCTTAACTGGTAGATTACCTAAAAAGATACAAGAATAATTTTGGAACGTACAACCACCATGTGATTACTACTAAAGGCATAAAGGCATATATAAAATTAAGATGGATAGATTGACATAAAAAAATTAGAATTTTACTAAAGAATTGCTGAATTCGTAGTAATGATTACCTATTTTTTAAAAGTGAACGACAATATACAAATTCTGCTAAAACAATAACAAACAATTATTTTTTAAAACTTCCTTATTAATTGTACAGGATATTGGTCCTCGTTCCCGACAAGTGACTCCCCTTCCCTATTCATACTCTTCCCAGAGGTGTTTACGTTTCGCGAAAGAGTCCTGGATAGCATCACTTGAGATGGCCTTCAATGTCCGTGACGAATTTGCGCTGATGGGGTCAATACCCTGAATATGGCGTTCTTTCAGTACTGATTTTAATATCGATAATAAGAAGAAATCCCAAGTAGCCAGGTTTTGCTAGTACAGAGGTTACGGGAGAACCTTTATCTGACTTTTGGCGCAAATCTAACGAATTGTCGAAACTGAATGTGTGGGCGCATTATTAATATGCAAGCACCATGATTTTTGTCGCCATATCTCCTGGTTTCCTTTTGCGGATTTTTTCACGTAACAGCTGCAATACATCTCATTAATACTCTCTGTTAACTATTTGTTCTCGAGGCAAGAAATCAAAATGCACAATACCATAAAAGAAGAAAAAATTAGTGGGCGGTACGGAACATGATGAAGACCTTCATTTGAAGTGTAAGGGCTTCCTGGTCGAGGATCTTCTTCATTTGGCTGACGCCCACTTTTAAATTGTGAAAACCATTGTAAAAATTCGTACGGCCTAGAGAATCATCTGCAAACGCTTGCTTTAATAGTTGAAATATTTCTGCCTAGGTTTTCCCCAGTTCCACGCCAAATATTAGGTTGCGTCGTTGCTCAAGAAGATTGCATATTTCAAGAGGGGTCACTGACACTTATACACGTTTCATCCAAATAGCAATATCACGAAAACTAAGCAATATGTTAACAATCCTGAAACACGTTGTTACAAATGAGGTAATACGCAGGCAGTGCTGCCAACCGATTATCACTAAATATCTCCTTTGGCGTGTAATTCAAAATATTCCCTTATTTTCTGAGCAGAATTCGTATAAAAGGTTTCTATGAAAGTGATTAGAGGAATTTTGTTGGAGGAGGAAGTCCGCTGAATAAGAGTTAATGTAATGATTTACCATTAAGAGGTAAGAAAACATTAGTTCAGAGATGGAAGGTCGATGATAGAAATGGATTTTTTTCTGAAATGTAATATTTGGTGATGTAACTTTTCAAATACATATTAAAGGAGAAAATGAGGGTTGAAAGCCTCTCAAAAAATGTCTGGAGGGGTAAATCGTCAAATTATTGTATTACACACGGATACCTACAGCAAATTTTATGCTTCCGTTTAGGTAAAGCTAACCAGGTTTTCCTGGTTACAAATATTCTTTTCGCAAAAACCAGCAAGGATATCGTAATCTAAAATTTATCTGTTCTTAGATGGTAAAGGGTTTTTGCCAATTAAACTGCATAATTACATCATCAACTTACCTTTTCAACATTGGCATAAAAAAAGAATCATTTTGCAACGCATAAAATAGAAAGAGAATTATATCCGCGCTATGCGAGATGGAGCATCGTCGAATATTGACAATGTTAAGACTTTGGCTAGGTGCTGACAGCATGTGAATCCCGTAAATGGAGTATAACTTGAATAGAGCAGCGCTAATAGGTCGAATGCCGTTGGACTGGTTACGCGAAAGGGGCAGGGCGGGGTTGTCCGCTCCCGATGAGAGACACGCCACGCTCGTCGCCCCTGTCATTTTGACAAGGGCCCCAGCGGAGGAATGGTCACCTCCAGAAAGGCCGACGAAACAAAATTTATTCCAAGCAATTTCAACCTTAAAGTTCCCCGGCATCAAGCCAACTTAAACTTGACAAGACCCCTTTTATCCCCCACAAAACGTTCACTCCCATCCTTTCCTTCCATTCGCGATCATTGACTCTGCAATGAGCCTAAATCCTCTAAATCTTTTCAATAGCCTCCACCACTCCCCACTCCAAACTGAGTGCTTGGAACTCCATCCCTATAGAAGCCGCAAAGACTCCCATTCACAGCCACCCTTCTCCCCGCAAACCCTCTCGCTCTTTTCTTCTGCACTGCCTATTTCCTTGGGATACATTTTCATAAATCCATTCTAAAAGACCTTTTCCCGACTCTCAAAAACAAGGAGACTACAGTCAACATTCACCCTAAATATGCCTCAATTCCGTAGACTCCCTTTGCCAATCCTTCTGACCTGCTCAAATTCGCACAGAACCCACCTAAATATATTCAGGCAACGGAAAAAATAATCGGAAAAAACCATTGGCGCCTCTTAGTTTAGTAGGCACAAGGATATGTATAAGGAAATACTTGCGTTGAACACTTGTTCACCTCAAAGTCAAAGCGGCCTAGCAAATACTCGAAAAAAATCACCAATGACAGACCTTTATTGAATCCTCATAGGCCAACGATGTAATTGTAACCATCAAAACATAAAAGACCATACATTGCACATCCCTACCCTCCCATATTCCCTAGCCCTAACCCCCCTTCCTTATTAATGCCACATTTTTACTACCAGCGATCATATCCATCGGATTTCATCACTACCAGATAACTGTCGGAGATGACGGAATGGTCCAACGCTCACAAAATAACTTGGGAGTGGCCTCTGTCGCTAATTCTCCTAAGCTCACATCACTGTGCAGTTGGGTCCGAAATCGATCGTGGCCAATCCTCACCACTCAACCCTCCCTCCCCAACTCCCACTTATCGATTGAACCCCACCATTACTCGACTTTTTCATCTTTCACTGGCAACAATGGAGTTCCTTTGCTACGATATAACTCTGCTCCGCATTCTATGTGGTACTGCAGTATACCACACGACCCTATACTCAACCCTTCTTCCCTTCCGGCCGGTCTTCCCGTCACAAATATGCCCCCCTCCGAAATGTCTTATTCCAAGCATGATGCAAAGCTCCTATTATTGCCTCACTCCCACCAACCCGGGAAAATTAAGAAAAACTCGAATAAGCCTGCATACTGCTGTTTGAAGTCAGCCGGAATTTCATTTCCAAAATAGAGATAATTAATAAAATAATAACTACTGATCACAATGACAAGCAGACAGCTGACTGCCGTCGTCACTGCCAACTGATCCAACTGCAAAATCGGAGCGTCTTAAGAGAATTCTCAAATATATATACAAATAAAACATTACCACAACCTCCTGAGAAACGACGAGCACTACTACAACCTGAGATGTTACTATATATGTCTTATGTCCCATGAATCTATATGATCTACGACCTATTTCCTGAAGCTATATGACCTACGACGAAAGTCCACAAAGAAGGTAGGAGTTTCCACTTAGGCCTACGGTGAGCACCAGTGAGTACTTTCATCGATAGTTTGGTGCCGTAACTGGCGCCAACCACCCACTTTACTCAGAAAAGTTGTTAGGTCAAGAACTAAAGGCGATCTGCTAGACAACTTCGATGTCGTATATCTCTCCGAAAAAGTTGTCATCGGAGACTCCGTCGACATCGTCAGAAGGCTCACCATTTAAGGAGTACCGAATGATTTCCCTGAGTATTGCCAAAGAAATTCACACTTTATGTGGAATGGACATTACTAGGGACATGTAGAGCCCTGAGTAATCCCATCTCACCTTTCATTGCCAATTTATAGTTAGAGATTCTAGAACGAAAATCCCTGGACTCGCATGGGAAGAAACCCACTCTGTGGGTAAGAAACGTGGGCATCCGCCCCTTTGGAATCAAAACACTTGTAAATCCGTCCAGCATCATAAACTGTCAACACCAATTCATCGAACGCACCATTGAGATAGAAGAGGAATACTGACTTCCCTTTCCGGACGTATTGGTGGCCAAGAAAGCTTACGGGAAGCTGGGTCGTGGGATTTACCGAAAGAAGACCCACGCCGACCGGTACCATCCATCACTCCACTTCCGACCACCATCCGATATAGAAGGCGTCACTGATCAGGATACAGTCATAGTTCATCTCTCTCGGTGAATCACTTCACCCGGAAAGAGACCACGAGTGCCTCCCTGGGGAAGAATGTTATCCCAGAGAATCGATCCTTAAAAGTACCGCCTGAAAGGAGAAACAATGCAGGAGCATTAAACCCTAAAAAGGACCTCCAAGGAGTAAGTGAAACCGAAATCGGCAGAGTAAGCCACCATTCCGCACGAAACATAAACCACGGAGGAGACAACAACGCCTTCAATCCGCCTATATAAGGACGGCCAAAATCACATCGTCACTTCGACCTGTAAGTGCCAGCGAAGGCAAAACTGAACTTTTGTCAGCAGGGAGCAACACAACAACCAGCAAGCACGCAGCGGCATCCACAACACTCACGCTAAGAGATCTTTCGCACTATTTTATATATATTTATTTTATATATAGTATTTTGCCATCGTTGGAAGAGCGGAGGTGGATTTCAAAGTTTGTGAGGCTTTTCCATCTCTGTCCGAGAGAAATGGTGACGTTCACTTGGTAAATGCAGCGTTCAGTAGACAGGAACTCAAAAGTTGTGAAGGAAGGCGTAAATGGAAAAATGTACGATTGCCGGGCGTGAGACACCGGAAGACGCGCAAGGTGAAGGCATAAGGAGTTGTTTCCGAGGGGCGATCGAAGCCTCGATCCTCGGCATTGAGGGCCCCCGATGGGCGGGGGGGCCTCTCTTCCGCCTCACGGTGATGCCTCCAGGCAACGTGACGGCCCGCAATCATCCCAAAAAACGGACCTTCTCCGGAGAAAAATAAATGCGCATTCAAATCAGCAAGCAGTTGCGCCGCGTGAATAGCGGACGGCTGCGCCTGCTGAATATGCAACACCTAAGTGCCGCCATGCATATTCAATTCATCGAAGGGGCGAAGGGAGGACGTGCATTGCGATTAGGCGCATTTATGTCGGCGGGGAGCGCGAGGGGGCTTCACGCACGCACGTTCATTTGTGTCTGTGTACACTTGCTTAGGTTTAATTTTTAAACGGTGGATTATACATGTTTCATAGATTCCTTCACCGCTTAGTTTATTGGCAGCCACTGGTAAAAGGAGAGCAGGGGAGGAGTGCTATGGCGAGTGGGGAGGAGTGCGCGCCAAAAAAACAAATGCACCCCTGGATGGTGCGGTACGCCGCGGCGCAGGATGGCTCTATTCAGTAAAAGGGAAACGCTGCGGACGGGTCGGACACACACCCAATGTGGGCCGTAATTATAATAAAAATATTATGTTTTCCGAGCACCCACTTTCGCCGCGGAGGGGCGAATTTTGAGCGGCCAACATGGCGTCACCGCATGGCCCCGGGGAATCGAATACGTTCCGCGGAGTGAAAATAAAGCGAGCGGATTTCATAAATGCCTTTTATACTCCAACGGAGTGCGGTACTGACAATTTTTAATTGATACGATAGTTTGGTATCAATGCAGCAGAATCTAGGGTAGCAATGAATTGTAATGGATAATGCAAAATAGATTTCCAATGAGGACGGATAGATTGGTAGTGAAGTTCAGGGAGAAGGCAGAGAGAAATAGAGGAAGAGGGAGGGTAGAGTTTAAAACATGGCATATGTTCATTATTTTGCCCAAAACCACTCCATTGGGCATCTATTCCGACCAAATACTTATAATAATCGACTGGTTCCCGGACGAACTGCGTGCCGAGACGGGGTTCGATCGAAAGGAACAACGGGAGGAGAGGGAATGAGGACCGGGGAGGGTGGCGAGCGATCGCTGGGATTACCGGGGGTCAGCGAAGGGTGCTCAAAGGCATTAGTGTACAGGGAGACTACATTGAAAAATAAAAAGGTTCCACTAAGGCAAGTCGTTTCTTTATTTCTATTCCGGGAACTTTTCTAAATGCTCTAATAGACCACTCTCAACACACCATTGTCAATTTAAAAATTGCCTAAACATGTCAAATTTTGACTCTCACCCCCCCATTTTTCCTTCTATTCCGTCCCATCATGCCTCTCTCCACTAATATTGGTGACATTTTTTCGGGCGAACAAGAAAAGTGATTTTTTGATTAGTTCATCTAACGCCAGCTCCTTTTGGAATGTATGCCATCCAATTGTGCCACTCTCCACACACTGGTGTCGACTTGGGAATGACCTAAATATGCCATGATTTCAATACAATGTCTAATACCAATCCCTTCTTCATCAAAGATGTCCAATTATGACATCTGTCTTCAAACACTTGTTTCTATTTCGAAGTACCTAAATATGCTTTCTTAAAAATAAGTTTTCATTATTTTTTCAAAACAACCCCTTTGTCCCTACAGCTCGCCAAAAACGCCACTGACATATTTGTGTCGATTTTGTGGAGACCTAAACAAGTCAGCATTTCATTATTTTGTCTCAATACCACACTTTTGGCATTTTTTCAGTTCAATTATGCCTCTCTCCAAACGTTTGTGTCTATTTACGATTGTTATAAGCATGTCATTTGTCATATATCTTGTCCATTATTCCCCTAGGCCTGGCATGTCATTCCATTAATGTTTTAAATTATAGGGTTACCCTTAAAACAAAAACAATATACTATATGGATAACAGAAAAATTGGGGTGACTGAGTCAGGTCTTGCGACATTCTATTTATTTTACATTGTTTGTTTTGTATCGTTGGAAATGAGTGGATCTCGTGGCGAAATAATTTACCACACTCTTTTCAGAGATTACTTATTAAAATTTGGTATTTCATATTACCAAATTTATTCTTTACTTTAATAGTTTATGATGTAAATTATTTAGCCATATAGTTAAGGACAAATTGGCTACGCTGGTAAATATGATCACAAAATTAAAATATTAATTAATCATTTACAATTTAACTATTTAATTATTTCTTTTTTCATGTTAAATAGTGAAACCTTCGTCATATATGATACACAAAAGAATACCAGACATGCAATACAAAATAAAATAACAGAAAATCTTTATCATGTAACATATTGATATGATCATCTTAATATATTATATAATTGTAGCATACATTAAAAATTTATAAAGGGAATACTCATTCTGGTCCTCCTAAGCCAGTCAGCTCTAGATCGACAGAAGGTTTTACATAAACAATGGTGTCAACTTAAAGTGCATGCAATTATAAAGCTACATACATTATGTGCCAAGTTTTGTTCCAAGCTATAATCCATTCTGTATAATAGCCAATTGTTTATTCTTCATTTCCCAGTATGTAATGACTATCTTAAGTTTTTAGATATGTCCTTAAAATTAGAGTTACAATAACCTCTCATTTTCTTCTAATTTGATTCGTATGATTTTTTTGGTTTAATAATACTTTTTAAATCTTAATATTGTCCCAAAATGGTAATTACTTTTTATTTTAATCAGGTATTTTATATTTGTCATAAAAACAGTTTCCTATTATGATGACATATCTACACAGGCTGTCTACAGGCAGAATTCCAAATTTTTTAAATATATTTCTGCCATCTAGAATATTTGTATTTTTTGATCCAGCCCCAGACATTTTCTCTAAGATTTCATTAATTTTTAGCACATTAGTTTTTGTTGAACCAGTGGATCCCAGGCTGTTATACCACATCTAGAAATACTTTCAACCAGTTCAAAATACACAATTTTGATTGCATTCAAACTTAAAAAACTAGTAATTCAATGAACTTGACAATAGATGTAATATAATTTGTTATTTATTTTTAAATATGTTTATTTAAGTTAATATTTTGAGCAATGATTACACCGATGCAATTATATTAATTTACGTGTTCCAGCACGGTGAAATTACAGTATTTAATGAGGTAATATAGACAGGAATGTGAATTGATCCGTAACTGATGAAATGGCAAACCGACATATATGATGTCAGAAGTTTTGTGTTTCACAAACGTGACTGGATTTTTTCTCAATGATAACGAGATTATTATCATGTACCCATGTACTGATGTTATTGAAGTCATGTTTCACGCTCTGAATAGCTGTTTTAGTTCCCTATGCTTTGATATGAGTGTAAAGGACCAAGACTAGATTCTTATGGCACACCGAATTACATCTCAAGTTCTTCACTATGTACAGCCTCGATCCCTCATAATTAAGGCTATTTATACTCTCTCCATGTTTCCCTTCCCTGCGGGAAGGGATCTCGTGGCAAGGCGCTTGTGTGCCAGGTAGCAGAGATGTCTTTTCTCGTCCTGATGGCCCTTTTTCGGCGTTTTTCCAGCACTTCCACGTGGTATTTGGCTTTGTAGTCACTCAATGTCGCTTTTAAGTTCAATTTCGAGGTACCTCACGACTCTCGAGGTTATTTTGGAGGAAACTGTCGATGTAACTTTCGAGAGAATTTTTTAGGTAACCTTTTAGGCTTGATTCAGGTTAAAGATGTGGAATTCTTCATAAGTAACTTTCGGGGTAACGTTCAAGATGACATTCGAGGTTAACTACGAGGTAACTTTCAGTTAACTCGACGTAACTATGGAGGTACAATCACGAGGTAACTTCCGGATACATCGAGGTAATTTTCGTGATATCTTCCGCGGTAAAATTTGAAGTAACTTTCGCTGTAACTTTTAAAATGTACCTTTCGCGGTATTTTTCGAGGTTATCTCCGGAGTAACTTTTGACGTAATTTCTATGGTAACTTTCGAGATACTTTACAAGGCTATTTCAAATTAACGTTCGTGCCAACTTTCTAGGTGTGATTTGAGGTAATATTCAATACATTGTTGCAGGTACCTTTTAAAAATCTATTGAGGAAAATTTCAAACTGTCTAGGTAACATTCAATTTCACTTTCGAGGTATATTTTGAAGTACCTCTTGAGGTACCTCGTGAGTTAACATTCAAGGTAATGTTCCAGGTCACTTTCGAGGCAACTTTCAAATGTAAAATTTTTGTGTTATCAGATTTTCAAGAGTTTTTTGGGTTCAGGGCCTGTTTGACAATTTAAATATTTTACCGCTTTTCTGAAATTTTTTCATTTTTTTGTTTCGTGTAGTTCTTTTGAGGCATTATGAATTTATCCGATTTAATGGTTTTTCAGTTGTATTGTGTTTAATTTTTTTGTGTTCTTTAAATGTTAATAAAAGTTTCAAATAAAAAAGTAATAAAGCTGAAAAAGTTCAAACAAAATAGGTACTCAAAAAACACGAAAACTAAAAAAAAAATTAAAACCCAAGGAAAAACAAAAGAAACTTAAAGAAATCTGGGGAAGGCTCAAGAAAATTGAAGAATATTTATAAAACTTCAACGGAGGAGATATCCGGTCAAACGAAATTTTAAAAATCAAAAACCCAAAAAGCCAAACTAACACTACGCAAACAAAGCTTAAAAAATCTCAAAAAGCTCAAAAATTCAAAACCAAGAAAAAGTATTTTAAAAACATATTAAAAACAGCTAAATGGTTTAAGAGAACGTCAAAATGCTCAAACAGTTTAGGAAATATTAAAAAAAGGTTTTAGGAACGTATTAAACTCAGAAATGTTATACAAATATAAAAAGACTTATATAATGAATTCTAACTCAAGAAAAAGAACTCAAAAATCATTCAAAATTTAAAAAAAAAATTAGAAACAGGTCAAAATAGAGAAAAACACAAAAGTTTTAATAAATTCAAAAAAGCTAAAAACTAAAACAGTTGAAAAAACTAAAAATAGCGAATAAAGAAACAATCAAAACATTTACATAAATTAAAACTATAAACATGTACTCACAAATACCAAAGTACCTCACACAAATATATTTAATTAAAAACTATATAAAATAATAAAAATATATAAACATCTAAATAAAAGGAAAAACTGTTTAAAAAAATTAAATCCATTTAAAAAGCTAATGACGGCAAAAAGTCTCAAAAACAAAAAAGCATGAAAAGCTTAAATAAACTTTAAATAGACAAACACTCAAAAAATAATTTAAACATCCGTAAAAAATCTTTTAAAAAATACTTATGCACCTAAAAATTGCCTAGAATCTGAAAAAAAAATTGATAATTGAACAAAGGTACCGTGAAAAAGCTCGATGTATAAAAAAACTAAAAAATTATTAAAGCCCTAAAAACTCAAAAAAGCTCAAAATTGCTTTAGGTTCTCAAAAACAGTTCAAGAAAATAAAAACGAAATGCACTTAAAAGACTAAAAAATCTAAAAAAGCTGATAAAGTTTGGAAAAGCTATCAGAGCTAAAACAGCAGAAAAAATTAACTAAAAAGCATAAAAAATCGAAGAAAGTAAACTAATGGTATCTTAAAATCTAAAAGAAGTAAAAACTAAAAAAAGCTATTCCTATAAATGTCAAAAAAACATCAAAAAACTCAAGCGCGCTGAAATAATCTCCAAAATTTTCAAAAAGTATAAAAAATACGATTAATGTCTGTTAAATACCAATAAAATTGAAAAAAACATTGAAGTTCAAAAATAAAAATTGTTCAAGACAACTACCCAAAATTTGAAAGTAAACTTACACTTTCATTTAAGCAAAAATTATATGTTCCCCATGAACTCAGGATGAAGTTGGAATCAGGGGTTGCGTTTGAGTTTAAATTCAAATTTGAGGTTGAATTCGAGCACTTAGGATTGGAGTTGTTTTTGTGCACATTTTGTTTTCATTTGTTTTTGTTTAGTTGTTTTTGTTTGTTTTTCATTTGTTTAGTGTGTTTAAAATTATTTTTGTATTTTTAAATTTGTATTCATGCATAATATTTGTAATAACATATTATATTTAAAAGAATTTAATGAGTATCTTTAAGCTTTTTAGTGTTCTCTGCAGATATTTTCAATTTTCTTATCATTTTAGAAATTTTTCAATTTTTTCCGATTTTTTGAATTTTTAAGAACCATTTTCAACTCTTTATAACTACCGAGGAAGCTTTTTTTTAAAGGTAATTATCTAGGTTAATTATCGAAGTAACTTTGGAGGTAACATACAAGGTAAA
Organism: Hetaerina titia; assembly: GCA_037158775.1. NCBI lineage: Eukaryota > Metazoa > Arthropoda > Insecta > Odonata > Calopterygidae > Hetaerina > Hetaerina titia. The sequence goes on along the minus strand of CM073768.1, from coordinate 15,423,768 downwards.
CTTCGATGCACTTTTCTGAGGTATCTTTTAAGTGACTTTCGGAGCAACTATAGAGGTAACTTTTGAGGTAATTTTTTAGGTACCTTTTGAGGTGAATTTCGTGGTAGCTTAGGAGGTTATGTTTGAGGTAACCTTCAAGGTAACTTTGTAGGTATATTTCGAGGTAACCCTCCACGAAAATTTCGAGGCAACGTTCGATGTATCTCTTAAGGTGCCTTTCGAAGTAATTCCTGAGGTAACTAATAAAATGATTTCACAAAATTTTTAATATAATATAAGGCCGAAATTTATGATTAAAATGTTTAATTTAGAAACCATTTATAGCAGTGGTGGCTAACCCTAAGCTTACCACGTGACAATTATTTCACAGACGAGTTCAGATGCGCCATACAACTCTAGTAAATTTTCTATCTTCTTTCTCCTTTCTACTTTCACCTTTGAGGTCGTAAAATAGGGATAGGGCTGGAATCTACTTTACCTGAATTGGAAGAAAAGCAATCACTCAATTTCGAAATTGAATTAATTAATTAATGCCATTTCAAAAGACACATGTTTACTAATAGAAGGGATCCTGGAATATGGCTAATAACAGTGGTGGCCCTTTTAAATAAAAGTATTTTTATTGACCTAGTCAGCATTTTTCAATGAATTACTTCAAGCATGGGAAACCAGATCTATTACAGCACAAAACATTGAACCTTTATTGAAACTTTTGCGCTCGCTTGGATTTCGCTAGTTTTTTTTATATTTAGTATTTAATTTGTCACTTAAAGCAGCAGAGAGTTCTTTGAATTGGGTCCGTCATTCGCCACCTTGTTTTGCTTTTAATTAATTTCACGGATGAAAATGCTTGTTTACATCTATTCTTCGATCCAAAGCGACATCTATAACTTGTTGCATATTTTCTTAGTTCTGGAAAGTATTCAATGGGTAATGAATACAATGATAAATTGATGAAGGGCAATGAATGTCAGAAATTAATTGAATCAGAAGCATTTTGATTTGAAAAAAGAACATCAAATGCCATTTTCAAGCGTGAATTTGTTTTTAATTAATCAATTCTATTTGAATGTCTCCAGATGTAAGCAACACGTTTTGTTCACTGAGTAAAAATGGGTTTGTAAATGCTAGCTTTTATAAAATCTTTAGTAAAATCATGAAAACGACTTTCAAATGACTCTTGCTAAATCTTGATTTTTTCAATATACGAGGCATATAAATAAAATAAGACCCATTTGCGTGCATTTAAATATTGGCGCTTCAATACACATTTTTACTCCTGCAACGTCATTTAATGATTCATTGAGAAGCTATAGCAGTATTTGTTTTGTTTCAGAAGTCTTTTGCTTGTCCGTGCATGCAAACAACAATATCGTTGATCCCGCCAGCTGTGAAGTTCTTTCTGTCGTACCATTCTTGCATGCAAAAGGATTGTCGGCTGCTGAAATCCATCGGGAGTAATGCCTAACTTATGGACCTACAGTTATGAGTGAAGGACAGGTTAGACAATGGTGTCGTGATTTTAAAAATGGACGAACAAATTTCCATGACGAAAAGCGAAGTGGTAGGCCCAGTATTCTGACCGATGAAATTGTTTTGCAAGTGGAAAAAGAACTGCTATGTGATCGTCGATTGACGATTAATGGCCTGGCTGAATAATTTCCTCAACTTGGACGCACTACTGTCTACAATATTGTCACGGAAAACCTCGGATACCACAAATTTTGTGCAAGGTGGGTACCGAAAATGCTCACCAACCACCACAAAGAGCAAAGAATGTTCAGCGGCCACGAGAGTTTTTGAGCCGTAGCCAACAAGATGGCGATGATGAGACTTTGCACCTAGCGATTCTTAATACAAAAAACCACGCTAGTACAGTCAATAAAATCCTGCTTCAAATTCCACGCCGCCACGATTGCTCTCTCAGAGCTGCCTGACCATATCAAACGATCGCCGCTCATCCAAACGTGAGTTCAAACACATGATGTGTTGATAGAGCGCGGTGTTGGCGATTGTTTGAATTGGAGCGCCTAATGGCAACACTGATAAAAATATTTGTGCGTTTTTAAACCCGCCTTAAGTAATATCTCACAAGTTCCATTCTAAGTTTCAGATATCGAGAAGTTGAACATTACCGAAGGCTGTACGAATTGAACTGAGATCACTTTGGTTTTGAAAGTATGAAGATGGACTCAGTAATAATATCTATTCAAAAAAATAAACAGGCGCAAGGATGCAATGCGCCACTTGTAATCGTTCAGCGTGCCACGTTCGGAGCATGCGTAACGGTTCTATAGATATAATTTTTTTATCACAAAGATTTAGACATCATCTCTTTAAATGTGTAGAGAGTCGCTCAGCGAGTGACATTCTCGCGTATGAATCTAAAAACAGACAATACGGCAACGTAACATTTTGTAATAGCATTTTATTGCGATTGTTGATCCACTGTACAGCGAAGTTGGATGTCCTTTCTCCCTCATGCTTTGTATATATCTCTAAATATATGAAATCGCATGTAAGTAAAGTTCAATCGCTGTGGAGTTATTAATCTCATTCCACTAAGAAAGTGCGTTGAAAATCGACGCCTAAAAACTGTATTATTTGGGATATAGTATTTGAAGTGAAGTTGCTAAACTTTCTACTTTCTCTTTTCATAGCCTAAATTAGAAGTCTGAATCCTAAATTCAGCCATTCTTAATTCTCATTAAAATTAAGAAACCAAACACCAATTAAAGCCTATAAATTAAATCAGAATAGTATAAATGGAAGACCATTTTACTAACCTTTAATTTATTTGTTTATTTATACACTTAGGGTGTGAAGGACACTGTGGGCATCACATTCAGAAATCTTTAATCTTCACACAAAACTATTTAAAGTCTTTTTTCGTTTTACAGTATTAAAAGCCTAAGTTTTAGGAAATCAGAAGCATTACTTTTTCCAGTTACACTTTCTTGCAAGTTTTGAAATAAAAACTGATTGAGGATATTTTCATTCTATAAAATCATCCATTAATCAATAAATTTTCATGGGTTAAAAAAACTCATATCGGTTCCACATCCAAACTCCTATTTATTTCCGCCAGGGGAAAATATGTTTATATCTCTGTTTGCCATATGCGAACATAAGTGATTGCCCCGTGATACATTTACTGAATCTTAGTATATTAAATAGATTAATTGGTGATTTCCATATAAAAAAGTCACGTTTTCCAAAATTATGTCCCATTTCCCCGTCAGTCCTAGTATACCCACCGCATATGCTGACCTTTCCCAGTCAGCATACTATGTGGTGTTTAAGAGTGAGTAAATGGGGAAACCTGAACGATACATGAAAGCAGCTAGTCATAATATCAGTAAAATATTCGGCAATCCGAGGTTAACGTACAGTTGAAAGTGCTAATTGAAGAAGGGAGAGTGGGAGGGGGAGGGGGGGAGGGTAGAGCACCCCGGGCGATGGAAAGGTGGCGGGGGGCGGGCAACCGTTTAATCCCCCCCACCGTCTCTCGTTCTTACATCTCCCGGCCCGTGGACTCCCCAGCGGAAGAGGGAGGAGCTTGCGGTGGTTCAATTAAATTAATTACTCCAAAATGACGCGCTCCCTTGGGGAGCCATCTCTCCCTCACTCTCGCCCTTTTATCGTCGCGGGGGATGAAGAGAGGGGGGCACGGAAGGGCTACATTTCTCCACATCCCATTTGATCCCTCCCGAGGACACCTCTTCACTTCCCTCAACCCCACTCGCTGCTTCGTTGCGCCTCTTTTCCTCGCGAATGTTTCCCGAATGATGGACCAAGCAAAGTCCGGCGAAACATTTGCCCTAATGAAAAGAATTTGCTTACGATGCCCCTTCGACCTGGGGGTACTGCCATCTCTCTCTCCCGCTTCTTTCTCTCAACCTGCTCGCCATCGTTGCGTACCTGCTTCTCTTACGGATTGTAATGAGGATGTGAGTCTTGTGCTTATGGCCCCATTGCAGACATCAGCCGTGATACTACAACCTGAGCATCCACAGTAGTAAAAGTCGTCGTAAATTCTCCTGTTTTATTCACACTACGTGCCCGATTTATCCGCCATAAGGCACGAGATATATCGTAGAAGTAGCCATCGTGGTTTAACTCTGCTTTAAAACTGTGGGAAAGTGCCAGGTATATCATTCCGATATCCGACAAAGTTACGCCGGAAAAAAAACGCCAATGCTAGAGCCATTGTGGATGGCATTCATTTGATGGCAGGACATGCTCAACTCATATTGTCATACTATAAGGTGACTTTTTTTCATAGTGAGATAGATTTAATGTGGGTTCACAGCAAAAAGAGCATAACTATGTGACGATTCAAATCCTGGAATGAAAATATGTATTTTCGTTTTCGGAGGATATGCTTCGGAATAAGAACGCATTTTTCCACCGGTAAATGTGCAATAGCATGCGGACGCAGCTCCCAAATGAAACACTGAAATGTTCCAGAAATCATATTCTAATCTTCCTTCATCTGTGAACACGAAATGACACAGACCGAGGACAGTCTTTCAGAAATAATCTCTCGGCATCTCTGCTTTTAATTGTTCGCAGGTCTCCCTTTAAAATGGCCATACAATGTACAGATGGCCGCAGAACTTCAAAGGAATCCTTTAATGACGCCCACGCTCATTTTCCACGTTCATTTCTCCCAAACTGAGAAGGGGTTCTCTTTCGCGTCGCTAAAAATATTCCTGCCTGGCCACTCGCGAGTAGAAGAGTGGAAATCCCGAATGCCGTCTGCTCCCTCGGAAGGGGGCGCCTGATTGTAGCCGCTCCCTTTCCCCAAGGAAGGCATTGTCCGGCATCCGGAACGTAGAATGAAAACGACCCTATTACGGCATAAAAGATGCAGCGAACCAAACCACTTAGAACTCACCGAGGCTGCAGCCGAGAGGCAGATTTTAACACGACATATCTGGCCGATAAAAAGCCATCTACACTGACTGACATTATCACGAAAGAATCAACAAAGTTTTGAAATATTGCCATAGTTGCGTTGAATTATATGTGAGAATTACTTACATGGACGGTTTATATCAACATTAATGGCCAAATAGTTCCGAACCATCTCGCCACGACATGGAGAGCGCTCAACACATGGACAGTTAACGGAATGCACGCTCTGTTTCTGTTTCATCTCGACTCCTCTGCGTTCCTCAGAGAGGGACGCACATTCCTCTCAGGAGTCTAAAAATGCCCCTCCCTTATTCCTTGGCTCACTCAGTTGTGCGAGTAGTTGGTCAACGTGAGGAGGCGACGAAACAATTCGTTCGCGCAGGCACTTGGCGTGAAACACTGACGGAACTCGAGGAGGCAATCGCAGTCTGGACCCTCTCTTGGCGACCCGAAGGAAACGTTCGCAGGTACGGTGCCCGGAGGAGTGGGTCTCCATAGGTCCTTCACTCCCTGGTTCCGTGGCAAGGGGAGATTGACAAACGGGAATGATGGTTTCGTCAAATGCACGGAAGTGCCCACACGTGGACGGAGACACATTTGCATTTTATAAGCCCAAGAAATAAATTTGGTGTTTGACAGCGTATAATTTCGCTTTTGTGATGTAGTCAATAGATTCATGCGTTGTCACGTCATAATTTACGCTTCATGTCATAATAATTACTCGATCAATAATGAATAACGCGAGTACTAAGAGAGGTGATTATTTTCACTATTCAAGATTATGAAGAAAGTTTATTCAATAATAATAATAGAAATATTATGAGCACGATGTTCCAGCCTCTGTGCAGGGAGCCAAAAACCGAGTTCCGAGCTTACTACAGCCGTGAGGCGAACAGCCAGCCTCTCCCGCCCCTGTAAGCCATCAGACGACCCCTGAGCCATGCTCACTGCGGCAATGAATGGAATGGAGTGATATGAAATTATCTTGCATTTCATGTGTCGGACTACAGAACTGTAGACGGAGACCATATTGCAGCACGATACAAGCTGGAACTGCGTAGATTTTTCCGATAACATACCCTGAACCGGGTCATCTCGCAGAACAAAGAAAAGATGTTCAAAAACGATAATTATTAAAAGCAAAGAATCCCATGACTCACACAGCAACAAATAATGCATTAAAATTCTAACCTAGTTTTATGAAAGCTAAGTTCGATCCCATTCATACAGCATCAACAGAAGATATAACTTCATCAGACATTAACGTAGAAAAACCGAAGGACCTTTTCCTCAAATGGATTAATTAGAAATTAGAGAGGAATCAGAAATATCTGGAAAACCAACCGAGAGACCGAAAACCTATTCAACCTATTCACAACTGATACATTCTTGGTAGTTTATTTTATTGACTTTAAATGACACCTAAACATTTTGGAGCCTCTATATTCTTGAATATTTAAATTAATAAAAGTTTAGAAGATTCTCTCTTCCATTTAAAACGTCAACGCTATAATTAACAATCATTACATGAGATTAATTTGATAACATCATAGTTTTAAAATTTCAATAATATATTTAATGAAAATATTTTTAGGTCTAAATCGAATATTCAAATACCAAATTTACGCATCGGATAGAAATAGAAAAAAGTATAGCGAAAGATGAGGGGTTTGGGTGAATAATGAAGAAATTACCCTGTGGACACTTTCTAGCCAATAAAAAACGCCATTAGAAATATTTTACTGCGCCCGTGCTCGATTGTTTCTATTTCCATTATACAAAATAAATATGCGCGCAAACTGGACGCAACAATCACAATTTTATCGAAATGGAGGTGGCTATGAAGTTCATTTTTATTCAAAGCTAATTAAGCCCGTTTAAGTAGTACGTTTCCTTTCGCAGGCATAAGATATCACATGCAATAGCGCAATTAAATAAGTTTTAAGATTTTTTTAAATGTTTTTAGATTTGGGGCTTCAATTCACGACGTCGCGATGCCCTGCCTCACTCTTTAATAAAGGTCATTTCTCGTTGATCGAATTGCTTATTATTCTAAACAGACTCATTTCGCCGTTCCATTGCTCTGATAAATAACATCGCGGAAAAAATCTGAAGCTCTTCTGACAACTTGGACATTTTTTCCCTGTCCTACACCTCTTCTCCCGATCCACTTATGTATTTACAGCGACCAAAATGACTTTGATAACTTTCATTCCTCCATTTGACTTCCGTTCTTCATTCTATCAGAGCCTTATATCATGGTTTAAATGGAAGAATAGACTATTAGGTCTCAATTTTGCCCAAAAAAAGACCCCGGTCTATCTACCTATCAAAGCCGTCCCACTTCCTCTCTAGGTATCTCTTTTCGCTCTGTACAATACTTCTACCAAGTTTCTTCTACCGTACCATAGACAACACTTCGTCGTTCCTGTTTCTCTCCATCCAGGATATGCTTTTAATTCTCCTCCAAGCCAAATATTTTAATCCATGCACGTAATATTTTTTAAAGGTAATCCTGGAAGTGTAACACTGCAATTTTTATTTCTTCATTAAGATTCATTTTCAACATTAATTGATACACGAGAGTAGTTGCAAATAGTGATCGTAAAAGTTTTATTTAAACATAGTTTTCTGTTATTTTGCTAGACTAATGTTTATACACATATTGTGCGTAAATAATAATAAGTTTGGTTAGCTCAATTGTAGATTTTACTTCAGCATTACAAGAAAGGCAACCATTGCAAGTTACAACATGTAACGACAACGATGCAAGTTACACGCAATGCACCATTGACACTGCTTTCTCATTAACAAATTAACAGCTGAGACATGTATAGTATCACAGGAGGCTTATGGAGAATTTCTCCTTCTCTTTATCCCAGCAAATAAAACGGTTGAAGACGGTTAAAGAAGGGAAATAATAAATTTAAATTTAATTCATAACGGAGCTCCGGTCATTGCTTACTCTTATTGAAGTGAACATCAACAGAACTGCTTCCAATGTGAGTGAAGAACATTGATCAGCATCAAGAGTACTACCACAAATTTGTAAAATATCATTTTATGCCAACCACATGCATTGATAGCGGTAAAGTTCCATATGACACGTATTTATGCGAGGTAAGCCATGAAATCCTGTTTTTCTCGCAAAAATCAACAAAAAATATGTCTATCATCCTTTACATAGTTCAAGTGGTTTTTCCGATTCTCTCTTGTCAAAAACTTTTCGGATATTGTTTTTCATTATCAAAAGCATATACTGACACTGGTGCCATGTCAATGAAACTTATACCACATAACATACGTACAAATTAAGACAACATAAAATAAAATACGTATTAGTAAGCTCATAATCTTATATTACATTAAATTGTTGCCCAAAATGTGTGCGAATAAAAACATATATCATATCCCTTTATCAAACAGACCTCGTACTATTACAATTGGCAGTAGTCTGTTGGTCTTATGGTTGGTTTTTCGATGGGCCCTGACTAAGATGTCAAAACATATCCTTTCACCCAATGAAATAGATAACCTCAACTCACTCAGTTTGGCTCCGAATACTTTCTAAATCTTTCTTCTAAAACTCTTCTGTATTCCTTCCTTCACATCTCTTTACCAGTATTATCCCCTCTATCAAAGTCTTCTTCAACTCCGCCGCTTAGGACATGCTTCATAACAGCAAGCAATTGGTATTATCCAAGCACTGTTCCCATCTTCATCCAAAACGCTTACCGAACTGCTCAACCTCTTGTGAATTAGGTCACGAAAATTGATGCCTACCTTTGTCTTTCAATTCATGGAGAACCTAACTGAATATATTTGCTATTTAGTGCGTCTTGTTCCATTGATTTTTCATTGAGAAAAAGTAATAATTTTAACTCTTTGGCTGAATGGTTAACTAACGCTTGCTAACCAGCAAATGAAACGAGTTGAAAATGTCCTCGCCTTAATTGCAGTCCCCTGTACACATCTTTTGCCATTTCCTCCACACATATATGAAACACGATGATATCCAAAAATGAAAGAAGAGGTTATAATGGACAACCCTGCATTGTTCCCCCACCCTGAGGTGATCGCCCCTTGCAAAATCATCCAATTTATATTTAGTGTTCCTTTTTTCCAGGGATCTCAGCTTTCCTATCACTCAAGATACGGTTTATGTCATCCTTCCCCCCGTCCAAATTGAACTTCATTGGACCACTCAAATGGTCTATTCCAATTTTTTTGTTTTTCCTCCTAAGAAACCCCTTTTCTGCGTGTGATATTAAACTTAAGAGTCGTTCAGTGCTGCTTTTCCCTTTTTTGATGGGTGTCATTGCTGATCCAACCCTCCTCCATTATAAAGAGGGCAAATGGGCGCATTAAAGTTCTTCCTACCTCCTTTTATGTAATTCTATTGACTTCATAATGGCATTCCTTCATACAGTCCTTCCATCTCGGAGAAATTATGTTTCTATGGTTAATGTTTTACGCACTGCATCGTTAATTGAGAAAACTGAATACCCATTCTTCGTCCTTGCATAGCCCGCCCATTGAACCCTTTCTTGTTAACTCTCCCTATCTCCGGAATAACCATTCCGCCATCGTTTCTTTGTCCTTCCTTAGTAGTTTCTACCCTCAGTGTGTGGTTTTTTCTCTGGACTTTTTTCCACTACTTTTCACGTTATGTCTTTAATCTGTCTCGTTATCATTTTGAAATAAATAGCTTTTTTACTTTTTTCCTTTCTACCGTTTCTATCGCTTCACTCAGTCCATTTTTTATACCTTGTTTCAGATATCTCCAACTTTTTTCGGCCGTGCAGGCTCTCAATTCCTGCGTCAGAAATTTATCTACTACTTCCTCCTTTCGCCCCACTTAAGTCTTGTACATTCCACTTGCTATTGCTATCCTTTCTCAATCACTTAAAAGTATTAACTATAAACTCCTTAAAATAGAACTCTTCATGAACATTAAATTTTGATTTGATATGCTCCCGAGAATTTGTGAGTTGATTTACGCCAGTTCTAAATCCATGCCTAACCGTGTTTTAGTGTAAGTATCCCCTGTATTTTCCATGCGCACCGACGTCTTACTTAAGTTCCAAAACCAAATGTTAATCATTATTAACCCATTTTCTTGCAAAACTTTACAGCTCCTTCCTCCCGCAGACTTTTCCCCTGAACACATCAAGTCTTCTCTTCCAGTTACATTCCCACTCTTTTCGCCTAAATGACCGTATTCACTTCTATTTCTTCCACCTTGCAACTGATTGTCGATACGCGAACCTGAAACACCACTAAACTGATGGAATGTGCTTTTAATTCTGTTAATAATAATCGGACATTCACCTAATACACGTTCATCATACCATCTTCTAGATTCCTATCCATTAAAAGTGCTACCCCACGTTACCTTTCCCTCTTGAGACGTGTATAACTCTATAACTATCGCTCCAATGATTCCCACCACATACTTATCACGCACCGAATCTTGTATTAGCGTGCATAGTATGTGTAAATCCACTTTTCTCCTCAAGTTCATCACAGTGGCGTCAATTTCGTCATCAAAATAGTCACTCCTTCTTTGGTATCTTTCTACACCTTCATTGCGACTCTCTGACTGCACCCAAGCGCCTTCCCCTCTCTCTCCTCCACACCACCGGCATCCCTCCCGCCGCCACCCCTTACTCTTCTCCGGGCTGGTATCTTCCCTCCCTCTCCATTCCCATCGCATGCCCGCAACACATCAACCCCGTGCGAGCTCTCTTTGGTGATTCCCACGCCATTTTTGTACCTCTGCTCCATCCCCATCATCGCCTCGCCTAACCACTCGGATATTCTTTTAATACCTCATCCCTGTCACGGTCAAGTTCTTCTCATTCGCTTTATGCACGTTATACGTCTCTGGCATCGGTAATATCACTGGTCTGAAAACTGCCATGCACACTTTCCCCTTTCCCGAATGGTTCTCTGACCTCACAGCACCCCTGATACATCATCCTATTAATCGATTCCGGTTGAACCCTATGAGTTGCTAGTTATTCAGCCAAGATCTTCAAACCACCACTGAGACCTAGTGTTTAATCTCGCCCATATCTGCAATATCTCCCAACCTTTACTTCTGTTATCATGTCTATTACCGTAAGACTTACAGTTATAGCATTAGTCCTTAGAAATCTCTATTAGTCCTAAGACATCTGTTTCGAAATAATCTACTCCACTCTCTTTCCAAAGTCTTTCCAAATGATCCCTAATGATGCAATGTTTTCTTCAAATAGCATCCACAAGGAGGATTGCTCAGGATCTTCATCTCCCTGCCGAATGACGTAGGCGGCTCAGGAGGATAACTTATACAGTCCCACTCAAGGGAGGAACCTCCCATTGGCCCACTAAAACCATTGGCCTAATTACCTCAGGGAACTGCCGCCATTCCCGCTTTCCTTGTCTTAGAATCTTTAATTTTTTTTTACTTCGATTAATTGTTCTTTCGTACTCGGAATCATAAGACTTTCTTTCCTTAGTATTAAGCTCAAATTAGTAATCTAGAAATAAAAGACGGCGCAAAGCTTGGCTTCGGTCTTCATCGGAGGGCAGATTTGCGCGATTCAGTTGAAGAAGGATAAGTGAAACCATGGTATAAAGAGGATGGCATTTTTTTAATTGTTAGGTTATTGAAAATTGATTTTTTAAGTCTTGTACATTTAAAGGTAAGTTTAGGTTATCTCAGTGTAAAATGAAGCAATAACGAGGCGGAATATCTCTCCATTCAAGCCTTTAGCTTTCCTGCTCAGTCAACATCTCGAGGGGTATCCCACAGGGTGGAACAGGTAGCTGCTATAAGGACTGCCAACACTGCTCGAGAGACAAACTCATATTCAGAAGTATTTATCCTTGCCGAGGACTAGAAGGAGCGAGCGTATTACGCACCAGTAAAGCGACCCGTGTCAGCGATGCCATTATGGTCTCCCATTCTATTTCATTCGTCTTCGACGTCCCGCAGAACGGTCGGGGGAAAATCCGCCCCTGGCACTCGGGGACGAATGGAGTCCTTAATCCTGGCCGCCGCCCCTTGCATTTAAACCCTTCCTTCTTGCCCCACCCCCGTGTTCTTCCCCGATCTCTCGGGCGGGGGAGAGCGGGTTTTGAGGGGGTCAACATCTCGAGCACAACGGACCCTAATACCCTGCTCAGACCCTCCCCCCCGCTCTTCTTGCCCCAAATCCATCCTAAAGCGGCACTCACACGCCGCCACCGCGACCGCCCTTTTAGCGACGCCCGGTCCCCCTCCCGCACCCCCCCCCCCACCCGCGACCGCCGGCGGAAGCCCCCGCCTCTCCCCAACGCGACCTCGTCTCTCCGAATCCCCTTGATAAATCACGCGGAGAGACAAGCCTCGCGCTCATCCATTCCCCCTCTCCCCTCCCCGTTCTTTATCCTCTCCCCCTGGAACGCGCCAGCGGGAGACCTCGGCTTTACCACAATTTGCTGAAGACGTACCAATGAGGCCTATTGGCACCAAGCTGCTTGGAAAGACCACTCTCTAGCACGCTGCTCGCGATCCCCTCATAAATTCCCTCAATACGTGGTTACCCTTTAAATTCATGACCTCCGTTTCCTTGTGAGCAGGCGATGCCTTTTGAAGAAATTTCAAAATTTCAGCTGGACAAAATTCTCTTTTGGGAAGTTCCATTTGAAGCAATGGGGTTTTAATATGAAAAAGAGAGAAGAGAAAAGAATTTCGTAATCACAGTTGCCTACTCTTACGTAACTACCTTAACCTTATGAAAAAAATGATCATTGACACATTCAAGTCATACAAGAATGTAAAGAGGGATTACAGCTTTTAATTGGGCAATTAGGAAACATCGGGATTCGATTCGCAAATAAATTTAATAACTCGATTTACGGTCGAGAAGTTCGATACATTGTATTGGAACGTTCTTACACGTTTATTAGTATGTACTATACGGTATTTCCATTCCGCCCACGCTTTCATGGAATAATTGCAGTGTAAATAACATAAGTTTATACATATATTTATACATATATATTATATATACTTTAAATGTTAAACCATCAGGGCGATGTAGTAGATAATGTAAGAGTTCACCCAGTACTAAGCCTGACGGCGTGTGAATCGCATCGCTTGTATGGAACTGAGGGTAACCAGAGAGACTTGCCCAGGAAACGAACCTGTGCCCTCCAGCAGTAGTCATACGCTCTAACCCTAGACTACCGCTACCCATATATACAATTGCATATAAACATTGTACATATGTGTACCTTGTAGGAAAGTCTAATTGATGTGGATAATACTTTAAACGAAGGAGCGAAGTAGCACTAGCCAACAAAAACGGAGAGAAACACATTTGAAAGACAAGACACATGTATTCCAAATTTTCGGTGGCTAGGCCACCTTCCTTTGGGGAAAGAAGGAACTGTTGAGGTTTAAGAGGACCAGGACACTGGACAGAAGGCGAAGGCGGGGAAGGGTTTGGAAGGGGCAGAGTTGTGGGGGAATGAATGATTGATATGGAAGGTTTTGAGGGCTGAGGGGAAATAAAAATGCCTCCGAACGTTAAATTTTACTATAGTTAAATAAATATAAAAATGTAAATAAATAAATATAAAGTTACTTAAATAAATAGTTAGATGGGTAATTAAATATAAAAATAAAGATAAATTCTATTGTTCCTCTAGTCTCGTGGGGATGGCGGAATCAAGCAAACCTCCATCTCTTGGCTAAGACAGAAACGCCATCTCTTGTCTAAGGAATCGGGTCACATGGTTGCTTAAAAATATTGCAGATCTCAGTGGAAATTAGATTTCCTCGACGTCTCAGGTGGTTAGAGCAACCATCCGGCAAGTGAAAAGATCCGGTATTCAAGCCCAGTCAAAGAAATACTTTTACATTAGTGGTCTCCATGATTCCACCTTCCCAACCTCTTCTATGTTCGTCTTTTATATGTGTTCCTTTTCCCTTTCCTTGTATCTATTTCAATGTCAATGAATATATATATACATATGAATATATATATATATATATGAGATAAGATATGATAAGATAAGATATGACTCAGTCATATCTTATCTTCCGAAGAAGACGGATTCGAGTCCGTCGAAATTATCAAGATATTATTGTGAGTGTTCTTTTTATGTGTTCTCGTGCTGTGTGTTACTGTCTAAGTTTTTTATCCAACACTTCCGTGTTACTTCGAAGAAATCATCTATATATATATATATATATATATATATATATATATATATATATATCCCCTCCCATGGACTACAACCTTGTCGTGGTGGAAGGGCTTGTGTGTTCCGATGACCCCTAGAGCTGTGCTGGCGGGAGTAATAATAATTACTCCTGGAAGGGTCACCCATGCCAGATAGGTCGAAGGTTAGGAGCCAGACGAAAGGTAGTCCACGCAGCGTCTGTTCCTCAGTGAGGCGGCTGCAATGGCGTCTGACCCCAGTGGGGCGGCCATTAAGTGATGGTGTCACGTTAAAAACACTATTGAGGAAGGCAACGGGAAACCACCTCAATTATGATTCCCAAGAATATTATGATGGGCACTATAGATAATATGAGTCCTGGCAACTACGGGACACGGCCCAAGAGGCCGTGTGTCGTGCCCGGCAGCGGGAGAGGCAAGGCTTCCGCGGTCGTCATCCCACGAAACCCTTGCGGGGAAGGAATAACTTCAGCAGGACAGAAGACTCAGAAGAAGGCGAAAGTAGTTAGAATAGGAACCTGGAACGTCAGGACAATGTTGAGGAGAGGCAAATTAGAAAATATTAAGCGAGAGATGGAAAGAGGTAACATAGATGTTTTAGGCCTCTGCGAGGTGAGATGGAAGGATAGCGGGGATTACTGGAGTGACAATTATAGAGTAATATACAGCGGCGGGGATGAGAGCCAACGAGGGGTTGCCGTAATTTTAAATAAAAGGGGTAGGAAGAAGCGTAGTCAACATAGAGCAAGAGACAGATAGAATTTTACTCGTAGAGATTAAAGCAGAGCCGACGAACTTGGTCATTATTCAGGTATACATGCCACCGAGCAACCACAAGGAGGAAGAAGTCGATAGGATGTATGATGAGTTAGAGGATATCATCGCGAGTGTTCCTGCAGGGAAACATTTGATAGTGATGGGGGATTGGAATGCGACGGTAGGCGAAGGAAGAGATGGTGGTGAGGTGGGGGACTATGGGTTAGGCACGAGGAATGAACGCGGGGAGAAAGCAATTGAATTCTGCAGGAGACAGGGGTTAGTCATCACTAACACATGGTTTAGACACCACAAAAGGCGTAGGTATACATGGAAAATGCCAGGTGACTCAGAAAGGTATCAGTTAGATTATATTATGGTTAGGCACAGGTTTAGGAACAGTGTGATTAATTCGCACAGTTTCCCAGCAGCGGATGCGGACTCTGACCACAATTTAGTTGTTATGAAATGTAATGTTCGTTTCAAGAAGATAAGGCAAGGGCGGCGGGTTAAAAAATGGAATTTAGAAGCAGTAAATGAAATAACGAGGAAGGAGTATCAGGAGGCTGTAGAGAAAATGATGGATGACGGTAAAGAACTGAGTGCTATCGAAGAAAAATGGGAATGTATCAAGAAAGGGATATTGGAAGCCGCTAAAGACACTATAGGAACCGTTAACGGGAAAAGGATAAGGAAACCATGGGTAACTGATGAGATGATTGCGAAGATGGATGAGAGAAGAAGATGGAAAAATGTAAACACAGAGTTAGGCAAAATGAAGTACAAAGAGTTAAACAATAAATTGAGAAGGGCCACAAATAAAGCAAAAGAAGAATGGTGGAAAACGCAATGCGAGGATATGGAAAGCTTACAGAAGAAGGGTGAAATTGGTGCTCTATACAGCAAGGTTAAGTTATTATCGGGAAGTAAGAAGGCAAGAGCTGTGCTAACAGTTAAAGATAAGTGGGGTAAGATAATAGTTGAACCAGGAAAAATCCAAGAGAGATGGAAGGAATATATAGAAACACTGTATGGTAAAGAACTTAGGCCGACAAGGTTAGACATAGAAAAGGAACATGACGTAGAAGAAGATAGCTTAGGTCCAGGCATACTCGACGATGAAATAGAAAGGGCATTAAAGGAGATGAAAGCAAATGAGGCTGTGGGGGTGGACAATATTCCTGTAGAAATGTTGAAATGGTTAGGGAAAGGTGGGAAAAAGGCCATATATGGACTGATTCGTAGTATCTATGAGGAAGGAATCTGGCCGGAAGATTTTGTGAGATCGGTGTTAGTTCCTATTCCAAAAAAGACAAAGGCTACATCATGTGAGGATTACAGAACAATAAGTTTGATATCCCACGCAGCTAAAGTTATTCTCAGGATCATCAACAAAAGGATAGAGAGTAAGGCAAATGATTACTTAGGGGATGATCAGTTTAGGTTCAGGAAAGGAAGAGGTACGCGTGATGTCATTGCAGTAATGAGATCACTAGTCGAGAGGAATATAGAATACAATCAGGACGTTTTTGCCTGTTTTGTAGATTTCGAAAAAGCGTTTGATAGAGTGAATTGGGAAAAATTAATGCGTGTATTGCAGAAAATAGGAATGGATTGGAGGGACAGGAGACTGATCCGCAACCTGTACATGTCTCAGACTGCTCAGGTGCGAGTGGGGAACGGAGAGTCTGGATGGGCAGTGTTAGGAAGAGGTGTAAGGCAGGGTTGCCCATTGTCACCGGTACTGTTCAACGTATATGTAGAGGAAATGATTAAAGAGGCATGGGAAGAACTGCAGGTAGGAATGAAAGTCGGAGGGGAACTCGTAAAATCGGTTAGGTTTGCTGATGACCAAGCATTAGTTGCTCAGTCAGCCAAGTGGTTGCAAGCATTGTTGAGTGAATTGGAGGTTCAGTGCGATAAATATGGGATGAGAATCAATATTAGTAAAACAAAGGTTATGCGATTTTCCAGAAAGAAAAAGGCTAAGCTAAATATTAAAATAGGCGGGGAAAGAATACAGCAGGTAGAGCAGTTTACATATCTCGGAAGTGTTTTGGACCAATACGGTCAAAGTGGTAGGGACGTAAGGAGAAGAATTGCGCTAGGCAAGGAGGCTTTCTCAAGGAGGAGGGAGTTGAACGGGGACGTTGAGTAGGGATGTTAAGACAAGACTCGTAAAAACTCTGATATGGAGCGTAGCTATGTACGGCGCGGAAACGTGGTCGCTGAAGCAGGAGGATAGACGTAGATTGGAGGCTTTTGAAATGTGGGTGTGGAGAAGAATGGAGAAGGTGAAATGGACCGAAAGGAAAACAAATGAGGAAGTACTGGAAATGGTGGGTGAGGAGAGGGGTTTGTTGAGAGAAATCCTATGGAGGCAGGAAAAATGGATGAAAGGCGTATTGAGCGGTAGTAAAATGTTGAAGAGGGTAATAGAGGGGAGAATGTTGGGCAAGCGAGGTAAGGGGAGGAACAGGATAGGGATGTTGGACGGGATGAAGGGAGGAAAGAAGTACACCGAGATGAAGAGGGACCTGATATAGATTAGTTTGCTAGGTGGGGAGTCACAAAATGTTTATTTGATAGTTGTGTCCATCCAAAAACCTACCTTAACCGGTAGATTACCTAATAATATATATATATATATATATAACTTTTGGACGGCACAATAGAACACAGAATAAAACAGATAACACGTAAAAGGACACTCACACTGTAGATGATTTGAGCTTTCGGCCCACTCTGAGGCCTTCTTCAGGTCAGACTGTATATATAGTATATATATATATATAATGTTCATATGTACATTTATGTTTATGTGTGTGTATATATATATATTTTTTTAGGTAATCTACCGGTTACGGTAGGTTTTTGGACGGACACAACTACCGAATAAATATTTTGTACCTCCAAACAAAACCCAATCCAGGTACCTACTCTACATCTGGTCCCTCTTCTCTCTGGGTACTTCCTTCCTCCCTCATTCTATCCCACATCCCTATCCTGTTCCTTCCCTTTCCTCGTTTGCCTAACATACTTCCCTCTATTACAGTCTTCAACATCCCACTGTCGCTCAATACGCCTTTCATCCATTTTTCCGGCCTTTGTAGGATTTCTCCCAACAAACCCCTCTCCTCACCCACCATCTCCAATACTTCCTCATTTGTTTTTCTTTTGGCCCAGTTTACCTTCTCCATTCTTCTCCACACCCACATTTCAAAAGCCTCCTATCTACATATTTCCTCCTCCTTCGGTGACCATGTTTCCCCGCTGTACATAGCTACGTTCCATATCAAAGTTTTTATGTGTCTTTTCTTAACATATCAGCTCAACGTCTCCGTCATCAACTCCCTCCTCCTTGAGAAATCCTCCTTGCCTAGCGCAATTCTTCTCCTTACGCCTTAGCTTACCTTTTTCTTTCTAAAAAATCGGATAACCTTTGTTTTATTAATATTAATAATCATCCCATATCTATCGCACTGAACCTCCAATTCAGTCAGCAATGCTTGCCTGTCCTTGGCTGACTGAGAAACTAATGCTTGGTCATCAGTCAACCTAGCCAATTTTACCAATTCCCTCCGTGTTTCACTCCCACTTCCAGCTCTTCCCATGCCTCCTTAAACACTTCTTTCACATATACGTTGAACAACACCGGTGTAAGTGGGCAACCCAGCCTTAGACCTCTTCCTAACACTGCCCATCCGGATTCTCCGTTCCCCACTCGTACTTGAGCAGTCTGAGACATGTACAGTTTGCGGATTAGCCTCCTACCCCTCCAATCTGACTGACTTATCTAGACTGACCTTTTTCAGGCCAGATCAGTTTTATCCAGACCAGACCTGTATTATCAAAATGATGAATGCTGTTAATATTTTGACATCGAACACTCAGACGACATAGCTAAATGCACGGCTACATTTGTTCGTATGCATTGTCCCTCTCCTATTCTTCATAAAGAGTTCAATTTCATAATTTTCACAAAACGCGAGTATTTTGCATTCCCAAAAAATCTTGATCATCAGAGGATGGTGACTGTTCACACTACATCTGGAGGCAGTGAAATTTTATTTCAAATCGAATAGGAAAATAGAGTGGCAAGCAGAGTGTCCATCCGGTGCGTGAGAGCAGGATTAAATTCGGAAATATTTTTGGTTCTCGGAACCTCTTCCGTCCTTAAAATCCGCAGTTCAATTTGCGGTCAGCTACAGAGGTAGCTCTGTAGCTGCTTTCTTTTTATCAGCAACCTTTCACTGAGAATTGTATTTGTGTACCTAAACTTGGCAAAAATGAGTGTTCTACGCAATCAATGCACTTTAAGTGGGAAATAGGTCCCTATTCTTTACTGTCTCATGCAATGGAAAGAACACTCTCCAAACCCTTAATGAAATAAACGAGCACATACGTGGAATAAAAACATGAACGTAAATGAATGAATTGTCGAGGGATAAGTGTGCTAGCTGGAGTGAGGTACGGTTTTCTATCGTCTTCACTCGGACACTCTGTGTAGAATGCCATTGTTTTCCAGTTGATCTTTCCATGGAAAAAAGTAAAGAATAGAATTTTAAAGCTATATAGGCATAAAAATAACGCAAAATATTAAACCATTGATATTTTAGAACTAAAGTAACTATGCTAAAAACATTTATTCCATCGTGATAGTTATATTAAGCTAAAAAAGCTCCTGAAATAAATAAATCTATGGCTCTCTGCGTACAGTCCTACATATCAATGCTATCAAAAGGAGCGATACCAAAAAAGTGTAATTCCAGATATTATGTTCACTCCAGCTTTCTCAATCAAACTCACCCAAACATAGGTTGATTTGTAAGTGCTCAAATATCGTAGAAAGTAAAACAAGGAAGTATAAATGAACGTTTGTATGAAGGAAATAATTAATAGC
Source organism: Hetaerina titia (assembly GCA_037158775.1). Classification (NCBI taxonomy): domain Eukaryota; kingdom Metazoa; phylum Arthropoda; class Insecta; order Odonata; family Calopterygidae; genus Hetaerina; species Hetaerina titia. The sequence goes on along the minus strand of CM073768.1, from coordinate 15,403,971 downwards.
TCTCAGTGCGCACGATGGTAACTTCCAAGTGACCGTCCATCCCATCCAACGCCTCAGGCAACTTTAAGGAGCCTCCAGCGCTAATTTCATCAGAATTTATCCAAGTCTGCTCCTTAAAAGTAAGCGGCGAATGGTCACAAGCCCCGTTGCCCTTAAGCACTTTCGAAAGCATTAATAGCGGGCGCCTAAGCCACTCAAAAAGCCCTTTGTCGACTCCACAAGGACCAATTTGGGGCAATCTCCAGTCCATGGCCTCCCGCCCCTCACCCACACGTTGCCGAGGAACCAAGGGCTGCCCCGGCGACGAAATCGCCCCCACCTCTCGTCCTGCCTTCCGACTTGGCTCTCAATTCGCTTCACGCGACCTCTCTTGTCAAGCCAATCCGCGTCGCTGCGAGAATTTACATTAGTGACTGCTATTGGCAAACGATGATTGCTTTATCCGAATGCCGCATGATTCTTCCTTTGACAGAAACTCTGGAACCCGGCATTTTAGAATGCTATAATTCCTACTTCGCATGACGTTTTAAGAAAGCCAATGGTGGATGAGCAATCGGAGTGCAATCAGCAGGGATATAATAAGAGAAAGTATGTATGCGGGGCGATAAGAAATTCCTATTTGATAATATGGCATTTTAATTAACGTAAAATGGACATTGTATTTTTCGACACTAAATTCTTATTGTGCCTACCATCACACACAACAATTTAAACAGTATGCCACACAAATATTCATCTGATATCTTGTATGATTTTAAAAATTAGCCTCTTATTTCAAGACTCAATGGAACCATTTAGTACGAGGAAATAATTTCAAGTTATCATAAAAGATGTATTTTTTAAAGTTATTATTTATAATATAACAAATCTCTGTTTTCACGGTAATGTACTGCGAAGAGGAAGAGAAACAGTCTTTCTTGACAATCCAAGACCATACTCCAACTGCTATGGCCCTCAATCTGTTTTTTTTGCAGCTGCTGCTATGGATTCCGCCTTGCAAGGATTTCATGTGCAAACTTTCCTCTACGAGACCGACAAACAACCTATTGGGCCGAGTCCAGTAGTTGTCAGGACTCATTTTCATCCTTGGCTACATCATGTCGTTTTGAGAAAATAATTGAAGTGGTTTCCAGCTGCTTTCCTCAATAGTGCTTCTAATGTGAGCCCATCACTCAATGGCCGCCCCAATGGGGTCAGACGCTTTTGCAGCCGCCTCACTGAGGAACAGACGCTGCGTGGACTACCTTTCGACCGGCTACTAACCTTCGGCCTATGGGTGACCCTACCAGGACCAAATATCTTGGTTATCGTCAGCAAAGTAGTGGGACTCATAGTCCATGGGATGGTCCAACTAGTGTACGATGAATAGAGGCATTAAACACCTTTATAAATGAAAGTAAAACCCTCGTGCCGGAATATGATAAACTGTGGAAAATAACAGACATACTTTTTCAAAAAAATTTCTATAATGTTTTAGAACAATGGAAAAACTTTTATTTTATAGAAATGAGAAAAATTATTTTTTTTGGGAGCATCTTAAGCGTTCAACTTACCTCAACCTAAATGGATGCATTGTATTCAAGTATCGCAGTTGACGGGAAGGTATTTGCGCAGACCAGGCATATGCACCCTCCGGAGCAGGAAGGGAAGGAATCAAGGGGCAGGAAGCAAGGGACGGGAGTGAGTCCGTTCGATTCCAGTGGCAACCGGACGCATCGTTAACCAGGGCCGACGAGGGTGCTCCGGGAAGGGGAGGTCTCCAGCGGGAAAGAGGCAGGGAAAGAGAAACACAGGGAGTCTTGGCTTTTCGAGGTGCGCCTTTCGTCCGATCGCATCTCCTCCTCGGGTTTCCCGAGAGGGAAGGCAGGCGGGGACGAGGGAAAGGGATGGATTCGATGTAAGGAGGAGGAGGGAAAAATGGCGGAAGACGTGGTGCGAGAGGAGCGGGGGCGGGCGGTGGAAGAGGTCCAAACCCGATAGGTGGCTGGGCTCATAAATATTTCCACTTTCCAAATATATACGGGGGCGCCGGGTTGAGTACACATCTGCTCTCATCCTTTCTTCCCTCCGCCGCCCGAAACCATTCTTGGCTCGTCGTCTCCACGGCCACCACACCCCATCCTCACATCGGCCTCTCGCTCCCCCACCCCACACTCCTTACAGATCTTTTCGACCCCAATTCACATCCACCCATTAAATACCTCCCACTCCCTGCCCTACTCCACTCGCTCCTGCAGCTTTACCTTTCCCTCCTTTTAAAGGAAGAACGGCGGAGGCAGAGATCGGCAACTCATATTTGAATTCTCTTATATTTTTAGATAACTTTTTCCATTTGTGTGGGTCTTCGATCACCTCCACACGACTAAGCACGGGATCGAGTCGAAGATATGGCTCAGGACATGCACCGCTCCACTCGGACAACCCTCTAATTAGTTCCCTACTGATGCGGGTTCACTGCCTGATTTTTTTTTCCACCAAATTAAAAATTCCAACGTATTAACTGATTTTACAAACCTCACCAACTACCAGATTAAATACCAAGTGTGAACATCTCCAATCATCCAAAATAAATACGATAGTTATGAAAGAGTCGTAAAAACGATATTGTAATTAGTATTCAGGTTAAGTCGGGAAGCCAATGTTAATGAAGGCATTTTATCTTACTGCTATCGTATTGTCATGACAGATGTCTCAAGTAAGCACATATGCGAATATAAGACTCAATAACTTGCAACTAAGCGTCAATTCCTGGCACAAATAAATTACCATTGAGGGATGAAAGTGTTAGTAAGATGGGAAATTGCTGGTCGATGGAACACCTAAAATAAACTTTGAAACACTTCACAAGAAGGAGCATCCGACAATTACACCTCATCTGTCCGTGTTCGATTTTGGCACTGGACTTGGAAAAAAACGAGTCGTGAGATGTGTCTCTTGAATCTGTCTTTATATTCCCAAAGGAATAGATTGGTAAGTGTATCCTTCAAGTCTTCGATCATCCCTCTCTAAATTGGAGATCTTATCTCCTGAGTGATGTCGAACAGATGGGGACTGTCATTCTGAGTGGCTTGGTGAGGAGGGGAATAACACACACGGGTAGATTCCGCGCTGTATAATGTTATTAGGGATAGAAAGCGGCAAAGGACTCGCGGCTTTAATGCAAAGGAGTCTTGGGGATACCTGGGGCTTGTTTTATTTATATACACCCTGCAAGCCACCGCCTGAGTGTGTGGCAGGAGGTGTATAGACACCAGACAAATTTTGACCCGAATTAGCGCGGTTGGAAAATTGTATTCTATTCCCTTATTGTTCTTGGGAAAAATGGCATGTTAAATCTATCCGTTCTACAGTGAATCTCTCTAATTTTATTGAAATGATTTCTTCTACCGTAGTACGATGTGGGTAACAATACATTTTCAAATTCACTGCTAAAGAGATCTTCCAATTTATGCAAGCGCATCAATCTGTAATTTAACCTTTGCTCAGTGAGTGATTCTCAGCCTAGCTAATCTAATATTTATCACACGCTACCAAGTATATCATAGCAACGCTCCAAAAACCTAGCTCCTCTACGCTGCAAGCGATTCTATTCGGCGATTGATCTAACAACGCGAGGATGCCATATGCTAGAAGCATATTCTAAATGAGCCCTAACCAACGACAGATAACACTTATCTTTGATTTTGCCATCACATTTACCCATTACACTTCTAATAAATCCTAATTTTTTGTAAGCTTGTCCACATATACCCTGCATGTATTTCACCCAAGAGTGATCATGAGTTGAGTAACACCTAAGTATTTAATTGAGTCTGCACATTCCATTTCGGTGTTCCCAATGCAGTAGTTGCTCGGAAGGGAATTGATCTTTTTCCAAAAATGTATGACTACGCACTTTTTTAAGTTAAACTCTAATAACTATGTTGCGTTTTATGCATTAAGGTCACCTGACAAAGCTGCTATGTCCTCAGGATCACGGATATCACGGTAAACCACTGCATCGTCGCCAAACAAACGTACTTTACTATTGACAACGGAGTCAATGTTGTTAATATACAGTAGGAATGAAAGAGATCCGATAACACTTCCCTGGGAAACACCTGAAGTAACTTCTACTGCATTTGAGCGAACTGCATCTATCTTTACTCTTTGAACCAAACCATTCAAAAAGTCTTTAACCCAACCTCGGGCATTTTTATTTATGCCATATACTTCTAGCTTTGCGAGTAGTTTACTATGAGGTACTTTGTCGGAGGCTTTCTTAACATCTAGAATAATCGCCTCCACTGAAACATTTCCTTTTCCCTAAACAAGAATACTATTGAACAATAAGCGCAAGTTGTGTCTCGCAGGATGTACCGTTTCGGAAACGGTCTAATTTTTAATTAATGCCTTAAAATTATCGAGGTGTCTCTCGATCGAACTAGCAACCATATGATCCATAATCTTGCACGAAATATATGTGTGGGAAATAGGGCTGTAATTGCTCCGTTCCTCCTTGTCTCCGTTTTTAAATATTGGTGTTACGTTAGCTGCTTTCCAATCTCTGGGAATCTTGTGATCTACCAGGGATTTCTTAAATATTATTTCTAGATACGACGCAATTTCTGGCTCAAATATATGAGTCGATATTTCATCGGGCTCGGAGGATTTATTAGGGTTTATATTTTTTAGTTCTATTCGTATACATTATATGATATATCAATTTTGGGCATCGGTTGATTGGCATGATTTGGTAAGCTATCGGGGGTATTCTGTGAAGACACTTTGAAAGAAAGAATTATAAGGAATGTGTTAGGCTTTTCCAAACTGCAGGTTACTCTTTCGCCTTAATCATTTTTGAGTGAATTTAAAGTTGAATTATTTTCCTGAACTTCTTTGACAAATGGCCTAAATGCTTTTGGATTATTTTTCAAAATTTGTGCTAACCTTTTCCTTTTGAATTCGCTTAACACTCGGAAATTCATTCTGGGCATTCGTCCTAGATATCTTGTAATCATAAGTGATCTTATTCTTTTTTTCACTAGAGATGTCATTCCTAATAGTTTTCGTCTTGGCGTGGCATAGCCTTTCACGTCGCAATGCCCTTCTAACATCTGCGTTGCACCATCTAGGTTCTTTTATAAGTTTACTGTGAATGAACTTGTCGACTGCTAAGCGCGTGATCTGGAGGAAGTGGTTCCACGTATTCCCAGTCTTTCGGTGATTACTATCTTTCTGAAAACTAGCAAATTCATTCTGTACAACGCACTTTAGGCCATTGTAGTCCCCTTCTTTAAACAAATAAATTTTCCTTTCAGGCTTCTTATTTCGCACCTCATGCAGTAAAAACTTAGCACTTACTCCCCTGTGGTCACTATTTCTCTTTATAATTTTTAAAGTAAAGACTTTTTGGGAAATATTTATTGATAAAAAATTAAGAAAGTTATCGCCCTTGGTTGATGAAGTGACGAGTTGTGCATGCAAAGAGTTCAACTTAAAAGAATTAAAGAACGATTCGCAGATATATTTGTCTTTACCCCACGTTTTAAAGCTATATGTGCACCAGTCAATGGATGGGACATTGAAATCTGCAGCGATTATAACGTAGCGATCATTTTGTTGGGATAAAAAAGCTTTTATTTGCTGATTTCATTCTAGTATTGAATTTATTTGCCGTCCGGCGGTCTATAAAATGTGAACACATAGACTCTTTTGGATTCAGGACTTTAAATTGAGCGCCAAACGCTTTCCAAACCATTACCTGGAATTACCTGAGCCCTGCTGACGCAATAAATTTTAAGTGCAACAAAGACACCAACCCCGATTCTACCTAATCTGTTGTTTCTGTAAACGGAATATAATTTGGGTACAATTTCACCATCTGTGATATCAGTGTATAACCAGCTTTATGTCCCAAATATTATATCTGCACCTGTGCTTTGAATAAGGTGATGATATTTGCGACTTTGTTTCTTAAATTTCTGTAATAACTATCAGTGCAGATGCTGATTCCTTGACATGACGGTTGCTTCAATTTTTAACGGGGATCTTTTTCATAATTATTATTCAACCCCTTATAGAATTTTCTGCTCAAAGAACGGCCCGATATGCACTCACCAGACACGCCCTGCAGAAAGCAGGCAATCTCTGATGGATGCCTTCCACTCGGCTCCAAACCAGAAGTCCACGATCAATCCTCGGGACAAGGCTGCAAATCGAGAGCGTCACATGAACCCCCTCGACACCCCCACCCGATTCACTTCCGAGTTCAATTCCCTGATGGAATTCAGAATCTAATCAGATTCACGGTCCGCGGCATCGTTGACCCCAACATGAGCCATGACCTGCAACCTGGAACTTTTCGTGCCCGCAGCTGCTGCTTCAACCGCCTTCGACACCTGGGGAACGCCGCCACTAGGAACGCACCATGCCGTCAGGCCGTGGCTCACACCTTCATGGTCTACCCTCTACCGCAATGGGACCATTTGGACGAATTCGTGCGGCCCCATTGGCGCGGCGATTTTTCGCAACTCCAACCAGATTCAGGCCCTTCCGCGGAAGGTCAACCTTCCCGTCAACCTTAGACGGAATAAAGAAGGAAAGCTTGTAGTAAAAGGGAGAATCCCCACGGAAGCGCAAAATAAGCCTTATAAACGCATGCACTGCGTTCATAAGGATTATTTCGTCGATTTACCTCTTCCATCAAGAGGTAAATCGACGAGGAAATAGAGTTATTCCAATTACTATCTGGTGGCATATTTCAGCGTCCTACGATGAAGCGCTGTAGCCTCTCTATGTCCCAAGAATTCCGATATCCGGTGGTCTTCCCTATTAACCCAAATCGCACGTGTCTAAGATGGCAATATGAGCTCCCACACTCCGAGGAGGCTTTCCATTTCTCAATTTCGCTCCCCCTTCAGAATCGCCCGGGGCCCTCACCACCGTCGCCAGTGCCGTCGCTACGCAACGCGGCTCTCCTGTTCTCGAATCTTTCAGGGATTGGGGCAGCTGCAAGCGGAGGGCGTCTAATTAATGGACTCTCAAATCCCTATCCCGCTCCCATCATCCCAGCGGCGAGATGGAAAGTCTCTCTCCACATGGCTCCGTCGCCACGCTGAGAGAGGGACGGATCCGCCGGAAAAGCTGCCCCCCAAGCGCCCACAGGCAGAGGGTCGGGATGGGCAGGGTCCAAAGAAAGGGCGGATTATATGGGCTCCTTGTATCCGGGGAGGAAAGAAAATGACGTCTCCAACACGTCTAAACACATAGACTAATTCCTCTTTGAAACGTTGAGCTTAAGAGAAGTTAGACAAAGATAAGAAGACTTCCAGCTTGAGACTTCTTTTGAGCAGATGGGATAAACTATGCATACTTAATTGCGTAAAGATTTACGGTGACTGATGAAAGAAACAAGAAGGTATTGAAAAAGCTGTTCTTTCTCGGCGTTAAAAATAACCGGTTGTATGCAAATTCAGTTTCCCGTACTTCAGTTTCAGTGCTGAAAATTTCTAAATTTCATTTTCCATCTTACTCTAACTTATGAAATTATTATGGATATTTCACTTTCAAAACAGAAAAATTATCGCATAAAATCTGGCAGCATTACATCAATACAAGATTCATAGCTGTACGAAAAATACGAAGTACAGGGATTTATGTTTCCCACGAACACTGAGAGATATTTTTTCCATCATCAGCCGAAATTCACCGATATTTCCTTAACTGAGCTTGTACCAACTCATAATTAAATCTAGGAGGCATGCAATTTTAAGAAAGGCAACATTGCTGAACTTGACCATATTTTAAAATTCTAAAATAAAGATCGAGAAATACTTCCCAAATATTCAGGCAGGGTCTCGCCTGAAATCAAGAATTATTTAAAATATATTGTAACAATATTTAACGAAAATATTGAAAATTATTCACATGATATGTCCTAATGGCACTATTACTGTGTATCGGTGGAGAAAACCAAACAAAAACTGAGCAATATTCAAATTACATGTAAAATCAAATCTTACCAGCCACTACAACAAAACATGAACAGTGCTATGGCGCTCAACATAGGGCCAACCACTTATGTGACCTATTTTATGCTGAAAAAAGCCTTGATATTGATAAAGAACTTGCTCCTAAAGAACAAATATTCAAAACAACTCTTAAACACCATGTTATATTCACAAACATTGGAAAGCACAGACAATTGGGCCACATTTTGCTAGCCATTCAAGTAGTTCCCCCCCTTCAACCCAGCCCCGCCTCACGGGTGTGTCTCCAACTAGCAATAGCAAAAGCAATGACAACATCAGCGACTGAAGTAAAGGGAGGAAGAAGCACTGATGCCAGAACTACCAACCCGACACGAGGACTACGACACCTTCACTCAGTCTAGTCTATTCGCTTACAATGAAATTCCAATACATATGCATTGCAATTCCTCTCCTGCGACTTTCATTGTAAGTTTGTTGACGTAAATATGTAGCAATGCCGTTATTAATACTTGAAATTTGCAAGTAATTACTACAAAGTAAAAGTACCACTGGTTCCAAACAATGAACGCGAATGGAGGCCATTCTAAAATATTGTTGACGAATAAGGGACGCATAAATATGGTAAATAAAGTAAAATAAATAAAGTAAATGGCTGGCATATCATTCTAATTGTAATTTTTCCACGAACAGTTGTGGTGTTATGTGTGATTTGCTCTTGAATACTTTATACTTAACCAGAATCATTTGTATGCCAGAATCGTCTAGTTACGAGGGTCATCCGGTATGATATATATCTCGTATGTCTCATATGTTACGTGAATTTATCTGTTCATGTGCTTCGCATGCCTGGTGTAGAAAACCCCATTCCACACATCCTACTGGTGTCTTGCCGGGTATTATGTAGATGTATATATATGAAAAATAATTAATTATGTACAGTTTATTTTGGTTTGCAACGCTAGCTTACATATTCGTTCAATTTTCTACAGGATATTTTCAAACCACACACCTAAATATTTATAAAAAAATTACCCCCTATCAGCTCAACCCACAACAGGAATACTAAGGGTAACAATAAACTTCTTGCCCCACACCATCGCATGGAAATCTATCACGAATCATTTCATGTTGCAGTATGCCGTCTGTGGAACTATCTCCCAGATGATATAAAAACTCTCCACACACAACAACATTTAAGAGAGCACTTCACAAGTTAATTTTCATCAGGTACAGAACCTAACCAGTATATCATCCCTCATTTTACTCAGCTGCTATACAGATCACAGTTTCTTTTTTCTTTTGTCATCTCAAGCAGTAGAATCTTGCATCATTATTTTTAGTTAATGTTATGCTTCTCATTACTCCAAATGGGTTGTCAATATAATCAATTTCTTCATTTCAATTTCAGTAACTTAATAATATGTAGTATACTATGTAAAAATGATTGTTACAATACGAGTCGTATATGTATCTTTCCTCTAATTCATAGGGTTTTCGTAGGTTTTTCACGACCCCCTTCTCTTCGTGGGTGTTTTCCTGCGTGGGATTTTACTAAGTGAGTAATGACACGCTCTCTATCGCTTTTCCCACATATTTCATTCTTTGGTTAAACTTTCCTTATTTTGACTTTTAATAATCAAACCACTTTACTTTTCCACATAAACGCTATAACGAAACCTGGGTTGTAAAAATTAAAAAGTTTATGTGAAAAAGTAAAGTGGTTTGATTATTTAAAGTCAGTATCAAGATTTTCCACCAATTTACGCCAGAAACTGTTTTATTTTTCCTTATTTTATTATTCTCTTTAATCACCGTCATTCATTTTGAGTATGTGTGTATATGTAGGTGTATATATGTATATATACATGAATGTATATTTACATCTACTTAATATCCCGCAAGCCACCGCAAGAGCCTGTGGCGGGGGGTGTTAGGGCACCACCCGTAATTAAGAAAAAAAAGCCGCATGCAAAAGCCACAAATTTATAAAAGCTACAAACAAAACTTTGGATACATTCATGCAGAAACCTTTCAAGTCCACATACATACAAACAACAAACTACCAACTAACATACACACGCATCTACCGATACATCTAACATCTTTGCAATGTTTAATTTTGTTCCGACTGGTAAATTAAATGTTTTAATGTTTCTAAATTGACTTCGGTTTCTTACTATTATTATTCCTAATTGTTGGGGGAAAGAATGAGTATTGGAATATATCTCTCTTATTTTATCTTTCTAGTCTGATCTGCCTAAGTAGTGTGGGGCCATTATAATTCCTTTAGTGTAATCGTTAAAATCGCTGGTTCTGAATCTTTCTAAAAGTCTAAGTCTCGCATGTACTTTTCGTATTTCAAGGGGCTCCCAACCTAAATCCCCTATGAGACCTGTAACACTTGTGTTCTTATTATAACAATTTTTAACGAATCTGGCGGATTTTCTCTGGATTTAATCTAACTCTTTTATCAAATTTTCTCCCAAGGATCCCAAATACTTGAGGCGTATTCCAAATGAGGTCTAACTATAGCAAAATAACACTTCTATTATTTTCATTTAACTTTCTTATTATAGTTCCACAACACCCGTTTAATGAAGTCCAGTTTCTTTAAAGCGGATTCACATATTTGTCCTGATACGGTTCAGGATATGTTATCGGAAAAATCTGCGTAGTTCCAGCTTGTATCGTGTGGTGATATGGTCTCCGTCTGCAGTTCTTTAGTACCGACACATGAAAGTAAGTACCGACACAGTAAGATAATTTCATATCACTCCACTTCATTCGTTGCCTCAGGGGTTGCATATAGGGGTCTATTCTACCTATGATGTACTTTTAATTACCATTGCTTAAGAGCAGCCCATTTTATTGAGATATGAGTTAAGTAAAATATTGTGTAATAGTATTTTTAACTTTCAATTACTTTTGCAATGTTGCATATGAATGACAGATACTTCATGCTTTTTACAAAGGCTCTCCTTTTCTGCCAATTACGAGGGTCATCCGGAAAGTAGTACCCGTTCGTGAAATAAAGACACAAAAGTAAATATTAACAAACATAAAAAATTTTATTTGAAAGAGGATACTTTAAACTACTTCTCAACATAATCTCCAAGCAAATTAAGGCATTTGTCATAACGTGTGACGAGTTTCTGTATTCCTGCTGCATAGTCCTTCGCCGCCAGCTCATTGAGATACAGGGTCACTCCTTCTTTAAGTTCTTCATCGCTGTCAAATCTTTTTCCTGCCAAAAAGTCTTTAAGCTTTGTAAAGAGATGAAAATCTGAAGGGGCCAAGTCCGGGCTATACGGTGGATGGTCGAAAGTTTCCCATTTGAATTGCTGCAAAAGTTTTTGTGTTATCCCAGCTGCATGAGGCCTGGCATTGTCATGAACGAGAATGACACCAGTAGACAATAGACCTCGCCGCCGATTTTGTATTGCCCGCCGTAATTTCTTTAATGTTTCACAATACGCATTGGCATTAATAGTGTCTCCACGGGCCATAAAATCAATAAGCAATACACCTCGTCGATCCCAGAAAATGGTTGCCATGAGTTTCCTGGTGGACAGAACTGTCTTGAATTTTTTTGGTTTGTTTGGTGAATGAGCATGATGCCACTCCATTGACTGTCGTTTACTCTCAGGTGATGCATAACAAACCCATGTTTCGTCACCAGTAATTATGCGAGTCAAGAAAGAGTCTCCTTCATCAGAATAACGTCCCAAAAACGTCAGTGCTGCAGCCATACGCTTGGTTTTGTGCTCATCTGTAAGCATGCGAGGGACCCATCTTGCACAAATTTTTGCATAATGCAGATGGTGTTTAACAATTTCATGAACAATTGTTCGAGAAACATTGGGAAAATGCTCACAGATGTCATCAATTGTGACGCGCCGATCGTTCCTCACGAATTCGTCAACTGAGCTCACCAGTTGGTCTGTAATGACAGACGGTCTCCCCGAACGCTCATCGTCGTGTGTGTTCCCCCTCCCCATGTTGAAGTTGCGACACCACCGCCGAACAGACGACTCGTCCATTACATTGTCTCCATACACCTCCTTTAATTGGCGATGAATATCACATGGGCGAACGTTTCTTGCATTGAGGAATTTAATCACTGCCCTCACTTCACAACTGGCGGCGTTCTCAATTTTTTTAAACATTGTAAACAATCACAGAAACAACACAGGCAATGCTAGCGTCACGCAACTTGGCTCAGAGAAGGCAGACAAGCCACTGAAGCTATCTGACCTCGTCCAGCGGCTACTCGCGTCGTCAGCACTTCATGCGGCACGAACGGGTACTACTTTCCGGATAACCCTCGTAACATTTATTCAACTTAAAGGTGCCTTACTTATTTCCAAAATATAGATTATTTGACTCGGAAGATGAATAAAGGTAAGCCCCAAGATAAATTAATCCAAGTTATGTATCGCACGGAGCCCGTGTACATCTGCCCGATCTTATCTTCTTCCAAGTATTATTTTTGGGGTTGCGTGGTACAGTACAGACCAACTTTAATTCCATGTATATTATTCTGAGACATTTTCCGTAGTATTCATGTTTGTTTTCGGAGCGTTGCGGGAATATTACCGGAATTTAATTTGTAAAATTCGCTTCCACTATTCACCAAACCGTGGTGCTATGGTTATAACGCCCTCTTGAGTATTTAGCAAACGTTTGTGCGCCACATCAGGGCATGCTGAAGCCAAGAGAATTATTTGGGTGGAAATACGTTAGAGAAATAGAAAGAGCAAAAATAGAAATATTCACTTTTAAATATGGTAAAAATTCATTCCTGATTTAGCTTTTCAGTAATCAAGGGACTCTTGTCCACCTAGAACGAAATATATCTTTTGTTTACACTACGTGACTGGATTGAGAACTCATTTAACAAAGTTTCATGGTCTTTGAAGTGTAAACGTTATCACTGATTGCATTTTACTAACTGCGGATAGAGTGCAAATATTAGGTCACTAGTGCGTACACCTACGTTCGTATCTATCTCTCTACGATACGTAAATACATTTTTCTCTCCAGGAGGTAAATATGCGTAGGAATCAAAAGTGGTCGTCACAAAAGAAGATATAGGATCTTGGAATAATCATACACCGTTTTTTTTTCAAAGAGGGCCCTCGCTGGGATGCCGACATTAATGGACTGCGCATTTTCATCGGAAAGGGGTCATGACCCAGGTTTATTTGCGGGAAAATCTCCCCGAGGATTCCTCCTAATATGTTCCCTTCGCATATTCTAGTTCTTTTCGTGGCGAGCGCGTTGAAAAACGACGCAGGCAACCTTGACGCGGCCCCACCGCCGCGCTGGGTGCGAGGCGGGGCGGAGGAGGCGCGGTAATGGAGGAAGCCTTAAAGAAGATTGAGTAGCGGGCGCGAGGGGGAAGGAGGGGGTGACGAGGAGGGGGGGAAGGTGGCATTTTCACGCCGAGGGGGCCTTTCCGCCTTTGGCCGGCCATTTTTCTCCTGACGCCGCCTTGATGAGAGTGCAAGAGGTCTGTATAGCCAAAGGCTTAATTTTTCACAGGTACGCCTGGTTGAAGATATTCATTTCCAAACTAAAGCTTTATTTTCCTCGGTCATAAATTGCTGGGGCCATGATGCGGGTTACGCAGGAAAGGGCCATCCATCCCGAGTGCCGCTTGAAGCCCCTTTGGGAGTTAAGATGTCAGTGACACTCTGTGTAGTAGGAGTGAAGACTCCCTCTTGGGTACCTCTGACAGGGAGGAAGAATCAAAACAGATCAGCGATTATTTTCGCTTAGTATTCGCTTAGGAAGAGGTTTCTGGAAGACACAAGATAAGAGTAATGGTAAATTATGCCAGCTGTGCTCCTATTTCACAAGAAGTCAGTCTGCAGTACCTAAACAATTCAACGCTCGCCTTATCAGCGAAAAGTGCGCGTACCCGAAGGGGTTTTTTTTAATGTGGTGCCGTATGCGGGAAGCAAACAAAATTTGTAGATTGCATCGCTGCCAAGAATACCTTGTTGAGGTATCTCCTTGATAGTTCTCTAATGGTACGCGTGACTTCGAAATTTTCATCTCTGGAGTGATGAAATTCAGACATGAATTTCCTTAATGATTATGATATGAATAAACCTTTTAATGAAATTCAGACATGGACGGAGTGAGAAAAACCTTCCTCTGTCTCCGCCAGTTGCCCAGGATGCTGCTTGGAAATCACACGGATATATTTTATGATAATTCTTTCCATGTACATGGTTGGCATGAAAATATTCCGGCTCAGAAAATTTCAGAAAAAATGTCTTGTACCTTTGTTAAGCCAGAAACTTTTCACATCACCCATGTATGTCGATTGAAGGACTTTGCGGATGATTGAAGTTTGGCTTACGTGGTTCTCCTCGTTCAAAAAAGAGATTCCAACGACATTCTTTAAACTCATTTTGGTCATGAAATCGTGAAGGATAAGGATAAATAAGAAGACGCCTCTCATGTATCTTGAAGCTAATACTTGAGATCGCCATAGCATAAAGAGTAAGGTAGTAGCGGTTCCCTCGATGAAATGGACGGTAGATATTCGAAATCTGGGGGAGAGAGGGGTGCCAATTATATCAAATATTCAAACAGTTTGTTAACTCATACCACTTGTGTGTACAATCCTTGACTCCATGAATTTCATTAACTAATAAACATTATAACCCGTTTTCCTTAGCCATGGCAACTTGGTTAACTATGGACAAAATAATACAAGCCAGCGGACCCCTGCTACTGACATATCACTACCCTTAAACTGAATAGAGCACTAGGTTCTGGGAACAACCTAGAACGTTCATGTTTTTTCTTCTTACAGTCGGTGCAGTATTTACAGTTCACCTTTTACTTCTCTGATGACAGCACCACGTTCCTCAAGTTCAACTGGCCAATGCAATTGATAACTCTCCTTTATAGGTTCTGTTTTTTTACTCTTGAAGTTCCCCGTTTCCACTTAGGATCAAAATAATGTCCCTTGCACTCATTTACTCTCCGTAAAAACGTCTTCTACAAGAAGAATCTGAGCTATGACAAGGTGAAGAAAATTATCGGCCATCCTGTTTACTTTCTTCGGATAATGATTCCAAGGGAGTGCTGCGAGAGAGAGAGAAGTGTCGAAATAGATTTTTACTGAGACAGGGGAAGGGCGATTCGTGTCTCCCGAGACACCGAATGTCCGGTCAGGAGCGACGGATAGATTTACAAGATGACTGAGAAAGCGGTCTATCAAAATATAGCGTTGTTGTAGAGTTCTCAGAAGAAGCATCTACTTTTCTCCTGGAGGAAAAATATTTGTTTCCGATAGAGTTAAAAGGATTGAACCTTGAAAGGTGATCTCCTGAATCCATCCCTCCGGCCCCCTCCTCTCTCTCTCTCCCTCTCCAGCCCCAACTCCCCTTTACGCCAGTGTTGTACCCTCTCCTTCAAAACATTTGAAAAATTTCCAAGCATATTTCTAAAAAGTCCTGATAATAATTGATCATGGTCTCTACAGTTAAAAATTTTTAATATTCTATTATTGTAGAAACCGTTTTGGACATGCGAGGCCCTTTGTCATTACAGTGAATGGAAAGGCAGGAAAAATAGTGCCATCGAGATGGGAAAATTATTGTAGGGCTAAGCGGACATGGGTTGAAATCTGTACCATCCATATTTATGCGATGTACATGATTATTTGCCACCGCTAAATAGGGAGTTACAAATAATCAAATACTGATGTTAGGGATTTGGATTGGCAGGAACCTTGTTCTATAAGGATAAAATAATAGTCGTGGTTTTAGAGTGGTAATTCCACAAATAAGGGAAAGGCCCATGGAGTATAAAACCTTAGGGCGGGAAAAGTAGAAGTAAATATGTTTCAAGTCTAAGAGAAGATGTAATTGCTCACCGTGAGGCAGTTCCTGAGCTATTTGTGCTAAGATTGCGTGAAAATATAAGGGAGGAAAAAGTAAAGGCATTCTCGTTCTATCATTGTTTCCCAGGCCAGTCAAATGATATTTGATTTCAGTCCTGGTCCGATAGAGCAGTGTTTCAAAAATCCGTAAACTAGCGCTCTAGGCCATGGAGTTGGCTTTTAGTGTTAGGTATATCTTCAGATTTTTCAAAGCATTTCATTCTTTAACTACTTCCCTAGTTATGCACATGACCTTTCGTAATACGTAAGTCTACATAACTTTTAGTAAGGAAGCACTTTTCACAGTCGCTTGTAATGACTGAACCATCTTAAGCTTTATTTCCACTGAGTTAGAAAGATGGCGCTTAATAACATTTGTTGTCTATAAGAGCTCCTTATTAGAAAATTAAGTGCTTTCTTTCTTAAGTTAAGAATACCTCGTTCCTCACATAATGTCAGTGGCACTTTATTTTCTAAGAGGCAATGTTACCCCAGAATTTGATTGTGATTATGCCTCTGAACTCAGTATTCGCGTTTCTTTCTCAATCATCTCAGAAGCAAGGAAGTGGAACTCTGCAGACGAATTTTGATTCTCTAATTTCACCTTATGCATCATTCTCCCTAGCGGCTAATATTAATTGCGTGCTGAATCCAGATAGTAATGCCCAAATGGTGTTAATAAAGTGCTCTAAGCTAATGTTTGATGCAATGCTCTAACAACTTCCGAAAAGTAGAAAACACCCATCTTGAAGGAAGGCTGCATGAATGCATTACTGATTTGCATGAATATGTTGGTTTTGTATGAGGTTTTATTCTCTTTTACGGGTGGTGACCTTACATCGCCACACACTCCTGTGCCTGCTTACCGGGCTTTATGTAGATGAAGGCTATCCCTTTCCTTAAGTTTTCAGAGGGTACCGCCACGAGTTATAGAGAAAGATGAAGTGACCCCTCGAAGGGCAAATTAGCCGGATAGTTGGTCGTTTAGTGGATAGATAGTGGATATTGGTGGATAGATGGTTGATAGATGATGAGTAATAGGTCAAATTTGAATGGAGCGGTGTACTTCATCTCGGCCGTTGAGCCGCGAATCCTTCGGCAAGATTGCTGAGCCCGCGTCGTCGCCGTTGGAGTGGCTCAACGGGGAGTGGCTCCTGAGGGGGTAGAAGTACTTGAGTACTATGGGGCGGCGCATGAGTTCCTTTGTCTTACGGAGGAGTGAGTGGTGAAGGGGACGACAACTCCGAGTTTCGGAGGCGGGGTTGATTAAACCGCAACCTTCAACCGATTGAAATGTATCGATCGTTTATTCCTAGATTAATGAGAGGCCTGTGTACACGCATTCATTGGCTTGAGGTATGATTACATCTTGCATGACTGGTTAGTTGTTAGTATCCTGCCGGACCCAATAAATGGCATGAATAAATTAACTTAATCGCTAATTTGAATCACTGGCTCCGTCGTCCGCTCACATGTTATAATAGCATGACGTCAAGCGTCGCCGTCTCCCGAGGCGGGACACACTTCTCGCAAATTCCGACTTAAGAGATGCCCGATGGATACCACAAAGAGTGACTGGGACTCCTTTGCTCCTTGCACTGCTCTTTTCCATATCACCGCATTTCGTATGCCGTCCCGCACCTTTCCGAACAGTGGCATGGCGAGGACGTCGGTCTGTTCGCAACCCAGCTCGTCTCATCAAAAGGATGACTTTTTGGCATAAAGACAACAGGTCTAGGTTGTGGCCATTGGTGTAGCAAGCCAAGAAAAGTATAATTCAAGGTAACCGGTAGGATTCCTAACGGTGAACAGGGATTTACTGCCAGTGGTACTGATACGACGAACGCTCGTGACCTTGCCTGTGTGTGTACAGAGGGGCGGTTGGGGGTGTTGGGTCGCTGGAGAGGGAAGGATAGGAGGGGGCCGTGACAGCTAGAATAAATAGCGGACGGTTTCCGTCATTAGAGCGGCGCTTCCATTACGCTCCGCTGAATAGTGGGGCGCTGCGTTGACAAGGAA
Source organism: Hetaerina titia (assembly GCA_037158775.1). Taxonomy (NCBI): domain Eukaryota; kingdom Metazoa; phylum Arthropoda; class Insecta; order Odonata; family Calopterygidae; genus Hetaerina; species Hetaerina titia. Next base: position 15,386,076 of record CM073768.1, on the reverse strand, counting down.
GCCGCGAGCCCGACATATAAAGCCCGACACACTTCACTCTAATACACGGAAAAGCTTTCATTATTCCAGGAATATAAACAAAAAGTTAACAGAATAATTTCAAGGCAGCGTTTGACTTTTATTTCTTTCGTCATCATTGCGTAACTATCCTAGCAATATAAAGGTGATTATTTATACTGTGACTTTCAATTAATACGATAGATAAGAAAACTATTTCAGCTTTTAATTAAAAATATCCTCTTCCTTAGAATCAGAAGACTGATCATGAGCCATTCTATGAAATATAGAATAAATAATTGCATTTTTCAGCTACTTAAAGTTTTTCATAACTAATCAGTTTTTCTCTAAATCTACAACAACATAACACCCCACAACGCAAAAAAGAGAATGAAACCACATACAAAATCAAAAATTCATGCAAATCTACAGCCACATGTATTCACGTGAAAACCTTTTTAACTTAAACGCATGAAAATACCCACGCTATCAACTAACATACACGGATACATGCACCTCAAATGAAGTAAATATGTATCCAATAACGTGAAAATTAGAGTGGAGGAGTAAGAAAGGGAAATCCTACTATCTCATGGACAAGCAATAATTCATGGTCTCCGCCCCCAAAGACACAGGTAGGGAATGCCACACCGATGAAGGCAGGCAGCGGAGGCGTCACCCCCCCCCCCCACGGAGAGAGACGAGGGATTAGCCTGAAAACAAACAAAGCGGGACAAGCGATACTCTAACGAGGACTGCATTCATTAAATGGCAGTCCCATGCCGCCGTGCGGAAAGAAAGGGTTTTGACAACAAAACTCACGAGATTAGTGAAAGTACATACATTTGAGTAGAACTAAGTATTCCCTTGACACTGAGGGTGGCAATTGAAATTTTTGCTATCTATAACCATGCAGTTACTATCGTGTAATGTCCGTGGTAAGAAGGAGTCCTTGAGTCTTCTAGTTCTGGCATTTATTTCCCGAATTTTATATTCATGATCCAGGCGACCAGTGTTTGTTGGATTGCGAATAATTTGCGAGATCTCTGTCCTGAACATGAGGCTCTGAACGTATTTAGTAAGTTCAACCAAGCATTGAATCGCCTTTCTTCTAATGATTCCCATCTCAACTTCGCAAGCATTCCTGTGCCGCTTTCCGTTTTATCGTAAGAGTTTTTAACGACATGGGCTGTCCAGCGTTGAACCTTCTCAATTCCCCGAATTACAGTGTTTAATTTTTTCAGGAAAAACTGCGTGTGAGACTAACGTGTAACAAGATGTACCACGTTTACTCTCAGTGTTGAATAAACTATACGTGTGGTCCATTCGGAGGCTGGTTTTGCGCTTTTCCATCGGTCGTAATTCTGACAGGTTTCTGCATTGATACAAAACTGTGGACGAAACATGGACTCTACTAAACTCTAAAGGACAAATTAACATTCGAAACGGTGGGCTTCTAAAGGTCCATCCGGCTCCGAGGAGGGCGAGGACGGTGAAATCGGCCGACAAGGTGATGGCCACGGTTTATTTGGATGCACACGGAATCGTCTACATCTAGTATTTACAATAAAAACATGTGTTAAATTGAAAATACAAATATTATGCGCCGTTATTGTATAGACTGGGCGAATAACTAAAGTAAAAAGTCCTCATTTGGTAGAGAAATGCATTCTCTCCCATAGAGACAATAAACGCGTGCGCAGCTTCGATGGTGAAAACTATAGAATTAAAGTTTGAATGGTAGCAACATCCACCGAATTCACCGAATTGGCCCCAGGCGATTTATTTTTATATCCAAACCTGAAAAATAGCTCGGTGGAAAACGAATCATGTGGAAAGAGGAGGTAATCACGTACACAGATGCCTATTTTGAGGCCCGTCGTTTTAGAAGAATTAAAAGTTGGAGAAACCCTGGTAAAATTTTATCGAACTAAAAGGAAATTATGTTAAAAAAATCATGTCAAAATGATGTCATACTGTATTATTTCCTGATTGGAGGATACACGTAGCACGCTTACACCTTAAAAGGCGCCGCCTACATGAACAGCCAAGCACATAATTGCCTTATCGCTATTATTTTTACCTTACATCGGTACCTGGACTGTATCGCAAGAGAGTTCTCCGCTAACTGCCAGTGTTTGTTAATGATGTAATGTTTTAATGATGAGCCGTATATATTGAACGATTAATGTGCAAGTCTGTACAAAAATATGAGACTGGTCTTTCTACGCGTGAATCGCTCAATGGATCACAATCAGTAAGGTGCCGTCTTATTTCGACGTCTGTGGAAAAGAAAACACTGCCTTACCCGTTACCGTATCTCAACTTGCCTCCGCACAACAAGGATTTTTGTATGCCCTTAAACAGACTTGCTGTGCTAATTATTGTGTTGTGAGAGTGAAGGTGTAGGAGAAGCAGCTCGTGTGCATTTAATTTTGTTTTAAACTCGGAAAAAATGGGGCTGAAACTTATGGAATGGGTTAAGAGACCTATGACAATTAATCTATGAGTCGAGCACGGTGTTTTCGACGGTAAAACCGCTTCAAATCTGAACAAGCCTCTACAGACAAAGAACCGAGAAGTTGACGACCATCGACGTCAACAAACGACGCCCACATCAAAAATGGGAATGATTTAGCACCTGTAAACCGTAGGTTAACTCATATGGACAATGCCAAAGAAGTTAACATTTTTATTGGATCGTGTTTTAATATTTGAGCGCCTCGCGTCCATATTTGTGCCACAAATGATAATGGATGAACAGACGCAAAAACCACTTGACGTCTGCTCGATCGTTCAAATGACGACCGAAACTTCTTAAAAATAATAGTTTCAGGTGATAAAACCTGTGTTTATGGTTACAATGTAGAAACCAATGACCAGTCTTCGAAGTGGAAGAGGCTATCTTCCCCATGGCTCAATAAAGCTCGGATGCCGCGGTAGAACGTGAAGGTAATGTTGATTCTTCGACTGGAAAGGGATTATTCATTATGAATATGACCGCAAAGGAAAAAACAGTGAATGGTCAGTTCTATATAGAGACTAAGAAGGATGAGAAGGTTAAGATCCGAATTGTTGAGGAAGAGACCACCAGTGTAGGAAAACTACTCTTGGTGTTTTCATCACGACATTGCACCGGCGCACAATTGATCGTTGCCAAGTTTTTGGCCAAAAATTTATTTATTTACTTATCTACTTAATTGGGCGAGGTTGAGACTTATAGTCCCTTCTTGTATTACAGATATTACGTTAAAGACAATTACATTCAACCAAGCCCAAGATGGAGGAAAATTAACCTAGGTCCCGGGGATCAAACCCGCGACCTCTGGGTTGGTAGGGTACGTTACTCCGCCGCCACCGGGGCCGGCAGAACACCGGTGATTTCTCAGCAACCCTACCATCCGGATCTTGCTCTTTCCAGTTGGTCAACAGATAAACTACCTTAAAGAGACACCTAATTGAAAATTTTACAGACATCCAACAAAATTGTACCGCAGACTAAGAGACTATCCGGAAAGAAGCATTTCAGGCGGCATTCAAAAGCTGGAAAAATGTTGGGATCGTTGTATTGGCAGCCAAGGCGTGTATTTTAAAGGCGATAATCATGAATAAATGTAAACCAGTACAATAAAGTATTATTCCAACAGTCTCATCATTTTTTGAACAGGCTTTTTATCATGGTAATAATTAACCCAGGAATGCATTAGGAAATAAGAAATTACGCATTTAATTTCAAAAACGAATGTTCTTAAGTTAATACAGAAATAAAAAATATTTATATTAAGTGGTGATCGGTAGACAAGACATTTAAAAATGAAAACTGAAGAAAAAAACAGTGTATCTTTCCACTAAATTTTTTTTCGGCACAACTAGTTTCGACGCAGGTACTCAGGTACCTCTGCGATATGCGTCAAATCTGGTTGCACCGAAGAAAAAATTAAGTGAATGATACTCTGATTTTTTACTTCAGTGATTTTCCACACAGTTAACCCTGGAAACATTGAATATAAGCTAGATAAAAACCCCGGACACAAAAGGGCTAAGAACAATAGCCTATAGACTTAAAGGAATCCAATATATTTGGTGAAAAACTTGAGCAGAATCAATCCTGGGAAAATATTTTCTTTTTGTCCTTTGGTCATCATCATCTGATCAGAGTACGTTTCTGACGGCAGAAAGAAACAATTGCACGATTCGGTGGTGGGCATGATGGCAAAAGCACGGTTAAACATTTAGTCCTGCTAAGCATTGCATGCCCTAACAGGCGTAATTCCATAATGTCTGCATGCTTTCGAGCTTCACTTAAGTTGTCTTAAATCCTTTTCTTTCCAGTGCCGAGTTCACCAAAATCGTCTCCTCTATCACAATGTTAAACTTCTGGCGTAGGTGCGGCGTCATTGTGTGAACGCAATAAAACGCCACATCCATCCATCCATCCATTCATCCATCAGCAACTCCTGCATCCACTTCCCTTACCTCCTTCAAATTCCTCCCAACAGTCTTTTTTCTCTTTTCCCCTTTCACCGTGCTGAATACATCTTCTCCTTCCTTCCTTCTCGTTGATTGTCTTTTCCTTTCCGTGCCCATAATGGCTGGAGCCTTTAAAAATTTATCCGTTGTGAGAGGAAACTCGGTAGCACCACATTAATTACGGATATTACTCAGAGGGTTAAGTAGGCTCCATAACTCTCCCTCTAAGTATGATGCTTCGAAATGTATCTCTTTCAGTTGACTTAAAATATGGCATAATATTTCACTTCTTAATGGTACCAAAGTTTCCTGGCAGTCACAAAAAATTAAATTCGCACCATAATGTGCACAGAAGAAACGGTGTGATAGCTTTAAGTCCGTAAATTTGCGTACGAGTCTCATTTCAAAAATTATACTGTAAAATTAGACTGCGAATGCTAGTCGCAGCTTCAAGTAAAACTAAACGGAAATGTTAAAGTTGTGTCCTTTAATGCGTGGGATAACATATCAAATTTAAGGAGGATAGTGTATAAAATTTCTTTTGATACAATTCATTTATAAAAATATATTTTGGTGATGCTTCCTTTAATCAAAATATTTTTCGACCTTTACAGCTTCTTCCGAAATTAAAACATTTTAAACTAGCAATTTAAACTATCCCTTAAAAACCAGATAAGCAATAAATCAATACGTTAACCATACAAACTTAAATCAATTATTTATTAATTCAAAGAATAAATCATCTTCGCGATTGAAATATCTAATAAATGAAAACGAGAGACATCAAAACATCCAATGACTGGATGGTACTTCACGATGCAGTATTTCAGACAAATGGCGAGTAATGTTGTCAACGATGAAATAAGGTGGACAATTAGCAAAATGCACTAAATGTGTAAAAAAGTTCTGTATTCACAAGCAGTTAACTACGAGCATCGAAAATCACTAATTTAGTTAGGAATAAACAGAAGGAGAGGTAAGTAAACGTGGTTAATAGGTAATTAACATTATGGGCTCATAATACATGATATTATATTTCTAGATAGTCAGTGATACCAGGAAAAAAGTTCTCGTGATATAATACGGGAACGAGAGGCACAATCCCTTCAACTTCAAGAAAAGGAATAATGTGGAGATCCAGCGGATCGGGCTGAAGCAAACCTCACCCCTCCGTGAGATTGGAAAGCAACATTCGCAATAATTGCGGAGGAGTAGGATGCGGGACGTTTGCAAACGCAATGCGTAAAGGAACATTAACACTCTGGAATGCATTTGTATAACTCTTCCCTCCACTTGCTCCTGGGTAATCGGTTTAATCCCCCCCCCCAGCCCTCGACGGCATTCCGGACGACGCCATGCCAGCGCGCATCTTACTGCGGGCGTTGCTCCCCCAGCGCTCGTCAGCATCCGTCCCTCGCCTCCGCCGTTTCCAACACGCACGCATCGCGGAATACAACCGATAACCCAAATGCCTTCGTCAAAGGGTGCATATTACCCCGCGTTGGGAGATATGGGGTACCCCACTAGGGAGTCCCTCTATCCACAGCTTCGTCCGTCCCCCATACGAGGAGCAGGGGAAGCCTAAGTCGCCCCTTCAAAGTACTGAAGCTGGAATATAAAGATATTTCAAGAGAACAAGGTATTAAATCGCTGAATAATACAAACGCACAGGTAACCATGCATACAAAATTATACTGAAACTAATTAATTATTCCTCATTCATTCTATCTATTTAATAGTAGGTTTTAAAATGTCCTCAACAACTATTCAGCTCCAAGCATCGAGAACATTTCCTCTTACTGTACCTCACTTTTCATGTTAGCTTTACATACCTTCCTTCGGTCTAAACTCTCTTCCGTACTCTAACCAGCTCACTCAAAATACCTCAACACAACACTACCTTTCAATAGCTCCTCCACCATATGCCTTTGCGTTTTTCAGATATCCTCCCTTCGCCCATCCTGTTTAAAACCTCAGCTTTTGTATTTCTATCGGTCCAGATTATTTCCTCCATCTTCTTCCCTATATCCACACCACAAAAGCTTCTAATATACATACATCCTCCAGCCTCGACGACAAAATCCCAGATCTGTGAAACACTACGCTACACATTAAATATGGTGTTTGCCATTATTTTCTTCACACCTTCAATCAGTGTACCAGTCATCCACTTATCATGGCAAATTCCTTTTTTGCTGATGCTGTTCTTCTTTTTAAGACCCTGCGCTACTATTACCAAGGAATGGAAGCCAGTCATTGTTGCATCTAGAGATAGTGATGATTTTAGTAATTAACCAAGCCTCTACTACGCATCCATCCTGTGCATAATTTAAGGGCGCAAAATTATTAGTTAAGTCATCGGGTTATCTTGATTCCCCGAGCTCCCTGATAAAATATTAATATAGTTTACGTATGGGTAGATTTTGCGAGACCCGACTGACACTTAACGTCCATGATATTTTGTTTTCGGGCGAAAATAATCAAGTCGATACTACATTTACATTCTCAAAAAGTAATTCAACGAAGTTTCTTACAGGGAATTTTTCCAAAATTTGGGGAGCTACGGGATCTATAAGGGTTTAATAGACTGAATTTACCAATTTTTAATAGGTAGCGAGCAAAGAGTCGTAACAGATAGAGTATCACTCGACTCAATAAGCGTCTCATCGGGTGTCCCACAAGGAAGTGTCAGCGGTCCGCTATTGCCTATTTCATACATTAATGATATTTGTTCTCAGGCTCCCAGTAAACGTCCTCTATTTGCCGACGATGCAGCGATATACAGGGACACATCCAGTTAGGAATATGTGAAACCATCATCTGTTCATAAGTTAAAATCCAAATGGGTCTGAATGCGATCAACAATTGGTGCGACACGCGGGAGCTAGAATTAAATTGGAATGGATGTGTATCGATGAATTTTTAAAGAAAAGCAGTTCAACTGCAAACACTAATATAGTAGAAGAAACCAAAATAACAAATATAGAGTCGGTAAAACATTTATGGCCTACGGTAACTAAAGATATTGTCTGGAGAAAACAAGTTGGAGAAATTTGCAGAATGCCATAAAATGTTAGGATTTATAAAATGGATACTTGAGAGTGTACTGAAAGGGTAGAAGAGGTATTTTATGTCCCGCTACTTAGGGGCCACCTAGACTATTCTGTGGGTGTAGGAAATACTTACGAAGTACGCTAAGATTCAGAACTAAATCGAATTTAAAGGCAGGTTTACGGAAAGGGGAATAATCCTGCGAGACAAAACTTGCGGTTTTCGTAGTGATATTTTTGGTTCGGGAGAGGAGAATATTTCAGTAGACGCGATTTTTACAGTGTTGAAAAAAACTTTCGACAAAGTATCTCATGGTAAAGTACTCCCAAATTCGTGAAATTATGGCATAGATAAAAATATCTTGAGTTGGATTAAAGACTTTTTGAATGGCCGCTTAAGAAAAGTAGTCATAAATGGCATTCTCTCTGCTTCGATAGAAGTCACTATGGGTGTTCCCCAAGGAAGTGTTATCGAATTTCTTTTATTTCCTCTCTGGGGCTCATACTCTGTTCTCTCTCTATCATTGCTTCTTGAAATAAATAATTGAGACGGCTTCCCGATACCTTTCCTCAATATGGTATTTATTGCGACACCCACTGGGGTCAGACGCCTTTGCAGCCGCCTCACTGAGAAACAGACGCTACGCGGAGTACCTTCTAACCTTCGACTTATCTGGCTATGGTGACCTTACTAGGAGCACTTATTGCTACTCCAGCATAGGAGTCACCGGCAACAAAAACCATTCCACCACTTCAAGCTAGTAGTCCATGGGGAGTATTTTTCAGATTAACTTATGAAGTTTCATTTCAAAACCACTGTTATAAATATTCATAAACACTTTGACCAGTAATATTGAATACATTTATTTCATTAATTGGATTTTTATTGCTTCATAATTTCAGGGTGAAAATTTTATATAGGTGTATGATCACTATGTTAGCAGCCTGCTCTACATCCCTCCGAAACTATTGCCAAACTTGCATGAACTCTTCAACCATAGATTTTAATAATTTGAAATTAGGAACATATTAATGGAACTATCACTCATTGAATTCCAATCATTCATATTTGGTATAGAGGTCGAGAGCCAAAAAGTTCACCCTTGTAATTTATTTGTCCGAAAAGCCTGGACATCGTCTCTGGAAAATAATTGTGGAATAAACATTTTGAAATTGAACCGCGAAAACCGCGGAATCGCTACAAAACATGCTGCTTTAAAAACGTTTGGGGCCACAAAGAAGCCCAAACTTTTTTCATTGTTATTAAAAAACAATTTACGAGAAATCACCTCATTCATCCAAGTCAAAATACTCGTAAAGCGATGAGAAACGTTATAAAATTAAATTATAATGAAATATGATAATTTTATGCAAACTAAATACAATTAGAATTATTATTTTTTCTAGCTTATAAATAAATCCGTAAAATAAGTTCCTAAAATTAACAGAGCATGCGCAAATGAAATGAAGTCCAAATCCATCTACTTAATTCCACGAGTTTTTCCTCAGCGCATTAACACACCCATTATTTTCTGAAATTGTCGGTCACCTTACACAGTTCATTTTTAAAATTTTTATAATTTATTCCCAAAGTAAAATATAATGGTTAAGGACAAGTTTTTATTAACAATCCTAGATTTTTGTGTTTTAGAAACGAAGTATTTTTCATGTTTATGGAAGTTTATTGTAAATATTTGTAATAAATTAACTGTAAACAAAGGAACTATCATGTCAGCCTGAAATAATTTTCTCTTTGATATTGTAGTAGTTGTAGCAGTATTGTTGGGGAGGCGACCGACAATTAAGGTCATTTGCGCAATTAGGGATGGATGGGAAAGGATGAAGGGTGGAGGGAAACCCGGCGTCGGCATTGGCCTGCTCTTAACGAGAGGCGCCGAGGGGTCCGCGGCTTAATGTCCCATACAACGAGCCGCGTCAAAGCACCGCAAGTAGGAATCAGGATACCACTAAAAAATATCTTTCGTCGCCAAGATTTAAACAAGGGCCCTCAGGGTGAGAAACCAGTACATTAGTCACCGAACAATCCCGATCCTCTCTTGATTTTGCAATATAAGTATATTATTGCTGAATTTCAGATGCAAGGCGTAATATGAGCATATGCGAATCAATTTTAAAAAGGGTGCATTCCTGATATGTTTTGGGGATTGTAATTTTAAAATATACAAAGTTGGAAATAGAAATAAGAACACGGCTTTTATCATATAATTGTTTGTTAAATTCATAAAATGTATTTTTAGGTCCTTGATTGTTCGAAAGAGAGTCGTCAATGATACATTGGTACACATTTTATAATTTGGTGAAATGAAATTCGTGATAATTTTACGCTTAACAGTTTCAGGCTTCACTTCGTGGGGTATCAGCAAATTAAAAGGACTCGTACTTATCCTCCCAAAAATGCGTGCATACTCCGTGAAAGCATTTGACCTGATGACGATGAGCAGCACGGAAACCATGGTCTTGTGAAGTATTAAATCTTTATGAGGATGAGCAAATTTTCTTTTCCTACCCTCATCATAATTTTATACCAAAATAAAAGACAGTGAGATAATTGAGAAATATAAATTTTGAATATCAATGATGATTCTCAAGATAGAATGATTGATTAATGGTAAATGAGAATTCTAAAAAGTCAGACGTGTAATCGATAGACGAAATTTGGGATAACGCTGCATCTGATGGCAAGAAGATTTCTCGTGGCACAAGTGGTCTACACGCCTGACAGATTATTTATAAAAAAGCGTGAAAATCGCTCCATAGGAGTCGAACGATGACGTCATTAAAATGACGACCAGAAAATATGAATATCTAATTATTTCAGGCTGTTTTGCTCAAACGATTATAAAAAATAGCATGAAAGTTTCTTCGTTTAAAAAACTTAGATCAAAATGTAACACTGTTTCAGGCGTAACATGGTGGAAATACTTCATGATGGAAGTAGACTCTCATCACTTTTACCACTATTGGTGTATGAGGGCCATTTTTAGTACCTCATATTTTCTTCTAACGACCCTCTCGTATGGAATATTCTCCATTGGTACAGATACTCAGTGGAAGACGCTTTCTGTGCTTGGGCGGGAAGAGTTGGTGTGTTTTCTAACCTTTCTGAATTCTCCAGAAAAACATTTGAAATTAACCAGATAAAATTGAAACAGATGAATCCCTTAATTTGTTTAATTTAACCATCTCGGTGATAAATGATAGGTTTGACTTTTCTGTGCTTAGGGAAGAGTGTTAACACAGATTTGGTTATTCACAAAAACTCAAGACACCATGTTTCTCGGAAGCTATCAGCCTTCCACTCAATGTTACATAGGGCTATATTTCATCCCCATATTTCAGAAGATAATAAAGTACGATAGGCAGTCATTGACGTACGATATATAAAGAATAGAAGTGGCCCTATTACACTTCCCTGGGGGAAGTTACATCTATATCTGTTGAGCGCAACCCATCGATTAGTTTTCGATTTGACAAGAAGTCTCTGATCCAATTTATTATTTCCTTATTGATACCATAGGATTTAAGTTTGTCCAACAATTTATTGTGTGGGACTTTATCGAAGTCTTTTTTGAAATCTAGGAATAATGCATTGAGTGGTGTGTTGTTTTCTCCCAACCTAAGTATATGGTGAATGAAAAGATCTAATTGTGTTTCGCAAGATCTGCTCTTCCGAAATGCGTGCACGTTGTAGCTTAGTATATTCCTACAATCAAGAAATCTCATAATTTTACTGACAATAGTGTGGTCTAATATCTTACAAGAGCTCGATGTGGAAGAAATGGGTCGCTAATTGGTTGGTTTATCCCTATCGCCGCCTTTATAGATGGGAGTTAATTGGGCTGAATTCCAACCGCGAGGTACTGAGCCTTCTTTTATCGATTAAAAAAAAACAATTTCTTTAATCGGGGCAATATCTTCGGCTTATTCCTTTTACATTCTAGCTGGCATTTCTTCCGGACCAGGTGCTTTGTGTACTTTGATTCTACGGAGCAGATGTTCTATTCCCTTCTTGGTCAGGTTTATATCGCTCATGTGTTCCCGGGTGGGTGTGGAGGATCGTTTGGTGCGTTTGTGTCTGTATTGTAGATCTCTGGAAAATCTCGTTTAAATGTTTACTTTTTTCACGCTCTCTTTAACAATTTCCCCCTTTTCCGTCTTCAAAGAATGTACAGTTGGACGTTTACCCTGGATTTTCCTAAAAGAAGACCAGAATTACTTTGGATTTTCCTCAAGATATTCGCATAGCATTTTAGATTTGAAAGACTGTAGGGCTAAAATTGAAGTCCTTCCAGGAAGTCACCATTAACGATCCCTGCAATGAACTCTTTGTTGAACGTATCATTGACTTGTGTTCATTTGGAGATGTGCAGATCCTTTATGGCCAATGAAGCATCATTACCACTCGGAAGCGCGCATCGATACCAAACAATGGCCCCATTCCAGAGGAAATCCTCGACTCGACTCTGTTCTCCTGAGTGGATGGGGCGAAGGCAAGGAAAAGAGAGGACGGCAGGAATAAGAGAGGAGGGGGCGTTTGACAGCCAGTTATCCGGCATCTCGCGCAGTCTACTTGGGGCGGAGCCAACACGGCCGTGTAAAATTAGCTACTTAATATTTCAGGGAATTTCTTCGGAGGGAGGGAGGGAGGATATTTGCAGGTGTGCCCTTTGGGCTGAGCAAACAGGGTGAAAATATGGCCAGGGAATGGGTCTTCGGCAACATCGAGTTCGAAGTCCGACCGACGAGAATCGACAGACTCCCCTGGACACCGATCGTCACGAGCGATGCTTCGCTTTCTCCGTGACCGGTGAATACAATCGCAGTGATGGAAAATATATTTTCCCAAACAGTACCTACAGATTTAAAATTTGAGAAAACTGAGAAATCACCATCTTTAGGATTTGTGGAATATTAGCGTCGTTTGGTTTATTGCATCGGTGTGTAATAAGGTCACATGCAACGTAATATCATATCTATGCAATGAACCACGACGAACCTTAAGGAAATACAGCAGACTGCGAGAGTACACCATCCACTAAAGCACAGAAAAAAGCTATCTAATTCGGAGACTTGTATTAATCCTTTAGTTCTCTAACAGTTTAATAAATGAAGGAAAAGCCAGTCCATCGAAAGAGCTCCTCCAAAGTGCGCCTCTTAGTCAATACGTATTCCTTGCCCTGTTGTGCAGGTCCACTCCACGATTCCCAAAATTAAATCGCACTGGTCATAGATTCGAATGTTTGATCCAACTCTGGAAATTCACTGAATTCCGTTCCAAGAACCGTTGACTGTACCTTAAATTGAATATTTGTTATATCAGACCTCTTTGAAAAACATCGAGAAGTCTAGAAGAAATCAGCAAAATTTAAAATGAGAGAGAAAAGGGAGAGAGTTTAAGAGCAAATGGGCACTAATCAATAGTTGTAATTGCTGAAATCCCAGTAAAAATCAACGTATAATATGATAATGATTTAAGTTAACGGCCACACAACTGAAAGCTCTCATAACTAAAATTTATTCTTCAAAAACGGATAACTCATCTATTTGATGTTTATTAACAATATATCGTAGCCAAATAATCAGTGATAAAAATGTCCTAAATTTTTTTTGTGAATTTCACCTACACGATACACAGGGGCAGGCACTTGGTCTTCCCTCTATTACCTGTTCCTTCTCTCAATGTGCCTAAGTTCCGTTAGTTAATTTTTGCCTTTTATGTAACACTCTTTTTGGAGAAGTCGACGATTCGACCGAATATTCTACCAAGATATTTCCTTCGTATTATTTGGTGATTGATAGGAAAGAACATTGAAGTGGACTGCAAAAGCCTTACCTTGTTTAAACTTTACTTATATTTGGGAGAAACACCACAGAGTAATGCTTTGTGTATAATGTCTTCATTTAATAATACGAAACACATAATTATTCTCATTTTTTCAGTCACAGTTGAAAAATTATGTGTATTAATTGTTACAAGACGTGTTATATTCAACTTATGAAAATGTCTAATACAAGGTCTGTCCTAAAATTTGTACGAGTTTTTTCCCAGATATACGGGTGGACGGACGTCGGTTTCTACGGATGAGTTCGTGGAGGGGGTCTCAGGAAAGATTTGGAGGCCAGTGGTAGTTGGCTCCCAACCTTTGCGAAGTTCTGATGGTTCGTTTGTGAAACCTCTATAACGTGACCAGGTTATGCTCCGTTATTAACCAGGCATTGGAATGTTTATGGTGTGGGAAGCGAGGGAAGATGATGAAGTCTGGCGGGGCTTTTCTAAAAATTTTGGATTCTCACTCACATAGTCTAGAAACTCTTGGCAGATCCCCTTGCAAGTTTCCTTTTGTTTATCCGAGAGTACTCGCGGCACCAACTTCGCACACACCTTTCTTATGCCCATGTTTTCGGTCGCGAGTCAATGCACATCACTTTTAGGGATTCCATGTTCATCAGAAACCATGCGAATACTTAACCTGTGATCCCTGTCCAACAAAGCCTTAACTTTTGCAAGATTTTTTTCATTTTTTGAGGTCGAAGGACGCGTTGAACGTCTGGCGTCTTCAAAATGTTCTCTACCCTCCCGAAACTACTTGTACCACTCAAAAACACACGATCAACTCGTAGTGTAGTCATCATAAGCTGCCTAGAGTACGACATGAGTTTCCTTCCCGGTTTTTTCCAGTTTCACGCAAATTTTGATGGCGAATCGCTGTTCCAATAACCGGTTCATGACGGAGCGTGATAAGGTCATGTTATAGAGGTTTCGTAAACGAGCGATCCGTAGTCCGCAAAGGCTGGGAGTCAAGTACCACCGGCGTTCAGGCTTTTCTGACACTCCCCTTCCTCGAACCCAGCCAGAGAAATTGCCGTTGGGCCGTCTATCCAGGAATAAATAAGTAATACTACTTTTGGGACAGGCCTTGTATACAGACGTAATGATTATACTTCCTGGCAAGGTATAGTGGAAGTGATCTATCACGGAAATGAAACTCCTATCCCTGTTCCACATCGAGCTGACTGAGAAACTACATATTGGGAGGTGGACTAGCCTACAAACAAGGAGTACCAAGTGAACCGTATTCAAAAAAGCTGGTCATCATCAAGTAGAAGCTATCTAAACTGCACTACGACCAGAGACATGTACCTTCAACCAGACCACAAATGAACCCCAGTCTACGAAGAGCTACAGTAGCCAAAGCAACAAACTACTGTAGGTTATAAACCACCTCGAAGGAACAAATAAAATGGATAACCTAATGCCAAAGGCAAATTTCATTGTTTTCCTAAAGAAACGGGATTATTTGCGAAAATGCCAGAACTTCATATCAGAGAGAGAATTCTAGGAGGTAACCGACAAAAGCCTTCCAAAAAGGAACCCATTCCGTGATACTTGCAACTCTCCATTCAGTAAAAAGGAAAATATTTTATCATTGAAAAGAACTGCTTTCCTCCACCACGTCTACATATATGGTTTAATTAAAGCTCAAAAAGTGGGCATACTATAGTATTTCAGCCAGCAGTTGATAGTACGTCTGCACGCACCCACCAACTTACACACAGGCTTAACTCCATCCTTAAAAACCTCATGAACTGCAAACCAAAATATAGCATAATTAACCCTATTATTATCAGCCAATAAGATCAAAGACATCTCGACGCCACCTAACGCCAAATTTACTTCAAAGTCACCAATACTCCAAAGTAAAAATCCTTAGAACTTACAATGGGAATTCTCATAAAGAAGAATGTCGACCCAGGAAATGGTGGTGAAATCCAATCCCTGACGAAACTGTGCCTCGCGCACAGTTACTTCCATCATTTTAACGATAATAGCCAAAGACAAAAAGAAGGGCTTTCAACGGGATCCCGCTTTCACCTACGAAGATGGCGGAATGTTCTTGACCGAATTCGAAGAATAAGTCTTCCATTCAAGGAACCAAATAACGAAATCAGTTCGATATTGCAGCCTGTATTTATGCATGGACGACGTATTGAGGCGTCGGAATGGTACAAGCTTCATCAGAGCATCATTCCTGCAATTACTACATTCAGTGAATAATAGCATCAAGTTTACAACAGAAATGAGCACTGCCCAATCAACCAGCTTGAATCTATATTGAACAATTCGGTCATCAAGTGTCAAGCTCGATATCGCAATTCGCTACCGCAAACCTTCCTAAACTAACAAAGTCATCACAATAGATGCATGCCATCCATTCCAACACAGCATCACAGCATTCCGCGTTTAATAAAAGATTAATTAAAATCCCCCTCAATATAACTACATCCGTACAATACCCCGCAAACCTTCCCAAGGGATACATGCATAATCGCAATCGTGTTACCTCCACACACATATTATCTTTTGATCATTAAGTTTGATCATGCACTCGAAAATTTTTAATCTCATGTAACATTATTCAATAAAAGGATACTTTTATTTAAATCATGATGTAGAACTGTCACAAATATGGGTCTATTAAATAAAAAGAATAATATGCAGGAAGAAACATGCAAGATATTGACAAATATATGCACTACCGATTCCGATTATCTTCTACGCGATTTCATTAATGTCTATTATAATTTCTAATGGTTCGAGGGAAAAACGACATTTTTAATCTATCCTTTCTACAATCTACCTCCCTGAGTTTACGTTGATCTGACTTACCCGTAAGTGGGGGTCTGTAATAAGTCCTTAACATCTTCTGATAAGTAACCTACCTCAAATTTAAGCAGTAAATTCAGCATTTATTTGAGCTTATGGTTAACTAGTGTCCCCATCCAAATTCTTTTAATAACTGTTTTGAGGGTACGGAGGTGATCCTTAAAATCAGAAGAATGAGCAGACCCCTTGACCTATTTTACAGTACAGCTTGCTCTGGCTTTTCTGTCCGACTGAGCAAGGGGGAAAAATATTAGGGTCAAAATTAGTCTAGTGTGTAATCACACCCTACCACACACCCTAGGAGTGGCTGGCGGGGTACTAAAAAAATACTAATACCAGAAATATCTAATTTATGAAATTATTTTTTGATCAATCATGCACGAAATATTTCAAGGATACTCGTGCATTATCATAAATTGGTACCTTCGGTCAAGAACATCTCTGATGATCAAGGATGAGTATTTCTATAATGAAATTGTGAACTCCAATTACTAATATGTTCACGCTTTAAAAAACCATCTGGTCTAAATTAACGAGGAATAGGTAAGATTATTTTGTAACCTACCAAGTATAGTACGATTAAACTGTCGAAAATAACTTGCATTAGTATGTAAATGTAATTTTACGTGTTCCTTGCCAGTTTTTCAAATGAATTTCATGGGTACTTCTGAAAGGATGAAGGTATCGACTGATTGAGCGTTTTTTCTGTTCCCTTGGGGATTCCTGATACTTGTGACGCGAGATAATGGCGCGAGGCAATCTCATGCCCGTCTCAGAGATGAATCCGCACGAGGTAAGGGTGCACTGGTGCTGGTCAACGTCCAATGACGACGTTTTCGTAGATTCGCTGCCAGAGAGGTCACCCAATGACAGATTTTCGGGGCTGCCAACTCACGCCAATGTAAGTAAATGCGGATCAATCGGCAACAAAAAAATTATCCCTAGGCCTCAACCTTTGCATGGATAAACATCCAGACGTAGGAAGGCATCTTCATGGTTACGGGGATCGTGTGCAGATGGGGATGGGGCGAGCGGAAAAGCGTGGATTTCGGCGGGGAGGAGAACTTGGAAGAGAGAGTGGGGGAGGGGCACTCGAGGGACGCGGGAGGTGGAGGCGCGGTGGGCGGAGGGAAGTGGAGCCGGAGGAGCCATTAAAAGTTTTCGCTTTCGCCGGACGCCTCCGCCCCCCCCCCCCCCGCGGCATCCGGAGTCACGCTCCACGCCTGTTGGCGTAATAACAGCGCTTCGCATGCATGAAAAAACGTCATGTGGGACGATCATAAAAGGAAGGAGAAAATGCTAAAATGGAGGCCGCGATTCCCTAGGAAGGCGACCCGCTTTCCGATCGCCGTCGTATTCCGATATGCAAATGAGCGCGGAGAGGAGGGAGTTTCGCGAATTTCCTCGGGTATCCATTTCGGAGTGCAAAAACGCTTTCCGGGAAAAGCATATATTCAGTCGAACTCCAGGCTGGCCAAGGCCACGTCCGCTTTCGGAGACCATTCCGACTCGCTCCTCGGTCGGCGTCGGCGCACCAAGCAGGCGTGGAGTCTTTCCGCGGGGTAAGCATCTCGGAGTGGGAATGTTGCAAACGCACGCCGATAGGCGGGAGCAGAAGGCTGTCCCATAATGCAGCGCGACATTTCACTTCAGATGACGCCGCTGTGATCGCGGATGACAGGGCAAGGAAACAAAGGGAAACAAAGCCGACATTTGAGGAATGCCGTGAACTCAAAATTATTCTAATTATTGGTGCGATGAGCTTCAATTTCACATCCAAGTAACGGCGGCAGTATTTTTGATAGCGTAAACTACAACTGAACGGCCATATTACTGTGAAAATACAGTAGCCAACGGATGGAGGATTTATAGTGAGACATGTGGTGATATAGCATAGGCAGAAAGAGATGGGCCTCTCGAATCATGGGGCCAACTTCTTCCCTGACCCTCATCTGCAATCTACTCAACATTTTCTCAAATGTTGCATTTCAAAAATGATTTTCTTTTTGAAAAATGGATGATATGAAGGTGTTATGATATTGACAAGGTATTTGAAAACGCCATGCAGAAAACATTTTTGTGGTGTTTATTTGTTGAAATAGGTTCAAATCCGCCGTTAATTTTGTGTGAAACTTCTCCAGGAGAATGATGGCCATTTTTATTATTCAGGCGGGAAAGGCAATGCGTGATGCCGAATAAGATGACCACGACGAGATCTAGGCTATGGCTGCCATGCGGAATCTAGGCTATGGATCCCAAGAGATGGAGCGGCCAAGGCATTTGAAGCCTCACTCGCTCCATTTTGCTCAAATGCAAGAGATGCGACGCACTCAATATATGCGCCATGACTTGGTTTTCTTCTCTCTTTTATTGCACCGGAATGCCAGCGTTGCTCGAGAAATGTCCCTAGTCACCTGAGGATTCGGTCACTCCTCAAATATCTACTCCTAAGTCGATCACTCACAGCGCATCTCTGATTTAATAGACTTCTCGATGCATTAAGTGAATGCGAATTAAAATAAATTATAACGCCTGAAAATTCCTGAAATTATCTTATAACTGCCACTACGTACTAGTTCTATTGAGTGTGTACGGACAGGTTCAAAGAGAATTCAAAGTTAAAACATGTAATACTTACGTGAATAATAACAACTTGGTGGACGTTTAAGATATTTTAGAAACCCTTTAAAGGTTTTCTAGTCGCAACGAGTTTTTCCATCGGTTAGACTAGGAATATAATGACTAACTCTATAATTCAATCGTAAGCTCGTGATTTCAAAAGGGAGAAGTGGTAAGAAACCAATCCCATGGAATGTTTACCAAACAGTGGATGCTAAAGCTCCATGTCCCCTTGGCGTTCTGCCAATATCCATATGTTACTCTAATGCTTGAATTTAATTTCTACATTAGGAGATAAGAAATCAGGGATGGTAGGCCCATTACTTGCAAAGAGGGTTACTATTTCAAGATTAAGAATTAATGGCTATCTCTACTCAGATGTTGCCGAGTAAAATATAATTTTCTATTGATAATTTCGTGGATCGTGGTATTCCAGGGGGTAGAGCGTTGGACTACTGACCGGAGGGCCTGGGTTCGATTCCCAGGCAATCTCTGCACACACTCATCATGGCAAACTCTCAGGGCACCTGCAGCTCCACCAAAGCTATGCGATTTTTCTGGTATCAGATATTCCTGGGAAACTGGCCCCCCTACCCTGATGTGTGAATTTCACACGCCGTCGGGTTTAGTATTGAGTGAACTTCAACATCACATACACCACCGAGCTTCGGGTTATTGATAATTTTTTATTATGGCAGGGAATATCTGCAATGTAATTTTACACTATTTCCTAACAGCGAGCTGATCGACGTTTAGCAGCGATAGTGTTTGGCGAAAGCTTTTAACCAGAGGGAACATTGGCAGCTCTTTTACCAAAATATGGGCGAAGAAAGGATGTTTTAAGTGAACTGTTGTGTATTGCGTCATGTTTTTCTTCCTGATTTCGAATTTTTAGAGAGTGGCACTCGTATTTAAATCCTTCGGTGGTCCAAGTCTTGCTTGCAACCTCCTCTTGGCAAGATTTTCCCATAGAGCGATGTGAGGCACTAATCTCCGCTTCAAAAGCAAATTGGAGACCTTTCCACAAGCGACTCTGGAGGCAACCCCCCTATCAAAAACCTTCGAGTTCTATTTCTTTGCATTGTATTAACATTTCGGTACTGGAGCTGCGAACATGATTGATGCGGCGTCAAGGTTTCGATACGTGTTGTAAATACATGCAAAGTAATTAAGTGGGTTCTACCATTTGTCTTTTCGTTATAATTACGTCTGCCGTTTCTTCCCGTGACACCAATTACTGTTGATTTGAGGCATTCAAAAAACAAACTGGATAATTCAAATGCGGTGGCCCTGATGACAAATAAAAACTATGCTTTACATTCAAGATACAATTTCCTAATACCTATTTAATATTCTGAATTTAACTGAGATTTCTTCTATTCGTGTTTCCTCTATAGAGATAGGTCGGAACGAATAACAATTTGTTTTTATTATGAGTTACTCCACTCAAAACAATTTAAATTGAAATCACCTCTCGCGTTGTTCATTTCTGCTACACTCACAGTTTATATTATGATTATTTTTTAAATTTAGATGCGTTAGGTCATAAAAAAATACGAGGATACACAATAAATAATTCACTGACATAATCAAACTGACTCCCTGTTATTTATTTCCCTCGTCTACATATTCACCTTAGGTACATTCGAACACACTTATCCCGTTTCTTTGCAAGTCATCGATAGACGGCAGCAGGGAACAATCTTGTTTGAGTTCGCCCCCGACCCTCTACTGCCTGCGGCATCATCATTTTCAAGGCGTCGGTCATCCAAACGATTTCTTAGGGCCCCGAACGGATGAGACTCACTCCAAGGGGAGCTACAGGTAAGGTGTAACGGTGGATGTTCCAATTCCAGCGATCCCTGTGAATTCATCGTTATAGCTCCTGCGTTTATTTTGCTAACATTTTCGACTTATTTATTGACCTGACCTCGTATATTTGGCACCAAAAGCTTTTATTTGTGGTTTTACTTTCCTACAAACCAACTTTTCTGCATAATCACCTTTTGCTTATTAGCAATTTTTGTTACGCTGCAACAGTTTCTTTAATACCTCGGCATGCGTAGAGGTTCGCCGCCTGGGAATTGAACCAAGTGACAACAGCGGTCTCGAGTTTCCCGTCGTGTTCAAGGTGTTATCCACCAAGACACTGCTTCGAGTGTAAGAGGAGGGAATAGTCGCTGAGTGCAAGGTCGGGACTGTAGAATGGGGTCCAAAGACGCTCGTCCACTCAACATCCTTAGCCTACTCTTTGTGTTGGTCGGTACGAATTTTTGGCGCCCATCTTGCACGCAATTTGCGAGAACTGAGCTCTTTCGTAACAATCGTGTAAACAGTGTTGCGTCCAAAAAGAGAACATCTATCAGCCAGATATCATAAAATTGTCAATCGTCGATCTGATCGCAGTTCTTGGTCAACTTGTTCAACAGCCGCTTTATTAGTCCGGATATTAAGGCTAACTTTCCGCTCTTCAGCGTACGTCTAGCCTTTCCTTCACTCATTACTACTGCTGGTCCATAAACTAGGTTGCATATCTTCCATTGAATTTGGACGGCTGATGATCACAACACTTTTGCTCACAAAAATCGAATCACCGCACTCATTTTGAAACTGGCGGGAGAAATTTTTCGCGAACATTGTAGTCTGCATTGAGCGATATACAAATAAATACTAAATCAAAACAATGGCTTCAGTGGTTATAAAAATAACAAGTATGCGGCTTCACACTTATCTGCTTGCGCGCAATATTTAGTGCTGACCCGCCAATATTTAAATTAAAGAAATCTATCCTTCCAGCTAGAATCTGTCTCGTCTAAAACATTAATGTATTCCGGTAATAAGTAAGAGCATAACATGTAACGACGAACGATATAATTCAAGAAGCAAAAATATTTAATCCATGATCAATGTTTTCCGGTTCCCAACAAAACGCTTCACTCTTATTTTACAAACAACTACAGTATAGGGATAGATTCTTTCAGCTAATGTCAACCGCTTATTACATATGACCACAATCTTTTGAGTTAGATCATGGAGTTTGCCAACATTTCTTAAGCAACGAAGATAATTATAGTTTACCACACAGCAGCAAGTAATGTAACATAGAGCACATGAGTTACCCGCAAACTGCTGTAATTAATTGGGCATTACTTTGCCAAGACAAAAACAAACGCTGCTTGGACACAGTTGACTTTTATTAAAATCAACCGTGTATGCATCGAAGTTCCCTCTTGGTACGTCGAGAATTATTTTCGCCTTCCCTGCACTGATGCCATCGATGACTACTTCGGATAACGGTGTGGCGAGGATTGCACAAACTTGCCACTCACATTTTTTAATTTTCATTTACTTTCGGGCTGGAAGTACCAAAAACCATCAAGAGAAAAAATATTCGCAATATTATATTTTATTTAGTTCTATAAAGTTAACGATACGTAACTTCCTCCACGGCTGTATAACATAATAAAATTGTACGACCGCGATAAGGTCATTTTTTTTAGGTAATCTACAGGTTAAGGTAGGTTTTTCGATGGACACAACTATCAAATAAATATTTTGTAACTCCAAACAAAACCCAATCCAGCTACCTACTCTACATCAGGTCCCTCTTCATATCTGTGTACTTCTTTCCTCCCTTCATCCCGTCCAACATCCCTATCCGGTTCCTGCCTTTATCTCGTTTACCCAACATTATCCCCTCTATTACCCTCTTCAACATACCACTATTGCCCATCAATACGCCTTTCATCCATTTTTCCTGCCTCCATTGGATTTCTCTCAACAAACCTCTCTCCTCACCCACCATCTCCAGTACTTCCGCAATTGTTTTCCTTTCGGTCCATTTCACCTTCTCAATTCTTCTCGACACCCACATTTCAAAAGCGTCCGATCTACGTCTATCCTCCTGCTTCAACGACCACGTTTCCGCGCCGCACATAGCTACGCTCCATATCAGAGTTTTTACGAGTCTTGTCTTAACATCTATACTCAACGTCCCAGTCATCAACTCCCTCCTCTTTGTGAAAGCCTCCTTGCTTAGCGCAATTCTTCACCGTACGTCCTTACTACTTTGACCGTATTGGTCCAAATACTTCCAAGATATGTAAACTATTCTACCTGCTCTATTTTTCCCCTTCTATTTTAATGTTTAGCTTAGCCTTTTTCTTTCTGAAAAATCGCATAACTTTTGTTTTATTAATATTGATTCTCATCCCATATTTATCGCACTGAACCTCCAATTCACTCAGAAATGCTTGCAACCCCTGGGATGACTGAGCAATTAATGCTTGGTCATCAGCAAACCTAACCAATTTTACGAATTCCCCTCCGACTTTCATTTCTACCTCCAGTTCTTCCCATGCCTCTTTAATCATTTCCTCCAAATATACGTTGAACAGCACCGGTGACAATGGGCAACCCTGCCTTACACCTCTTCCTAACACAGCCCATCCGGACTCTCCGTTTCCCACTCGCACCTGAGCAATCTGAGAAATGTACAGGTTGCTGATTAGTTTCCTGTCCCTCCAATCCATTCCTATTTTCTCCAATACACGCATCCATTTTTGCCAATTCACTCTAGCAAACGCTTTTTCGAAATCTACAAAACAGGCAAAAACGTCCTAATTGTATTCTATATTCCTCTCGATTAGTCATCTAATTACTGCAATGGCATCACGCGTACCTCTACCCTTCCTAAACCCAAACTGATCATCCCCCAGTTAATCACTTGCCTTACTCTCTATCCTTTTTTTGATTATCCTGAGAATAACTTTAGCTGCGTGGGATATCAAACTTATTGTTCTGTAATCCTCATCTGATGTAGCCTTTACCTTTTTCGAAATAGGAACTAACACTGATGTCACAAAATCTTCCGGCCAGGTCCCTTTCTCATAGATACTACGAATCAGTCCTTACAGGGGCTTCTTCCCACATTTTCCTAAACATTTCAACAGTTCCACAGGAATGTTGTCCACCAATACGGCCTTATTTGCTTTCATCTCCTTTAATGCCATTTCTATTTCATCGTTGAGTATTCGTGGACTTAGGCTATATTCTTCTACGTCATGTTCCTTTTCTATGTCTAACCTTGTCGGCCTAAGTTCTCTACCATACAGTGTTTCTATATATTCCTTCCATCTGTCTTGGATTTTTTTTGGTTCAACTATTATCTTAACCCACTTATCTTTAACTGTTAGCACAGATCTTGCCTTCTTACTTCCCGACAATAACTTAACCTTGCTGTATAGAGCACCAATTTCACCCTTCTTCTGCAAACTTTCCATATCCTCGCATTGCGTTTTCCACCATTCTTCCATTCCAACGGTTCCATCCAAGTCGAAAAGATAGGGTAATGTTCAGGTAAAATTATTCTGTTGAATTTTTGCCCCCTGCCACACACCTTATCGGTAGCTTACAGGGTACATATATAATGTCACATTTACAGTTTTATTGCTAAAAATGCTCTAAATGCCAATCAATGGATGTGCTTTTTAAACTGGTAATTTTGTTAAATAGCCAATTCAAAAAGAGATCTAAACCCCACTCCCTTTAGATGCCACACAATGAAGCAATCCATGGCAGGGAAGAGAGGGTTTCCATCCACAATGCGAATGGCGGTGAACGCACGGCAGAGGAAAAGAAACGCTTAGGTGGTATGCTACAAAGTGTTTCTTCCAACTCGAGAGAATGCTTTTCGCTCATAACGTTGCCCCGTCTGTTATTTTCTCAAAGATAAAGGCCTAGACAAATTTGCTGAGAGCAGGTTAAAAATGCTTCCTCCAAAGAAAAACACCTCGAACCTCACTCCAGTCGTCGTTGACCATTATTAGCCACGAAGCATCCATCTATATTTTCTCGGTTACATCTGTAATTCAATTACACCTTTATTTCAATGTAAAAAAGCGAATATTTACCTGAGAAATCTACCTGAGAAGTAGTTCTATAGAAAGATAGAACGCGACACCAATTAAATAACGGAGAAGTTACTAGTTACACATTTTGTTAAGTTATGCGCAAATTTTCAGATACAGTACATGCAGGAATACGTTTCGATATATACTGTGTTTTAGAAATGCTTTTTCCAATATTTGAGGAATGCCAAACCTCACGGATAAAAGCGGGTACACTGAGCCAAGTACATATTGGAATCGTGTCGAATCAGAAGTCACCCTTGATCCTTGCTTGAACTGCCACGGCCGCTGATCCAAAGTTGAGTTCTTCTGAAGAAAAGAACGGAGCGAAAGCGCGGTTTTGGCCATAGTGAGCACGTCGACGGAGCGGCGGGCGGGGAGGGGATCTTGCCCCGGCCGGAGGGGAGGACCGCCACGGCTCCTTTGGCGCCGCTGCCCCACCGCTCGCCGTGGCACCCGCCACCTGGGGGCCGGCCCTCATTCCAAGCAGCTGCCCCTTGTTGCGTGGTGAGCGATTCTCGACGGAGTCTACATCGGAGCGCCCCGCCACGTTCGGACCCTGATGCGAAGGCCATACGTCCGTTTCGCACATTGCACGTTTTGCCAGAGATATTTCATCAAGTCTAGCGCACGAAATGGCATAAGAATCCCAGTTTCCCAGAATTCAATTACGAGTTTCAGGTTTAAAAACTATGAAATAATGCGTCAGAAATGTACTTAAAACAACGTATTAAAACCGCGAGCTCAGATGGATGTTTATTTGGACTGAATGTTTTGAGTGTTTGCCCTCCCGAGGCGCCTGGTACCGTGGCGATGCTTCAATCAATTTATGAACGAATACCAACATTCTGCGAGTTTTCGTAAGAATTGCCTAATCGAACATTGCATAGATAATATAAATGCCACTCCAACAAACAGTCCAAAAACCTTAGCAAAGCTTATACGGTTTAAACATTTTACTTCAAATGCCATATTCAATAATGTTAATTAAAATATTTCCAATGGCTAATAATATAATTTTACGGTATTTAAACACAAGACCTTTCCGCTCAAACATGTCACCTTACACTTATAATTTAGTTCAAACCAATTTATTTATCGAGGAATTCTCTAAATTTAAAAATATTAAATCAATATTAAGGGAGTCTAGGCAGTTTATATCCTAATCATTTCAACTTTCTTTGTTTACACCCATTTTTAATTAAAAATTAGTCCTGTATAGTGAGTGTCCGACCTCACGCTTCATCTCCTACGGAGTAATTGAAATGTATTCTAGCCTCTGATTGAAACATGAAAATTTAAAGTTTGGCCGATTTTTCTCATTTCGGACCTTTCTATTCTGCAGACGAGCAAGGTCGCGCACCACGGAGGACGAGTGAAACTAGGAGCGTGCGCACACAGAGGTGTCCTCGAAGAGCGCCCGTGCAAGGGAATGCGAATCGACCCCATTGCCCTTACGAAGATGTCTTCAGCGAGTGAAGATATCTTCAAAATCTGGAGAGGCTCGCCTCACAGTCTCTAAAAGCCAACGCCTGCGAGAATCAGTGGGCCAACCTTAACACTCATTATATTTGTCACGCAAGGATATCAGGACCCTCACCAATGACGACTTTGTTCACTCGCTTTCTCATTCATCACAATGTCGATATAAACAGTGTAAACTGACAGTACCGATCAGTATACTGATTTAAATACGCGATGGAAATTGTTATGTAAATTCAAATAGCTGTGTTTGCTAGCGATCCTAAATACCAAGGATTAGAAGAAGGAAACTCGATGACAAATAGGTAGAATTATCGATGACCTCGGTTAATCTACGTGGTTTTATATAAAGTTAATTTTAAAATGCCAGACCTATGGTTTGGCATTTACGAATTTAGCCTATGGTGCAAGATTTACTGGATAGGAAACTATACTAATAAAGTTTAGGGATCCATTCTCTTCATATCCACATTCCCTCGAGTACAAGCACACGCAACGGCCTTGCAGTTACGTAGTAGTAATCCTTTCGTAGTTGTAATACGTCCAGCGGTAATCCTTCTCGAGTGATCTTTTTTTTAATTATTAGTCTTTGCACTCGACGAGTTTTCTGTTAGTAAATAAGCGTCAAAGCGTTAATGTGTTCCATGATTTTCAAAACATGACCCGTCATAATTGTGTCTCTAAGTATTTATTTAGGTCCAACCTCCTTCCATTCAATTATTTCTGTCTAAATTTGTAGGTTCACCACTTTTTGGTGCAACTAGCGCCCGGGAATTACTAGCTGTGTTACTGAAGCGTTTCTCTCAAATGAAGATGTCGAGGGTTTCCTCGAGCATAAATGAAGGCGACGGTGCAAGGACAAGTTTGGAATGCTGGGATTAACTCACTGCACTGTTGCTTGTATATTTATCGGGCGAAATGAGGACTTTCGAAATGCCCACGTAAACTGCGGCTGATTTGTCAGCTTGAAAATGATGGAAAGGCACACCAAGGTAGGGCCACAAATCTCAATATGCAGATAAAACATGACTACCCTCCAATGTGCAATTCCTGCTCGGATTCCTTCAATGAAAGGCATCCGAGGAAAATGGAAAAACATAGTGGATAGCGAGAGAAAACAGAAGGCAATTAGCAGGAGAGCGGACGGAGCCTTTGGCGAGAAGTTGGATCCGAGGGAGGGACGGCTTCGGCTTAACTGTAAGGCAGTTCGTTCTTCGGGATTACACTACTCACTCCACTTTGAGAAGTCGACCCATTTGATGAGACGAGGCAGGCGCCACCGCAGCAGTGAGCAGTGGCTAGTCGGCGTAACATAAGGAGCCCGATCGAATATGCTCCCGCTGACTGATGCGGCCGCGACGAGCGAAACGTCGAGGGAGGGAGGGAGCGAGCGGGAGCGAGCGCCGCATTTCGAAGGCTTGCATTGAATCCTTTAGCTTACTTTAGGGTATTTCGCAGCGAGATGAAGAAATATTACCTTCCCTGTGGTTGAGTTCACGTGATTTAGGTATCGCTGTCACGCTTCAGGGGTGTAATGTTCGTCGTAATATTTTCCTTGTTAGTAAATCGAACGTATCTGAATTCCGAATTATTTTTAAAAAAGCTTTTTTTATTTTCTGTAATATTATAAATTTACAACATATAATCTTAAAAGAAAGGCAGAAACCCCAACACAATCAGACACACACGCACAAGATTCGGTTATTATGTTTGGAAAATAAACGTATCGTTTTAAAATAACTGCATTAATGAACACACGACACTGGAGCAGAAGTTCAAAAAGGCATTTTGATTTTAGGTAAAGAGGCATCATCATATTTTCTGACCGTATCAAGGAAACTGAAGCCGGAAGACAAATGCAAATAAATGCGAATCATCAAAAGGCTATTGCTTTGTTTGTCATTGCCAGGCGGTGTATTACGAAGGGAGGTCACCATTAAGTATCCCTGGTTCTATATATCCTCATCTAATTCATATTCCTTTGCTACGTCCTTACTTACCTAATGTCTTTACCATAGTGTTCCACTATATATTACTGCCATCTATCCTGAATCATTCCAAAGCTCAATTAATAATTCTACTGCCTATTGTGGCCGAAGTTTCCTTTCTTACTTCCCGGCAGTGCTCTCACCTTCCTGTGCAAGCGCACTCACTTCGCCCTTCCTTTGCAAACTTTCTTTAGTCATTCAACGTATGTATTGAACTTAATGAAAACAGTCAATATAAATCTACATCTACTTAATACCCCGAAAACCGCCGCCAGAGCGTCTCCACCATGTCCCTCCTTGCGGCGTGTGGGGGCCAGCACCCGTAATGAGGAGAAAAACCGCATGCAAAAGCCACAAATGTAAACAGTCAACAAACAAAACATGGTATACATTCATGAACTATGAGAACCCTTACTTCCCACACGCATGGAAACATACACACTACCATCTAACTAACATGCACCTACAAATAAACCTAACATCTTTGCAATGTTTAATTTTGTTCCGACTTCTAAATTAAATGTTTTTAATATTTCTAAAGTGACTTCGGTTTCTTACTATTATGATTCCTGATTGTTCGGAGAAAGAATGAATATTTGTATCTACCAGTATTGGAGATCTCCCCTTATTTTTTCTTTGTGGTCTGATGTACTATATAAGTTGTATGGGGCCATTATTTTGTATGGGACCTATAGTTCCATCTTTAAACTCGTTTGTTTTGAACCTTTTCAAAAGTCTAAGTCTCTCTTTTTCTCTCCGGATCCAGCCTAAATCTTCTAAGAGAAACGTTACACTTGTACTCTTATTATAACAATTTTTAACGAATGTGGCGGATTTTCTCTGGACTTTATCTACATCTTTTTACCAAATTTTTATCTTGAGCTATATCTTCTATCGATTTTAGGAAAATAATTTCTAAAAACGGAGCAATATCTTCGTCTAATTCCTCTAATATTCTAGCAGGCATTTATTCCGGACCAGGTGCTTTGTTTGCTTTGATGCTACGTAGTAGATGTTCTATTCCGTTCTTGGTCAGGGTTATATCGCTCATGTGTCCTCCGAGTGGGTGTGGTGGGTCGTTTTATGCGTTTGTGTTTTTATAGTAGACATTCTGATAAAACTTTGTTTAATTATTTGCCTTTTTCACGCTGTCTTTAATGATTTTTCAGTTTTTCATCCTCAAAGAATGTCAATTTGGACGTCTACCCTATATTTCCTTAACAAAGGACTAAAATGACTGTGGATTTTCCTCAAGATATTCGCATAGCATTTTAGATTTAAAAGAGTGTAGAGCTGTGCGCATGATACTTTTCGTTTTACGTAAAGTGATTCCACCTGATTAAACTTTTATATATTTCCAACTCAACCCAAGGAAAATTTGGCCTGAATGGACAAGGTACCCGTGGACACCAGTGAAGCCATGCAATTTTGATCTCCCAACCGCCTGCAAAACGCCTGCAGAATATTTGCAGTATTTGAGCGATGATTTGATGGAAAAACCGATAAAAGTTCCATCGTTCTACCGAACGCGATTTATTCGTGCCTGGGAAACTTGACCATGAATGCGAAATATAGTTCGCATGCTCAGAACGAGTTTTCTTTAAATAAAAGTCTATCGTAGATGGACGAAGGGCGCAGCGGATACGAGTCGGGCAATTTATTCCCGGCGGCCACCTTTCTCGGAAGGAAAATGCCTCCGCACTCTCCGTGGAGATCGCCAGAGAACGAAGCGTCGGCGACGACGTCTCTTAACACGTGTGGCTCAGGGCGGGGGCGGGGGTCGAAAGAAGGGAGGTAAGGGGCGGGGGTCGAAAGAAGGGTCGGGGCCAGCCTCCTACGTGCCCAAGCGTCGCTTTGGAAGCGGCGGGGAAGGGAGCGAAACGTCGGAGGGTGTTGCTGCAAATTACGGGTCTGAGGGTCGAGATGATGGGAGGGGAGAGAGGGGAAGGAGACCCTAAGGGCGGATGGGGTGAGAGGCACAGAGATAGTGTACGCAGAGCGAGACAGTGGCGCCGCGGGCACCATAACTCATTCCATTGTGCGGGCGTGTACCTGAACTATGTGTTTGCGCACGAGAGGGCGCATATCGCCTCTCCCTCCCTCCCCCTCGGGTTAACAACCCTCGGCTGGTCGCAAAGGGTCGGGCGCTGAATGTGACCAGAGTGCGTATCATATCGCGCTCTTCGGGAGTCAATGCCTCCCCTCCGGCACCATCGCCATGAGACCGCAAACCAATGCCTCGGGAAGACTCTGTCCGACCAAATCAAACGCTTAATGGCATTTGACTGGGTAGTTGGACGAAAGAGGAAGAAACTTGCTACATAAATGCAACCAATCCATCTACGTGAGAAAACATTTTCGTGAAAGGAAAATTTCAGGAAAGTACCTTATCAACACCAATTTTATTCAAAATAACATTTGAGGCAAGTTTTCAAATGCCATAATTTGAAACTAAAACGAATTTTATGTGTTTTTTAAACACATGTGTCTTGAAAAAATAATTTCACGCAAAAATGGATCTCTAGGAGCTTTTTTGCGCGTATTATCCCTCGTATGTTTTCAAACTCTAACGTTACACGATGCTGAATCCATTCTATTAGTATACGACTTCCGGCTGTCATAAAACCATTGGCATAGATTATCAGTATTAATATAAATATTATAAATTATTTTATATTTATTTTAAAGTAACGAATATTGCTGACAGAATTATTCTGAATGCTGTCAAAAATCAGACTAAGGAATCCAATTTATCAGGCAGGCAGTTGATTTACTATATATGTGTTTTTCGTATCTCTGTCTTTGGTGGGAATATTACGTTTTGATATGCTAATGCACCACTAATAAATCTTTTGATTGACCGAAAAAGTAAATAGCCTTGTGATCAATTTCCATTAAACTAATCTTTTGCATCTGGCGGATCTATTTTCCACCATTTTCAGGTGGTCCTTGACTCTCTAACATGAAGTCCCAGTTGTTAATCTATAGGGCACTGGCACAGAATCTAATTTTAAAAAATGATTAATTCAAGTAATATCTGTCACTCATACTGTATGCGTGCTTCTGGAGTACGAATCATCTAACGTCGAAACACGTCTCCAACTCTTTAATGTCGCCACACTCAATAACTCTCCCCTGGCTGAATCCGAAAATTTCACCAGAGCATCTCTCGAAATGTCTCCATATTTTTTGGAAGTGTTTATGCCGGCATTATAAGAGTACTTGCAAGTTTAAACTGGACCCATTCTTCAAAAATATTCGATTGCCATGGGAACTAGGTACGCCAATATGGGCTACGATAGCATTGCCAACATTGTAATGGGCTATTCACTTTGGAAAACTGATTATTAAATGAATATTTTATTTCGTCTAAAATAAACTAAATGCACGTTTTGCATAAAACGCACGGTAATCGGCAAATTTTATTGTCGTAAGTGAAAATTGTTTCTCGTTGTGGGGGATAATATGGCGCCTAGCCTGAAAAAGTTAGATGCATTCCTCGGTATGAGGTCAATTTATGATCATTTGAATGTTACCCTTCCATTTAAAGGGAAATGTAAAGGAGCCATTTTTCAAATTTAAAGGAGTAAAAAGGGACATATTTTATGTGCACAACTTAACATAATATTAATATATTTTATATTGATGTGCACCAGACATTAGATTGATTACCCGCTTCTCAAAAACTTAAAAACTGAAACACGTTAATAAGAAAAACGTTGATTACAAGAGTAAAAAATGAGTAAACGTTAGGCAATTTGAAAAATAGTAACACCAGGTCATCGCTATTATTACAACATTATTCCTCAGTCGGTTTAGGGTGTGTTGATGATAGTCCTTCGTAAAACACAATAGTTTGTTCTTTACTTGAAACTTACTTAGCATAAAATATTCTTAAATCCGATAATTCATATTGTAAGGAATTATTCTCCAGTTCTGTATACCTTCTACCAGCCTTGAGTTCATCCTAATTTCTTCTTATTTTCCTTCCTTCAACCCCGCATTTCCAGCGTATTGCCTGCTATTTATCTCTGCATTCGCCGCTGACTCTCAGTAACTCTCGACCCGAAATTACTCTGGCTTGTTTGTAAACATTTCTTCACATGTTCTTCGTTAATGTCCCTCTACTTACCCTACTCGAAAACGCCTACGAATCACGCGAACTTTTCTATTTGCACTTGTTTATTTAACACAAGGTAATAACTATTTTTCCCTTTATCTTTCTTAAGAATCGGACTTAATTCGTTTTATTGTGATAAATGATCATCACATTACAGTAATTCTGCAGTGAGCTAGATGATGATTGCTAGCATTTAGCTGACTGAATAATGGCGCTTGATAACTTGCAAATCTGATTTTATGAGTCAATCAAACCTCCAGCCATTTGCATGCCTGTCCTATCACTTGCTTCGCAAATGCGTGAGTTTTTCAATAAGCAAATAGGTAAAAATAAAAACAAATATCTTGGGTACTTTTTTTATTTTTCTATATTATCTCCTTTTAGCTCGATCAACTCTTAGCTTAGAGTTTCTTCGACTTATTTTAAGGCATCCAAATAGAAGGATTTGGAATGGTCCTCAATTTTCATGTGTTGACTATGAACTCTTCGTTTGACGGAATGGCGCCAAACCAGCCTCCAAAAGGACCACAGAATTGAGTTTATTCAAAAGCGAAAGCAGGCATGACCCCAACTTGCCGAGATTTTTTTCCAGCCTCATTTTTGGTGCAATAGTGAAAATACTCCAACTTGCGACATGCCTAGGGCTCAACTATTTCGCAAACTTGGGTCAATCGATCACTCAAACCAAATCGTGAGTTTAAAAATCGTTTCCGAGGAAGTAAATTCCACTGGACGTCCGGAACGATGTTCATCATTTTCTTATCGTTTAAAATCATTTACGCAATTGTCAAGAGTCGCAAAGACAGGAACAGATGTGTCATGAACCTTGTCCAAGTTTATTATGGTTTTAAATCTATAAATTCGGTGTGTCCAATCACCGTTACGAAACTTTTTCTTTTGCATTTTTCCAAATAAATAAAAGTTTGTTGCTTTAATCCACTATGAAAATGAAACCACTCGATGTTTTTGGCTGAAACTATGACAGCAGGCTAGTGAGGGATGAGGCTTACTAAATGTAAACATTTTCCGATACTACGAGCGCCATCTCTGGGATTTAATATGGATTAAGGGATGACGCACGCCTATATGAGAGAAAAGGTGAACATGAATATCCCTCTCTTACTCGCTTGTTTAGCGCAGCGCATTCAGACTCTCCATTCAATATTGGCAGCGATTAAGACTAAAATATATACAGATTTGGAATAAGTTGCATATCCAACAAGTCTACTCTTATCTTTTGCAAACTTTTACAATCTTAGACAAATTAATTATGCGCAGTTTATTCTGCCAAACGTTTAAAAGGCCAAGAGGCACACAAATAAATCCTGGTTTTACTTTATATTTCTTTCTACTAGTTCACTTGCATCACGCCTAACTTTCTACAATTTTTTAACAAAACCGATCCTCTCCCTCGGCTGCGCATTAATTATATGCATATTAAACAAAATATCAGATAATAGTCTTCATAAAAGCCGGGTTTTACGCTCTATGGAGAGAGATTGCTTTCAAAATATAAGCCTTTTGTGAACGCGAACATCGTAATAATTGGACGCAAACAATTACGAAGGGAAGGTATCATTAACCACGACTCACGGTAAATCTAAACGCGAGTGCTCCACTTTAAGAGCCCACTCGAAAAGACCGGGTGAGTGCAGCAAGAGCCCGCGGCATACCGTTCATATTTCGCTTTTCGTCCTCTCTCACTCTAAGCCATCCTTGCGATGAGACAAAATCAAAACTCGGCCAGACTTGTCGTATTTTTTAAAGTATTTTCGCAAAAAAATACCGTGAATAAATGCAAACTAAACACGTTTTATTGTCACAAAACTCCAGACGCATATAAATCCTATATTAACAATAATTTCCTAGCGTATGTAATTATGATGGAAGCCTCATGGAGAGTTGGAGAAGTATAGTAGTTCCAATGAACATTGGTCCAAATAAAAGTGTAAAATATTGGCGGAATTTCTAAGTGGTCATTCAATAGTTCATCATCTCTACATGGGGAGGGAGAAGGTAATATGTTGGAAATACGTTTTGATATGACTCGTTACTTTCGCAAATTACAAGGTTTGTATAATAGTATCGGTAGCAGTTTCTTCCTGACGTGTGCGTGAAGTTCTGAATTCAGACCGTCGCGTCGTCCGTTAAGTTTGCGCATGATTGCAGGTCGTGTATTAGCATTGATAATATGACAATATAGTACACCCACTATTTTCGCTGAAAATTTGGCGATGCAAAAGATCTGCGCGTCTTGACGGACGACCGAGAACTGAGTCGAGTGTCTACTTGGAAAGACCCTCTGTAATGGCATTGCAACGATTCCCCAACCCCATTACAGCACCTACTTGATACCAGCAGACTATTTTCTAGTCCCAAAAGTGAAATCTTCCCTCAAAGTACACCACAATGAAACCCTAAGTGCCGCCAAAGAAGCTTGCACGCGTACCTTTAAGGGCTTTATGGAATTCGCCTACCAGGGAGCCTTCGAGTCGTGGAAAAGCCACTGGAAAAAGCGTGTCGAAACTCAAAGGATGTAATTAGAAGAATTTGAGGCATTTCAGCAATATCTGAAATAAATTTATTTTTCTGAATGTTTTCAATCCCTTTCATGCAAACCATGTAGTCTTAGCGTCAACAAAGTGTTAATACTGATAAATGGTCGCATCAAAAAAATAAATAAAACAGTAATTCGTATAAATAAGAGCATTAAATACTTCTCAACTTAAAAAGGAAAAAGCGGAAGTTACACGGGTTTTCTGAAAAAATCCTTCTGAAAAAATTCATAGTTTATTTTAAAATCACTTGATAAATTAATGCTATTCCCGTTTCCTAGCAAATTTCTCCGCCCGATCGGGTGACAAACTTAAAATTCCCAAAATTCGAAAATCCTTTCCTCCCCTGCGCCGCCCAACATTCCACTCAGTCCCTCCTCACCACCTCTCTCCCTCTGCTCGCGAGTTGAAGCTTATTGCTTTCCATCCCCCAAATGTAACATCTTTTTCCGTTTTTTGGAGTGGAAAATAATACTTCTTATATTCAATAAGATAATTTTCCGGCAAAAATTTCTTTTTTGTTAGGCTACGATTTTTCCTTAAAAACACTCTACCTTCCACTCTAGCCTAAGCCCTAAATTCATGCCACTGTTTATCCTTACAGCCTTGTCTGACTTCAGTAACCTTGATCTCCTTCATTTCCCAAAATATTTATAAGATAAATATATTATCTTACGTGCTCAATATATTTCGTGCCCTTCTATTTTAATGTTTAAATTTTGTTTACTTTGTGCCGAGGGTCACGTAACTTTTCTTTTGCTTGCAATAGCTTTCATCTCATACCTTTCACCTAATTTTAATTCTTACATTTCTTACAATTTTATTCAACCTTATTCTATTTCGCCTCAATTTTCTAATATAGTCAGCAATGAGCTAGCCAGTCAATTCGTTGGCTGGCTGGCTAACTAATCCGAGTGACCATCCCTTATGTAATGAATTCTTCACCGACTTCATTCCTATTTTATCAAAACAATGAAGGGAAAATCTCCGATGCACCCATAAGTGACCCACAATACTAAAAAAAAGTGACGGCTGAAGCGTGGAGGTCACTAGGTGAATGGGCCGCACTCGGGGCTCGTGCGCAGATTGACGATTTGAAGATAATGGGCCTCATGAGTAGCAGTGAGCGAAAGAACTTCGCATGCTCTGAAGCTGGAGAAATTGGTGAAGACATTATCAGAGTTATTGAATTTGAAGTTTACACGAGGTTGAGGAAACCGACGATAAACATGAAGACGTAAAGAAAAGATCAGAGAGGAGTTTTATGTGGAACCAGGCGCAGCCAAGAATGCAATTCTCAGTCATTTTTGAAAGGGAATGGGCTTGAATCGAATTCTTTTGATATGCACTGAATGCAAATATGAGAAGGAGAGAGAGTGTGTAGATCACATGAATTTGAGAAAAACATAAGAAGGGAAGGTAATTAAAGCATGCGAAGCGACGGTGGGCCGAAGAGTGAGAGAAATTGAATTCTCTTTAGATGAAACACGGATGCAGAATTGATGTGACGCCAGAGAAGTTATGTTATTCGGTTACTAATTCTTTTTAGTTTTAAGCAAAAACTGAAGTACAATTTTCATCGTAAGTCAAATATTTAACACCGAATGATTCAACTCTAATTGATAACTTTAGAAAACCGTAGTATTTCCGAAGCTACCAATTTATCTACCGAATGATATTTTTTTTGAACTGGAATAGAATACACAAATTCACTTCCAAGTGAATAAACTTATTCACATAAAGTTACTGCGCATTTGGTTACGATAACCTTCTAAAAACTATGTTGCATCTATGCATTCATTGAATCTGCAGTGAAAAATGATAATAAAGACCTTCCGTTGCACAACACGCTGTATAATACCGCAAGAAAGTGTGAAATGGGTTTTTAGGAAACCATGACTCAAAGTAAAACAAATCGCCATTAAGGGAGATATGACTTCCAGCTGATTACGTAGTAGGTACAGACTTGACAGGGAAAATATAAAATTATATAATATAAATGTTCGGCAATATCGCGATCCTGATTCTCCGATCACATTCAATATTTCTCTTTCTACTTCCCAAGTGAAATTTCACGATTATAACAGGTACCCTGAGAAATAGTGTGCACTGCACAGTTGCTTACTGAGGGCTATACTTCTTTATTGTATGTATTAAAAAGTCTAATACTTGAATTACAATTCGATGAAAAACGCAGATATAACGCATTTGGTAGCCAGAAAATGTCTCAGTAAGTATAGAAATATAGGGGCTATCCCAAAATTAGTAGAATATATTGGGAAAAAAATTCATTGAGGATCCAACAACTAATTTCTTTAATTCTTCCAAATAGCGCCACCCTTGTGCATTGATATACCGATGGTAGCGTCTCTGTCACGCTTCTGGCACACTTCCTGGAAGGCGTCAACGGGAACCTCGTTCGTGTACCTCGCCAGGGCTGATTTTGACGCTATTTAGCGTTCCAAAATGGTTGACTTTCGAGCCCCTTTATATTCTTGGGAACAAGGAGGAGTCCTTTGGTTCCACATCGGGGCTGTAGGGCAGCTGGGGATAGGTCCGAGAGATCACGCGAGATTCGCACGATCAGCTTTCTGATCTTCCGACTGCACCTTGGGAATCATCTTCTCATGGCTAAATGTTTATTAAGAAAGCCCTGTAGTTTTCGGAATATTGCACTCTTCTGCTAACATCTTGATACTCAGGCGTCGACCGGAATTGAGGATGTCTCTCACTTTTGCACATTTTTGTCACATTTTGTCATTGACGGACGTCCAGGGTGTTCCCTGTCGTCAACCTCCTCTCTAACATCTTGTGCCAACGGATAACTATTCCTTCACACATCTCTGTAAAGATCCTCAATCATGGTCATCGTCTTTGAACCCGATTTTCCAATCTTAAATCAAAATTTTATCGCGTGTCGTCGCCAATTGGAGCAACGGACCATCGTGAATTTGTGACACTAATGTCGAACAGGGGTCGATTCTGGCAGAGATCCGCACATTATAACGGCCCGCAGACAACTGATGCGGGTCGCGTTGCTTTCCCTAGAACTCTCGCCTTTCCCGCCACAAATCGCCTTACTTCAGCCGTCCTCATCATCGAGAAAAAACCATTGGTATTACTTTTGAGATGCTCTCTGTAGAGTCGCTCTTGATCGGCTGGCTAGTGACCCTCCCTGCAGTTGGCTAATTAGGTGATGAGCTTTTCGCCTCGTTGGCTTGCACACCTCCAGCACTTCTCCTTTCAGTCACAGGTGTGCACACGTGGTGGAAAATTATTATTCGTTCGCCTGTATTTGCGAGAGATGGGAGAGAGATAGAGGAGTCGTCAAAATTGAACCAACCTTGAAAAACGAAACGTACGACCGCTGAATCTGAGTTGCGACCAGGCCTCCAAATTTTCTCGTTAATATAAAAAGATGCTAATTTGAGGTCCATTCTAGAAGAAAATCTCGAGTAATGCGTCAAAAAGGAAGTAACGAGATAAACGGAATGTGTTCACCTCTAAGCGTATAAAGGTTGGTAATCCTTCACGAAACAAATTATTTATGCATCTATATAATACCCCGCAAGCCACCGCAAGGGCGTTTGGTGGTGGGTATTTCGTTACCACCCGTAAAAAGGAACAAAACCACATGCAAAATCAACACACACATGGAAAACTATACTCACAGTGACGTATTCATGCAAAAATTCTTTCTACACGCAATATAAATTTAAATACATTTTCTATCATCTAACAAAAATAATTGCACCTTAGGACGCAGTCATATATTTATCCATAAACGCACAGGCTAGAATTTGAAAATTGAGAAGGCGAAATTCCACTACCACATGGACATGCAACATAAAACGTTCTCCCCGAGGACAAGGTAGGCACTGTGACACAACGCTGTAGGTAGAGGGAGGGTCCCTCCTCAGAGAGAGACGAGGGACGGAAGGGGAAACCCAATAACAGAGAAGGCAGAGCAAGGAACACTGTAAAGAGAACAGCACTATTTAAAGGAATTCTAATGAAGTCATGCGGAAAGAAAGGGTTTGGGCAACAAAACACACGAGGTTAGTGACAGTACATTGAGTAGAACTAATTATTCCCTACACGCTGAGGGTGACAAGTGAAATTTTTGCTATCTATAACCAACCCTACAGTTGCTTTCCGGTATTGTCCGTGGGAAGGAGTCCTTGAATCTGCTAGTTCAGGCATTTATTTCCCGAGTTTTATATACATGATCCAAGCGACCAATTTATGTTGGAGTGCGAATAATTTTCGAGAACTCAGTGGTGAAACATGCTGATCTGAATTTATTTAGTAAGTTCAAACTAGTTTAACCCAAATCCAAAAGCATTTCAATAAAAAAGCTTTTCAGTGTATCGGGATACATTGACCATGAATCAGAAGTAAGTCGTTTGGTAAAAAAAACATTAATTTACAATTAAATATTTTAAATAATGCTTCCGTAAGAGAGATATATAGTATGTCAGCATTCCATGGCCTATCGCCGGATTACGAAGGTCTCGGCTGCCATTGTTTGAATACTGTAGATAAAGGATAGAAAATTCAATTACTTTAGACCAGTTCTCAATTGCTTTCTTAGTAAAATATTCTCAACAATCAATTTTGTTGTAATATCAAATAAATGTCAATCAAATGAATTTTTTTCTCGTCTTTGTACAACCAATTAGAATGTTCTCCGACGAGTTCAAATATAAATAAACACAGCGGAATTGCGACCAATTTACTGATAAACACACGGATTTTTACAAATGCAGGGATAAACAATAAAATGTGGATCGAGGGACGTGGAGAGGCGGAGGAGGAAGAGTAGAGGGGGAGAAAAAAGAGGGGAAGAGAGGGAAGGGGGAGAGAGGAGAGGCGGAGGAGTAGGAGAGGGGGAGGGAGGAGGGGAGGGCAAGGAGGCATAGAGCTCGGGCGGAGGGCAGAAGAGAGGTCGGGATGTGGGAACTATGTTTCTTTTGCAAGGCAGCGGTGAGAATGGAGATTTGCTCGTGGGCCTTGAATCTCATCGGGTAACGCATCGCAAATGACCCCATGCTTCACGATTTCTTTCGCCCCTAGTTTCATTCTCATCGCCAAGGCTGGAGTGATAACCATTCCAGACTCGCCCGCCCCTTTCATGCGAGGGCATCGCTTCGGCCTCCACCCCAGTCCCACCCCCCTCTCACTCAACCTCCCGCCCCCATTCCCGAAAATGTTGCGCTATGGAATCACGAAGCCCTGTGATCGGGTCCTTGTTCCGAATGCATGAAATAATTAACTGAGGGTCAGTTATTTGAACCCTCACGCCTGATATCGCCAGTGCCGTGAAATTAATCACTGGGCATCTCTTGCGTGTTCACGCACTGGAATCTCACGCCGACCCTGTGCCGTCGCGCGCCGCCATTGTGGACGGATTGCGGCGGCGATTGCGTGGAGCAGTGAAGGAGATTCGTAGAAAGCTGGAACGCTCAATTGAAACTTTTAATAACGAATATATTTAATATAATCAAACTGACCCTAATTAAAATTTCGACGATTATGTAATCCTCTTGCTTAAAGTGACGGTTCATCTTAAGTTATATCTGCCAAATACTTATCAAAACAATACGATACACCAGAAACTCGATACCGGGCAGATATTAACGGTATTTATCAATCGGGAAGAGAGTGCCGTTGATTTGCGACTTGTTAAAATATTGAGATGCATGGATCCTATCTTCTTGAATTTCTCATTTTATTATGCAATTTAAATTCCCATCTTATTACAACACCACTTTTATGCAAGTAATAAATTGCTGTGTGAAATCCACGCAACACAATGTTAACACATGAAATTATAATATTTCTTTCCCATTCTTTAAAATACTACGGTGTAACCATAACAGTATTTGAAACGCTTTATGGAGGGAAAATGTATGAGAGATTTTAAAAAAGAGGAATAAATATCCAACTAGACTAATATGGTTTCACAGCTAGCGAAAAACAGGTGAACAAACACAGAAGAAGCAAGAATTACAAAAGGCCTTCGACTGTAAAAATGTACGAGTATAAGATATGACAACGAACTGAATGGCCAATATATAAGGAGGGAAGTGTAAATGATCCGTGAAATTAACTCACATTCAAAAGGATAAAGGCAATCGTCTTTGGTGTTACCAAATCTAATGAGTGATAAAGACGATGCATAGAAAAAGTTCCTTAAAAACTACAAATATGTGTTACAAACTGTTAATAGTCTTTCAATAGTTTTTTATCCTCATCAGGCAGGAATTCCATAGAGTTAAACCTGAAACTGTTATATTAATAGTCCGTCAATTTTCGACAAATTAAACGAGGAAGCTTCCCATAAAACTTGCCTGTGAGTTAGATTGTTCGACAGGAACACAGTCATAGGGATTAATCACCGATTCATTTGGATAACGGGCGCAAAGGAGCGAGTGACAGCACCGAGCCCAAATTTTCGACACCACACCTCCGAAGCCCACCTCAGTGAGAAGCACCACCTCCGAGGCCCTCCTCAGTGAGAGGCAACACCTCCTCAGTGAGAGGCACCACTTCCAAGGCTCTCCTCAGTAAGAGGAACCACCTCCGAGGCCCCAGCCTCCTTCCGGAATCCCCTGGACCAAAGGCTCGCACTCTACCGCACTCTTCGGCCAAGCGACGAGCCCCGCCTCGAGAGAGCGTGCGATTGCAGAGAGCGGCGACTGCGTGCGGGGAGGAAAAACAAACGATGGTATTTCAAGAAACTGCGGGAGATGCCGCAACAGTAACTATTAACGGAGTCATCCGCTATGTGTGTATTATAATGCAAACAATTTCAGAGAGTAAAAATCATTTGCCTTGACCGGGATCCCGGTCAAGGCGAATGATTTTTACTCTCTGAAATTGTTGCATTATAAAAACGATGGTATGTTTACGCCCTGGAACAAGTATCCTCTGAGAGCGTACACAAGTAGAGTACACGCAATGAATATAATTTAAACAGAATAAAGAGTAAGCATTTGAGATGCGTTTAAAATAATAACCAAACAACTATTCAATATCCTAAGGGAAATTCATCGATTAAGGGAGAAATAAAAACATACTAATTCATCAGAATTGAAGAAATTTAACACGAAATTGAGGGAGCGACGTCTTGATTGCGTGATCACCCGTTACGGGTTGCCAAAATGCTTGCTGTTAACGAACCCCCGGGGTCGCTTAAAATGGCTCCCCCCTAATGAATCATCAACAAGGACACCGATTAGGTGATTTTTGCCCGAACTGCATCACAAATGGCTCTCAGTGGTTTTGCTGACATTGCACGGACATTAGTCACTTTCTCGTTAGTCGACTCCTTGCTCTCCTCAGTTCATGTTCGCAATAGAAACGGATTTCAAAATCTTGCCCTAAGACCTCGCATTTCCGTGAAAACAAACATCCCTACTACGTAGGGTGAAACGTCTTCGCAATTCCTTGCAATCATTTAATTCAAATGGAACTTTTCCTTCACGCTACCGTCTTTCAGTGGAGACTTTCATCCGAAGGCCTGCTAAAATGTCACTTTTATACAACTTGAGTAGTGTCACGATGTGGTGAAATTCAAACAGAATACAGAAAAAAAGGAACAAATGTCCACTAGATACATTTAATAGTACGATCCGGTTTCAAGCTTTGTATTTCGCATCCCATTGGTTAAATGCCCAGCCTTCCTCTACCCCGTCCCTCCTTTCCCTTCTCATCTACCCTTCCCCTTCCCGGTATCCAAAAGTGTATTTAAGATGGCACTTGAATTCATTTTGTTATTGAATATGATGTAATACATCGAAACCCGGACGTACTATTTTACTAATCTAGCGGAAAATGGTTACTACCTTTTTGTTTTTTCATCAAGGATTCTCGGGTCTTCCACCGGGTCAAGGGTTCCATGTTGGCCGACGTTTCGATCCCCGACTCGTGCATCGTCCTCAGGGTAGATGATTGCCTTCGTGGTC
Organism: Hetaerina titia; assembly: GCA_037158775.1. Taxonomy (NCBI): domain Eukaryota; kingdom Metazoa; phylum Arthropoda; class Insecta; order Odonata; family Calopterygidae; genus Hetaerina; species Hetaerina titia. The sequence continues at coordinate 15,343,230 of CM073768.1, read as the reverse complement.
CACCGGTCCTTCCTGGCCGGTTTTTCCGCTGCCCAGCATCTCTGCTCTTCAACGGTGTTTCCTTCAGCACATCCACGGAGTCCCCGAAGGACGTCGTCAGTGTCGTACCATTTCGGAACTAAGTGGCCCCGAAATGCCCGTTACACTTTCGCCGCTTCGCCGGCGGTTGGTCTTCCGCGTTTTTGGTGCCACTCTAAATTTGGCCGTTTTATATAATTGAGAGCTCACGGGTAAGGTGAATTGTGATTGGTCCGAGGAGGGGGAGCGTCCTGATTGGTCACCGGGCCTTTGTGGTCTGTTCCTTCCTTTTCTTAGCTTGTTTAGCACAGGTTTCCATGCATTACTGAGGAAATAACCGGACTCCCTATTGAAATTATGTCCTGCCAATCTAATTTCAATAGATTCCTTGACTATTCGATCCCATTAACCACCGGCGCGGGCAAGTACCTTCGTCCCGTTGACGTTGATGGAGTGATCCAACGCGATACTTTATTCGGGGATGACTGATTTCTCCAACTGCCCCAGTCGACGGTTCCTTTTGTGTTCCTTCAGCCTGGTCTCGATGGTCCGCCCCGTCTCTCCAATATAGACGTCTCCTCAGGCACACGGGTCTTGGTATATGCCTAGCACTTTTAGGCCGATTGCTCTGGCCTTAGCTCTGACGAGCACATTTCTAATTTTTCCCGGTTTGTGAATTACCACGATTTTGTGCCTTACCAATATCCTGGATATTTTCTCGGAGATCGAGGCGACGCGACGTACGGCAAGCAAAGCCCTGCCTATTGGTTTTTCTTTTTCCTCCTTCATCGTGCGTAATGGCGGGCTGAAGGTTCTTTTTAGGGCCAAAGAGATTTCACGTCCGCTATGCCCATTTTGGAGGAAGGTAGTTTTGAGGCGTTTAATCTCCTCCGGCAAACTATTTTTGCCGGCGATCTCCCTAGCTTGTTGAAAGAGTGTGTTCAGCACTGCTCGCCTTTGGGTTGGGCCGTTGGCTTCCGATACATCCCATGTCCGAGTGTGCCATCACTCATTCTTTGAACCAGGATATCGAGGAACGGGAGTTTGCCGTCGATTTCCAATTTAATTGTGAAGGATATATTGAGGTACTGGTGATTCATGTGCGACAGGAATTCGTTATGTGTATCCTTCACATGTGGAGGGATATCCTGGTGAGCTTGGACGTGGTATTCCTTTTCACTCGGGTCCTCCTGACTGACACTCTATGCCTCCTGGACGCAAAGTTCGACGCTCCTACGGTGATACTATTCCGCCACGACTTGACATCCACCTACTTCCTGTATGATGGGCAGGACTTTGAGCCAGCGGATGGAGTGGCACTGGGATCTCCACTCTCCCCCGCCAAAGCAAACTTCTTCATTGACGATTTTGAAGAAAATGCACTCAAATCAGCCCCGCTCCGCCCGAAACATTTTTTCCGCTATGTCGATGACACCTTTGTGAGTTGGCCACTTGGGAAGGACAAATATAAAATGTTCGTAAGACGCATGCGAATTCTTTCTTTGTGCCAGCAAATAAGAACCGCAGAAATATGGTCGTGCAGATAACATATTTTGTGTAATTTATATTCGATTTTTGACTTTCAACCGGCCTTTACTTCTCTCCCCGAAGTCATAGCGTTCTATTCCGGCCCTTCCGTAGACATTAATACTGTCCCATCCGAGTTTCGAAGAATTTAGGCTCAATTATCGGTCTAATTACTAATGTAGGCCATAAAATACATTTCATGAACGACGCTTGCACTCCAACAATATGGAAATCATGTAATTTCCAATTTTCTACAGTAAATACAGTAGACAGAGACACAAATAAACAAACAATGGATGGTGAAATTAGATTGACCGGTCATCTAATGCTAATATATATGTGTAAATGAACCAAATGAAAATGGCCGAAAATAAATAAAAATTATGTAAAATGCCTTAGTTATACGAATTTGAACCAGATTCAAAATTATAAATTGAGCGAAGTGTGATCTATGAATTCCATGCGGAGATGGATACAAGACCATTATGATTGAAGGAAAAGATTTTCAAAGACACAAGCCATAATTCATTGTAATTCCTGTAAATGATAAAGGGTGTTATATGATTCGACAACAGCTGTCATCCTTCAAATCTGTGAATCAACTACAACGTAAATCGGGATATTTAGAAAGAAATGAGCACTTTGTGACTTCCACACTTTTAATATAAAACGACCGGTTTCGGCTGTTATGCCATCATCAGGTACAAGATTATTTCCGAAAATGCCAGTATACATAGTCACACACTGTGGGGGGAAGGAGAGGGAGGAGGGTGGCAGGGGTGGGGAGGCAAACTCACGAGCAGCAACGGGGATTGGTTGCAGAAGGTGATGTCGTTGAGCAAGACATTAGAACCCCTGGCCAGTCCAATTGTACGCTGCTCCCAGGCGTCCAACTTCCGTCCTTTCTGGTGGCAGTAAAGGACCTCGGGATGGAAGTCACTCTTGTGGCCCAACTCCAAGAGGTGTCGGGCAAAAGCCGATGAATCGTCTCTGTTCCTAAGGCAGGTCCTATGCTCCTTGGCTCTAATATTAAAATTTCGTCCCGTTTGACCAATATAGAACCCCTCACAGTCATTACAACGGAGTTTATAGACTCCGCATTTAAGGTTTGGTTCAATTACATCTTTCGAATTGAAAAGAAGTCATCCCAACGTGTTGGTATTGTAAAACAGATTTTGTATTTATCTCTAGGAATGACGTTAGACACACTGTATGAAATAGACCTAGAAATAGACATAGAATAGTCTATGAAGGGTAATTTGAACCATTTTGTTTTCTTGGCTGGTTGGACAGGTAGCAGGGAGCAATATTGTGAGGCAGTTAGACTTTTCAACTTGCTATTTAAGATTTTATCAATTACTTGGCAATCATACCCGTTATTAAGGGCAATTTGTTTAATGGTACTTAGTTCCAGGTTAAAACCAGTTTGGTCTAAGGGAATATTTATTAGTCGATGGGTCATGGAATGGAACGAAGCGTGTTTATGGGAATGCGGATGGAACGAATCACTAGATATTATTGCATCCGTAAATGTAGGTTTCCTGTAAATAGAAAACTTGTGCTTATTTCCTTGTAAGGAGATAGTTAAATCCAAAAAATTTATTGATGATCCACCGATTTCTGCAGTTAGTTTTATATTTTGGTCAAGGTTATTTAAAAAGGATAGGAAACAATCTAGCTGTCGTCTGCTACCCGTCCATAAACATACAATGTCGTCCACATATCGGTACCAGTAAAAAACGTTTTTAAGTAGAGCATTGTTAGAATTAAAAAGGCATCTCTCCCAGTCGTCCATGAATATGTCCGCTAAAACGGGTGAAAGAGGGCAACCCATCGTTAATCCCTCGTTCTGGCGGTATACATTGTGCTCAAATGAGAAATAGTTTTGGCTGGTACATAGTCGTATTAAATTTAAAAGTTCGATGGCAGCGTCTGAATTATCTAAAAACTTTTCTGCTGCTTTGATGGCTTGGTCAACAGGTACATTAGTGAAAAGATTGGACACATCAAAAGAGACCAGAGTGGATTTAGGAGGAAGTAAAAGGGGCTCTAGGGTTCGTGAAAGCTCAATGGAGTTCTTGATTCCAAATCTGGGGGAAAAAGTTGACATAGTGCGGAAGAGAGTATTTAACTTGTATGCTAACTTATGCGTTTGGGATATTATATGAGCAACTACAGGTCTAATGGGATTATTAGCCTTGTGAGTTTTAAGCAGGCCATAGAACCTAGGTGGCAGGGGATTCATGTTGATGAGGGAAAATTTTTCTTTCTCTGCCATTAGGAAATAGCAGAATCTTGTACCTGATGATGGGCTAACAGCCGAAACCGGTCGTTTTATATTAAAAGTGTGGAAGTCACAAAGTGCTTATTTCTTTCTAAATATGACGTCCTTCCACAAAACAAAAGCTGGTTCGATTTAATTTGAAAATCAGGATATTTCTGCCTCAATAAAAATGCAAGTTAATGAGGAATGCATTCAGTTTATCAGCTAGAGTAATGCAAATACCATAGCTACAAAGAAATAATGACCTTTTCCATATCATTTTGCCGTGACTCACCTATTCGAGGCAGCGTTGGATTTTGCTTTTTTTCATTTTCTGATTACATAATTATGTCGACTTGAGGTATTATATAAGAAATGATCTATTCCAACCCAAAATTGACTTTCCACAGAGTTCTACCAAGCATAACACATATCTTTCCTTTCTCATTCTGATAAAGCACGCCTACCAACCCAAAAACGAAGTTTGAGATGCCGTATCACATGGTCGTACTGCCTCCTGACTTGACGTCGAATCTTACAATATGGCTGCCCCATTATGCAGACTTAGAATTTCGGCAACATTATGTTTTTTTATTTAACCGAAGCAGTTGGAAAACCCCTGTGAAGTTGTGTATACTGCCGTTACTTGGAACAATGTCGAGATGCTTTTTTGTTTTCTCCAAACAAGACTCGTGGCAAACAAAAGGCGTGCCATTTTCTCTCGTTGATTTCTTCCGCAGCGTCTTCGTAGTGCAGTGAGCATTACGTTGATAAACGCCACGGTGCAGTCTCCGTAGTACTACTCTGAGAACTCCGCCTTAATATTTACTTCCTCGCCATAGCGGCAATAGAAGACTAATCACCAATGCACATTTTTAGAAAACGACTTTGGCAAGTAAACTCACTGAAATGATATGCTAGAGACTAGAGATTTTTTAGAGAGCACGAAGAACAAATGTTTCAAATCATCCGTGAGACATGAGCTCCGCAAGCAAAGCAAATCCCAATGTGGTAATGAGCCACTCCTTCTCCGTTCTCAGATGACCCGCCTCCCGTGTTCACTATCGTGTCTTCGCCTCCCTCCTTTCATCATTCATTCTTCTTAGTTACTCCCGGTCACGGAATTTACGAAAAATCCAATATCTATCACAAACCTCTTCGTTTTCATGCTTTCTGTGAGTGTACAAACATCTTAAGACTGCGGATACGACTTACAGAAACTGAGCTTCATTGAGAATGTTTCTGGGAAATATAAATAAAAGATGACAGAAAGGTGCTGCACCCACTTGAGTTCGACCACATTGTGAATTTGTGGCAGGTATTCGGAATGTATGGAAGAAATGTAAATTTAGGGACTGAAAAATGTTCTGTAGTTTAATGATGATTGAGTTAAAATTTAATTCCATAAAAATTTTAATAAATCTTTCCGCTGATTTTTGAAATCATATTGAACACAACTAATCAACTGAGTGTTACTTAATTTATAATTGATCATTAAGAAAGCGGATAAAAGGGAAAATATGTGTGATTCAACAATTATTTAAGAATAAGAGTATTCTTTCAGTACTAAATGAAACTTCGAAATTTAGGGTCACAAGTGCACACATGTGTCAGGGTAACTCGGAATCGGACAGCAACAAACAATATAGGTACCCATAAAAAGAACATTCACGCGTTATTTCTCAATAATTTCAACGGAAGTGAGCTCCGTCTTTCTCAATATATATATATAAAACCATAAACACAGTAATCAACCCGAAGGTCGGTTTAGTAGGTGATGGTAGAGCTCACCCATATACCAAGCCTGACGGCGTGTGAATATTCACACATCAGGGTAGGGGGGGCAGTTCCTTTCCCTGTGCCGGTTATGGTTTCCCAGGAAGACCTGGTACCCGAAAAATCAACTAGCTTGGGTGGAGCTTCAGATGCCCAAAGTGCAGGTGCCCGGGAATCGAACCCGGGACCCTCCGGTCAGTAGTCCAACGCTCTACCCACTAGACCACCGCGACCCGCATAATATATATATTTATTTATTTATGTATTGGGAAAAAATAATGCGTGTATTGCAGAAAATAGGAATGGATTTGAGGGACAGGAGACTGATCCGCAACCTGTACATGTCTCAGACTGCTTAGGTGCGAGTGGGGAAGGGAGAGTCCGGATGGGCAGTGTTAGGAAGGGTTGCCCATTGTCACCGGTGCTGTTCAACGTATATGTGGAGGAAATGATTAAAGAGGCATGGGAAGAACTGGAGGTAGGAATGAAAGTCGGAGGGGAATTCGTAAAATCGGTTAGGTTTGCTGATGACCAAGCATTAGTGGCTCAGTCGGCCAAGGGGTTGCAAGCATTGCTGAGTGAATTAGAGGTTCAGTGAGATAAATATGGGATGAGAATCAACATTAATAAAACAAAGGTTATGCGATTTTCCAGAAAGAAAAAGGCTAAGCTAAATATTAAAATAGGAGGGGAAAAATAGAGCAGGTAGAGCAATTTACATATCTCGGAAATGTTTTGGACCAATACGGTCAAAGTGGTAGAGACGTACGGTAAAGAATTGCGCTAGGCAAGGAGCCTTTCACAAAGAGGAGGGAGTTGATGACCGGGACGTTGAGTAGGGAGGTTGACACAAGACTCGTAAAAACTCTGATATGGAGCGTAGCTATGTGCGGCGCGGAAACGTGGTCGTTGAAGCAGGAGGATAGACGTAGATTGGACGCTTTTGAAATGTGGGTGTCGAGAAGAATGGAGAAGGTGAAATGGACCGAAAGGAAAACAATTGCGGAAGTACTGGAGATGGTGGGTAAGGAGAGAGGTTTGTTGAGAGAAATCCAATGGAGGCAGGAAAAATGGATGAAAGGCGCATTGAGCGGTAGTGGAAAGTTGAAGAGGGTAATAGAGGGGAGAATGTTGGGCAAGCGAGGTAAGGGCAGGAACAGGATAGGGATGTTGGACGAGATGAAGGGAGGAAAGAAGTACACAGAGATGAAGACGGACCTGATATAGATTAGTTTGCTAGGTGGGGAGTCATAAAATGTTTATTTAATAATTGTGTCCATCCAAAAACCTACCTTAAACGGTAGATTACCTAATATATATATATATATATATATATATATATATATAATTTAAAGAAGTGTTGAGGGGGAGGTATGTTTAGGAATCGTCAAAATTGTTCCAAGGTTTCTTTCCTACTATTTCCTCCCTTCCCCCCTCAGTCTTAGCTCCAACTCCTCGAGGTAGCATGCATCTTGCGGCAAGAACGGTGACGTTAGACAATGGATGCGATTTCAACAATTTGGATATTATCGAAGGCACAGAAAGTAAAAAAACAGGACAAACTGAATGCCCGCCGATTTGCCACCAAGTGGGCAATTTAACTTTTCCGCCTCCTATTCTTGAAGGATTCAGCGGAGGGCGATGAAATAAAGGGGCTGAAGTGTCCTGGAGAGCTTGAGAGGGGAGCGTAGGGTGGATCTCTTAAGGGTTAGTCGGGGACGAAAGGGGATGGGGTTGATTCTGCACACGATGGCTGGCTGGGTGGAAGGGCGCCAGGGCAACACGAGTCAAGGACGTTGGAGTTAGTTTTACTGCCGGGGAGTGGCGCGACGGTAGAGGGAGTCGCAAAAAATAAGATCAAGAGGGCGATCCTCCTCCTCCCTTCTCATTTCGCCTCCCTCTTGAGACGCATCCACCCCTCTCGGAGAGTTCAAGGCCATTTGTGATGGTCAGGTGACCATTTCCAATGATCCAGGGAGACAGAGTGGTGGCATGGGGAACGACATTAAGTTTGGGAACACTAAAGGTCAATTTTCACGCCTGGGCGAGATTTCTAGCCTCTTTGGGTTACTTCTTGAACTCTTCTTCAACTATTGGTTTAGAGCAACTTAATTTCGTACCGTATATTGTATGCTTGCTTATTTTTGTTGCTGGGTTTGTTTTTACAATGTGTGACAACTACATTGTGACGATACATTTTCTAATATTAATTATTTTGCCATTTTTCAAATGTAGCCTCTTGGCTCGATGGAGAAACTCAATTTTAAGGATGTTCCAAGGTACATTAATTCATTAATCGCTGGACAAATATATTATATTATTTTCACAGCAGTACGCAGGTTCACTCCAAGTAAATCTATAAAATAAAAGACGTGACCAAAATGGTACAACGCGGTAGTTAAAAAATCGAAAATACCTCAATGACTACGTTACATCAAAATGAAAAATTTAAGGAAAGGTATTTCCAAGACGAATGCCAGAAGTCATTTGCGATTATAAGATATATGGGGTAAATGGAAGAAAGAATTGCGGGAAAGGCGAGTTCAAAAGGAAAAGATAAGCTGAAAATTTAAACGATAGTCCAAAATCATTTTGCTCCTATGTCAGAGATTTTCAAAATGGTGCCATAACGGTTAATTCACTCAAAAACGATGAAGGTTGAAGATTAAGATGCAGTTTAGAAAAGCTTGTATTTATAAGGTCCTTCTTTTAAAGTGTCTTCACCAATTACTCGTCGTATACATCCGATTGTTTAAGAAATAATTTCCTCAAACTGATATCCAAAATTTTTATATTCTCATTAGTAAATACAACATTCTCTGCAAAACGATAAGCATAGTAAATCTCCCGAGATCCATAAGGAACCAGAGCGTAAACTTAATGAGAAAGCGTCAAAAATTACGCCGTGTCTAGAAATAATATTTAAGAAGACCCTAACAGATTTCAGGGTTCCCAGTGACTGGAGAAATAACTTACGAGTAATATATGTAATCCCTATATTTATTAGGGTAACCCCTCGTATGTAACCCCTATATTTGTAGGCGTAGACAGGGAAGACCTAAGCAATCACAGATCTATTTCCCTCATATCCATGTCATGCACGATTATGTTAAGTATGGAAAAAATTAACTTTTGATGTTACATGCTTGGCATGGAATCGCCCCATACTGCTTATCCTAAAAAATAGGTATTGCAGATATAGATAAATAGTAACTAACTTCAAATGCGATGCACAAAAGTAATTGCTGATATTTTTACGTCAGTGACAGTGGTGCTCGAGGAGAATAAAAATCGTCAGGATTGACTCAATCCATTGCATAAATAATCAATGATCACAAGGTGCTCAATATCCATTTAAAATTTCATCAGTCACTTAATTTGAGGCTAACAGCTGTCGATTAATTCCGTCCTATATTTGGTCACACTAAAATACCGACTCGGACTTGAGCAGCTTGAGTTACACAGATTACAATCTATACATGTACATTTATTTTCTCTATTGGTCTCTGAAACACCCCGGTGGGTTAAAGATTTCGGACATCTCCTAAAGCCATCTATCTAAACAAGAAAGTAACATGTTCTTCCCGGATCGCATTTTAGGTCATCCTACCGTTGAGTGACGTTGAATTTTTTTCCCAGAGCGAAATATAAATGGCTAATGCACACAACCTATTTACCTAGTCACTAAAATTGTTTCCGGAGGAAAACTATTCATTTGCCAACGAAAAGTCCTAAATGAACTCTCACGTCAATTTTTTGCTTCAATCTATCTAGCTGTCTCTTTCATAACCTACGCTCCTCTTATCCTTTTTATTTCTCTTATCCACCGTTTAAAACTTAAATGCAAGGAAAATTGCTAAAAATCGAATTTTCTATGTGTAGTAACGTAAAACTGACTGATTTTTTCGAAAGATGTTTTTTAGATACTTCCCAGTATACTCGTACCTCAATAAAATATTCAATCTCCCACAGGAGTCCTTGTTTAGCTATAAAATTGTGCTTGGAATTCTTGTTGTGACCATGGACTGATGTAAGTGGTACTTTAATAAACGTTTCTTTCACACTGTACTCCTAGTATCAAAAGAAACCTTGGCGAAAATATTAGTTACTTCCAATTGATTATACGCAAATTGCTTGTCATCATGCATTGAAAACAACGTGAAATAAGAATACAAATTAAATATATGTATTTTTGTATCCTCCCGGTAAAAATGTATGGAAAAATAGCTGAATACAAAAATTGAGTAAATAATGTTGAAAGACAGAAATTTATAACGACGGCACTGTTTTCACTAATACACACGAAATATCTTGCTTTAAATAACATGCAATTTGCATTACAAGAATGAAGATTTAACGATTATATTGCGTAGTTTCAAGTGTGATATTGTATAGATTACTATATATACTCGTACTACTTTGATCAAACAGTTCCCGGAATTTATTCAGAAAATTAAAAATACAAGTTTATTCATCTAAATCTATATTGTCCCCTTCAAAGTAATCCCCATCGACTGCAACACACTTATGCCAGCGCTTGATCCAATCCTCGAAACATTTTTTATATTCGGTTTTCGGTATGTCCATCAGTGCTTCCTGCGATTTTTCCATCACTTCCTCTCGGCTGCTAAAACGCGTTCCCCGTAAAGGTTTTTTAACTCGATTGAACAGAAAGAAGTCACAGGGAGCCAAATCAGGTGAATTCGGTGGCTGTTGGATGGTATTTGTTGCATTTTTCGTCAAAAAATTACGAATAATGATAGCACTGTGCGACGGTCTCGACGCACTGTGCGACGATTTCTGGTCTCTTTCGGCGAATTGCTTCACGCAAACGTCTCATAACGCCCAAATAATACTCTTTGTTTACTGTCTGGCCTTCTGGCAAAAATTCTTGATGCACTACACCGTTGTAATCCATGAAAACCGTCAGCATTGCTTTCTTTTTTGACTGAAAACGACGTGGTTTTTTTGGTCTCGGCTCATTTGGTGAACGCCATTCACTTGCCTGATGTCTGGATTGCGTTTCGTACTCATAAACCCACGTCTCCTCTCCAGTAATGATCCTTTTGATGAATGTGGGATCGGATTCAGCCTCACAAATCATGTCTTTTGCGACGTCAACACGGTCTCTTTTTTGCATGAAATTGAGGTCTTTTGGCACCAACTTTGCTGCTACACGACGGAAACCCAAATCATTAACCACAATGTCTTGGGCGGATCCATAGGCAATGTTCAAGTCCTCCGCTATTTCTCTGATGGTTAATTTGCGGTTATTGACCAACATTTCTTTTACTTTATCAATTTTTTCACCGACTTTCGATGTCGATGGTCTGCCACTGTCATCTGCCATCTTCGATTGACTCACGACCACTTCTGAACCGCTCGTGCCACTGGTAAACGACCGTTTTTTTAGAGAATCGTTGCCGAAACACTTTTCCAACATTTCCAACGTCCGTGCGCCACTAAATCCGTTTTTTACGCAAAATTTAATACAAGTTCGTTGTTGCAAATTTAAATCCATTTCTGCAATTGTAAAAAATCGCCAACACACACAGAGATAGATGTACTCTTGGCTACGTAACTTTTGCAAATGTCAAGTTATGACACTAAGATTTAAAGGGAATATCAACATCAGATGTACCAATTTAACAAAAAAACAGAACTCAAATCGGAACGATGGGAGCGCCACACGGTGGTTATTCCGGGAACTTTTTGATCAAGGTAGTATATATAAACCATAAACACAGTAATCAACCCGAAGATCGGTTTAGTAGGTGATGGTAGAGCTCACCCGTGTACCAAGCCCGACGGCGTGTGAATATTCACACATCAGGGTAGGGGGACCAGTTCCTTTCCCTGTGCCGGTTATGGTTTCCCAGGAAGATCTGGTACCCAAAAAATCAAGCGTATGGCGGGATTTTCAAGTTTGAATATATATATATATATATATATATATATATATATATATATATATAAGTGAAATATTACAAATTTCAAGGAAGTGTAAACATTTCCGTAGTAGCAATGTGGGTGTTGTAGTTAACATTTGAAATTCTTGGGTATAGTGGGAGAGTATAAGTATAAGAAATTATTTAACACGTGAATTATAAGTCGAATTGAAAAATTTATTTTGACAGGTGGAATAAATTCCTACGCAAAGCTACAATTGAAATAACACGCGAAGGTCAATTTGGCTCGAAATGTTTCATGCTCCAGGGTGATCAATAACGGCGTACACTAGAATATCCACAGAATAGGGAAGTACTCCAAATATTCGTTTCAACAGAAACATTAAAATTTTAATTCCGTAGACCAACCATTGCTTAAAGTCGCCCATGAGCAACACGCAGCCTTCATTGGTCATTGGTCATGCAGTGCCAACCGATCCCCAGAAATATTTCATTGTAAGTAATGGATATTGAGCAACAAAATACTAAGTTCATGTTCCAAGCTTCTCTAACTTAGTAATGTATATTTTTATAGATTGTTCTATGTATCGCATTGGATGTATTTGAAAGCAAAATCAGTTCTTAAATAAGTATCTTTTAATGGATCCCGGTTCTAGTGTAATATTTTAGTTTTAAATGTAATGAGAATTAATATTAAGTTAAGAAGAAAAGACAGGATTTGATACTCATAGTTCAGGAGCATTCAGAGAATTCAAAAAACCTTGCCACATTTTTTTACTTAGGTGTAAACCTAACTACCGTACTTATCGAAATAAATTTGGTAGAAGACGCTGTGGGAGGAATTGAAAAGTTTGCAGAGCGATGATAAATTTGAAACGAAGAAATTGAAACGCTATACAAGAAGATTAAAGTGTTATGGGAAAAAAAGAAGGAACCATGTGGTAACAATCATAAATACGTCAGGTTGAACAATAGATGAAGCAGAAAACATTCAAGAGAGATGAAAATAATGTATAGAAAAGCTCTATGGTAAACAACTTCGGGTTGCGAGGTTAGATATAGAAAGTGAACATGATGTAGTTGAAGATTGCTCACTTAAAGGTCTAGACTTATTCGATGGTCAGATAGAAAGGGTATTACAGGAAGTGTAATGAAATAAGATGGTGGGGGTAGAAAAAGTTCCTTTAAAACTACTTAAAGGTTTAGGAAAGCGTGAGAGGAAGAGTTTATGGACAAATTCGTGGCATTTATGATATATACTCGTAAATCTGTCCTGATGACTTAGATATATCACAGTCAGTTCCTATACCGAAAAAGGTAGAGGCTTCATCATGTGAAGGCTACAGAGAAATAAGTTTTATTTCCCATGCAGCAAAAGTTTTTCTCAGGATAATCAACAAAAAGATTGAGAGTAGGGAAAATGATTACTTAGGGAAGGATCAGTTTGTGTTTAGGAAAGGGAGAGGTACGCGTGATGCCATTGCAGTAATGAGATCACTAATCGAGAGGAATATAGAATACAATCAGGACGTATTTGCCTGTTACGTAGATTTCGAAAAAGCGTTTGATAGAGTGAATTAGGAAAAATTAATACGTGTATTGCAGAAAATAGGAATGGATTGGAGGGACAGGAGACTAATCCGCAACCTGTATATGTCTCAGATTGCTCAGGTGCGAGTGGGGAACGGAGAGTCCGGATGGGCAGTGCTAGGAAGAGGTGTAAGGCAGGGTTGCCCATTGTCACCGGTGCTGTTCAAAGTGTATGTAGAGGAAATGATTAAAGAGGCATGGGAAGAACTGGAGGTAGGAATGAAAGTCGGAGGGGAATTCGTAAAATCGTATTTCTGATGATCAAACTTAATACACCCGAAGTACTTTGGACCAAAATAGCAAAATAAATGTTGAAATAAAGAGGAGAATTATTATAGACTAAGAGGCTCACACAAAGAGTAGAGAATTTATGACAGGGACGTTTCATTAGGATGTTGAGAGACTCATGAGGCTTAACTATTCACGATGCAGAAATACAAGAGTAATAGCAAACAAATACGTTGAGTGCGGATTCTAAGAAAAGGCTCATCAAAACTTTGCTATGGAGCATAGTCATGTATGGCGCGGAAACATGGTCACTGAAGGAGGAGGATGGACGTAAGTTGGAGGCATTTAAAATGTGGGAGTAAAGAAGGAAGGTGTAGAGAAATATTTTAGGTGAAGTAGATGGAAAGAAAAAACATGAGGAATTTCTAGATATCATGGGAGAGGAGAGGTGATTGCTGGGAGAAATCATGAGGAGGCATGGAGAAATGGATGAAAGGCATGTTGATCGGCAATGGCAAAGATGTTAGGCATAAAAACAAGTAGCAAATATGGTATATGGGAATTGGAAGGAAGGGTGGTAGGAATGATGTACACGAGGATAAATAGGGTAATTTTTGATTAAACTCCTTGCCCATATTTACTTAGAAGAGAGTGATAGGTTCTTCCTTCCAAAACCTACGTTTCCCAGTAGAATACAAATTTAATTCAAACACAAAAAGGTGTTTATTTTTGCAATTAGTTGTATTTTTCCAATTTTTTGTCCAGACCAATTGTCGTTGGTTTATTGCCTCCGCAGCCTCCGTGGTCAGAAGTGCCAGGGGCTCGACTTTGCGTCTCCCTGGGCGGAAATCGTGCTCATACTGTGGCAACACTCTTTTGTTTTCAAAGGAGGTTTTCATTCTTCCTACTAGTATTATTTCAAACCATTTGTCAAGGTTACTGATGAGGATTATGGGTCTATAGTTTTCCGCTTTCTTCGCGTCCTTTCCAGGTTTTGGCAACATGACAATAGTCATTTTCCTTCACTGTTTTGGGTGATTACCCATGGTGTTCATCCCATGCCCTTTTCATCATGGTGTTGAATATTTTGAGGATAGCCGGGTGGCACGATGGGGGATATTTAGTTTGCCGGCTTGTGATTCCGTCTTCTCCTGGAGCAGTGTTTCTCAAAGACCTTGCGTATACAAGGCCGTCTTCACCGATGCTTCCCGTTATGTCATCCTGTTGTGGATCTGTGTTCGTTGTAGGCTGCAAGGAGTAGGTTATTTGGCCAGGTGGTCATCTACTTTCTGGACCTGGTCTTCATGGAACAAGTTATCCTCCAATTCGTGGCATATCTTGTTCAGCATCCGGCGGAATTCTTCTGCCTTCTCCTCAAGAAGGCCAATCGGTGTTCCCTCTGATCCGACTGGATAAATTATCGATGTCTTCTTACCTATATCATGTGTATATAAATACACTTATTTATATATACATACGCCCGATGATTTTTTAGGGTAGAATTTATGTAAAATACCTTGTTCAGAGAAAGGATCAAAAGATTTTTACATAAAACTTTACCAGTTACACATGCCAACGTTTTTTAACCGTAGAATCCCAGAGGTTCGTCATAATTGCAGCTTAATAATTTATGCAATTAATTTCACTGTAGTATACAGTTTCTTCTTACACAATGTCATCCTGTCTTCTACTAAGCACATTGCCAATTTCACAGTTTTAAACAGACTCAATGATAGTTTCAATTTTAACTTTTTGTCAAGGTCTTTTCATTTACAAATTCTAGAAATCGACGGCCTTTTCATTATTTCCGCCGGTTTTAGGTCATGAGTTGGCTCCTAATAAAATGTATTACCTATTCAAGTGGCAGTTTGTGTCAAATTATAAATCCGGTATGGAAAATTGACTTTTGATATTCCTATCGCTTATTTTCTCGCTAAATTAAAATCAGTATTGTTGAAACAATAATCCCTTGTGTCTTGTGAATTACATGTTGTGCTCCAACAGTAATGCAATTCAATTTCCCGCGTCGCTTCCATTGATTGGAGTAGGATATGATTATTTGAAAAAGGTGAAAAGAAAGCTAAGCTTTGCCGAAAAACCAATTTTTGTGCTTCACAAGCTGAGAAAGCGGCAGGACGTCAGTTATTGTAAACCTCTGCGCTGACCGTTTCATGAAACAAATAAAATAAACGATCGCGCAACGATACACGATTATTAATATTTATCCTAAACTGAAAAAATCTGTTCAGAAGACTAACAAAGTGATTCGTGAGACTTGCAGGGACTGTGTTCTGTTCTACTCACAAGTTCCGAGGTGGTTCAAGGCATTTAAGGAGAGCTGTGAAGAGGATCACGACGAACAACGGTCTGGGGAGTCGTCCACCAGCAAACCCGACAACAATGTGGCTCGTGTTCAACAATTGTTGGACTCTAACCGTCAATTAAGTATCCAGATGGTTATAAATGAACTGAAATTGTCTGCTGTTGTGTTTCGCATTGTCACTGAGGATTTAGCGATGAGGAAAATGTGCGACAAGCACGTGCCCCAGGTGTTTGCCACAACAAGCTACGAGTCCGTGAGTTTCTGGCCAAACACCAGGTGCCAACACTGCCCCACCCCCCTATAGTCCTGAAGTGGCCCCAGTAGACTTCTTTTTGTTCCCTCTGATTATGGCAGCCCTGAAAGGAACCCGTTTTTTGTCCATAGAAGAGATCCAATCAGCTGTGTCGAAGACCTTGCAAAAGGTACCCGAAGACGCCTTCCAAGGCGCGTACTGGTCATGGAAGAGTCGCTAGAAAAAATGTGTAAAGGTCCAAAAAGAGTCTTTGAAGAACTTTAAAAGTATATGCAACTCTGTTTAATCTAATACTTTTAAAAAATAATTGCTTACTTTTGGAAGGAACACGGTATTATCCAGTCCATTATCATTTTTTTTAAGATTTAACAACTTAAGATCGTGGTTGGAAATGAATTTACTATAATCTGCATTTATTAAATCCATTTTCTCCTTCCTCCATTCACGAATCATTCCTTTGGTCGGGGATGGGTCAAAATGCCTTTCGGCTTCCTTGTTTTCGTGTCCTGAAATGTATTTTCACCTTTTAATGAAACACTGCTTAACAATCTTCTTTCTTAAGATCCCATTAGGCTATGCTAAATTCACCATTTTTATACAACGCTTAGTTTCTATTAGTCTGTTGATATTATCGACATTTGTTTCAAAAGCAACCAGATTCTATGCATTTGCGAAACTCTCTCAATACTTAAGGTTGAATGCCTGTAGACTCCGAGTTTATCGGAACAGGTTCGCTGTATATTATATGTATCAGTGGAGGTGCGACGTCCACATTAGCCAAACACATATTAACTTTCGCAGCACCACATTATGTGAGATGTAACTGAAAGCAATACGAAATGTGTTGAAAAATAATGAGAATTTTTATTTTTCGAACAATAATATTTATTTATTCTTATACATTGATGTTGTCACCTTCAAAAGTAGTCCCCATTGGAGATTATGCACTTGTGCCAGCGCTTCTTTCAATCCCCGAAACACTTTTCAAACTCGATCTTTGAGATAGCCTTTAGTCCTTTCAGCGATGTGCTTTTTATGTCATCTACGGCTGTAACACGACGGGCCTTCAAGGTTCTCTGAATTCTTGGAAATAGTAAAAAGTCACACGGAGCCATATCTGGCGAATATGGAGAATATTGTTTTTGGCCAAGAATTCACGAACAAACAATGAAGTGTGAGCTGGTGCATGCTGTGGTACAAAAGCTATTTTGGAACGAATTATGCTGCCACGCGTTTCATACCCAAAACATTGGAAAAAATGTCATTGTATGTTCGAATTGATATGCCAACATCATCAGCGACTTCTCTAATTGTGATTCGGCGATCGTTCATAACCATTTCTTTCACTTTTTCCACGTTTTCATCGATTGTTAATGTGCTGTGGCGTCCAGGGCATTCGTCATCTTCAAGGTCTTCACGGCCTTCTTGGGAACGCTTATAGCACTCGTAAACTCTTTTTTTACTCATAGCAGACCCACCATAGGTGTTTGTTAACATTTCACACACTTTGTTACACTTGATTTCATTTTTTATGCAAAATTTGATGCAAATTCTTTGATGCATTTCTTTTAACAAACGAAAATCTCCGAGCTCATAAAACACGTCTAACCTTAGTGGCTGTCACAGACAAAGTGCACAATGAAAACAGCTGAAAGTTTTATCATACTTCAGGGGCATGTCTGCCAAGATAATAAAAAAATGTTTCACAATCGGACTCTCAAAGCCCGCGAAATGAAGAAATTCTCGTTATGTTTTGAACACACCTCGAACATTGCAACAATATACGATATATTTTTAAATTTATAAGGGAATATTATCAACGAAATATTACAACTTTGTTCCTTAATACTGACGGAAACAGTGATACTATCGGAATAAGTAATAAGTAATGACAGCCACGCCTGATGCAGGAGAATGTAAGTTGTTCCCAAATAAAATCAAGCCAAGATTTCCCCATTTATCCTTGATGTTATGCAAACCTGCGATTCCCACGTGTACCGCAGGTTTGCATCACGTTCAAAAAGAAGTTAGTGTTCACATACAAGCCTCATAAAAGCACATAAAAATTCTGTTATAATGGATAATTATCATTAATTAACAGAAGATTCAGTTTGCACCCTTAGAGACGAAATGGGTAAAATAATAAAATATATTCAAATTATTCTTTGGATATGCATATGAACTGTGTGAATCCAAATAATATACGTGTATAACAATCCAAAAAGTTACGATACACAAAGGGAAAATACATCCGATAATGATTATCTTGGGCCATGAATAAAAAGATAAAGCATGATACATAGCAGTCTACCAAAAAAGATAAAGCATTAAAGAATATGGAATTTAATAAATCTGTGGAAATAGATAGCATTCCTACTGAACAGTTTAAAGTTGTCAGAAAACAGGGAAGGAGTTAAGGAGAAGGTGCATTAAATTCGTAAAGCAAATACAAGTAAAGCTTTTAATCGGTGAGGTGAGAATTTGAGGCGAGAATTAAGAGAATTAATGTAGATAAGAAGTTTTCGATATTTAATACATAGAGCGACACTGATATTAAGAATTTTATTTGCTTTCACACTCAACATTAGAAAAAACAGGGCACCATTAATTGCAGAGTTATTATTATACAGAATTAGCTATAATTCAAATGCTTTAATGAATGCAGGTAAAAGAAATCATTTCACATATTCCACCAGACAGAAAGAGATAATTCAAAGGAGTTTAAATAAAAGAGGCTCTCATTTCAATCTTTTAAGGTTTTTTTGATTTACTTAAAGCTGTTTTTATCATTTATTAACTGAAAAATGGACTACTAAAATAATTCTACTCTCTGACAATGCGAATAATTTGTGTCATAGCGTTGGAAGAAAATATATTACCAGCATTATGTTATTATAAAATGGGTGTGTTCATGATTCGGAAGTTGAAGAATTCATAGAATATCACTGTGAAAACAGAGACTGTGGTTATAGAACACAGAAATACGACGGCAATACCAGGAGTATTGGACGTAATTAAGGGTAGAAGGAAGCATGCAATTTTAAAAAGAGTTCATGTGAGAGCTGGATGTCAGATTGTGTTTCCTGAGAGTAAAAATGAAGTTTACCAATGTTCTGTTCTTGATTACCCAAATATACCTTAAACGGCAGGGTGTAATAAGGGTAATAATAAGAATGGATTCCACCTATGCTATAATTTTAGGTACCATTTGCTTATACTATCGATTTTATCCCCTTCAAAGTTGCTATGCAATTATTCCATCTTCTTTTCCACTGTTTAATGCACAATTGGAAGTCCTCGGCAGTTAGGCTTTTTAGTTGTCTCGTCGTTTCTTGCTTCATTGTGTCCACATTTCGCAGTAATGTCCCCCCAACACGTCCCGGCCCACCATCATCATCCATAGAGTCTTGTCGGCCATTTATGAAACGTCTAATTCACTTGAAAATGCATGTTTTCTTCAGAGCATTATCACCGTAAACAGCTGTCAACATTTTAGTAATTTCTTGATACCTCTTACAGTATTTCACCCAAACCGTTGGCATTGATTCGATGCTCCGTGATTTCGTCAATTTCCATTTACGACAAACAGTAAAAAAAAAGGACAACAGAAACTAACATAACTGGCACCGTACGCACAGCTCTACGATCCGCCAAGCACAGATTGTTCATTCGGTCTCAGGCAACTAGCGCCCATAGCGGGCGGGGCTATAGTCCGCCGCCGTCATGTCCGACAGATTGCACCAGTTTGCGTACTTATCGTTCGAACTACTTATGCAGTCCATTTTAATGGAATATGAGTGAACTAATATATAGTATCATATTATGTTTATCTTTCAAACACTTTTGCAATGTTGCATATGAATGACAGATACTTCGTGCTTCTTACAACATCTTTTTCTGCTGATTAACATTTATTCTCCTTGCAGATAACTTCCTTATTTCCACAATGTAGGTTAGGTGACTCGGGAGATGGATATGTATAAGTAACCCAAAAAGTCCTTTGGCTAAGGTCCTATTTGGAACCCTCTTTAATATACCTTCGACGAAAAAGTAATGAAAAGTGGAGTCAACTCCTGAAAACTTAAAGTGAAATGGGAATTGCCACAGGGAATTATATTCGCTGCTCAAGGGCACTTCAAATGTCGACTTTCGAGAGCTTTGGAGGAGTCTTGAGATCGGAGTCGTGATTCTCAAATTTTAATTCTTTAGGATCCAAAGTTTTCAGGAAGATTTGTCGATCGGCATGATCGGTTGCCCCGCGGGAACGACGCCGTGACTCGGTCACCAATTCCAAATGAACCCACCTCAACCCCGAATTGCTACCCCGCATTTGGTTACTCGGGCATGAAACGGGAATTCCCGTCAAGGCAGAGGTCATATTCAGGGGTTATTTATTTTGCGGTTATGTCTCTCAATTCATATTTATTATCTGGGGTGGCAGGTCTATCGACTCTCATTCCGCTTCTTCCTTCACATGAAGTGAACTCCTTTGTCCAGGATGTCTGTTTATCCCAGAATGCCTTACCCACACATGCAAATCTTAATTAATGGCGAGCATTTGGGATTTCAGTTTTTCGTTGGGAAGGACTTCTAAGTCACTCAACGGAAAAAGAACAAAACTGGCGTACGAGATGATCCTGTCCAGTGAGTGAGCGTGACTGTCTAGTGTGGAGGGCTTTAGAAGTGATCTCAAAACTTTGACGCACGGCGCTGATTTATGGGCTAACCCTTCGCAAAGAGATTAGCACGTAGCTTCAGATAGTAGTATGTCCGCCTCCATATTAATGAGAGTAAATTTTTGACACGATTCCTGAATTTTTATTTTAAATATAAAGAATAAAAAGTTGAAGAACGATTTATCATATTAGGTATTGTGAAATATTTAAGGTATTATGCGTTGTGTTAAGACTTTGATGTTAAACAAATTAGAATGTGAAGCTTTCCCGTCACATTGCGTGTAGTATTTCTTCTCTCGGGAGTCTCCCACCGTGCGGCAAGAGTCTCCGCCCTGGCCGTAGTCTGGGCGCTCAACACGGTCATCTCCTTCAGAGTAAGTTTTCGCTCTTAACCTGAGGATTCCCTCTCGCTCGGTGGAAGAAAACCTGAGAAGAATTCCCACGTTGAAGTGAAACAGTGTGCGATGCCTGAGTTTTGAACCTGAAACTTGATGCCTTCCGGTCACACAGAGGAGGTAGCTATAGAATATAAAACTACATGATGATAATAATAATATTAATTAAAAATCTGTGTCAAATGGAAGCAGTCCTATTGTTTACGAGCTTCTTACGATTTCACGAATAAGTTACGATATTATTGCGAAATAATTCATCATTAATATTGAAATCAATATTCTACTAATACCTTAAAATGAACTACATATCGACATAAAATATCAGCTAACAGTTTCAGGCTTAACTTTGTGGAATTCCTTCATGGTGAGGGTAAAAGAAAGAGAAAAGAAAACTTTGCACTTCCACACACTTTTAATATAACACGGCGGTGCCGGGATGCCTGGATGTTATATTACAGAGACGAAGGAATGATGACGTACGTCTCATCCTGCTTAGGAAAATCTGCCATAAACAAAGATTCATGCAAATTACTCCTTCATACTATATATTCGCGAAAAACACTTTAGAACAAATTTTTAAGTCAGCAACACGGGGTCACACTTGATATCTTCGGCACTTCTACCCCCGAAATGAAACAAACAATGAAATAGTGGATCAATTCGTACAGTTTACCGTAAGTGGATGCGCACTTCGATCACAATTCCATAGGCAAGAAGTATAGCGGCTGATTGAAAACTATAAGGTAAGTGGGATAAAGGCAATAATAGAGGGAAATATAGTAAACGACCAACAGTGCATTCTTTCAGACGTAAAATGGAAAATTTAATAAAGACAGCGTAATAACGCAAATATTTTAAACAGGTTTTTCCAGAGCCTCTACAACAAAGACACAAACGCACCAAACTATCCTCCACACCCACCCGAGGAACATATGAGCGATATAACACTGTCCAAGAAGGATATAGAACATCTGCTCCGAAGTATTCAAGCAAAAAAAGCACCTGATCTGGAAGAAATAACTGCTAGAATATTAAAGGAATTAGCCAAAGATATTGCCCCAATTTTAGAAATAATTTTTCTAAAATCTATAGAAGGCTCAGTACCTCGCGATTGGAAGCTAGCCCATATAACACCCATCTATAAAGGTGGCGATAGGAATAAAGCAACTAATTATCGACCCATTTCCTTAACATCACCTCTTGTACAAAATTAGAACACATTATCGTCAGTATTAATATGAGATTTCAAGATAGTAGAAATATACTAAGCCTCAACGAGTACGCAATTCAATAGAGGATAGAGGAGAGAGGAGCAGATCTTGGAAAACAGAATTAGATCTTTTCATTCACGATATACTTAGCTCGGAAGAAAACAAACACCAGTTGATGCAGCATTCCTATATTTTAAAAAAAGCCTTCGATAAATTCTCTCACAATAAACTGTTACAGAAACTTAAAGTCTATAGTATCAGTGAAAAAATAATAAAATGGATTAGAGCCTGCTTGTCAAATCGAAAACAAATGGTACTCATCGATAGGTTGTGCTCAACAGATATATACTTCGGGCATCTCCCAAATAAGTGTAATAGGACCACTTCTATACATAACACAGGCCTACAAAAAAAAATTTTTTTTTGGTGCCGGGAATCTCTGTGTTGATTTCAACTATATTTGTAGAGCTGAATCCAAATACGAAATCCGTTTTTATTTAACAGCTCTACTTTTTAGATATGGCACATCTTACGATTAGTTCTTTTAATATTTGATATATTCCAGAAAATAATTTTCAAAGTTAAATAAATCTATAAGTATACATGGGAATATATGGTAAAAGAAAATAGGAAAAATATTACAGACTTTGTGAAACGTCCATACTTGGAATATTTTGGTGTTAAGCTTGGTGACCAAGATAAAACATGGGCACCGCATTTTGTGTGTAAAACATGTACTGAACATCTGTGGCAATGGACAACAAGACAAAGGAAAAGTCTAAAATTTGGTGTGCCAATGGTGTGGAGAGAACCTGCGAACCATATTGACGACTGTTATTTTTGCATAGTTAAATGTTTCGGGAATTAATCGAAAAAATCGCCACAAGTGGACATATCCAGATTTGCCTTCAGCTAGACGCCCGGTACCCCATTCAGAAGAAATACCGATCCCAATATTTCAGACGTTACCAGATATATCTAAGGAAGAATTTGAGTTATTTGAAAACATTTCTCATTCTATTGACGATAGTGGCAGTGACTACGAGGGGATATGACCATTCATCAACTATTTAATCAAGATGAACTAAGCGATCTTGCAAGAGAGCTGAACTTATCGAAGGAAGCATCCGAACTACTAGCATCAAGACTGCATGAAAAGAATTTACTGCAACCCGGTACAAATATGAGTTTTTATCGCACAAGGAAAAAGGATATGCTACCCTTCTTTACTCAAGAAGACAATCTTACATTTTGTTTAGACGTTAAGGGTCTTTTGGAAAAAATGGGACTACTACCACAATATGTTGCTAGTGATTGGCGTTTGTTTGTTGATAGCTACAAGCGTAGTTTAAAATGTGTACTTCTTCACCATGGTAACAGGTTTGGCGCAATACCAATCGCTCATTCAACTAAAATGAAAGAAGAATACGATACAAAAGCATTGGTCTTACAGAAGATAAAATACCAGGAACATCGCTGGGTGATTTGTGTAGATTTAAAAATGGTGAACTTTCTTCTTGGGCAGCAAAGTGGCTACACAAAATAGCCTTGTTTCTTGTGCCTCTGGGATAGCAGGGACAGACAAAACCACTGGATTAAGAAGGAGTGGCCTAAGAGAGAAAACTTGGTTGTTGGGAAAGAAAACATCATTGCTGAATCTTTAGTTGAAAGAGAGAAAATCATCTTACCGCCTCTACATATTAAACTAGGCCTATTGAAGCAATTTGTAAAGGCTCTTGACAAGGATGGACCATGCTTCGGCTACTTAAGACTAAAGATGCCCCATGTAAGTATTGAAAAACTTAAAGCTGGTATTTTCAAGGGGCCACAAATCAAACAACTTACAAAGGATCCTTCTTTTGTCGAATCAATGAATGAGATTAAAAAAATTAGTTGGATGTCATTTTTTGAGGTCATAAAAAATTTTCTAGGAAATCACAAAAGTGAAAATTATATTGAGCTGGTAAACATTATGCTCAGTAACTTCAAATCACTTGGATGTAATATGAGCACAAAAGTTCACTACCTACACAGCCACTTAGACAATTTTCTTGGAAATTTAGGAGACACAATTGAAGAACCACGTGAAAGATTTCACCAAGATATAAAAACGATGGAAGCCCGCTACCAAGGAAGATGGGATAACCATATGATGGCAGATTACTGCTGGTGCTTAAAACGAGACTGTTTGAACAAAGTGCACTCAAGAAAATCGCGCAAAAGAAGCTTCCGATGTGTTGAGTGATGTTTTATGTATTTTTTTCTTTTCAATTTGTTTTATTACATTAAAAAATTTTAGTATTTGTGTTCAATTGTATTGTAAAATTCTGTTGTGTTTGTGGGTGATTTTACAGCCCTAGAAATAAATCAAGTCTTTATATTTAGTGGGTTTTATTATTAATATAATATTACCATATCATCATGTAGAAGATTTTTTACGTACGTAACAACATATCTATATCTTGAAAACTATTGCTGATAGGAAAAAACTAGTGTCAAAATTGGATTCAGCACCCCAATTGTTCTTTAAATCAACATTAAAAGCTCCGGCACCAAAACCACTGTTGGCCTGTGTAATATACATTAATGACTTAAGCAGTTAGAAGCAATCTCAGATTATTTGCTGACGACGTGGTAGTATACAGGGATATAAGGAGCCAACTATATCGCCAGCTACTCTCTAGAGACTTAGATACAATCTCAGGTTGGTGCAAGGAATGAGAATTCATGCGTAATATAGAGGAATACGCAGTTTTGAAATTTTGGAACAAAGAAAGTGACGAACAGGATATAAACTATGAAATGGAGGCTTCAGTAATTAAGGAAAATAGAATTTATTTATTAGAGGGTTAGATCTAACACCACGCCTTTCATGGGGAGCACATATGAAGACAATATGCGGATACGCTTTGGAAATTGGACCGTATCTAGAAATAATATTTAAGAAGTTCACAAGGTTCCGAAAGATTGGAAAACGGCTAACTTAACACCAATATTTAAAAATGGAGACAAGAGGAACCGAGAAATTATTGGCCCAATTCATTCACATATGTTTTGTGCGAGATTATGTAACATATAGCTGCTAGCTCGAACCTGAGGCACCTCGACAATCAGGAGGTATTAATAAAAAATCAGCACAGTTTCCAAAAAGGTAGATCCTGCGTGACACGACTTGCGTTTTTTGATAATGATATGCCTACTTTGAAAGAGAGCAATAATCCAGCACATGCAATGTTTCTATATTTTAAGAGGGGCCTTCGACAATGTATCGTAGAATTATATACTCGCAAAGCCATAGGATATGGTAACTTTAAATATATCTGGAGTGGAATTAATGACTTTTTGAATGGTCGGTTATTAAGAATAGTGATAGATGGGACTAGCTCGAATGCAGTAGAAGTTACTTCAGGGGTTTCCCAGGGAAGTGTTATCGGATCTCTTTCATTCCTACTGTACGTTAACAACATTGACTCCGCTGTCACTAGTTAGGTACGTTTATTTGGCGACGATGCAGTGGTTTACCGTGATATCCGTGAACCTGAGGACATAGCAGCTTTGTTAGGTGACCTTAATGCATAAAACGAAACATAATTATTAGATTTCAACTTAAAAAATTGCGTATTCTTACATTTTTGGAAAAAGATCAACTCCCATCCGAGCAACTACTGCATCGGGAACACCGAAATGGAATGTGCAGACCCAATTAAATACTTAAGTGTTACTCAACTCATGATCACTCTTGGGTGAAACACATTCAGGGTATGTGTGGACAAGCTTACAAAATATTAGGATTTATTAGAAGTGTGATGGGTAAATGTGATGACAAAATCAAAGACAAGCGTTATCTGTCGTTGGTTAGGGCTCATTTAGAATATGCTTCTAGCATATGGTATCCTCGCGATGTTAGATCAATCGCCGAATTGAATCGCTTGCAGCGTAGAGGAGCTAGGTTTTTGGAACGTTGCTATGATATACTTGGTAGCGTGTGATAAATATTAGAGTAGCTAGGCTGAGAATCACTCACTGAGCAAAGGTTAAATTACAGATTGATGCGCTTGCATAAATTGGAAGGAGATCTCTTTAGCAGTGAATTTGAAAATGTATTGTTACCCACATCGTACTACGGTAGGAGAAATCATTTCAATAAAATTAGAGAGATTCACTGTAGAACGGATAGATTTAACATGCCATTTTTCCCAAGAACAATAAGGGAATAGAATACAATTTTCCAACCGCGCTAATTCGGGTCAAAATTTGTCTGGTGTCTATACACCTCCTGCCACACACTCAGGCGGTGGCTTACAGGGTGTATATAAATAAAACAAGCCCCAGGTATCCCCAAGACTCCTTTGCATTAAAGCCGCGAGTTCTTTGCCGCTTTCTATCCCTAATAACATTATACAGCGCGGAATCTACCCGTGTGTGTTATTCCCCTCCTCACCAAGCCACTCAGAATGACAGTCCCCATCTGTTCGACATCACTCAGGAGATAAGATCTCCAATTTAGAGAGGGATGATCGAAGACTTGAAGGATACACTTACCAATCTCTTTCTTTGAGAATATAAAGGCAGATTCAAGGGATACATCTCACGACTCGAGTTCATTATCATATTTTCCACAAACGATAAGGGATCAAAATACGAGTGGAGTCTAGCAGGGTATACAAATAAATAAATAAGTCGTAAGCCTTTGATTATGAAAAAATAATCGCTGGTCTCGGATATTTGACTTGAAAAATAACGGAAAGCAATCCAATGAAAGGGTTCATCAAATTTGAAACACACATTTTTAGCGTTAGATAAGCAATAGTTTATTGTACAGAAAACCTTCCATTATAAATACAATAATAAATCGTTAAATAAGTAGAAGAAACTAACAGGTTATAATTAAACAGCTATTATTCTTCTGAAAAAATACGCATACACCCCTTCAGGCACACAAGCGGCACAGAACATAAGAGCAAGATGCAATAGAAGGAATTGCTATCTATATTTATTTTTGTTGTACGTGAATCATACGCGATACACGATTTTGAAATAATACTTAAAAATTAAATCCTTAAAGCAACAGTTTTGAAAATCATACAAATTAAATATTAATCATACGCAAAATCACATAAAAGCACGTTTACTGAATATTAAATTATATATTGAAAATATATTTCTCTTTAAAATATTAGTTATATTTATGCTGGTTCATAAGTCTATCTTTTGATTGGATTCGTACACTTCTATTTAGAAGGGTCCTCAAATCAAATGGTCTTCAAAAGGGCCACAAAGAAAGAAAAGGCTCCGTCGAAAGGCCAATTTTTTTACAAAAAAAGGACCGAGGAGAAACCGCAAAAATAAAACCAGCTGCTTATGCCACACTCTTAGATCTATCGCGGTCGTGGTACAAAATATAAGCAGACTGCTACGAAAGCATAATGTGGTAACTAGGTTATCCACAAGGAAGAAAATCCCTAAACATAAGGATCGGAGCCCCGACCTCAAGAACAAAGCAGTGTAGGGGATAAAGTGTTCACATGGGGAATCCTGCGTCGGCCAAAGAGGGGTCCTGTCGAGGAAGGGTCGCTATTCGCCGAGAATCATAAGAGAGTCAGTAACAATGATGAAGCAACCTTGAACACTTCGACCGTGAGGGCACGCTTCAACACGTTTAGTTCGACGAGGAAAAGGGTGATTTGGCCTCAGCAAAGAATAGCCAATCAAGGAGCCCGAGGAAAGCCAAACACTGGTGCATCCAATCGCCCGAGCGCTCCAGCCGGCATGCTTCATAAACGTATAACGCCCGAATTTCGGGGATTAGCGGGTTTCCCTCCGTCCGTGGGCTAGTGCTACTCACGATGAAAATGATGCTAGGTATCCCACCATCGCGATAAACTTTGTATAGCCAATGTTCTTTCCCTCCGACCGCGAAGATGAACTTATTCCCAAAACCGGGATTTTGCTTATTTTTTACATAGTCTGCATGATTACTGCTATTGTCTTCTTGAGTGCATACATATACGATCGCGGAGTAAATGCCTTTATAATTTTAAAAAACTTAACCGCTTCTGTTGTATTCTACCATTTGAGGAGGAAGAAAGCTTCACAAAACAGAAAGTAATTCTCAAAGTGACATATTTGTATTTTTTATTATTATGGACATCGAATAATGGGATTAGCCCTCGGTATCTCTGTCATCCATTTTTCATGCCTTTCCTCGGTTTCCCCCAACGGCCGTCTCACTTTCCCTCTCACCATGGCTGGAACTTCAACGATGCTCTTCCTCTCCATCGGTTTATTCCCTCTCCACACCCTCATCTCGTAACCCCCTACAATCTACTCTTAACCTCTTTCCTCATATACGACACTAAATACTACATAAACACAAAGGATATTTTGAAATAAAGTATCATTCACTCCACAAACCCTCTTACCTTCCTCCACAGAACACGCCTATCTTCATCCCACAAGTAATCAGCATTGTCCTCTCCGTCAGTATCTTCAACCATTCATGCCATTCAACCAGCCGACTAGCATTGCTTTACCACTCAGCATTATTTGCACTCAACTGCAGCATTATATTTCGATTTTTCCAGATAATCTTCTCTTCCCATCGCCCATGCTTAGTATAACTTCGTTTGTTTTACTCTGCGTTCATTTTATTGCGTCCATTCTCCTTCACTCTCACATCTCATTGGCCTCTGGTCTACGCCTTTCCTGTTGCCATAGCGACGGATTTGTTATCTTCTGCCAAGCTTTCTGTATTCATTAGTTGACGGCCACCGCGTTAAGGTAAAATTGTTAATACCTTTTGCACTACACACCACTAGACTCTTATAACACCAAATAACATGGCATAATATATACCCATACTCTAATGACACATTTAAATAGACCCAAATTTAGTTCTATATAGTATACTTTCTACCTCTCTTAGTTTCACCAAAAATGCATACTTTCTTCCTACCTTCGTCTCCTTTTTCCCAGTATTTTAAACAATATGTGCGCATCGTTCTCCAATGGATCATTGCCTCTCAGTATCTCCTGATTCCTCTTTTCTTGCAGTCTTCTAATTAATCAGAGAGAGGCGTCTCTGTCCCCCGACCATGTCCACAACTTCATCGTTTGTTTTTTCTTTCATTTGCTTCATTTTTCCATTCTTCTTCACACCATCGCCTCAAAGGACTGTCCTTTAGCCTCAAATACCAAGTTTTCGCGCCACACAAACCTACATTTCAAATTGAAGTGTTACTCCATTTTTTCGGAATTATTTCCATAGGGTCCCGACTCCCTCATGTTTGTAAATGCACCTTCATCTAACGGAAATCTTTTGATAATGTCCTAATCACTCTGAGTGAAACTGTGGCACGTAGTTTTATGTGTTCAAGGAAATATCTTAAATCAATTTTATGTGCAAACATTATTCCATAGATGATGCTTAACACATTTGTGAAGCCACCATCCAAACATTTGGTGCTACAGTGAGGTCATCAAAATATCATAACATTATTTTACAGTTCCTGAAACTGCGCATAACACCACGCGCAGCCTCATTTGAGTGCACTTTTTTGATACCCTTCATGTCTTTGTTGAATAATTCTATAATTAAATGAAGAGAAGTGTGAATTTATTCCTCATACTCAAGTATCCGGAATAGTAACGATTTATTTCTGGCTGAGATAGATCCCCAAATCATCGACGAATGGCTCAGGGCACAAATTGCCCACTACAAATGCCGACACATAGATCTCCTCTGCTCTTTCTAAATCCCTGCGTTTCCACTCCCCCGCCCTCCCTCCCTTCCCTCTTCCGCGAAACGCTCCTCATCCATTTCAATTCACCACACCCTGTCAAGCCCATCTTCCCCCCTCACCCCCGCTCCTTTCCCCCAATCCTCCCCTCCGCTATAATTCACAAAATAAAAGAGGCAGATCTTTTTCTCCCCTTCGCCGCTGAGAAGACTTTATCTACTCCCCTCAAGTCGACAATTAGTGGAATATATATTAAAAAGGATAGCGAATAAAACTCTTCTCTTCTCACGGGAAATCCTCCGGCCCGGTCTTCGGAATCCAGCAGTCTAACTCCAGAGCGCCGTAGAGACGCAGTAATGGACGCTGATTGCGTGGCAAATAATAGTTAGTGATTTAACACCCACACCGACGCGGAACGCGGCGCCACTTGGCGTTTACCCATTTTCCCATTGCAGGTACAAGCAAATATTGCGGGATTGCCTCAACCCAAGGCTCAAAGCAAGTACCCGGTGATAGTTTTTGTAGCGATGTAGCAATCAGAACTTATAATTAAGTTATGGTTTGAAGTTTAAAGAAACCGCCAGAGCTGGCGCAAAAGCAGTATTTTTAAGGAGTTCACTTGTTCCTGCAAACGCAGTCGCGAGAAAATTTCATTGAAAAATAATTTCCCCGTCCAAGATTTGAATTTCGATCCCGTACTTTCCGGCAGCTAAATTTGGAAAAACTTCACAATGAACGCAGCCTGAAATTTCTCGTTCGCTCTCCTCTATTCTTCTTTTATGTTTGACTTTATGTATGACTTTAACCTTGGGGACTGTGGCAGATAGGGAATACTTCTTTGAATTTTATGTACCCCAATCCCCCATAATACCCTCTCCTTACAAAATCCTTCATCTACATCTACATAATACCCCGTAAGCCACCCCAGGAGCATGTGGCGCGTGCTGTTAGGTCACCACCCGTATAAGGGAACAAAACCAACAAATTCATCCAAAGATATACCCACAGTGGCGTATACATTCATGGAAAAATCCTTTCATTCTACGCGCCGGCATAAACATATACTATCATCTAATAAATAATTGCACCTTAGTGAGAAATTTATCCAATAAAGTGCAAGGACATGCAACATACAGCGGTCTCCTTAGACACAGCTAGGGAATGTAACCCATCGCTGCAGGTAGCGGGAGGGTCCCGCCACGGAGATTGACGAGGGATGGAAGGGGGAACTTAAAAACAGAAAAGGCAGCAAGCAATACTGTAGAGAGGACTACATTTTTTAACGGCATTCTAATGCGGTCATGGGGAAAGAGAGAGTGGAGGAACGTATCTGGTTCAAAAGCACTTGGTTGGAAATCGAGGGATCCAGATCCGACTGCTGGTCGCGGTGAATGATGCGAAAAAATATCGCGCATTTCTTTCAAATGGTGTGAGTCTTTGGGATCCCTGTGGATCTCATTACCAGTTACGTATTCATTGTGCGAAATACTCTGGGCGATTTCCACTGCAGTCTTTTACGAGTCTGGCAGATGCTCCTATTTTGTTCACTTATGAGTCAATATCATACGGGATAAATCCCAATTTCTCGCCACATATTCCGAAAGTACTATCAGCAGCGACTACGAACACCTTCTCTTCACTCCTTCATTACTGCATATTCCGATCAAACGTATCGCTCTTTCGAGTCGCCCCCACATGTGTTGGTTGCGTGGGTGTCTTTCCTATCACTCCACCGATTATCGAGGGGTTCGGGTTTGAATCCCGGTCAAGACAAATGATGCTTTCGACTCTAATATTTCCTGTGCTGTTAGCTTAATTCTCAGCCAATGCATTTGTTTAGCCGACGGAATGGGTGAAAAATTTCTCTGATGGCACCAAATGAGATTGGATCCGCTGATTCTTTGAGAAGACACTGCCTACAGCACGTAGGTGAATTGGTGTCGGTAAAACATGAAAGCGGAGGAAGCAATAAAAATCCCGAGATCACTTTTATCAGAAGCGAAACTATTTTCCAATTGATACCCGATTGGATTTTTCCTTCATCTATATCGATCTCGTGGGTTCCATCACCTCTGGATGTTTCCCGGTTTTTCACCACGCTCGTAGCCTAGACAAGCAAATAAATTTGCCAGCACTCCGGTGGCATCTTCGTGCTGGTATGTGCCTGCAGTACAGTTCAAAATATAAGTTTCATTCCTTAATTTGTCAGTACAAACAAAGCAAACATATTACATGTCAATTTCATTTTTCCATGTAAAAAGAAACGATGTCAATTAATAAAACTGAGAAAAGAATCTCTATAGCTGCGACAAAACATGATGGATTAGCAGATACGAAAGTGCCTCCTAGACTTGTTCTAAATTACTCACTTTGCTCGCTCCTATTTTATATGTAGATGCATTTTTGTCATTTATTCTTATCCAATTATCTGTTAAATCTTAATTCTAATTTTATTTAGTCTAAGACAAGAGTAGTACAAACAATTAATATTGATGCAGTAGTGTATATTTAAAGATCATCAGAGCACTTCTAATTACGTAATGACGTCCTGTGATGATATCATGTTATTCGACACAGTCGTATTTATGAGCTTGCAATGCACACAAGAGCGTACAATCTAATCTACCGTTTCACTGGATACCGCCTGACTTAATTCAAACCGCACGTAGCGCCCACGGACACCGTTCCTTCCAAACGTACTTCGGAGAATTATTGATTATCCCCCAAAAAATTGGAAAATATTTCTTTTTCAAGGAGTTTCACGCAGGAATGAAAGAAAAGAATGCTGTAAAACATTCGCTAGAGGTTTTATTTACCTTTCCCTGAAATTGAGCGACTTGCTCCGTGCGTTCCATTTTTTAGCTCTAAAAATATTACTCGCAACAGATAGATTTCTGAATGTTGCTAACGGCGATGAGCTTATTTACACTCGAAACATCAGCCGAACTCGTGATTATCGTCAGTAGGTATTTGGTTTCACCATGAAAATTTAAGTAAAAATGACACGAGTCCAGAATGAAGCTCACATTGGTGGTATCGATAATTGTAGTCAACGAGTAATTTCCTTTTTTATCATTTTCAGCATAAAGTAGAAAAACAAGAACTGTAACCTTTTGAAATCATTATGAAAATATTTCAGTATACAATAAAAATCGCACTTGAGAAGATTTTACGTTGAGATTCAGATTTAAATAATTTATCTCAAAGTGTGTTTCCCAGCTAAATTAATAATTTCTTTCGGTCCTCCAGGATTATTTAGTTTATTTGATCGAAAATAAACTTTCAAAGCAGTAGTTGTAGTAGCAAAAATAGCATCTGCTATCACTGGAGAAGGAGCTAACGGCGAGTATTCTGAAGACATTTAAACAGGCTTCACTAGAAAAGCGATCAACTGCTCCACACATTTGGCAATGAACATTTCATTTCCTTTTCGACTTTTCATTTCCATTTCCATGCCTCTAGAATGAAATGTTCGTAAAAGGCCGGCAATCGAGGACGCAATAGACAGGAAACAGAATACGGAATCCAATCTGGTGGGGCGCACTCGAGGTTTCAATCCGAGGGCCTTCTAATAGAGGAAGAAAGGGAAGGAAAAGGTAAAGCGAGCGAGGAAGAGAACTAGATGGAGAGCCACTAAGACACCCACGTTTCATTTTTCCCCGCCAGGCGGCGGTGGTGGAGGCAGTGGACTCCTCGCATGTGCTTAATTTAGGCCACGGCAAGGACGATGTTGTCACCTCCGCATGTCTAAATGCCACCTCACATTTTCAGTGCCTTTCCTTTGAGAAAACCTCGTAAAAAAATGGATCGGTAACACAGAGAGAAAATAAAAAGAGAGGAGATCAGCACAGTGGCCCGCGCCATGTCACAGGGGATATTTCTTCAGCAAATGAAGGGAATCCATTCATTCATTCGCGCAGGTGCTGCCTTCAAAGATATGACGGGGAACTTGGACTTTGAAGTTTGGAAAAGGAAGAAAACGGAGGATGTTAGCGACGCCTTTGATCGCGCCCTCTTGCGAAGCGACGAGGAGTGAGGAGGGCTCTCGGGATTGATGGATTAGCTTTTTGAGTCTTCCCTTCGGCGACGTCATTTAGAGCTTACGGATCACGAGACGCACGACGTGCGCCACAAAATGCCTTTGAGGAGTCATCCGGTGCACGTCTCCCTCCTGCACGCCACCGCTCAGCAGACTCCCGCGGGCGGCCGGGTCCCCTCCGACCGAGCGCTCTACTCCCGGATTGAGATGCACTCGACGAACGGCGGGAGAGGGGCGGCCAAGCTTTGTAAGAAGTGAGCCACGGCCGGAAGATATGGGTGCAGAAGATATCGCGAATGGTCGGGTGGAGAATGGCAGAAGGTGCACTCGAGTTGGCATGGGGACTCGTGCGGGAGGTCTGTTCGAAAAGTTCCCGAACTTTTTGAATAGCGCGCCTCCAGTTAATTATTTTTTCATCCGCTTGGAGGCCTCGTGTCCGCGGAAACTTATCGTATGATGTAATGTCGTATAACTCGAACAATGTACTGATAGATAAATCGGAGTGCATGGCACGCGAGAGTTTCGACTAGAGGATGTCCATTCAATGGTCTTGGGGGCCGTCCAACATGCTCCTCAATCACTGGACCATCCACGATGACCTCCCGTGTATAAAACAAAGCCAAACGGTCTCATAGTAACTCAAACATGATATATAATTTAAATAGTAGTCTAGCAAGCCTCCTTCTTCGACCAAGAGAATGGTTTCGTCGGAAACTCACATATTGGAGCATATTTCTCCGCTGTTCTTTTCAAATTACTCCAAAAACGGAGACGGATACAGAGTTTTTCCAGCAAACTACATCCCAACAAATTCTATTCCCTTACCAAGAGTTTTGGGGAGATAAATGTGCATTTTGCAACCCGAGGATCGGTTGAAAGACACTGGGGAAGTCACTGACAGATGAGCGGAGAGGTTATTCCATTGCTTCAAAGCCCATAAAGGACTCGAGTAAAATTCCTGTCTCCTCAATAAGAGGTCCTGCTTTATATTTCTCCGGTGATCTCCAGAATCGTTCCAAAAGGAGTCTACCAAAACTATCAATTCTTTCATCTGTGTATTGAGTATTTGGGCGTTCAGAGGCATTTTCCGGCCTTGAACTCGGCGCTTCTTGGCCAGAAACCATATGTTCCACTCACAATAGCCTGCTGCAAAGCTGCCTGGTTAGGTTTATTTTAAAATCTGGATTGTCGAGCAAATTCTGAGAGGACAGGGATTAAAGATAAAAACATGTTACAGTAATAATGGTTATAACGTTACTTTTTTTAATTTTAATTTTGATTAAATGAAACAAGAGAAACTTTCATCATTGCAATGAAACCATGCTAGGGAGGGTGCGAGGCTGCTGAGCCATCACGAGACCGAGCCAAAAACGTATGGCCATATGGGCACAAGTGTAAATTGTGACGAATCGCAGCAGTATCAACTATTTCGGCTCTCCTGTTCAACTGAGAAAATACAAACAAATCGTCTGGCCTACCGTTAATCACTTTTGTGCCACTTCCGGACATCAACGTGTTTCGATTGGTGGTTACTGGGGAGGATTCGTCTCAAATACAAATTGAAATATTAATTGTTGCTAATAAGCTCATAAACTGCATTCTAAGAAAACCTGCGTTTAAAACTTAGATGAAACAGCTATTGTAGCGATGATCAAATAACTAGAAACCTTCAGATTTGAGAAAATAATACAAGTACATTAGTGAACACAATGATGAAAGAGCGAATTTAACTTCGCGTATCATTAGGGCTATCATAATAAATTTTTAAATTGATAAATAAAATTTTGAATCAATTTCCATGCAACGCACAATATGAATAAAATCATTGCTATACTTTGAAAGTTCAACATTTTTTAGCCTATTTTGTACATAATCAAGTGGCTTCGAACTACTGTTCAATATCAGAGTTCGGCGGGAGCCGTACCTTAATAATCCACTTAGTTCAGTGAAAATACTTATTTTTTTTATTTTTTCCTTATTTATTATGGAAAAAATCATTTTGAATGACTTGAAAGGGCAATTAGCGATACCAATTGAAAAGATGTATGACTTCATTTACAAATTTATCCGAGTTTCCATAAATGCCCTGACATTTGCCGTGACCGTGATTCTGAGTCGAATACATGTATTGTTGTTTCTTCACGTCTCGGCTGATCAACACTCTGGGCTAATTCCACTTTCAGAGGACGACATCGTCAGACGTCAACCAGAGTCATTATCTGGAGAGCAGAAAGAACTTTCAAGATTGAAAAGAAATACACCATTAGTCAAGAAGCTTCGGCTAATATAGTATGTCCCTTCCTCAAGTCATAGTCTGTCGAGGAAACTCTTTGTGAGAGACTTTCTTTAGATTTAGTAGTTTAGTGCTCAAGGTATCCGTCTTATTCGTAGCCATTGATAGTTGAAGGCCACAAGAATGGGTACAGAGTTAGCCATGTTTGGAAAAATCAGCGTTATTATACGAGATTAAACTGCAGTCGTCAGCAAATTTCTCCTTCGTTAAACTATCATTATTATTTTTCAGTCCAAATTTGTATACGTTTCGATATAGGGACAAATGAATCATGGAAAAGTTATTTTCTACTCCTACACCAGTACTTGAATGGATTACCACTGAATGTGATGTGCCTAAAAAGCTTTGTTAGCACTCGCACATACATTGGTAATTAATTAGTTTCGCATCAACACTGCTACGCAAAGCGTATGTTAGTGAGTGAAAAATTGTAAGAAATCCTCCATTAGTATCCATATTCAGTATTCGTAACATTTATCCTATGCTGCATGAAATATTCATACCTTGAGAAAATAGTTTTTTCATAAACAACAGGGTGAATATCCTCCAATGTTTCATGCTGCTTTGTGTATATTCAATGAAATACACGTTATATTTCGTGTCAATAACAAAACAAAGTTAGGTTAGCATTGACGTAAATTCACAATAAACGTCAACAAATATTTGAGATTCGAAAATAAAGGGGAATTACGATATTTGTGTACATTGTCGTAACAACACTGACACTGACTTTATTGTACATGTTTCAGAAAAATCAACTCCAATAAATGACCCCCAAACCCGGGTGCCCAACTCCTCGCCGGGCCGCGGTCGCCAAATGGTTGGTTACATAGCGACGACGAGCGCGGAATGCTGGACAGGGAGAATGACGGGACAGGTGTGCTGCGAGCTGGAGACGTGGATTGAAATGTCACCATATATAGGACGCTGCATACTGCTTAATGAATTCAAAAAATATAATCGTGGTTCACTGCCTGAAAAAATCACATAATATCGGAAATCGATTTCACAATGGATAGGGAAAATTCTTCCATTGTAAAAGCAGCAAAAATAATGTATCGAAAAAAAGGAACGCGCGCAGCCTCCTTCCATCCTTTGTGTCCTCAGCCAAGGCTTCGCATAAAGCGTGCAGTGCTTGCGACTGGCGGTCATACTCTTGTGTCATTATCGGAAATATTAAGAGTGCATCTCAGATAGTATAAAATATGGGAAAGGGAATCGATACCTGAAGTAATTATACCTGTACACAACGAATTTTCAGCGCGACCCACTTTGGGTTGACGATCGCAAGAAAAGGATGGGGATTGGGTAAATGGCAAAAGATAATTGCACTCCTGTGCATTGACGCGCGCAGGAATGCACTTGCAATCTAGTACTCTGAGACGACAACCGGAATCAAATAAGCAGTAATGGCGGCGCCTGCGTTGTTCATGAAGGCATGACGCGTTTCGACATTTTCAGATGCCGAGAAGAGAATTAGCGGAAGCGAAAGAGGAAGTGCTTCGATCAATGGGGCGCTGTTCTTCAAATGAAAATGCACAATGGCACGGCAAATGTGGACAGACACGCAAGCCAGTTATGTCAACAGGGGCTGCGTGCGTAATGATCGGAAGAGACTAACGATTACGTGCAAAATGAAGATAAGTGACTAAGGCTTTGAAATGTAAAATACTTAAAAATGACATGATGACGGGAATAAATGTTTGACTAAAATACTTTTGCATTATTTCGCAATGCCTTTTAAACGCCTCTTGGACGTTATGCACATATAAACGGACGGAATTAGGAATAAAGTATAACAGTAAACAATGCGAACATTTTGAAAACCTCACATGGCCTATTTCCTTTCACTGATAAATTGACAAGTCACGTATTCAACGATGCGCCTGCGAAATAAAATCCTTTGCGCATTCTTCTTTCATTGGGCAACCCCATTGCTGAGGTCAATCACTTTCCAACCGTTCGCTTTCATTTGGAGGTTCTTCGAAAGTAAAGACTCGAGCTGAATCACCCCCGAGGCGACTCCGGCCCTAAGAGGCCAAAAGGGGCTGGGAGAGCAAGCGCTGGGCAACCCGCCCTCCGATACGGGGAGCCATCCCTTGGTCTCGTTCGAAGCGAGCGCCGTCCTCGGCGAGACTCAATCAAAGCACGGATGGTCCAGAAAGGGAGCCGTTAAAAGACGAGCCACGGAGGGAAGAAGGGACGGAAGCGTGTGAACCTTGGCCGGCGCCCTTTTGTTCGGGCTGTAAAGAAAATCATTAGCGCGGCGGTGACCTCGTGCGAGCACCGTGAGCAGTGGTGGGAGAAGGAGAGGGGGCGGAGGAGAAAGAGATAAATAAATCGCATCTTACGCCGTTTATACAGCCTCGTAAAAGGGGCGTCGGATCCCAGAAGGAGCGAGGGAGCGGGCAAAATAAGGAGAACCAACTGTTTTCCCATCGGCGTCCAACCAAAGCGCCTCGGTCCATCCCATAAACTGAAGATGCCGCACCAGCAGCGGCCGCTCCCCCGAGGCAACCCGAGGGAGAGGGGGGAGGGGGTGTTCTCTGCCGCAAGTGATTTTCGACCTCTCGCAAGGTCACGGGCGAATCGGAAATCTCACCCCACCCCAGGCATTATCACGCGCATTGCCCCTCCGCACGCCCCTGCCCACCTCCCTCTAGCTGCCCTCCCCTCGAGAGACGCATCGATTCCCTGCTAAGGCTTAAGCGAAAGGCTTAATAGCGGAGCGGGAGGGCTCTTGAAGGATTTAAACGCGAGGGCATCTACGCTGCATCTCATTTCATTCGCCCGTTCCTGACCCCATGACCTTTGCCTATTTATTTTTTCTTCTTTATCTTCCTTGTAATATCTCTCCTGTATTTCCCACAGACACCACACTCGCCCAAACCTAATGAAAGAAATGGACACGGCGCCAATATTGTCATCTGTGTTACTTGTACATGAATTCTTGGTGATTTGAAAATGAATATGGACCACGCTTTAGCACAATAGAACAGTTGAAGTCCAGAACTGAAATTTTTCCCACTAAACTAATAACATTAGATGCATGTTGTTTCATTATTTTCATTTTGCAAACTTTTCAAACGTGGAATAACGTAAAATAGTGGAATGAACAGCGGCAATTACTCTTGGTGTTGTAGTTGTGTGCATTGGAGCAGAGAGTATCCCGGAAGAGGCTCTCTCTGATAGCGAGGGCTCCATCACCGGCCAAAAAAGGTGTGAATGAGCCTTCATGATGATCTACGGATGCGAAATAAAACAAATGCTATTGGCACACGCACTGTTTCGGAGCCACCCACGAAAGTGATATACTTGGAAAGCAGGATGAGTTGAACTGTGCTACGGTTGAATTTCCAGCAGAAACGGGAAAACGAAATTGAAAGGTGTAAGAAAGATAGCAAACATTTAGACTAGCTTCCTTGTATCAGAAAAGAAAATTAAAATCCGAAGGGAAGGCGTACAATGGAAGCAATGGATCAAAGAATTAGTATGGGATCTTAAAGAATATACAGGAAAGAAAAGAACTCGAGACTTAGTGAGGAATAATATGCTACGGAAGTTTGAAATATGAAATCAAATGTAGAGCTCCCTAGGGAGCTAGAAGACCGGAGGAAGTACCAGTGTGAAGAAGAGCAGCGTGAATTAATCCAGGGATAAGACTATGGAGTTTACAAAACATTAGGCAAACATTTCAATAACCGCAGAAGAAAAGTCGCAAAAGAGAAGATAAAACTTAAGGCGAAAAGAGGAAGCGAAGAGTTGGAAAGATTATTCGGAGAAGCATCGCATTTGGCATAAAGGTAATTCACTCAAGAACACTTGAATTAGAGGATAATGTCAGAATTAATGAGAAAGGAGACTACGTCCTTTGGTCCGAAATTGGCGCTCTATTGACGGACCTAAAGGAAAACAAGGCTCCAGGATTCTACAGGGATTCATTGACCTAAAGGAAGCAAAATGTTAAAAATTCGGATTTATGCTTCAAAGATTCAGGAAAGAATAATGCATCGAAAAATAGAGAAAGAAACGTAATTATACGTAACTGAACAAGATTTATGTGTTTTCGATGGTTTCTGGCTCAACTTTTTGGAAGTTTATGTTTATGGCATGATGAACACGATGTAATTTTCTAATTTTCTTTATTTGGGTACGGCTTCTTTCAACGCTTAGGCGTCATCAACAGTTACGCATATATTTGTACATGATTATAAATATGTAGATATTAACAAGAGAAAGAAGAAAACAAGGGAAGATATTTCGGCTCCCAAAGCCATCTAGAAAAGAGTGCGCGTAAAAATCAACCGACCAATCGCATTCCGGGTTCTAAAGATTGCATTCGAAAACGTAGAGTGAGATATGATGGCATGCATGAGGTCTGTTCAAAAATTAACGGGATTTTTAACTTTTCGGACAATAATATTTATTTATTTTTATACATTGATGTTGTCACTTCAAAGTAGCCCCCATTGGAGATTATGCACTTGTGCCAGCTCTTCTTCCAATCCCCAAAAAACTTCTCAAACTCGATCTGTGAGATAGCCTTTAGTTCTTTCAGCGATGCGCTTTTAATGTCATCTGTGGCTGTAAAACAAAGGCCCTCTCTTAATTTTTGGAAAT
The DNA here is from genome assembly GCA_037158775.1 of Hetaerina titia. Classification (NCBI taxonomy): domain Eukaryota; kingdom Metazoa; phylum Arthropoda; class Insecta; order Odonata; family Calopterygidae; genus Hetaerina; species Hetaerina titia. The sequence goes on along the minus strand of CM073768.1, from coordinate 15,302,370 downwards.
AGGAAAAAGTCACACGGAGCCATCTCTGGTGAATGTGGAGGATGGGGCATCAATACAGTATTTTTTTTGGTCAATAATTCACCAACAAGCAATGAAGTGTGAGCTGGTGCATTATAGTGGTGCAAAAGCTGTGGATCTGTGGAAAAAATTGTTTTTCCACAGATCCGGGCGTTTTTTTCAGACTGCTTCACAAAAACGGCGTTAAATTGTAGGTAGTACCTTCTTATTGACCGTTTGATCTGGCGGCAGGAATTCGTGATTCACTATGCCATTAAAATCGAAGAACGCAGTGAGTATAACCTTCACGTTCGACCGCACTTGTCGAGACTTTTTCGGTCTTGGAGAGCCATGCCTTCTCCGGGATGATTAAGCCCTAGTTTCAACGTCATATCTATAAACTCATGCTTCGTCACCTGTTAAAATACGTTTCAGTAGTAATTCTCCATCGTCGTTTACTTCATTTAGTGACTCCTGAGCAACTTCCATTCGCCGCTGTTTTTGTTCAAAATTCAACAATTTTGGAACGAATATTTCTGCCACGCGTTTCATACTCAAAAAATTGGAAAAAATGTCATGAAATGATCCAATCGATATGGCAACATCATCAGCAACCTCTCTAATTGTGATTCGGCGATCGTTCGTAACCATTTCTTTCACTTTTTCCACGTATTCATCGATTGTTAATGTGCTGGGACGTCCAAGGCGTTCGTCATCTTCACGGTCTTCACGGCCTTCTTGGAAACGGTTATGCCACTCGTAAACTCTTGATTGACTCATAGCAGACTCATCAGAGGCCTTTGTTAACATTTCACACACTTTGTTACACTTGATATCATTTTTTACGCAAAATTTGATATAAATTCTTTGATCCATTTTTTTTAACAAACAAAAATCGCCGACCTCATAAAACACGTCTTTCCTTAGTGGCTATCTCAGACAAAGTCCACAATGAAAACAGCTGAAAGTTTTATCATACTTCAGGGGCATGTATACCAACATAATAAAAACAAAGTTTGACAATCGGACTCCCCAAGCCCGCGAAATGAAAAAATTCTCGTTATGTTTTGAACACACCTCGTATACGTAAGAGATTTGGTGAGCTGTATCGACAGGAGTTAGATACAGGGTCTATATATTGATAGCCGATGGCGGTTAATACATAAATTTACACAGCACCCTTTAAGTCACCGATAGGGTGTGTGGCAGGGGTGATTAGACATACCCGATTAGGAGTACAGCGGAAGTCAAGATAATCTGGAGATAACACTAGGGTAGGAGGACGGAGAGGAGTTTGCAATTAAATAAGAAGGGTCACCAGCGACGGAAGAAACGAGAATTGCGGAAAAGGTATAGAAAGGGTGTGAAAGCTTATGAAAAAGAAGCACCGATACTAGAAATTTTTCTTCGAAAACCTTTATATATAATCAGACTTTTCTACTAATGTGACATTTGGAAGCGTGAAGAATGAAGACGATGGAAATGTGGGATCACAGAAACTTTCTGGAAATTAAGTAGATATTCAGATAAACAATTGGAGAAGGACTTCGAAAAGGGAGCAAAAAGAGCAAACATAAGGAAGGCACTTGCAGAAAGAAGAAGGAAACTGATTAGGAATAACCGGAGGCACGATATTTAACGGAAGATCATAATTGAAGGAAGCATGAAGAGGCGAAGAGTGACGAAGTAATCTTGTAAGAGAGGAAGTTGGGTAATGCTGGAGGGAGGTGTCGCATTGAGGGGATGAAGAGATTGAAACAGGATTACAGTTAAGGGAGCCGCAGCAAGTTCATCGTCGGATTGCTAAGCCAATATGATTATCATGGATAAAGAAATAAGTACATTGGAGGACTTTTATGGGGTGCATAAACTATACGAAAGAAGTCTTGAAAGGATATTAAGAATAGAGACGCTGAACAACGCAGCGCTCTAAAAGGATGAAATCTGTTATTTCAGTTATTTTAGAATTAATGGCCCATTATGATGACGTTTATTCGATGAGGTCAACGACGTCACCATGTAATGACGTGGCCTTTAAGAGCGAATGGCTCCCTGATGTTCTAATTTGATAATAATTATATCATTCCGATTCATGAGTATCTTGGGAGAACTCAGCGGAGAAATTTGGTTGCACAAAATGCGTCCATGAAGAACTAATAACGTGTTTAAAAATCGCGTTGAAAGGTCAGGCCGGCGATCAAGAGGACAAAGCGGTGTCGATTCACGAGGCGAGGCATGGAGGGAGGGGGTACCCGATGAGCCCACCTCCTCGAGCCCGCGTGCGAGGAAAACATTCTTGAGAATGACCTCGATTCGAAAAATCTCTGGCGGAAGTCCAGAAATCTTGAATATCGGACGCATTTGCGACAGAAAGCTAGTAGTTAATAATATTATCACTGAGCTTTTGGCTATGCACGAGTTAAATTGTTTCTTTTTTGTTTCATCTGCATTTATACTATCGGGTCCGTAGGTTTTTATTCAGTATCTGGGCGAGAAAGGCTCTTAAAAATTTGTTTCCGTTTTAATTGTAAAGGGATGTTACTATTGAATATAATGACAAAATAAATCGGCTGAACTCAGTGCATTAGAACGTTGGAACCATACACGTGCCAGCATGGCCAGTTCAGACTAATTACATCAATGACACTTGGAAGTGGTAAGGATTTAAGTCATGCGCGTACGCGTAAGAGAGGAGATGAGTATCTCACCCATCAGGAACGGAATTGGTGCAGAGAGGCTGAAGAGAAAGAGGGAATTTAACCATGTGATTAACTAATTGCACTTGATTGGAAATTCGGTGTCACTGAAGGGATTAATTGGCTGCAGGAACTCGACTTATGATCAATACGATTAAAATAAAGGCTGCAAAGAGAAAATGCCTCCGGCGCACACAACACCAAGCACCAAATATGTTAATGGAAAATCAGGTGAGCCCAACGAGAAATGCTGAGAAGAATTACAGGCAAGAGTTTTACAATAATTATATTCAAAATAATCAATATGAAATATGTCATCTGATATCAGAGAAATATCAACTTTATGTTAAATGTGATATACATCTACTTCTACGTAACACCCCGCAAGCTGCCGCAAGGGCGTGAGGCGTGGGGTGTTAGGTCACCACCAGTAAAATGGAAAAAACGACATGCAAAATCAACACATCCATGTAAACGTACGAGTATACCCACAGAGGCTTACACATTCATGGAAAAATCATTTCAATTCACTGAGTTACTGATATGATGGCGGGGATTGGATTCCGGGGTACGCAACAGGACACCCGACGCTGATTTTTGCACGTACCGAATATCCCTGGGGAACCCCTGGCGACACAGAGGAAAGAACTGCTCACCTACACTATGTATTAATTTCCCATGCCGTTAGACTTAATAAATGGCCACACCAAACCAAACTTTGGGTAATTACTGTTGCTATATATTGCGATAATAGTGGTGTCACCTTTAAATCACCATTAAGGAAGGATACGGGAAAACAGATAATTTAATTATCAGACGAAATGGAACCGGCAGCATCAAAGAGGAGGGCCGAACCATTGAAAATTGTTACTAGGAGTGTTAGAACCATATTTAAGCTAGGAAATGAGACTGGCAGAATGATACAGACGGAGAGTAATGAAATAAACTCAAAAAAGTGATTTCGGAAACCGGAAACAAAAAATTAGGAAGAGTTAATTGAGAACTGCCAAAGGACCTAAGGATGACTGGCGAGATGAACAGGAGCATTGCTAAGAGTATTGGGTAAAAAGAAGTAGAAAGTAATCAAAAATAAACTTATGATGGAACCTAATGAGGAGAAAGAGAGAATCAGTTGAGGTCGAAGAGTGGAAGAGCGCTCCAATTTGGTGTGATGCAAGAAGGGTGAATATTTTTCTCGGGAAGTAAGAAGGGAAATTCCTTGCAAAATTTTAGAGGATAACTGATATATAAACCAGGGACGATTTTAGAGTGATAGCAAGAATACTTCTACATAGGAAATGTCTTTCACTAAAGACTTAACTAGGAGACCCACATACCCCTCCCGTTACCTGCAGCGTTGTGTCACATTCCCTATCGATGTCCTTGGGGAGAAGACCGTGGTACGTATGTTGCATGTCCATGTGGCTGTGAAATTTCGCCTTCTTACTTGCCAAATTCTAACTTGCACAGTCTGCGGGCAAGCATTTGAGTAATTGGGATTTATTAGACGTATTGTTGGCAGAAATGACTCCAAGGTCAAGGAGCGTTGCTACCACGCTCTTGTAATGCCTCATTTAGAATATGCATGTAGTGTATGGGATCCGAGTGAAAAGGGCCTCATTCAGGAAATTGAGAAGGTTCAACACCGGGCAACCCGCTTCGTTAAAAACTCTTCCGGTAAAACGAAAAGCGTCGCTGAAATTCTTATGGCCTTTGGAGTGGGAATCATTAGAAGAAAAACGATTCAATGCTATGTTGAACTTACTAAATATATTCAGATCCACAAGTTTCAACACCGAGGTTTCGCAGATTATTCGCAAACCAACACGCATTGGTCGCGTGGATCATGAATATAAAATTCGAGAAATAGATGCCAGAACTAGCAGACTCAAGGACTCCTTCTTCCCACGGACAATACGGGATTGCAACAGTATGATTATTTATAGCGAAAATTCCACTTGCCACCCTCAGTGTCTAGGGAATAATTAGCTCTAATGAATTGCATCCACTTTCACTAATCTCGCGTGTGTTGTTGTCAAAACTCTTCCCGTGCGTGTGACCGCATTAGAATGCCATTAAATAATGAAGTGATCTTTACAGTATTGCTTGCTTTGCATTGTCTGTTATTAAGTTTCCCCTTCTATCCCTCGTTTTTTTCTGTGGGGGACCCTCCCGTTACCTGCAGCGTTGTGTCACATTCCCTATCGGTGTCCTTGGGGAGAAGACCGTGGTACGTATGTTGCATGTCCATGTGGCTGTGGAATTTCGCCTTCTTACTTGCCAAATTCTAACTTGCACGTAATTGGATAAATTGTTTACTGCATTTAAGTTGCAATTGTTTGTCAGTTAATAGTATATTTATTTGTATGCGTGTAAGTTGAAATGATTTTTGCATGAATGTACGAGGGATGAATGTCGTATACGCCACTGTGGATATATGTTTACATGGATGTGTTGATTTTGCATGTGGTTTTATTCCATTTTACAGGTGGTGACCTAACTTCCCCCGCCACACGCATTTTCGGTGGCCTGCGGTTATTGTGTGGACCTAGTTGTAGATGAAATATATGAGGCCATAAATCTTCAATGAAGAAAGGAAATAAGACGCATATGGAAATAGCTTCGGTCTAAGCTTACTTGACTGCAAGATAGGCTGGGAATCAAGTAAATTGAATAATTAATTTGAGTAATTAAAGTATAATAAGGTCGGGGAGTTGAATTTTAAGAAAACGTGGAGAGAATGTTTCTCATGAGTTAAGTAAGCCGTGGATATCGCTCTGTCATAAGACAAGGTGCTGATCGCATAAAGAAATCAGTATGACGGATTTGCGTAAAAATTCAATGTAAACAAGAAAAACCAATAAGTTTACGAGAATATAAAACGGCCAATTTGAACGTGAAAAGAGGATATTGGCAGTATTTTGGACCCGATGGTAAAGAGAAATAAGAAGATTAACGTTAAACAGAGAATTAATCATAAAGAAGGGGGGATTTATGACATGGGGACTGAATAAGAATGGTAACAAAAGATTCTGTACCACTTTGTTAATGAGCTTGGTCTTGTACAGCGTGGAGAAAAAGTTGTTGATGTCACGTGTTACACGTAGACTGGAGGATGTTTAGACGTAGGTGTGGAAAAGAAAATGAAAAGATAAAAATATACGGAGCGGAATACAAACGGAGGAGCAGTAGGCAAAGATGAGAAGGAGAGTGAAAACCAAAGCGGACCAAAAATATGGATTCATAACGTTTCGACTGTCGAGGCAGTGCTTAAGACTTTTATAAAGATCAGAAAGACGGGTAGGGTTATGAAAAGGATAGAGATTTTGGAAGAAATGTAGAAATGAGGAATATATTCGGAATAGAATAATGATTTTATTTTCCGGGGGATTTCCAGATTTTGTATTGTTACGCGAGGCTAAAAAATGTATCTTTGTTCAGAGGTTCTCCGTTGACAATCTACTTAGATGGTAGAATATACATTTACCCATTGTAAATCCTCGTACTATCATGCATAAAATTTAAAAGCTCCTAATGAAATCCGTTTCCATGAGAGGCGGTTGTCGAGTATCTCGCTGGCCTAAACACCCTAGGTCCTAAGGATTCGTGCCAGGAGTTGAAAACTTCTCAAGATTTCAAAACATTGCGCATAGTAACTTTGACATGTACACTGATCCTGAATGTTTTAAGGCCTCAATTCCATTCGTCAAACTTTGCGTGCATCTTATTTGAAAACTCAAAATATAAATTCTATCACAAGCGAATAAAGATGAAAAAATGCACAGGAATGAAGATCACATTTCGAAGGAATGATAAAAAGTGACTTGGTGAATCCACGACCGATATTCCTCGGCCTTACATTCCAGTGATGCGAGAGCAGCCTCGCTTTAAGTTTTGAATTACGTTTTTCCTTTGAGAGAGATCGAAGGGATTGCCACCTTTCCCAGAGTAACACCTCTTTCGCGCGCTGCCTCCCCCTCCCCCGAACCTCCCCCCCTCTCGCTCCCTCTTCCGCCCCCCGCAACCCTCCCTCGTCAACTCTTTTCCGGTCGCTCCTATTGTGGGGGACGATGGGGGGAGGGGCCAGGTGAGGAGTGGGGAGGAACGGGTGAGGAGTGGGGAGGAACGGGTGAGGGTTTGGAGAGAGGGGAGAAGGAGAGACGGAAGAGTCAGGATGGGGAGAGATTTACGGGGCAATAAAACCCCCAGCAGAGTGGAAGGGGGTGCGGTTTGAGAGAGAGCGCGCGGCACCCTCAGAAAAGGGGGAGCTCTGCGGGTGAGGTGGGGGGGGGGGTTGTAACCTCGCTTGGTCGCTCTCACAACACAAGATTTTGGGGGCGCGGGGATGAGACGGTTGGGGGAGAGGGGGGCGAGGAGGGTTGAAGGAACATCCATCTATCGATTAATATAACGCTACCTCGGCGGGACACGGTATTCGTTCTCACACAAACACACCTTCGTGCGTAGGTAAAAATATCGTACATAACCGCAACTACCGCCGGGCGAGTTGGATGATTTTTCTAGACTCGACCAACTTCGAACACTTACACGAAAAATGAGACCATTATTAACCGCTATATGTGCTAAATATTCAAATTTTTGCTTGTGGCCATTACATCAAAACGTTTTGAAATTATCTTTAACAATTAACAAAGATGCAAGGTATGTATTTCAAATCTTCGAATCAATATGACAAACTGCTCCCTCCCATAGACTAACACTTTGGCGTGGTGGAAGGACTTGTGCCTCCCGATGACCGCTAGAGATGTTTTGGCGGAACCAGTGATAATTACTCCTGATAGGGTCACACATGCAAGATAGGTCGAAGGTTAGGAGCCAAACAAAAGATAGTCCTCGCAGTGTCTGCTCTTCAGTGAGGCCAACGGCTGCAAAGGCGTCTGATCCCAGCGGGGCGCCCATTGAATGATGCCGTCCCGTTGAAAACACTACTGAGGGAACGACAGAAAAACCACCTCAACTATCATTCCTAAGAATATAATTATGGACAGTATAGACAATATGTGTCCTGGCAACTGCAGGACTTGGCCCAATCGGCCGTGTGTCATGCCCGGCAGCGGGAGAGTCATGGCTTCCGCGATCGTCATCTCACGATACACTTGCAAAGGAAAACAAACAGCAGCAGGACAGAAGATGCAGAAGAAGAAGACGGAATTAGTTAAAAGAGAAACTTTAAATGTTGAGGACAAGAAAATTAGAGAATATTAAGCGAGAGATGGAAGGAGAAAATGTAGATATTTTAGGTGTATCCGAGGTGAGATGGAAGGAGAGCGAGGATTACGGGAGTGATAGTCATAGAATAGTATGCAACAGCGAGGACGAGAGCCAGCGATGGGTTGCCAAAGGAAGAAGCGTAGTCATCATAGAGCAAGCAATGGAGAGAATATTACTAATAGAGATAAAATCAGAGCCGATGAACCTGGTCTTTAATCAGGAATACAAACCACCAAGCAATCATAAGGAGGAACAAATCAACAGAATATATGATCAGTTAGGGGACATAATCGCGTGTGTTCCTGCTGGGAAACATTTGGTGGAGAGAGCGAATTGGAATGCGACAATAGGCAAAGATTGAAAACAGCTGAATTCTGCAGGAAAAAGGGGTTAGTAATTTCCAACACTTGGTTTAGACACCACAAAAGGTGTAGGTATGAATAAAGAATGCCAGGTGACTCAGAAAGATATCGATTATATTATATTCTGGTTAGGCGCAGGATTTGGAACAGTGTGAGAGGGTTAGTCATCACCAACACATGGTTTGGACACCACAGAAGCAATAGTCATACATGGAAAATGCCAGGTGACTCAGGAAGGTATCAGATAGATTATATTATGATTAAGCACAGGTTTAGGAATAGTGTGATAAATTCGCACAGCTTCCCAGGCACGGATGCGGACTCTGACCACAATTTTATTGTTAAGAAATGTAGCGTCCGTTTCAAAAAGATAAGGCAGGGGTGGCTGGTTAGGAAATGGAGTGTAGAATCATTAACTGGAATGAAAAGGAAGGAGTATCAGCAGACTGTGAAGTAAATCTAGAGTGAGGGTAAAGAGCAGAGTACTTTGGGGGAAAAAATCGGAATAGATTTAAAAGAGGTAACGAAAGCCCCAAAAAAGGTTATAGGAACATTTAATAGGAAAGGGACACGGAAAACGTTAATTATAGACAAAATTATTAAAAAGATAGATGGGAAAAGAAAATGGAAAAATGTAAATAGGTAAAAAGTTAGGTTAAAAGAATCGTAAAGTTTTAAATAATAAACTAAGATGGATAACAAACATACCAAAAGAAGCGTGTGGGAAGACGCAGTGGGAGAAATTGAATAGTTTGCTGAGGAATAGTGAATATGGTGAGCTATACAAGGTTTTAACACTAAATGGAAGAAGGAAAAATCTGTGTCAGCAATTAGAGATAATACGGGTAAAATAATGGTTGAAATCAAAATGATCGAAGGCAGGAGGAAGGAATACATAAAAGAACAATATGGTAACGAGCTTAAGCCAACAAGTTTAGACATAGAAAGAGAATATGACGTAGAGGAAGATAGCTTAGGTCCAGGCATGCTCAACGATGGGATAGAAATGGCCTTAAGGGAGATCAAATCAAATTAAGTCACGGAGGTAGACAATATTCTTATGGAGCTACTGAAAAGTTTAGAAAAGTTTAGGGAGGAAGAGTCTATATGCACTGTTTCGTAGTATCTATGAGGAAGGAATCTGGCCGGAAGATTTTATGAGATCAGTGTTAGTTCCTATTCCGAAAAAGGTAAAGACTACATCATGTGAGGATTACAGAAGAATATGTTTGATATCCCACGCAGCCAAAGTTATTCTCAGGATCATCAACAAAAGGATAGAGAGTAAGGAAAATGGTTACTTAGGGGATGAGCAGTAAAGGTTCAGGAAGGGGAGAGTCATGCATGATGCGGTTAAAGGGGAATTATGAAAAACGAAATTCATAAAAATATATGCAATAAATTATGCATACATCTGTGTACCTGAGTATTTGAAGAATAAATGGGGCCAGATATTTTATGAGGAAATCTTAATCGTTAACTTTTAGTCGTTAAAATTGATAAATTTGCAACGTTATCTATAGTAGAGTATCAAAGTTAATCGAAAAAAAATATATTAATAATGTGTCCATTGAATCCATAATTTAAAAACCATTTTACAGACAAACTTCCAAGAGCACATAAACGCATTACATTATAAAACAGACGATTCAATAGGTTACAAAACTGAATTATTTTCAATAATGTAAGACCTCTTTTCCATGAGCTTAGATTGTTGAGAATGGCATACAGTATTCAAAAAGCGAGCCAAGCATTTATTGCGATGAGAGCGGGATTTAGGAAGAATCACCCTGCAAGCAGCTATGAAAATTTAAACTCATGCATGTGTATATTTGATTAAAAATATTTCTCAGGACCTATGCGACAAAGTAGACATACTTTTTCAAAGAAATCAAAAGTGCAAATGTTTCGCATGTTCATTTTTCTTCCTCACAGCGTAGAGAGGCATTCCACTCTCATCGTTCCCCGGCAACGAGATTCCAGCACCATGATCTAATCATTAAAACTCGCATTGAATGCTGGATAGCATTCAGTTTGGGAGAACTCCCATCGGCTGAAGAGCCGATTAGGAGAAATGCCCTCGGCGTAAACGATGGGAATGCGTCGACGGATCCACGGATTCCCCCGATGCCTAGCAGCCAATGAGACGCTTCCTCGCGCTGGACCCGAGGGCCGCGGACGGAATCGAGTGAGTGAAAACGAGGCCACCGGCCGGCGCCGCAGGGACCGCGCCCAGGGACGAACGCGCTCCCCCCGGCTGAAGGCGTGGGATCACAAAGCCCATGCACGTAGGCCGAGGGCTTCCCTCGCTGAAGGCGTGCCTTCGTTACCATCAAGGATGATTGGAACACGGCGGAATTAAACCGAAAAAGCACGAATAGAATAGCTTTCCAATGTGCAATTTCTCCATTTCCAATTATACTTGTCTGGCGGTTTCCCAAAAACTCTGGAAGAAAATTATTCCCCAGTCGGTTGGAAATCAGACTTCATCCATGAGGGAAGGACCACATTTTACCGGAGCATTAGCGCCTCCGTGGCTGACCGAGTGCACCTGTCGCGCGACCGACTGGCTCCTCGGCCGCGGAGGTCGCGATTCACTCGCTCGCTCAGACCTCAAAGGCCATTCATTCCACAAGTTGAAGCTCATGCGGAGATAAAGTCGAGAGCAGAGAGTTTGCGGCAATAGCAGTGGTTCTAATTGGATTGAGGAATTCCGCGAGTCAAGATGGAAAAGAGTCTTCGTGCGGAACCTGTGACTGAGTGCTAAAGAAAGGCATCGCTTCCCTCGCAACGGAGCATTTTAGAAGTAGGTTTGCTACAAAGAATACAGCGAAGCTTTCCTCAAAGAAAGGGAAATACACTCCCCTTTTCCTCTAAACACTCCACCACATACGGTTTCATGTGTACTGTATAAGACTATTCATTGATTTTTAATTAGAAAAATTTATAAATGCCAAAAAACTATTTTTATATATTTTGTGTGCGAGCAAGTGTATCTGTTTTAAATTTTGAGTTGTAAGAAATCAAAAGTTGTTTAGCGACTACAGCCGTTCTTTTCAGATCTCTATCATTTTTCCTTTCAAGGGGGTGGGAATTAGTAACCACTCGCTAAATTAGTGCCATACCAATTATGACGGTCAAAGTCTATTGAATCAGATTAGCAGATATTATATGTTATGATATGGCAAGATTTAATATAAATTCGAAATATTTTAATAAAATAAACTAGACCCTTTTGAATTTAGGATTTTCTGAATTAGCCATGACAATGGCATTAGCGTAAAAATGTTACATCATATGCGTTTTGGATGGTGACTATTAAATCAGAAACTCGTCTGTGTATCTCATAACCTATTTCTGGAATTGAATTTATAAATTTTCATAATTTCATTGGAACTTAGTGCGCACAATGAACATTAAAATTTGGGCAGAGATTATTAGAGTTGCGAAATGTTGCTAAGCCATATCGATCAAAACCTGAAAATAAATTACTATCGCGATTGCTAGTCTATGTATGTACGAGATAGGCTTTATATGGTGACGTTGCTATTAATAGGTCTACTGTAAATCGATGGGTAGTAAACTTTCGTGATTGCGAGCTTGGAAAAGCTCGCAATCACAAAAATCGCAATTTTTGATGAAACACTCAGCGGACGTCCGATAACTGCCACAGACGATAAACATCGCAATTTGCTCATGCGTATTGGGGGGAATATTACTTCCACATGCCACCAGGAGTGCTTCTGCAGGTCATTTTGTTTGTGGTCTAAAAGTATGTGTGTATTAGTTTTAAGCCTACCCTCGTAGATTAGAGAACTGCTCTTGGGGAGTTTTAAGTCATATGAATCATAATTTGGAAACAGTTTCCTGGAGGTACGATCCCCTAAAATACCTACCACGCTGGATAAACTCAAGAGTTACGAATTCGCCAAATTATTCTCAATTATAACCACCTCCAGAAGATCTCATGAGCCAACTACATTTGCAGTAAAAGTACAAAGAGTACAAAATTCCTCCCTTTGACGCGGCGTTGAAACAAATCTAATGCTGGCACGGTCATCCGAGAAGAAAGACAGAAGAAATGCGTTTTTTGGGTCAGTATTATTATGATTCCAGTAGGTCGGCACTGGAAAATCTAATTCCCGTCTGAGTAAGTTTTCCACCTCCAGTGATTTGTTAGTTTATGGTTGGCATTTTTGTTGTTGCTCGTAAAAAACTTTATTCACTGGTATGTAAATGAGTTCTTGTTCTTCTGTGCAACAATGAGGGTATTATAATTCCTACATTTGTGAAAACACCGGAAAATTAACATAAAACAGAATGAAAATAGAACTTACGAAGCGAAAAACGGATAAATAAACGGAGAACACGATGCCAAAATATGCACGTTGTGATATTCAAAAACGTTGCATGATGAACTAGCATCGCTCGTCCGCGCACTGAGGCCCAATACGAAAACTTTGTTCATCCCAGAGTCCTAAGTCTTCAAATTGAAACATGAAAAGCTCTCGTTAGAAAACATTGTCAGACATTAACAGAAAACAGCAAAGTTAAAACAAATATTATTGGGCTTGACATCGTCGAACAGTCTTAATTACAATCACAAAGAAGAATTAGATTTCATCGGCTAACTTCTTTTCTGTTCAACACAACGCGTTTCAATACTGGGCATCAAAGGACGTATGTTACCTCATGTTGACCACTGACCTTTGATATTTGATACAGAGGAAGTGGGTAGAAGTTATCCAATTAACGGGTTAATCTTTTTATTGTCATCACGGCCAAGTAAATTCAGAGTTCCTAAATCAACAGGTTATTACTAAAAAATCAAAACCATTTCCTGTTACATTATGCCCTATCAATTAAAACTTTGAAAGGACGCATTTAAAATGATTGCGAGAGAGGTAAGAGGGAACATATGAAGGAGGCTTTGATTTAACCCATTTAAGCGGCAATCTAAATGTACAACACGCGGCAATCGACGTCAAATTTGATAAAAAATGGTGTACAAGATGGAGTCTTGCCAAAACCGACAGTTATTCTCAAAATTACATCAAGCGAGTTTTATTATCTGATTATTTATCATCACGAAACACAGTAAACACAGAATCAGTTGACGTACACTAGAAAAGAATCGCTTTTTAAATGTACGTCGGCGGTCTCTAAAACCTTCATCAACGTGGGAGGACTGGTTGGAAGGGAATTATTATAGCATTTCTTCCAAACTTGATTTAGAATTAAAGCCACTTAGATCGGCTCTGGATTAATATTTATAATAATATTTGGTAAAATATTACTGAAAATAAAAAGCAACCAAATTGGAGGACGTTATTCGAAGGTGTTCCAAGTGATCTCATATGACCGGAACTGTAAAACAATGATGAAAAATAATTGAGACAGAAAGAACTAGTTATTGGCCTACCTAATTATGTTTGCACAAGTTTATTCAAGCAAAAAAACCTCCATTTTCTTTTCGACCAATCCGCTCCCACCGAGTAATGGATGGAGAAATGAAGACAATAGCGTGCCGGAGAACCGCCGCTGGCACCACAATCGCCTGAGGACGCCTCCCCACTCGGGCGTCCCCGCCCCCCATACCTCACCGGCACAGTATCAGTGGCGTAATAGGCAGTTATTTAATATTTTTTAGTTTATTCATAGTCGATTATTTCAGGTGCCGATTACTTAAATGTTATGTTTACCCATCGACCGAATTTGTGAATTAAATGGAGATCTCGCGTCAGAGTAAACGACCCCGTCGAGCCCAAAAAGGCAATTACTTTTTTGTTTTCGTTTAACGAAACTTAATGCTTACTTTTAGGGGCATTTTATTTACGACCACCTTGCTCATAAAATAGTAATAAAAAATAACTCGTAACACAGACCCTACCTCCCGGTGAAGTCATAATATTTTGTTTACATTTTGCCTTTAATTACACCTTCTTTTGATTTTTTCGAGGGAAGCGATTAGAATAGGAGGGATCGTTGGCGACATCTGGATTTAGATCGGGGGTCGTCCCGCGAGCAAAAATTCCGCAGCCACTCATTCGCTCTCTCCGGGAGCCTCCCTGGGGATCTCGGCGAGCTAAAATTCAGGCCTCGGATTAGTTTCGAGATTGCGACTATTCCTTAAAAATACTGTCTCTCAAACTGTTATGTTAATAAATCCACGGATCGTTATCGTAATAATGAAACGCATCGGTGAAACGTAGTAACTCAAGAAATATGAATACCTTGAAGCTTTAAAGATGATGAGTGGAAACCAGAGTTGTTATAACAGAATTTAATGCCATTGTCATCAGTTAAGCAGAACTCAACCCAAGATGAAGCCGTCTTCTCATACGAGAACCAATTAGTGTCTGGGCTCTTTCCTAGTTAAGAGAAAGGCATATTTATGTAAATTACCTCATACACTGCACAATGAATAACGGAACCTAGCGGGCCACGTGAAAGCAAAAGTAATTCAATATGACAAATTTTGGAGAGTGTACGAATTGTCATTTAAAATAAAATTAGATGATAAATGAATCAATGAACAGTTTAAAGAGCAGGAATTCATATTAAAAAAGACTCTGATTGTACGAAAGGAGCGATGACATCAACCAAAGTGTTACATAACCTCACAAAATTTGAATTCAAAAAGATGCCAATCGAAAGCAGGCGAATGAATATAATTAAGTAAAATATTGTTACGAACATTGTTTTGATTTTTAGGCAATGATTTCTCATTCTTCTAGTATTTTTTTTACTCCGGCAGAATTCTTAGCCTAACCTAATCCATGATGAAAAATATCTAAAGAATTTGTAATCCCATCAACTACGAGGGCTGTGAAGAGAGTACGCCACGTATCGGTCCAGCATGACGTTGAGTAGTGCTAGAGCCACCATCTTTGATGTCTAAACATCCCTACACTCAGTAGGTATCCTCTCATGATAGTCCAGGTATGTATACGTATGTCCTGGACTACCAATAGTGACGCTTTTGTTTTATCGTAACAGGTTTTAATGAAACGGTAATAACTAAACAACCCAATAGCTCGTTTGACAAATAGTAGTCGGCCGTAAGTTTCCAGGTTCAAATCTGGCTGACGTCTCCGCACCCACACTAGAGTTACACTTTCAATTCCTAAATTATTCGGGAAATTGGGCATATCGCGGGACGCAAAACTGGCCAGCGGGTTCAATAAACTCTATTTTACGACGTCTATGGCTAAAAGGTGACCGCCAAAGCAATTCCCCCGACCAACCAATCTTCATTCTCACTACTCTGCTCGAGGTATGTCACAATGAATGCATACGAATCACCACAATTCTTGTTTAGAATACAAGGTGTGGTCAGAAAAAGACCGGACTGATTTTATTCTCTGCAAACCGTTCAACGAAACGAGACACAGGGCGCCATCTAGCGCCACATCTGACGGCTAAAACGATAGGTGTTGCGTTTGTTTACGTTGAGTCGTTACGCAGCAGCAGCGGCACGTGTCTTAACCTGTTCGTCGCCGCGTGCAATGACAGCAATGAAGGAGCTAGAGGAATAGAGTGTGTGCGTGAAAGTTTGTTTCAAACTTGGCAAAAGTGCTACGGAGATATTTGGAATGATTCAGCAAGCCTTTGTTAATTAAGCTATGAGTCGGAGCCAGTGTTTTGAATGATACAGTCAGGTTTCTTAAAACCATCGTAACCGGTGACGAAACCTAGGTTTACGGTTATGATGTCGAGACAAAGGCCCAGTCTTCTCAGTGGGAAAGTCCTCATTCTCCGCGACCAAAGAAATCTCGCATGTCCCGATCCAATGTGAAAGTTAGGCAGATGTGTTTGTTCAATTGGCAAGAGCGGATTTACAACGAATATGTCCCTCGAGGTCCAACCGTCAGCAAAGATTTCTGCTTAAAGGTTATGAAGAGGCTGAGGGTCGCAGTGAGCCGAAAGAGTCCGGTCATATAGTGAAACAATGCATGGCGTTTCCACCACGGTAACGCGCCGGCTCAACCGCCGCTGATTGTGACAGAGTTTTTCGCCAGAACCGGAACTTCCGTTATCCCGCAGCTCTCCAGACGTGACTCCATCAGACGTTTTTTATTTCCGAAGTTAAAACCAAGGTATTGATTTGATTCCGTGACCGTGATCACATGAACACATGTGATCCCTTTTACCGACTTTATGCTAACGTAACCCCTGGGAGACTGTTTATCACACAGTTTCTCACTTGGTTCTGATTGAGATGACATCCATATTTACTAAATCCACTGGCCGAGGTCATCTCCCGTCGATGGCTCCACTATATTAATGCACAGTCCAAGCCTGAAAGGGAGTCTACGTGTTTGTAGCTTGCATTTCATTTAAGAAGAATTTCATTATTTTCAGTATACCCAAATTAGGTGAATAAAGTATGGAGAATTTAGGCAAAGAAGCAATGAAAAAGTTTTCGGCGAAAAAAATTTACTATTAAGAAACACCAAATAATATTTTTCAAATAATTTTTCGTTTATTAACAATAACAACTTAATATTTCGTCGCTTAATTTTCATACATATTTTTTTATTATAGATTTTTCATCGATTATTCATTTTTATAATCCTAGGTAAACGTTGCGAACGAGTCATATAAATATAAAGCATAATTTAACTATAAATTGCTAGGCCTTTGTGTTTAATATAGTAGTAAGGTATTTACCCCTGCTGAAAAAATATAAAAACTATGTTGTTTTCCTTCTAGTGGCTGTGTTTCAAGCCATTGATCGTGTTGACTGAGTTGCCGATGGTGGGTCGTTTAGGAATAAACGTTACCAGCAAATTAGAGAATTCACTCGAAGAATAAGTAATAACGGATAATATATAATGTGTATGAAGTTAGCATCAGTTGACAAAGACAAAAACACAGAAACACACAAAAAATAAGAAACTCACTCGATGTCGAATTTCGGTGGTCCATTACCACCTTTCTGAAGAAGATGAAGGACAGAACTACCAGTGATAATCCTAACTTCATTGTGTTGAGACGATTCATCGTGAGTACGCTGAAGAGGGCTACTTTGGGGCCGAAATACGGGTATTCATATTTACCTTTCTCATCCCTTCCCTTTTTTACCCTTTACTCCATCCTTTGACTTGTGTCGTTTGCCAAATAATCTCATTTGTACTTGGTTTTGAAAGGTAAACTGTTTACGGCTATTGGAGTTTATTCATTTATTTAATAGTACTAGCCATAAGAACTCATTATTTTTATGGAACTACATGGTCAAAGTAGTTGAGACGTAAGGAGAAGAATTTCGCTAGGAAAAGAGTAACAAGGAGGTGAGAGATGATGACAGGGACGTTCGGTAAGGATGTTAAGAAAAGACTCATAAAAACTTTGCAATGGAGCGTAGTTATGTACGGCGCGGAAACGCGGTCACTCTAGCAGGATGATAGAAGTAGACTGAAGGCTTTTGAAATGTGGCTGTGGAGAAGTAGGGAGAAAATGAAATGGACCAAAAGGAAAACAAATGAGGAAGTACTAGAGATGGTGGGCGAAGAGAGGGTTTTTTGGGAGAAATCCTAAGGAGGCAGGAAAAATGGATGAAGTGCATTGATGAAAAGTGAAATGCATTGATCGGCAGTGGGATTTTGAAGATGGTAATAGATAATATTAGGCAAACAGGGAAAGGGCAGGAACAGGATAGGGATGTTGGACGGAATGAAGGGAGGAAAGAAGTACTCAGAGATGAGGAGGAACCTGATGTAGATTAGGTTGCTGCATTGTGTTTTGTTAGGAGTCATAAAATATTTATTTGGAAGTTGTGTCCATCCAAAAACCTACCCTAACCGTTAGATTATGTAATCAAATGATTTACGAGTCCCAAGGAAGAAGTAATTGCATTGTGATGGGTTGAAGGGGTTCTCTATCTGCATCTACATAATACCCCACAAGCCGTCGCAAAGACGTGTGGCAGGGCGTGGTTGGTCACGAGCCATTCTACACACATTCCTTCTATTTCCCTATGCACCTGGCATCCCGCGATTCACCAAAAACCACGTGGAAAGCTGGCGACTGAACACCAATCATACAACATGCCTACATATAATATTACATGGTACGAGCTACTCCTATGTCTACACAAAGAGGACAAGAAAATACGTTATTAGAGGGAAGGCACTCGTTGAATTCAGACACTTATTACCAGTTACTATAAACACTCATATATATATTATACTCATTCTGGTTGGGCAGTTCGCAAAAACAATAGACTTTATACACATTCGCCTATAGCCCACCTAGCACAATGTCGCCCGGCGCGGCGGGGGGCGTTAAGATGCCATACTTGGAGAGAGTTTTGTCGGAATTTAATATTGTATACCCCTATTTTAGAAAATGTACATATGTTTTTTTCTAAGGTTTTCCCCCATTGCTGTCGCGAATAGTGCGCAGGAAAAACGAATGCTTGACTCTATTAGTTCGACATTATAGTTTTCTAATTTTGTAGCAATTGTCGGCCTTGCAAATGTAATTAGGGCTCCTATCTTTAATTTCGAAAGTAAAACCATACCCTTTATATCTTTGTAATAAGTTTAATCTATCCTTGAGTATTCACCCAAGATTCGGTATTAAATGTGTGAACATTGGTGACTTTAGTGCGAGTTTTTCACGGACTTAGCGGTATTTCTCTGTACACTATTCAATTCTGTGACTAATGTTTTTTTGAAAAAGATCCCAAATGCTCGCAGCATACTCAATGTGAGGCCTTACTAAAGATAAATAGCACGTTTTCTTAAGTTTTTAGTCGCTACACCTACCGACTTTACATTTGGCGAATGCTACATATTGCGGCATTTGCGAAAAGATATTTTACCGTCCTTCCGCAAATCGTACGCATACGCGGTGTGTTAAAAAAATGAGAATTTTAATTTTTCGGATAATAATGTTTATTTATTCTTATACATTGATGTTGTCACCTTCAAAGCAGTCCCCATTGGAGATTATGCACTTATGCCAGCGCTTCTTCCAATCCTCGATACACTTCTCAAACTCTTAATTTTTGGGAATAGGAAAAAGTCACAGAACACCATATCTGGCGAATATGGAGGCTGGGGCATCGTTACAGTATTGTTTTTGGCCAAAAGTTCACGAACAAGCAATGAAGTGTGAGCTGGTGCATTATCGTGGTGCAAAAGCCATGAATTTTTTTTCCACATATGTGGGCGTTTTTTCGGATTTCTTCAAGCAAATGCGTTGAACTTGTAGGTAGTACTTCTTACAGGCCGTTTGATTTGGCGGCAGGAATTCATGATGCACCTATACCATTAAAATTGAAGAACGCATTAAGCATAACCTTCACGTTCGACCGCACTCGTCGAGCCTTTTTCGGTCTTGGAGAGCCATAATGCCTTCAATGGGATAATTGAGCCCTAGTTTCAACGTCATATCCATAAACCCATGCTTCGTCACCTGTTATAATACGTTTCAGTAGTAATTATGCATCGCCGTTTACTTCATTTAGTGACTCCTGAGCAACTTCCATTCGCCGCTGTTTTTGTTCAAAATTCAACAATTTTGGAACGAATATTTCTGCCACACGTTTCATACCCAAAAATTGGAAAAAAATGTTATGGCATGACCGTATGTTTTTCCTAAGAAAGATCTGCAAATGCCACGCAAAAGACATGCAAATGGTCACCCCCAAGTATTTAAATTCATCCATGACGCCCATCCGAACGCCTACGAGTGTGTAAGTTGGTAAAGTTTGTTTGTGTTTTTTATTGTTTATTAAATGTATGACGGTACATTTTTGCGTATTAAATAATTACAACCCCATTCTGTACACTATTTTTAATGTTGTTTAGGTCAGTTTTTAGTGACCCATGATATGTGCCTTTCGCTATTTCCCTGTAGATGACAGTTTCGTCGGGCAAGAGTCTTAAACGGCTTTTTATTTTAAAGGTGATATCATTTCTACCTTGCGGGATACCGGATGTTACTTGCCCATAATTATAGCTTGAATCATCCATCACTACCCTTTGTTTGTGGTCAGTTAGAAAGGTTCCAAATCCAGTTTATTATTTTGTCGTTGATTCCATTCCATTGCAACTTGTGAATCTATTTAGCGTGCGGGACATTATCAAAGGCCTTTTTGAAATCCAAGAATATCGCATTTACTTGTTTGTTTCTTTCCCCCGATTGTAGAACGTCGCATATAAAAAGTTCGAATTGCTTTTCACAAGATCTCTACCTTCTGAATCCATGTTGTCTTTATGTTGTCTGGATAATAGGTTGTGAGTGACGAGGAATACCACGACGTTACTAACTATAATGTGTTCCAAGACTTTACATGAGAGGGAGGTTAACGATATTGGTTAATAATTATTGGGGGTCTTATTTATTTCCGCTTTTAAAAGGTGCGATTTTGGCTATTTTCCAATCCAAGGGGAAGACATCTTCTGAATTGGATTTTGTAAATATATATTTTAAAAAGGCACAATTTTGGGCGCGAGCTCTTTCAGTACCCTTGCCGGAATATTCTCTAGTCCGTGTGATTAATATAAATAAGTATACTGTGATGGGTTGCCGTAGATATACGTGCTGAGAAAAATAAGAATTGAGGTCTCTCCATCTTTGCAAGAAAAAGGAATGAATAAGTAAACCCTCAAGTTAAACAAAATAAAACTGACAGACGTTGTGCAGTGAAAGTTTAGGTAATCTAGAGGTGAGACTGAGGCTGGAGGAGGGAGATGAGTTTTGTAATTAATGAAGAAGGGTCACTGGTGGCGGAAGAAACAAGAATGGCGGAGAAGGTGTAGAAAGGGTGTGAAAGCTTACTAAAAAGAAGCACCGACACTAGAAAATGATTTTTCGAAAACCTTTATATGGAGCCTGACTTTTCTACTAATGTGACATTTGGACGAGTGGAGAAGCGAAGGAAGCATGAGTAGGCAAAGAGTGACGGAGGAAGGCAATCAATCGGTGATCAACTACGAGAAGCAGGAATTAGCAAATGGTGGAGCGAGGAAGGGATTGCAGACTAGAGAGCAAGCCCATTGTTGGATTCATAACCCAAGATGATGATCATATTTTTTCTTGCGAAAGGCGAGGATTTGTGTTTTAAATGAAAATCCATCAGACATCAACAGGAATTTAAAGGATCAGATTGCGTATTAAGTGAAGAACACAGCGTATTTTTCTACTGCTCTTAATAACAGTAGAAAAATACATTGTGTCCTTCATTTAATGAACATGAACTCTTACAAAGTTGAGCCTGAAACAATAAGGACCACTTTTTTGTCCATTTTATTATTTAATTTAAACCTATAATGGGAAAAATAAATAACATTTTCTCCAAATTCTTCTTTTTTGCATGTCATATATGCATGGTTTCACAACGCTAACAAGTGGCAACACATTATGCTATTCGTCGATAGAAGCATTTTTTTAATTTGGCTATCTTTCCACTCGGAAAGTTTCCGGAGTCACCACGGAAACAGATGACGGTCCGCAAAAACAAAGGACAACAGATCCTCTTTTTTCGAGCCACAAAAGGAGGACTTCGGGAAACAGTTTTTGTGAAGAAGGAATCAAAATGAAGACAAGGGAACAGACTTTGAAGGACACGCTTTCCACTACTACCTTCCTCGAATCACGATCAAGGAAAAAATTGCTATGCAGTAGCTTTTTGTAAAGGGCGTTTTGGCGTTCGCCTCGTCTTTCGCCATCAGCACGCCGCATATGAGAAGATCCAAAAAAAGAGAAAATAACGCTTAAAAATATTACATCGTTACAGCATGCTAGATAAACAGCCGACACCGTTTCAAAGCTATTGTTCAGCAGAAATCACTGTCAAGGCTTTCTATTCGGCTAAAGTACGAGCTTCGGAAAATTAAGAGCTACGTTTTCTTTCAATGCAAAATGGAAAAGCAATGGTATGGACAAGATGATGTTTATCCTTTGAATATGAAGTCAAGAACGGATATTAAATTCTTTGTTTGAATACCAATATAGAATAAATGAATTTTCTAGAAATCGTAGTTCCTGAAAATTTCAATTAAAATATTTATAAACTTTCGGCTACATAGCTTACTTATTTTATAAGAAAACGAAACGTACAATGCCATCATAAAAATTCTGGAAAATGTCACAGGTACATTAATTCAATTCCAATACTGCTGACTGCGAACAAACTACGGCCAAAACCGTGTTGCCAACTCACTCTCCACCCTGCACGGACGATTCCCCTCCATTTAATATCACTTTCAAAGACAAAACGGTGAAATCTCACGGTAAAAGCTAACCTTTAACCTGGGATCGTCGGAAAAGTTACACCACTAATCCACCAAAACTATTTAGCACGCCCGTAGCATCCCAGTGGATATAAGATGATTACATACACGCATATTCGAGATCAGAGTAAGGCAGCTCGATGCCAGCAATGGTCCTTTGGGCAAAATGAACACCGACGGAAACTTTACCGGGGGCGGTGGAAATCATTGACACGACGTGGCAAAAAAGTGCGCATCTACAGGGAGTATGTGTTCAGAGGTATCAAAACATTTTACTTTCTGACGGATTAGGCTGTCAGAAATAATTTGGAGATTTTATGTCTCGATATTCTGATATAGCGTGTCGAGTCAGGTTTTCGATGAACACAATCACTAATTACTTGGACATCTCTGTTTCCCGCCAATCGTGACACTAAAGACCCTAACACTCACCATTTTATGAACCTTTCTTCTACCCCCCATAGTATATTTTTTCCCTCAAGCATACCTCCCTTCTTTCCCGCCACCTTGCAAAGTCAACTGTCTCTCAATGTTCTTTAAATCCGATATCTCTGACTCCTTCTAATTTTCCCCATCCGCCAGCCTACTTCCTAAATCTGGTCGGCTCCAACGGGAACAGGGGTCGAGGAAGGCATCCGCATGGACGCGCGCACGCTGTGAACCGCAATGTCCGCAATTATGTAATTATGCTATATGCTAAGGACAAACGATCATGCACCGAGTTTAGCACTTGAGAGGCCATTTATTTATGCAGCATTCTCCTTTTTATTCGCGCTCTCCCATTGCCTTCCGCTCCCCTTCATTCTCTTCCCTCCTCGCACGAGTTGACAGCCAAAAAAGTTCGCGAAGCGTGGCATGAGTGTGTGTGGATGGATATTGGGGCGGGATTGAGACTATGGAGTCTCGTCTACCACCTAACCACGCGTCACACATTTACAATATTGAAATTATAGATAAATTACACACATGTTACATAAATAGCAATAAATTTAATATACAAAATAGCTTAAGACTAACGATCGATAACACGATACATTACTTGCCTAGTTCAATTACTAACTAAATCGTAACACGTATAACATACCTATGCACACATAAAATGCATACACATACATTGCATACTAATACATTGAAACAATACTAGTAAAACAATATTCCTGGTTATATTTACAATCGCCAGAGCAAAGTACGAGTATGATGCTGCTACGAAAGAAAAAGGCAGGATCTCGAAGTCTGTTTACAGCTGAACAATTATTTATCTGGTTGTTTTGCTGGGATATTAGTGATTTATGAAGTGCGCGCTGGAACGATGGGAGAGATAATTCATTAGTTACAACAGATAATGGATCATTCCACTGACATTCTGCTGTGACTGCAAATGACTGGTTATATGTACTTGTTCTGTCATGAGGGATTACGAGTTTATGATTAACTCTGGTATTTAGTTTATGTATTCCATCAAGGATGTTGAAATCATTGGTAAAATACTGAGGGATTTTATAATTTAGTATTTGGTAGAGTAAGGGCAAGCACGTGGATTTACCTGTGAGAATCCATAAATAGCCAGTTGAGTTTGTTAAAATATTTTGTAATGTGATCGGTAATTTTCAAATTGTAAATGAAGCATACACATGAGTTTCACTGATCTTCGTAGTTTTACCGACAGCTCGTTTAAAAGGTCATATTATGTGTCCATAATCAAAGTGAGGAATGATGAGAAAAGAAACCACCTGCTTTTTTTAATGTGACGGGCATAACATACCTATATTTCCTAAGGGAGTTGAGGGATTGATTGGCAATACTGCAAGTTTTAAAAACTTGTGAAGACCATGAAAAATTTCCACCTATAAGGAGACCTATATTTGTACCGACATTCTTAAATTGAATGAGTGTGCCTTAAAGATACAAGTTGAGTGGTTGAAATGCAGCGATAGGTTTTTAACAGTTTAGGATATCAAATCAGGTTGCGTTTTATGTGAATTTAGGCTACCGAAGTTTGCGTGCTCCATCTTGTTATGTCATTTTGGTGAGCATTAATTTGTTGTATAGCAAGAGGAAGGTTATTGATTGTGGTACTTCAATATATCTGGAGGTCGTCAGCATAAAGGTGATATTTGGAGTATTGAAGAGATGAAGAAATGTCATTTATGTACGACTAGAATAGTATTGGGAGGGATAGAATAAAGGGGTTACGGTTAGAGTTTCCACTTTCGGGGAGGTACAGTCCCCCGCGATTCTCTTCCACCTCCCGACCTCAGATGTTGTTACTTTGGCTCACTGAGGTGCGAGGCGGGGAGTTTCTCCACCGACTGATTCGATGCACGTCAGCCACCCCTCCTCCCCACACATACCCAAATCCTCGGATTTTTATATGTGCTGACAAGTTTTTATAGGTATTCCATTAATAAAAAATCCGTCAACACTTTCAGTGGGAGACCCAAAGCCCTCAGTGCCACGCACGCACTCACAGTCAGCTATCCGTGTCAACGCAGTTACGAGTATACGCACCAGTGAAAGGGGTGCCTTAGTCCGGGCGTCGCGTCGCCTCTCATCGCGATCCCCGTGGCTGAGGCGAGTGCTTCGAGAGGCTGACTCATGAAAGGAATGAGCAACCAAGTACTGGACGGAACCCTAGGATGCACCTCAGCCTTGAGAATAAGGAAGTTTATAATGGTTATCACGGAAAGGAGATGGATAAACAACCAAGAATTTCGAGACGTATATTATCTTCTTAATTTCAAAATTGTTTACAACAAATTGTGAATATTTAGCTTAGCAAACAAAAACAGCATGAATAATTTGCATAGTAAGAACTAGATATTCTTTCACGTTGAGATTAAAATTCTAAAAAGGAACCACAAGAAAATATTTTAATGGCGTTGAAAATACGATTATATACGTAGACAGTTGCTTGTTTTTTATCTGCCACGTCTCTTTGAAATAGAAATGAGATATTTATACCAGCAGTTGTTTGTTTAACTGTATTAGTCAATAAAGTTAATTTGATGAATGTAGTTGTCATACTTTAAGGGGACCATTCATCGCATGCTTATAATAAATATCATATCCTTTAACGATTCAGAATTAACAATATACGAGTGATGAATGAATATATCATATATATCTCGTATAATGAATGATCATGGCAGCAATTTAAATCAGTACTCAGCAACACAAATATGCCGTCAAAATCATAAATGGATGAACTGGTTACTCTAGACAAATTACACGAAATAAATACTGAATTAAATAAGATTGAGGGCCATATTTCTTCTTCCAATTAATCGCTGCTAAACATCGCCCACGTTTTGGTCTCAGTTGCTAACGCCGCCGCAGGCACCATGAATTACTCTTTCATGGCT
The DNA here is from genome assembly GCA_037158775.1 of Hetaerina titia. Taxonomy (NCBI): domain Eukaryota; kingdom Metazoa; phylum Arthropoda; class Insecta; order Odonata; family Calopterygidae; genus Hetaerina; species Hetaerina titia. The sequence continues at coordinate 15,276,475 of CM073768.1, read as the reverse complement.
TCTTCCTTCTCATGTAATATGTTGCTCTTTATATTTTGAACCAATGGTATTAAAGAAAAATATTTTGAAAATGTTTATAATGATGACAATTCTGTTTCCGGATTCATTTATTCGTACTTCAATTCTCCGTTTTCATCAACATATTCCTTCAAATTGCAATACTTCCACCGAAATAAATATATATATATATATATATATAATAAAGATAATTTTTATAAGGCTTTTGTAAATGAACTAAGAAACAACACACCAGTTAAAACCATTTGACCGATTTCCAAAAACGACATCTCACGAAACGAACAACATTTGCTAGACACTATTTTATGCCTCAGTTGGTCTAACTTCCCTCTCGCGTCATACCACAAGGACGCTCTCTTCCTCCTCTTCCACTCTCACCCCTGGCAAGTTAATACCCACCCCCGCCCAACCTTCAAATATCCTCCATGCATTTTTTCGTCCTTCTCAGAATATTATATTCGTGAACTTTCTCTGCTGTCCCATTAAAAACTGAAGTCACTTCATTTGTCGGGCTCTGTTTTCCCTCGCATAGTACCACAATGCTCGAAATACACGATCTCCATCTTAACACATCTACACAACCTTAAAAAAGATACTTAACGTCTACCATGCAAAATGGTGCTACTATGATACACCAAAATGCTCATTTCTCTGTCCCATTGCAATAAAATGTAACCCAAACGTAAATTCTATGGCAACAATGAGAACATTATTAATTGGATTAGAGACTTCTTGTTAAATCGTAAATAAATAGTAGTCATCGATGGGTTGTGCTCAACGGAAAGAGATGCAACGTAAGGCGTCCCTCAGGGAAGTTTAATAGGGCCGCTTCTATTCTTCATATGTATGAAGACCTAAACGCACACGTTATTAGCAATCTGAGGTTATTTGCTGGCAATATGGTGGCATACTGGGATATAAGGACCCAACTAGATCACGAGCTACTCTCTAGAGACTTAGATACAGTCTCGGATCGGTGCAAGGAATGGGGATTAATGCTTAATATTGACATATGTGCAGTTTTTAAATTTTGGGACAAAGGAAGTGGCAACATATGAAATAGAGGGTTCAGTGCTAATTAATGTCAATCAAGTTAAATATTTGAGAGTAGATCGCCACGCCTTTCATGGGGAGCACATATCAGGAAAATATGCGGATACGCTTTAAAGAAACTGGGCTTCATGAAACGGGTGGCGGGAAAATGTAATGAAAAAGTTAAAGAGAGGTTTTATTTTGCTCTAGTAAGATCTCATTTGAAATATGCCGCATGTATTTGGGATCCTAGGAAATTTGTTAAAAAGATTTAGATTAAGTCCAGAGAAAATCCTCCAGATTCGTTAAAAAATGTTATAATAAGAACACAAGTGTGACAGCTCTCTTAGGAGATTTAGGCTGGGAGCCACTTGAGATACGAAGAGAACAAGCGAGACTTAGACTTTAAGAAAGATTCAGAACCAACGAGGTTGACGATGACACTAAAGGAATAATAATGGCTCTACACTACTTAGGTAGATCAGACCACAAAGATAAAATAAGGGAGATAGATTCCAATACCGATAGATTCAAATACTCATTCTTCCCCAGAACATCCAGAAATCATAATAGTAAGAAACCGAAGTCACTTTAAAAATATTGAAAAACATTAATTTACAAGTCGGAACAAAATAAAACATTGCAAAGATATCAGGTATATTTGTAGGTTCATGTGTATGTTAGTGGGTAGTTGGCTTGTTTGCATGTGTGTGTGGTCTAAGGGTTTCTGCTTGAATGTGTACCACGTTTTGCTTGTCGGCTGTATAAAGTTGTGACTCTTGCATACGTTTTTTCTTAATTACGGGTTGTGCCCTAACATCCCCCGCCACACGCCTTTGCGGCGGCTTGCGGGGTATTAAGTAGATGTAGAATCGAGGATTTGGCCAGATATCAAAAAACAAATTAGTTGAAAGAAACGAATGGCGTGGAATGGATCAAATACAACGGATTTGCGACGAAGATGAATATTAAAGGCTATCACTTCGTGAAATGGTGGCGTGAAAGGATAAATGCGTCGACTACGGAGAGTGGAAGGAGAAAGAAAGCAGAAAACGGCGAAATAAAAGGCGCAAATTACGTCTTCCCGGTTGAAGTTGAGCTTGTTTTGGCTATTTCCATCGCTTTCCCAATAATTCAGCTGTGGCACTGATTTTCTCACGCCAGTATTTTTGTTTGTTCGAGGTTACTTAGGTGGGCAGGTCCGGAATATGAACGTACGTTCGGCTAAGACTTAATCGCTTTTTGTCATCGACCCTTCCTCTTTCCCATTCCTTGGTTTCCTTCCACTCAACCCTTGAGGAGTGGGGTGATCACGTTTGCCAACGAAGTCAGAATTATTTGGACGAAATTTTGCTATGTCAGTAGTCCTCTGCCGGCGAATCTTTTGGCAAGGTAGATAGGAATACTAGCGAACAGAGGTATGACGTCTAAGTCCAGCAGAAGAACCTGATGCTTGAACATGGTGCTAGAATAACTACCCCAGTTCTGCAGAAACGAGTTGGTTCTCACCGTGCCCGGTTGAGGACCGCGTGCTATCAATTGCCAATTCATCGGTCCGTCAATGTTATTGACTATTAAGCGAAAAGACACACCGGTTTCATTGATCTTTGGCAATTGATACGACACAGTCATGGTGGTTTAGTTGGCGATAACACCAGGTTCCTTCTGAGGCCTCTCGGAACCTTAAAGATGACTGTTTGCGTCGCTCAGTTCTTCAGTGCCGTGTCCCGACCGCTCGCGGCTAAGTGTGTTGAAGGGCTCTCTGCAATTAATTACTGCAGATAACGAAACTGCGATAAGGTCCATCCATCTCGGTTTCCAATGATGCCCCCTACACCCAACTTATACACATTTAATGCATTAAATCATGCAAACACGATCGTATGCGGAAGATTGGAGGAATAGCGAGCATTCTTAATGAGTGCCGACAGCCTTCTTTGTAGAACTTCGAATCATCGAAGCCACCGCAGGATGATTCAGTGCGTCACTCTGTATTCTAACGCTCACACATTAGGAGTCCTCGTCCATCAGCGAACATACAGTTTTCCTTTTGTTCTATTACGTCAGCTCCCCCTCTACGATTGCTCCTGAGCCGTGAGCAGCACTCACTTACTGTACTCGCTCATTCTCACTCACAGGCACGCGAAACCGTGGAACGGAACGTGCTCTCGTCGAATTCAAACGAAATACCTAGCACGCATAAAAAAAGATCTACGCCGAAAAATAACAGTCGGCGTCGTCGAACGGCATTTCCCCGAGAGGCCCGCACTCTCTTTCGACCGATTCCTCGTTCGAGAGGCTCCCCTGCGATGGGCATTAATATTTGCGCTTACCCATCCCACCGTCCAAATCACTTCTCCTACCCCCGGAGCTCCTCTCTCACCCCGGGGGTGAGCCTTCCGGCGCGCTCACTCCCCCAAGGCGGTCGCGGCAACTGGGACTCCCCGCCCACCTCAACCACCGGGCGGGACGTGCCTCCACTTTACATGGAATCCGCACCGGAGGCACATCGAAGTGACATGGGGAACCGGGCATTAATATTCAAAGGCAATATTACGGGATGGAGGGTGGAATGGTTTATCTTTTATAAAAGGAAGGCATGCCAATGAGCTTATAAGAAAATTATAAATGGAGACCAGTGAATATAAATAGCGGAGGAAATATTGGGAAATAAACAGAGAGGTCCTCATTCTCTCTTCATTTTCAACCTGAGGTAAAATATCGACCAATTTATTTATAATGGCCTGTATACCTTCAATATTCTGGTATTCATCTGCGTTTTCATTCTTGATTGCACGCCTCCATTTAACGACAAACACAAACAATCCTCCCCATCAACACCTCCTAGCAAATGCCAATTAGAATTCATTCCCTCTCGCTCATCGTAAATATCGCTATTTCCTCCCCTCAATCAATTCCGCCAATCCACCTCAGCACTTTGGGATCTTCCTCGGATACGCAGTACGCATTTGGACAAGCCATTTGGACATGTTAGTTCCATGATGAGGCACCTCGATAGCCAAGATTTATTAATTAATAACCAACATGGCTTCCGTAAGGGTAGATCCTGCGAAACTCAACTCGCACTTTTTGTACATGATGTATTAAACTCCGGTGAAAGTAATATTCCAGTTGATGCGATATTCCTAGATTTTAAGAAAGCTTTCGATAAAGTCCCTCATTGCAAATTACTGGCGAAATTGGAAACCTATGGAATACACGAAAGTATTATTAACTGGATTAAACAATTTTTAAGTGATCGTGTCCAAACAGTCGTCCTGGACGGTGTATCATCCGATACTGTCAAGGTCACGTCGGGGGTACCACAAGGAAGTGTCATAGGTCCCCTCCTTTTCCTTATTTACATAAATGACCTCAGTACCGTAGTTAATAGCAAGCTCCGTCTTTTCGCCGATGATGCAGTAATTTATGGGGACATCCGAAGTCACGAAGACAGAGTCGTGTTAGCCAACGACCTAGATGCAATTCAAAATTGGTGCGATACATGGCAATTGGAATTGAATTTTAAAAAATGTGTAGTAATACATTTTTGGGAAAAGAGTAATTCCCTCCCTTATAGTTACAAAGTGAAACAAACCAATATCGAGAGGGTAGATTCCTTTAAATACTTGGGTGTAACAATTACTCACGATCTGTCCTGGGGAAAACACATACGAGAAATATGCGGTCGTGCTAATAAAAAATTGGGATTTGTGAAAAGAGTGCTAGGTAAATGCGACGAAAAGGTGAAAGAACGATGTTTCCTTGCCTTGGTCAGGCCCCACCTAGAGTATGCTGCCAGTATATAGGATCCTCATAACATAAATTTGGTTTCGGAATTAGATCGAGTTCAGCGGACGGGGGCTAGATTTGTCAAACATTGTTATGACCAACTCAGCAGCGTATCCACTTTGCTAGACAATTTAGGTTGGGATTCTCTTACACAGCGGCGTTTCCAATATAGATTAAACTTATTAAAAACATTTAAAGATGGGCCCTTTTCCGATGACATCAAGGATATAATACGAACCCCAACGTATTACGGTCGAAGGGATCACGAATATAAGACTAGAGAGATAGACTGCAAGACTGACAGGTTTAAAATGTCATTTTTTCCAAGAACGATAAGGGACCAGAATGCTCGTAGTCGAAATTCCCCAGGACTTAGTTCATTACAATAAGTATTAACGTACAGGTTAGGGACTTCGCGAGGATGTGTATACATGTGTGTATGTATGTATGTATGTATATATATGTATGTGTATATATATATATATATATATTTTCCCTACAGGTTCCCCCCACCTTTCCTCACCTAACTCCCAACCCCCTCAACCCTTACCCTTCCCTCATGGTGCTACACCCCCTGCCACACACCTTTTTGGTGGCTCGCAGGGTACTTATGTAGATGTAGATGTAGAAGCCTTCCGCCCTCTCCGTATCCTTTTTCCACCTTGGATGCTCCTAATTATTATACGCACGTGGTCCCTTCGCCGTCACCACCGCCGAGACCTCCACTCCATTCCAAAGAGGGCATCTCCCCCCTGCCCCACACGCCTCACCCGAGCCCACACTCCAGCCGCGAGTGCCCGTTACCACCACGCGCAGCTGACCACGACCTGGGGTACTTTTCGCCTCTCTCTCACTATCTCGAATGAGAGGGAACTCGCAGCATTAAATAAAGGACTCACCATCGCACCAACCCTCATATTAAACCAAGTTAATGTTTTCCAAAGTTAATATTTAGGTGTAACAAGATAGGCTTTAGAAGTGAAATGGGGTTGCGTCATGAAAAATAAATTATTGGGAATTAAGCAATAATTAATGTTTAGCATGGCAATGCATTTTCTTTGTAATGAATTGGCTTTTGAGAATACGCACATAGATTAGGAAAAGTAAATAACTGTCGCTCAGGATGCATGAGGCAACCAGAGGTTTAATGTAAGACGCAGACATAGGCCGGCGTCTTACATTAAATCCCAAGAAAATAAATCGTTGCAAATTCCTGAGTGGTGATTTGGACCACAGTGATAGGCGCCAGATAAGTATTTCCTACATAATTTTAATTCCTATGCTTTCCAATCCGCACTCAAAGGAAAATCCATGAATTGTATTAGAAAAACTGTGGGGAGGAATGGAGTTTTCCTGGGGCAATTCAAATGAAATTTTAATGTAAGCATACTGTTAGTCAACTAATGAGGCTGAGTTCTTATTGAGTACAGCATTCAATTAGAAGAATAAATAGCGAGGGAATTTAAAGCAATAGGAGTGTTCGATTTATTTAATCATAAAACATGGAAGATATAAGCCAAAATTTTGTGTACAATTTCACGTACTTGGGAGAGCTCTCATCTACGTCTACGTAAAAATACTACACGATCTAGCTTAAAGCTTCGTTTTGGGAGCCCCCAAAGCAGCAGGTTGAAAGAGAGGGTATCCAAGGGGGAAGAAAATGGGGAAAATAACCCAGAAACAATTTTAGTGAAGCCACTGGATGCATGGTGGGCCAATGATTGGATACGTGACCACTAAGCAATTGTTGCCGCAATGCGTGCGTCAGTAAATAAAATCGCAAAGCCCAAAAGAAGGATTAATTTATTCGAAAGGGTAATTTTAAGAATTTTGCTGACCGTCTGAAGAAATACCTACAACTACTTATTTCCAAACTCACAGTATGGAACTGAAACAGCATGGAAATATTTCTCATATTCCATTAGGAACGGTAAAGAAATAATGGTGAGACTAGATGAGATTGAAGGCAACGAAGGACGTTGCATTCGTAATACAAGTACTCATTTGAAACAGCAAAAGGGACATTTAAAAAGCAGAAAAACATTTACCATATTGCAAGGAAACAAAAGAGTGATTCAAATCGAAATTCAGGTGGATCCCGAGTGCTTCTGATAATACGTTACGACATAAAGGCATAGAGACATTCCAAAAATGGCGATGGGGAAATATTTACAGACAGCACCCGCAAAGCGAGTGTTCAAAATAAATTTTTCAAAGCATCTACATTCACGACACAATTGTGCAAAGTGAAGTTGCAGGTAGAGCCAATAGAAAGATGAATGATGTTATAATTGCGAGCAACGGGATGACGCAGCACCTCTTGCTTTAAAGAACAGATATCCCGGGCCAGAGGACATTCCCGCCGGAGTACTTAAAGAGCTCGCGCATGAATATGCGCCCCTCATAAAATACATTATTTGCGAATGAATATTGAAAAGCCAAGTTTCTTTTAAATGAGATGCATTGTATATTAAGATCACAAAATTCAATGGCCCATTTAAATAATTACATCAATAAAAACTAATTTTGAGTCATCCGTATTTTGGTCGCCAACTGAGGAAATTATTTCGTATATTTATACATCTACTGGGATATTTGCCGCGCATATTCCCCCTTCAAAGTCGTCAAAAGTTCATCTTTAATAATGTATTCGCATAATTCCTTTGTCACTTTTAGAATAAGAGAATCTTGAAGACGCTATAGGTTATATCTATATACTTCTATGAGCGGCGTTTGGGATAGCATATCATGGTGCATGACCACAGAGGATTTAATTTTTTTTTCCTTACTGCTTACGATTCTGCTTCACCAGACTTATTTTGGTGTATGTCTCTTATATAAGTGTTTTACGTTCATCTTTATTTCCTCATAATTTATATAAATAATTAATAATAATTTGGCCCGTTATATTAATATCGGTCAATTTATTGTTCCCATTTTTTGGGTTACTTTTTTTAAACCCCCAATATAATTTCGTTAATTTTTTACAAAATACAAAATATGAGTTACATACCCTTTCTTTCCGTCGCTCTCTTCGTTCCCATTTTCTCTTTTGTTAATAAATCTATCCAATATATTCCTAATCGGTTCCTCGTGTAGATTTTTCCCAATTTGTTGGACGATATGCAAATATCCAAGGATAGCTTCCAGTTCGCGTCTCTCCTCGGCATAAATTGGGCAATAAAGGACTATGTGTATTAATGCATCCTCCTCCATCATGCACTCACACGTCTCCTCCTTTTTTCCCTATTTTCTTGGGAGATGATCTAAACTCCCCATATCCTGTTAAAATTCTCGTAATTTCTTTGTAAGTTTTAAAGTTGATCTTCATTCTTTCCTTCACGCTAGGTAGGAATTGCCTGGTTGCTTTCCCCTTTTCTAATTTTTCCCGTTCCCATTTATCCAGGTAATACGCTCTTATAACCTTCCTGTTTCTGATTAATTTCTCAGTTGGAGACGAAGTTACATCTCCTAGAGTGGCCTCTTCCATCTGCCTCAACCGTGACTTAATGTTTCTTTCCTCTATTAAGAAGTTTATTGGCTGTATCCCAGTTACTATTTGTAGAGCATCGTTACAGTATTGTCGCTCCCGGATATTGAAATCAGGCAAGATCTTTGTGCCTCCTCCAGTTTCCTTCGGATTCTGCTGTCATTTAACCTCTATCCCCACACCTCACAGCCGTATGCCAGTATTGGGATGGTGACTCAGTTGCATATAGTTCTTAGGCTATTTGTGGTGATGACAAATCTGTTTCTGCACAGCCTTCTTAACTAGTTAAATATTTTCTTGACCTTGCCTCCTGCGTGATTTGCGTGTTCTGGGAATGTTAGTCTGCTATCAAATTTAATGCTCAGGTGGCTAATCGGGGAGTCTCTTTTGATGTTTTGACCATAGATTGTTATATTTGGGTTTCGTAACAATTTTTTTCCGTATTGGTCTTATTAACAGGAATTTTCAATTTTAATTGTATCATCCTTTATTAGCTACAATAAAATTACTTCTAATGTATTTGATAATATCGAATTAACACAACTTAAATTGAATATAGTATATTGCCAATTTTAAATAAATCATGTTACGAATATTTAATAATCTCTTCACTAAATACGAAATGATAAAATGCTATGATTACTAGCATCAATAATGCATTGCATCGTAAATAGCCAATCCACCAAAGTTGAACAAATAAATCAGTAAAACAAAAAACCAATATGAATAGGCGAGTAAGTAGCATTCCCCCAATCGAAACTAAAGATCTGGTAATGGCATCAATTTTATATCAAAATTTAATTTTAAATAACTCCTCAACATAAAAATACTCACTGGTGAATTCAATTGAATGCCGAAACCAACATGTAGCTTCAGTAACCCAATAACCAGATGACCGATTTGACTAGTAGATGAACATTTATTGCTCTTTAACAACCTAAAACGTAATGTCAGCTCTGTGAAGCCTCTGTCCAACTCGGGAGCCTCTTCGAGGCAACAAAGACGAGCATGGCAGCAATTTCTGGAGTACGTAGCTTCCCCCTCTCGGTCAAAGCGGAGAGTGAGCCGCATTTTTCTGCCGACCGAACAACAGACAGCGATACAAATACGGCGCCAAGATACGTAGCTGCATGGCTTCTCCAATCCCGAATCCGAACCCTAATCAGAGCTGCAAAATTTTTTAAGGAAATAATCCATCAAATTCGATCATCCCAATAAATTATTGTTAGCTTAACACTGAACCACAGATGAAACCTCGGCGGAATTCTTCAGAGGCAAACGGGTTGGTAGGAACTCGGAGGGTGGACAATAAGATCGGAAGGAACGCTTTTATGTGGCGGAGGGAGGTACAGGAAGCAGGGAGGTCGAAGGAAACCGGCTAAGCACAAATGAGAGTCAGGCCCGCACTCGCCCACTTTCAAATTCCTAACGACCCCGTCATTAAAACGACTCTTCAGCGCTGATTGCGGAGAGAGGTCCGCCACTAAAAAGCCAGAAGTGCCACATCACCGTACGCAGTTTACGCAAGGAGGCCGGAGAGAAAGAGAATGCAGATGATCAGGCTTGCTTGATGGAGGCGTCGGAGGCGGTGAGTGGCGTTCTCTGACTCTGCAGGAAATGGGAAGAAATCGCCTCGGGTGGCGGTTGGTCGTAAAGATGGGTCGACGCGTTATTCTCAGACAAGGATGGAGGAAGAACATTATCCGATGATGGAAGACGCAAATCCTTATCAGAATTCGAGAAAATAATATGCAAATGCAGGCTCTATAAGTACAAATGGAATATTGAAGAATTATTAGCAGTAATAGTCCACCAATCAGATGTAGGTCCATAATGGCTCTGAACATTACGATAGAAAATTTTGGCTCTCTGAGACTAAGCAATAACCGTCCTCTTTAAAAACTCTTCTGTTCTACCTATTCCAGTGTATGACTCAGGATCTAAATGTTTGTCTAAGTCATCCTATTTTTTAATGATCTCTATGACATCTTTTACATATGATTAATTCTCATTCTAAACCTATGACACTGATTCTACAATATGCGAAGTAATGACTGAAACCCATAACTTATGTACGATAGATGTTGATGTAGCAGCTTTAGGGTTATGAATAGCACAGTAATCCACTTGCCACCCTCAGCGTCTAGGGAATAATTAGCTCTACTCAATTGCATGCATTTTCACTGACCGCATAGGTGTTTTGTTGTCAAAACACTCCTCGCATGACCGCATTACAATAGAATTAAATAATGTACTGCTCTTCACAGTGTTGCTTGCTCTGCTTTGTCTGTGTTTCAATTTCCCCTTCCATCCCTCGTTTCTCTCCGTTGGGGGAGCCTCCCACTACCTGCAGCGCTGGGTCACATTCCCTACCTGGGTCCTTGGTAAGGAGAGCGTTTTATGTTGCATGTTCATGTGGTAGTGGAATTTCCCTTTCTTACTAATCATATTCTGGCTTGCGCGTACGTGGACGGATTTCATACTGCATCCTAATGTGCAATTGTTTGTTGGATGATAGTGTATATGTTTGCAAGAGACTAGAATGAAGGGATTTTTGCATGTGTGTATACGCCACTGTGGGTATAGTTTTGCATGTGGTTTTGTTCCTTTGTTGGGGAGTGTTCTACAGCTTCTACAGGGTGTTCTACCTGTAACACTCCCCGCCACTCGCCATTGCGGTGGCTTGCAGGGTATTATGTAGGTATTGATATGATCCTTCTAATCATTATTTCATTATGCCGGAACTCCGTCATCCATTATTAATATATAACCCAAGATCCGTAAATCTAAGGGTGCACATGGATTTACTTTCTAGCATCTTCACAGTTCTCTCGCGGTTTTGAATAGCCCGTCAGTTTTATTCTACTTTATAAACTAAGCATTCCCTTCTATTATTGTCTCGTTGTCTACGCTTCTCGTCTACAATAATCGTTTAGCTCCATGAACTTTCTTCTCCTAACTTCTAACTTCGTCATTTGTCGTGTATTTCTCTGATCTATAATCTGTATTGTATTTCATGTAATCCATGGCTTTCTAAATATAATTATATGCTTAAGTGTACTTCACCAATTTTTATTATATCTTGTTCTAGGCAGTCCCATTGTTCCCCTACAGTACTCCTCCACCTTATCCCCCTCACAATTTTACTAATTTCCTCCTAGTACCCCTTTTTTCTAATCTTATTCTCTTTTTTCTAAGCTAATTCTAACCTTCCCGCCTGATTAATACTTAATGATCTGAATCCGCATCTGCTCCCCAAACATTCTCCGTGAGTGGATCAGCCTACAGGAGGAGGCGTTCCTAGATTCTTTCAAAAAGTTGAAATGCCATTGGAATGAGTGTATACGTTGGAAAGGAGAATACTTTGAAGGGTGACAAATAATATGTTAGGATAGTATTTTTTTCAATAAATAAATTTCGGGAACTTTTTGAACAGATCTCGCACTTCATTTCGTCGGTGTGGGCATGAAATGTCCACTCGGATAGCAGGTCTACTTTTGGGCCCCAAATTAGAGATTCGGGCAAAACTGCTCTTTATGGCTTCCGGTTTGAGTGCCCAAAGTGTCAGGTCAGTCAGGATCAGAATAATCCACATTCCTGTGTAAACTAAGTATGGAGATAGGCATTCCCTGAATAAAATAACCTTTCCGTTTTTCTTAGCTTTCCCAGTAGCAGTGGCGCTGAGAGAATATCTAACTCCTGAGGAAAACAGACCCTTGTTCCTTTCTCTCCCTGCCATTACACCCGATACCCTCATTCCCCTTCGGCCCCGCACCGACTGATGCTCTTCATTTCAACGCCGTCAAAACAGACTTTTTCAAACGCGATGCAAATCTGCGGTACAAGCGTGTATCCAACATTTGCATAACACCAAGGATAAATGTGGAATTCGTAGCTTGATTTCATTTGAAAACAAAATATACCGCACTCCATCGCACCATACTTTCAAAGTACCGTTAACTATTTCCCGAACATTAAGGCACACTTTTTTACTCCAAAATACACTCTCTGATCGGTCTGCGTCTAGTGGGATTGGGATCTATAGGTAAACTTTGACCATGCCGATCCACCGGAACTTCCTACTAAGAACATCCTCCTATATCAGGAATAGTAAATGGTTGACTTTGGACAAATTTCGATTATATGTCTGCTTTAAGTCAGTGGTAAGCAACATAATTTTAATATTTTGTTGAAAGTATTTCATAAAAGAATTTCCAAATAAATCATCTATTTTTCCAATGTAGCGCGTCTAGTTTTATCTCACGCGTGGCGGTGCTGTGAAACTTGATCCGCGTTGTCCTAACAACGACGCCACCCCTCTACTGATGCACATTTGCACGGTGTTTTCCCGATAAACTCGGAGTCTAATTAACCTAAGCATTCAACCTTAAGCCGTTTGAGAGTTTCGTAAATGCATATAATCTGGTTGCTTTTAATACAAATTTCGATAATATCAACAGACTAACAGAAAGTAAGCATTATAAAATTCTAACAATGCACAAGAGAATATTCCACTAAATAATTGGCCTCTCTTCATCTCTATATACTTCCTTCTCACTTCGTTCGGAAAAACATCCTTATCTTATTCCTGCCCATTATTAGTTTGTTTTTTTCACGTATATTTTCACGTTTTATTAAAACGTACCTATAATTTATTTTTCTGCTTTCGATATCCTTTTTTATATATATTTCCATTTTCCCTCGATAGTGCTCACTTGTTTTCCCTCACTCGTGATTTTCTCTATGGCCTTCTGATACTCCTTCCTTGAATTTACATATTTTTGTTACATTCCATTTCCTAACTCGACGCCACTGCCTCATTTTTTTTAAACGGACGCTACACTTCATAAGTACTAAATTGTGATCAGGGACCGCATCCGCCCTCGGGTAGCTGTTCTAATTCATCACACTGCTCCTAAGCCTGTACCTAACCAGAATATATATCTAACTGATACCTTTCTAAGTCACCTGGCATTTTCCATGTATACCTACGCCATTTGTGGTGTCTAAACCAAGTGTTGGTGATGACTAACCCCTGTCGTCTACAGAACTCAATTCCTTTTCCCCGCGGTCATTCCTTGTTCCTAATCCCATTTCTTTGTCTACAGTCACATTCCAATACCCCATCATTATAAAATGTTTCTCTGCAGGAACACACGTGATCATGTCCTTTAAGTCATCGTACACCCTATCGACTTCTTCCTTCTTATGGCTGCTCGGTGGGATATATACCTGAACAATGAACAAGTTCGTCGGTTCTGTTTTTATCTCTACTACTAATAATCTATCCATTGTTTCTCTATGTTGACCTCGATTCTTCCTACCCCTTTATTTGATATTACGGCAACCCCTCGTTGGCTCTCGTCCCCGCCGCTGTATATTATTCTATAATTATCACTCCAGTAATCCCGGCTATCCTTCCATCTCACCTCCCGTAAACTTACAATATCTATATTTCCTCTTTCCATCTCTCACTTAATATTCTACAATTTTCCTGTTCTCTACATTGTCCTAACATTCCAAGTTCCTCTTTTAACTAATTTGGTCTAATTCTTCTGCATCTTCTACTCTGCTGCTGTTGGTTTGGCTTTGCAAAGTTTTTGTGAGATGACGGCCGCGTTGTCGGGCACGAAACATGGCCGATCGAGCCATGTATTTTCCTGGACTCATGACCATTCTAGTGTCCTTTCTAAGAGTCTTGGCATACATAATTGAGGTGATTTCCACGTGAAACTATCACTCAATGGCCGTCCCTCCATGGTCAAATGCCTCTGCAGCCGACCCACTGAAAAACAAATGTTAAATTCACAAACAAAAAATTGGTTTTTAGCTCCTACCCAAGTTATTACGGGTTTCAAATTTCGAATGCATGTTTGAAGTTGATCTAGATATAATACATAATAATGAAAAAGATTTGGCAATACGATATAAACAATTGGCAATGTTATCAACAATATGCTAAGCGTGTATCCGTCTTGGATTTTGAGTTCTTGTGAATGAGGGAGGCGTCGCTACTTTGACAAAATCAAAAAATATAAAATAAGGGTAAATTGCAAAAAAATCAAAGAATAAAAATAAAATTCAATGAGGAAAAAAATTATTCAAATTTAAAAGTCGCATTTTATGTTTAAATATAGGAAAAGAATTAGTGTTTTTAGAAAGCCGCCCCAGGGTGATATTATTAGTTGATAATTGACAGAAGATACTCATTGGACACCGGAATTGTGTCAGTTTGATTAAAATAGCCAGGCCATGATGATGTAGACTTAGATGTAGATTCAGGAAAGCCTGTAAAGCGTGCCGTGATACTGAAATGTTTCCTACATTAATTTTGAATGGCAACGGTTGCCCCAAACTTCTGAAAATTATCCACTTGTATTAAAATAAAGTTTATTTTTGCTAATACAGCAATGCGATTAATATTGAAATTCATTTTTCAATTAGAGCAATCACTTTTATTTTCGGGAAATCACGATCTCTAATACACAAGGTTTGTATAAAATGTATTGGCAACCATTTTTTCCTAACGTGTGCGTGACGTCCTGAGTTCAGATCGTCGTCAGTGATTGCGCATGATCGCAGACCGTGTTGGCATTGATAAGACTGACAGTACACTCACCATTATCACCGAACATTTGGCGGTGCGAAAGATCTGCGCTCAACTCGTCCCGGAGGTCTTGAAGGACGACTAAGAGTAGAGTCGGGTCTATTTGCGAAGACCTTCCGCAACGGCATCGCGACGATTCCCCAGCTCCCTTAAAATCTTGAAGACTCCCTTAAAGACTTGGCATCAGCAGACTATCTGCTATTGCCTTTAAAAATGTAATTCTACCTTCCTCAAAGGACACCACCATGGGGCCTTAAGTGCCGTCAAATAAGGTTACACGCTTGTACCCTTAAGGACCTCCCGGAACCCGTGTACTGGAGAGCCTGCGAGTCGTGGAAAAGCCGCTCTGGCAAAAGTGCGTCGACGTTTGAGACGAGATGTGCCTTGAAGAAGTTTGAGAGGCATTGTATGAACAATGTCTGATATAAATCTATTTTTCCTAAACTTTTCCCGATACTTTCATACAAGCTATGTACGCTCATTTTTGATTAGACAATCGACCATGTCTAAAGCGTAGGCATCCGCTATGAAAGCGGAATTGCTTTTTCATGACGATTTCTTCGTGAAGGAGAGAATATCTTAATCCTCGTCTCATTGTAACGCTTCCTTAGTACAACGGGTGTTGTCCATCACGTGACGACTCCGAGGAGGGGGGAAACGATCTATGCGTTGAGCCCGAAACGAAAAACCAATCACCAATCCATCTTATAAGTCTTCCAAAATGAGCCAAATATGTCAAAAGTGATCCGTGCATGAAGCAATTTAAAGCAAATGATCCCCTGTTTCTTCGGAATAACTGGACATGTGGCAACCTTACCTTAAAGGCAACGTAGAACCGTGAATTCTGAATGGCACACGAGCATTTGTTTGCCAGAAGTGTGTGAAAAAGAATCTTTTTCCATCATGACAATGCAAGCTCTCACTGATCGGCTGAAACAACTACCTATTTGACTGGTCAAAAGTTCGAATTGATGGGTCATCCTCCTTACAGCCCTGATTCGCCACCGTGTGACTTTTTTATTCCCGGCACCCGAAGAAGCCGTCGATGCATTTGAAAACCATATTTAAAAAGTACCTCCATTGGAATGGAAAAAGTGATACGAAAATTGTTTCAAGCGAATGCAAAATTGCATTGATTATCATGTAGAATACTTTGAAAAACAATAAAGTCATTTTCAACAAAAAATTACTGTCTTTTCATTATTAGGCTTAAAATATAAATGGAAACCCTAGTATATCATTTTGAAACTTAAGAATTGTACCGTAATTTACTTTTTGCCATAATCTTGCTATTTGGTTTTGTTTGTGGTCTACAAGCCGGTGTGCATTAATTTTCAGCCTACCCTCGTATTTGGGAAGATGTTTTAAGATTTTGGTGGCAATAACTTTGGAACCTAAGGCAGACCTTTTCTTGAGGGTGGATATAATATAATATTGAAGACTTATTGAGTAATCATGGTAGGCTCGCTCAAGTCTCCAACGCCATTCTCTGAGGACATTCAGTCTAGTGGTTTCTCTCTAGAACAATGTTGTTTCATAGCTGTAAAAAATTAGGGATGTATTTACTTTCATATTTTTTTAAAATGGGTCATATCGTAATTTTTATGTTAAAATTCTCTCATTTGCAGGTTTTTGAACATTTTAAAGGTTATGATAAAAGATAAATTATAGATATGATTTTCCGCGGAATTTTCACACTATCAAAGACCCTTTTGTTCTCTCCAAATGCATTTGTTTGAGGAGGAATAGCCGTTTCTCCTTCCTGCTTTGCGGACAAGTTCTATTACCCAAGTTCAATTTATGGCCGATTCAAATTTATGGCCAATTTCAAACAGGCCGCAAAATTTCATTCGGACTATGATATTTCGAAGCAAAATTCATGTTTTTAGAATTTCACCCACATATAATTTAACTTCATGCACGCTGGACTGCTCGAATGTACATGAAAGGTTTGACTGAAGTGCGATATTTTGTTAATTTTCCCATCCAATTCTGAATTTTTTTTACACTAACGCTTGACTTTAAAGCCAGTACCATTTTCATTACGCTTGGCGCTGATTTACTTTAGTAAACTAATAATATTACTCTGGTGCAAGATTCCAATTATTGTTTTCTGCAAAAATGCGTATTGTATGCAACGCTTTGGCCGTCAGATGGCGGCATGCATGCATATTAAGCCTCAACATTGGACTCTCGGGAATCCTGTGTATTTCAGATGTGGCATGCGTCTCTCACACGATGATATTCAGGGAGCGTGGCCAGCACACATCTGGCATTTAAACAACGGCTCGAATCCCAACCGTGGCGGCTTCATCCGCATCAATCCGATCCACTTTGTGTCTCGGCGTGTAGAGCTCTTTAAGTTCAGTTTACCGTCCTTGGATTGGACGTTTAAGAGGAAGTAATAGAGCGATGGAATGGGGGATTTGATCCTGGCTAAATCCATCATGGGCCAGTGATCGTATCCAGTCGTTGCACCCTTGCGGAGGGCTGAAAATTATATGAAGATTTAGTTAAGATGCCAAGCCGGGAGAGCTCATCGGCCAAAGGGCAGACATCCTGCGAGATGGTCTCCTTCCCCTGAGTACAACCTTAACCTTTTAATACGCAAACCAGTGCAATGTAGTGGCTATTGCGCGGACTGTAGCCCCACCCACTTGCGGCGCTAGTTGCCTGAGACCCAATGACCAATCTGTGCTTGGCGGATCGTAGAACTGTGCGTATGGTGCCAGTTGTGTTAGTTTCTGTTGTCTTTGTTTCTACTATTTGAGAAAAATGGAAATTGACGATATCACGGAGCAACGAATCGACATCAAGTTTTTGGTGAAGTACGGTAAAAGTTATCAACAAATTACTGAAATGATGACAGCTGTTTGCGGTGATAATGCTCTGAAGAAAACATACGTTTTCAAGTGGATTAAGCGTTTTTAAGATGCCTGACAAGAAGTCACGGATGATGCAAGGCCGGAACGACCTTCAACCACCTGTGTTGACGGCAACATTGATTGTGTGTGGACCCTTGTCCTCACCGAACTTCGAAAAACTTTTCGAACGCTAACTAATGAGTTGAATTTAGAAAAATCAACAGTGCACACTACTTGAACCGAACATGATGGATGGATCACCATGAAAATGCACCTGAACATTCAGCATTGATTGCTCGCCAGTTCCTGTCAAAAAATTATTGCCAGATCTCGCCCCCTGTGACTTTTTCCTATTCCCAAAATGTGAAGAGAGGACATCACTGGTAAGATATAGACACAATAAAGCAATACACGAGATAATTAAAAAGCCTAACTGTTGAGGACTTCCGAGAGTGCTTTAAACAGTGGAAAAAAAGATGGAATAAGTGCATAGCAACGAATGGAGAGTACTTTGAATGGAGCAAAATCGATGTAGACTAAATTTTGCAAAATAAAGTTTTAATGGCCTCAGTTTGCGTATATATTGGACAGATCACGTTTAGCAGTTTGTTAGAAAATTCTACCATACTCCCACTTCATTCATGCTCACCCAGCCAACTCAAAGGAAATTTCTATGGCAGTACTTGCCCAGCACTTTTCACAGACACCTGATGCTACTCGATATTAAGGCTTGAGTAGTAGGCCAGTCCCTAGAATTCTTCCTCCCTCTGAGCTCCCTGACCCCGAACGTCATGTCATATTTTGAATGTTCATGAGCGTTTTCAGTTATACCAACGTTGACTTCAAAAATAAAATTAATGCTTGATAAAGAACAGTTGAGAAAATAAATAACTTCAAAAATGAAAAAATACTTAACTCTGCAGTTTAAAAAACCGTATAGCATGCCTCTCTCCCTAATGCTATGACAGTTGTGCCTTGAGATATTATATCTCGAGCTTGCAGTATATGGTATTTTTTGTCCACAATAATTTCCAAGCGTTTCAACATCTACTTTATCAAGTTTATTTTTGATTGCCGGTGGAATACCTTTTTGTCCGAAAAAAGTTCAAACTCATTACCATAGTGGAAAAATAATGAAGTGCATTACTCGGATACTCGGAAGCCTGCAAACACTTCTTTCGTCCATTTCAGCAAGTTCTATCCTCCTGTTTTGCTTCCGCCGAGTGCTCAGGTGCAGTTTTTATAAGTCAATGCATTTCCGGTAGCGACTTGATGGTATATTTGCGTATTATTATTATTATTAAAATTTACATGTGCAAATAGACAAATGTCAGGTGGCACACAAGTCCCAAGTGTTACAATAAACTTGCCTTGGAAAAATAACATGGTTTCTGAAATACAATCAACATCACAAAAGATAATAAATAAAATAAGTCTGAAAAAAGAAAAAAAATACACTTTAAGGAAATTTCCAAACACCAATCTGTAGTACATAAAAAAAAATCCCCATTTCATTAACATTTGTTTCCCAATCAACAAGAAAAAAAATTAAGCTATTACATTTAATTTTATACAATACATCAATCAAATGATTACAGAAGTTGTTTACATCTTTTCTTAAAAGTTTGGACTCTGTTAGGAAAGGGCTTAAAACTTTTTGCAGGTAAATTATTCCAATCAACAATTGTTTTATTTAGAAAAGAAAATTTCTTTTTATTCGTTCTTTGTGCCCGGCATTTTACCTTAAAATTGTGGTCATTTCTCCCTATAAAATTCGGGTTCCCCGCCTCTTTCCTTAGATCTGCCCAAGCCTTCTCCCCATTCAGAATGCGGAACATTCCACAAAGTCTGCTTACTTTCCTTCTAGTTTGTAAAGGATCCCAGCCCAACGTTTTTAGCATGTCAGACACACTATCCATCCTCCTATGCTTCCCCAGTACATATCGGGCAGCCTTTCTTTGCACCTTTTCTAGTTTTTTGATTTGTCCTTCTTCATAAGGGTCCCATACTAGAGAAGCGTACTCCAAAATTGGTCTTACCAGGGTCTGATACGCCTTCTCCTTAGTTGCTTTATCGCTCCCTTTGAGGTTTCTCATGACCCAATGAAGAGTTTTCAAAGTTTTCTTAAAAATGTAATCCACATTCAGCCCCCACCCTAAATCCTTGGTTAAATATACACCTAAGTATTTGCAACTATCACTTCTAGGAATGACATTTTCTGAGAATTTATATTCCCTATTGTTTCCATTTACCTTGTTACTAAAGGTGATGGATTTGCATTTGCTAACATTAATATCCATCCCATTTTTTGTCACCCACTCCGCCATTTTATTAATGTCCCTTTGAAGTATGTCGCGGTCTCTGTCATTTTCTATTTTCCTATAAATGATACAGTCGTCTGCAAAAAGTCTTATCTGAGAAATAATATCTACTGGGAGATCATTTATGTATATTAAAAACAAGAGCGGGCCAAGTACGCTTCCTTGTGGGACACCCGATGTTACCCTTGTCTTTTCAGAATAGACTTCTCCTAATTTGACCCTTTGTGATCGACCTTCCATGAAATTTTTGACCCACGAGATTACTCTTCCATCAGTGTGCAGTGGCAATTGGCCCATCTTTAGCACTAAGAGATCGTGGTCAACTTTGTCAAAGGCTTTTGACAGATCGACTATTATACCATCCACTTCTATTCCCGCATCCATAGAGTCAAGCATTTCTTGGCAGAACCCTAATAGCTGAGTTTCGCAAGAGTGCCCTTTTCGAAAACCGTGTTGGCGACTATGCAACCAATTCTCACTCTCCCACAAATCCCAGAGATAATCAGCCAATATCTTTTCTAATAGCTTGCATACAACAGATGTCAAGCTTACTGGTCTATAATTATCAACTTGAGCCTTATCTCCTCCTTTGAAAATTGGCGTAACATATGCCTCCTTCCAATCATTTGGCAGGGCGTTATTGTTTAAGGTAACATTGAATAAGTGATTTATATAATTTGAAACTACACTACCACCCAATTTGAGCAAGTCAATTGAGATACCGTCGGGCCCTTTTGATTTATTTGCCCTCATTTTCGTTATTTTTTTATAAATTTCTGCGCTCGTCGTTTTAATACTTTTGGTGTTTAATATTATCTCTACTCCTTGTTTACTCAGAGATGTATCTACAGGATCCTTTTTGTTTACCATCACCTTAAATTATGCTTCCATGCAAAAAATAGTAAGGTGTGGCAGTAAAAAATACAGTAGTGCACTGGAAATACCATTCCCTACAAATCCGATAAATCACTCGTGTTTAGGATGGTGATGGTTCAATCTCCCATTGGCTTTCTACGGTACACCATAATGGCCTGACAGGTTATCTTTTCTACCCTTCCTCCTTACCTATCATCGTGCTCGTCATCTTTCTCATGTTTCTTTTATCGCCGAGATCAAGTTTCCTTAGAAATCCATTTTTTTCCCCTTTGGATCAGGGATTTAACCGTTGCCATAACCTCAAGACGCACCCACGAGCAGCGACCTCTAAGGAACAAGAGCAAATGTTGAACTAATTGCTTCACCATTCTACAAGAATTCTGTCATCGAATATTTGCAGTTTGCTTTGCGCTAACAACAGAATAAATATGGAGATTGCATATCAAACATTATTATTATATATTGCAAACATAACTTGATATGATACTGTATATAGTTTATATTAATAAGAAGTAATAATAGACAACTCTGCCTTTTCGATTTTTCAAAATCGTTTGTGGTTTACTAAGAAATATTCTTTCTGTTTTAATTAATTTTCGGCAGGAAAATAATGAAAACATTTGAGAAAATTAGAGACAGCCAGAGATCTAATCTTTATGTCCAGAAAATTTAAGGATGATAACTAGTTTTAATGCGTATTAATTAGGATACAAATCACGTCAAGAAGCGTTCGGTCGACAAGGAAAAATGAGTTCTCCGAGTTCAAAGCGTACATCGAAGAGTGATGGGATTTCCGATACCGGGCGTCTCTTTTCACCCTTCCCTTGACTATGGAAGCACCCCGAATCTACCTCCTACCCTCCGCGCTATGGAGTGAAGTATAACCGCAGTCAGTCGCTTCATTCCTATCAAGCAAAACAACTGCAGCGATCTTCCTTAGACATTTTACAACTACTTAATCGGTTACAAACCCATTTCATAAGCAATTAACATTTCTAAAAGATATTAATTCTCGCCGTGAAACTTGGCTTATCAATAGTTTACCTAGAACCAGACGAAAATCAGTTGACACATCACGACTATTGGGTGAAATTGAATGTCCACCTACGACAACTAAAAGGATATGCTACACTGCAAGCTAGTTTATAAACTACGATCTCGTTATGACTTAAACGTCATCACATATATAACTTCGCAATACATTTACTTACATGATAATGATAATATTACCGTGGATAATTTTCGTAAACTCTCATGTTTATAAAGGGGCTGCAAGAGCTTACTTGACATTCGTCCAATTCTTGAACTAAAACATTTTAGGAGGTTGATTAAAAAGAAGTTTTAAAATGATGATATTTGCTTTCCTTAAAAAAATCAGCTACAAAAATTGTAATAACTATGAATAAAATTAAAACTTAAAAAAATTGAAATCCAAATACTAATACCTAAAACTTTAAAGGCTTTATAATTAGGTCATCTACCGGTTAAGGTATGTTTTGGATGGACATAACTATCAAATAAACATCTCGCCTCTGTTAACAAAAGAAAACCCAATATTCTACTCCAGAACAACTCTTCATCTCTATGTACTTCCTTCCATCCTTCCTCCCGTCCAGCATCTCCATCCTATTCCTAACTTTTCCTCGTTTGCGTATAACTTTCCCCTCCTTTACAGTCTTCAACAGCCCACTGCCGATCAATACGCCCTCCATCCATTTTTCCTGCCTCCTTAGAATTTCTCCCAACAAACCCCTCTCCTCACCCACCATACCAAGTACTTCCTCATTTGTTTTTCTTTCGGTCCATTTCACCTTCTCCATTCTTCTCCACACCCACATTTCAAAAGCCTCCAATCTACGTCTATCCTCCTGCTTCAGTGGCCACGTTTCCGTGCCGTACATAGCTACGCTCCATATCAAAGTTTTGACGAGTCTTTTCCAAAACCCCCTATTCAACGTCCCCGTCATCAACTCCCTCCTCCTTAAGAAAGCCTCCTTGTCTAGCGCAATTCTTCTCCTTACGTCCCTACTACTGTGACCATGTTGGTCCAAAACACTTCGGAGATACGTAAATTTTCCGCCTGCTCTAGTTTTTGCCCTCTTATTTTAATGTTTAGCTTAGCCTTTTTCTTTTTGGAAAATCGCATAATGTTTGTTTTATTTATATTGATTTTCATCCCATATCTATCGCACTGAACCTCCAATTCACTCAGCAATGCTTACAACCCCTTGGCTTGGCTATCCCGTGAACACTGCCCATCCGGACTCTGCGTTCCCTACTCGCACCTGAGCAGTCTGAGACATGCATCGGTTGCCAATCAGCCTCCTCTCCGTCCAATCTATTGCTACTTAATCTACAATACATAATACAACGCAATGGCGTGTGGTGGGGGGTGTTAGATCACCACCCGTAATAAGGAACAAAGCTACGTGCAAAATCACCACATGCATGCAAAACTTTACCCACAGAACGTATATACTCAAGCAAAAATCCTTTACACCCACTCCTATTCAAACATATACACAGTTATCCAACAAACTATTGCACATTAGGATGCAGTATCAAATCCATCCATTAATGTCCTACGCCAGAATATGAAAAGTAAGAAGGCAAAATTCCACATGCACATTTCCTCCTTCCATTTCTCGCTGTATATTCGCTACTTTTTGTCTTTAGCATTTTTCTTACATTCCAAGTTCCAATTCTACTAAATTGGTCATCTTCTTCAGTGTCTTCTCTTCTGCTACTGTCGGATTTGCTTGGCTAGATTTCGTGAGATGACGACCGCAAAAGCCTTGCCTCCCTCACTGCCGGGCACGACACACGACCGATTGGGCCGAGCTCCCCTAGTTGCCATCACTGAATTGACTCCACACTGGGATCAGACGCCATTGCAAACGCCTCACTGAGTAACAGACGCTGCGTGGACTACCTTTTGTCTACCTCCTAACCTTCGATCTATCTGGCTCACACTACCAGGATCAAGTATCATTGCCACCGCCTGCACAATTATAGGATTCATCAGAACACACAAGCCCTTATGCCACGTCATGATTGTAGTTCATGGGATGGAAATCTTAAATTACCTGTGTTATAACGATATTTATTTTTTTCTGGAATAGGTGAAACATTCGGGCAAGAGCTGAAGGGGTGCGCTACAGTCGTGTGCCAGAGAAATTTCTTAAACGGCGTTGCACTCCAGCTGCACAGAGTCGCGACGGCAAGGCCCTTTCGATAATGGCCGACGTCACAAGTTAATCTTACCACAAGAGTCTGCAGTCTTTACCACGATTTAAGTAATCAAAACGCGATAAAATAAAGTTATATTATGGATTTAATTATGGCATCCAATTTTTTGTTAAATAACCCTGGCCACTGTGAATTATCAAATACTTAGGGGTAAATACGATGTATTTCAGCGAAAGCATCCCCAAGCAAGAGAGCATGGCAGCTAGAGAGGGGAACAAAACAATATTGCTAATGGCGCTAGTTATTTTTATCTAAACCTGACTTGAATGAAACGTGTAATGCAAAAATGTGTATGGGATTAATTTTATTTTTCCTCAAGGGCTAATCTGGAGTCATTCACAAGAAATAAATTAAATCTCTGGCCATGTTTTCATCTTTTACGTATCAAATATCACTTTCAGCACTCAAGTTAATGACGCTCCGATTTCACAAAATTGATACATGAGCATGCACACACGTGCCCGCCCCTTCGCCCCCTCCCAACCATTTCACAGCGGACCCCCCCCCCACCCGGGGAGGAAAGCGCCACCCCGGGGGACGAATACATTCGATTCACGGTCAGGAGGAGGGGGGTCGGCGTTCGCAGGCAGCTTCCATTTCATAATTCCACCTCCTCCGACGAAGCGAAAAAGAGGCCGAAAATAATCGACGAGACGACCGATGCGGAGGGCACCAAATGCATTATCTCTAATTAGTTGGCCCCGTTCTTCCGAGGGAGGAATGATCGTGAAATCCTCGGTAATTTCCGCTTTATGTAACTTCAGTGTTTACTCACTTCATATATATATATATATATATATATATTATATAGGCACTAAAGAGACTAGCGAAGAGGCAACATCCGATATCTGATCTTCATAAGCGTCTCGAAACTTTTAAATCAAGTGTAAACTCACTTTGATATGATATTTAGTGATCAAGCGAACTCCAAAAAAAACATATGTATGTATTCCTATTATTATTACTATTTTAGGCAAAATACCACTTTAGGTAGATTTGGATGGACAAAAATGTTAAAATAATGTCTTGTTTCCCCCCAAAACAAACTCCAACATCCTACTTTACGACAAATATAGGCTTCCCACGGATAGGCCCCGGGTTCAAATCCTGGACACAACAAATATTTTTCAGTGGTATCCCGATCTCTACTTGAGGTGCTTTGTGGAGAGCACTTTGAATGAGTGCGACGTCCGTCGGATGGAACGTTAAACTGCGGGCCCCTTGTTGCCTTTCGACAAGAGTAGGCTAATGCCGACGCCGAGTTTCTCTCCACCCATCCCTAATGGCGCAGATGATCTTAGCCGTCGGTCGCCTCCCCAACAAAACCAACCAAACCAACTCTACAACAAGCCGCAATTCAAATCCATGTACCTATTCTTCTTTCTTCTCTTCATTCCATCCAACATGCCTATCCTATCACCCCTATGCAATAATTTTTTAGTGTGAAAATCTTCACCTTGACGGGAATATGCCTATCCTATTCCTTGTCCTCCCTCGTTTTCCTATGATTCTCTCTCCATCACAGTCTTTAACATCAAAATACGTACCAATCAAATAGCTTTGCATCCATGTTTTCCCCTCTCTCCTTATAATATTTCCTACAGTCCCATCTCCTCCCCCACCGTACCTAGCACCTCCTCATTTGTTTTCCTTTCTGTTCACTTCACCTTCTCAATCCTACTACACACCCACATTTCAAAAGGCACCAATCTACGCCTATCATCCTGCTTCAGTGACTGTTTTAACGTTTCACTTAGCCTTTCTCTTTCTGAAAAACCGTTTCAACTTTGATGTACTTATATTTATTCTCATCCTATATCAGTTGCTCTATTTTACTCAATTCACTCAGCAATTCTTGCAACCCCTTGGCTGACTGAAAAACTAGAGCTTGGCTATTAGCAAACTTAACTGATTTATGGATTCCCCTCCGATTTTCATTCCTACCTCCAGTTCTCCCCATGCCTCTTTAATCATTCCTCCATAATATCGCCGGTGATAATGAGTGACCCTGCCTTATTCTTCTTCCTAGCACTTCCTTGAACACTCAATTCCCCACTCGCACCTGAGCAATCTGAGACATGTATAGGTTGCGGATTAGCCTCTTGCCTCTCCAATCTATTCCTATTTTCTGCAATGTACTCATTAGTTTATCCCAATTCAGTCTATCAAACGTCTTTTCTAAATCTATGAGACAGACAAAAATACCCTAATTGTATTCTATATTCCTCTCAATTAGTGACCTCATTACTGGAATGGTATCGCCCGCGGCTTTTACTTTCCTAAACGCAAACTGATCATCCCCAAAGTAATCATTTGCCTTGCTCTCCCTCCTTTGTTGATGATCCTGAGAACCATTTTAGCTGCATGGGGAATGAAACTTATTGTTCTGTAGTTCTCACATGATGTAACCTTTACCTTTTTCAGGATAGAAAATAACGCTGATCTCACAAAGTCTTCCGACCAGACCTTTTAGTAGCTCCGCAGAAATGTTGTCTACCCCCACAACTTTACTTGATTCCATATGCCATATGCCTATTCCTTCTATCTCATCTTCGAGTATGCCTAAACCAAAGTTATCTTCACACACGTTATTTCTCATACTCCCTAACCTTTCTGACCTAAGTTCTTTACCATACAATGCTCCTTTCTTTTCTCTTGCATCTTCTCTCTTTTAACTATTTTCTTATGCTGACTTTTGTGTAACTAACCCTCTTCCTTTTATACGTACTAATAATTTTTTTGCCTTCTAGTGCGTCAATTTCACTCTTCCTCTGTAAACTTTCAATTTGCACCACGTATTCCACCACGCTTCCTTTGCTCTATTTGTTACCCGTATCAAATCATTATTTAACTCTTTGTACTTCCCTCTGCATAACTCTGTATTTACTTTCTTCCCATTCCTTCTCTTACCTATCTTTGTAATCATCTCATCCCTAATCCATGGATTCCCTGTTCATTACCTATCAACAGTTTCTATGGTTTCTTTTGTGGCTTTCAACATCCATTTTTGATATAATTTCATTTTTCCTCGATAGTGCTCAGCTCCTTTCCCTCATTCATGATATTTCTGCAGTCTGCTGATAATACTTCTTTGTGATTCCAGTTTGGTTTTACATACCATTTTCTAATTTTCCTGCCGTACCTTATCTTTTTGAATCGGACTCTACACTTCGTAACTACTAAATTGTGATCAGAGTCCGCATCCCACCCCGGAAAACTGTGTGAACTGATCACGCTGTTCCTAACAATAATATTATATAACTGATACATTTCTGAGTCACCTGGCATTTTCCATGAATAACTTCATCTTTTGTGGTGTCTAAGCCAAGTGTGGGTGATGTCCCCGTCGCCCACAGAACTCAATTGGTTCCTCCCCGCGGGAAGAAAGATGAACTAAATATTATTCAACGTTGGTACGTCACTTGGAATTAGAATTACGTAAACTTAAAATGAGTACGTAGTTGAAATTTGGAAAAAATAATCCCTCCCGCACGTCTACTGCATTAGAAATGCCAAAATAGAAAGTTCAGGCTCGTTACTTAGGCATAACCCTCGCTCACTGCCTCTCTTGGTTGAAACATATACGGGAAAGCTAACAAAAATGAAGATTTATAAGAAGGATATTGGGGATATGTGATGAAAAGGTCAAAGAGCAATAACATTATCTTTCACTGATTAGGCCTAATTTACAATACGATCGTATTATTATAGGATCCTCATGAAGTTGTATTGATTACCGGATCAGAACGCGTGCAGCATAAAGGAGCCAACCTTTGCATTACAATTATCCATCACCCGTTTAATGAAACCGAGTGCCTTTAAAGCGGATCCACATATTATTCTGGCATACGATATATCCTCCTTAAATGGCGTCTTGTTAGGAAAATCTCCATATATTTACCTTCATCTGGCGTAGTTAACAATGAACTCTATTGAATAATTCATCACTTTCTCATCACTTCGCTTGCTCCAGTGTCAAAACTGAGTGATTACTTATGTTTTAAGCCCCATTCCTGGTACCAATAAGATTTTTTCAAAACAACTAGAGAGCAACTTGAAATCTGAATCGATTCTTTTTTCCCTGTGTATCACCATGTCTTCTGAAAAGAGTCTGCCTCTACTGCGGCGGACGAGGGCGGGCAGGATGCATCAGTTAAGGACGGGCGTGGGCCAGGGGGCGCAGGGAGCCAGGGAGAAGGCCCCTACCGGTTTTCCGCCGCAGATCAAAAAGGGTGGTTCAGGGGGTTCTCCAATACGGCTCCCTCCTACTCGGTCAGACGGAGAGAGAGGGAGAGGAGACGTAAAAGACGAGGAATTTCATTTAATGACCAAGTTTTCTGGCTTTCCCCCCGTCGAAGGGTGATCGCAAAGCTCTTGATGGAGTCACTTCCGGTCCTTTTAAAGAGAGGCTAGGGGAACAAAGTGTTTTCTCTGGTTCGTGCGTGTTTGCTGAGAGGAGAGGTGTGTGGGGCCGGAGGGCTGATCTATCCCTCTCTCTCTCGTTCGCAGTGGCGGTCAGAGCAGTACGTAGTAGTCGCCCAGGACGCTGGGGTTCATCGATACTTTTTGATGGCATCAGTCGCAGCGAAGGCTGTGTGCAGGGTCTCTTTTAGAAATATTCGGGGATGAATTGATGGGGTTGGGGTGGGGTTGGGGTGGGGTCTCGCTGGTTCCCACTCCCTCCTCCTTCCTCGGAGGAGGAATCGAGCAGATCGTAAGGGCAAAAATATTTCCTTGACCGGGACTTGAACTACGGATCTTTCGACTTGCCGGTCCAACCCATAACCAATTAAGCTATCGAGGAAACGTTATTGAGGGTATCGGTCCGGCAAGTTGAAAGATCCGGTGTTCAAGTCCCGGTCAAGGAAATTTTTTTGTCCTTGTGATCTGTTCGATTCCGCCTTCCCCAATCTCCTATGTTTGCCCTTTATATGTGTTCCTACACCTTTTCCTTATATCTATTTCCATGTGACTGAGAATATGTTCGCCATATGGTGGGTTTCCGTGTTTGATTGTGTGTATATATATATATATGGGTCGCGGTGGTCTAGCGGGTAGAGCGTTGGACTGCTGACCGGAGAGTCCCGGGTTCGATTCCCGGGCAAGGCACTTTGGGCACCTGCAGCTCCACCCAAGCTAGTTGATTTTTCGGGTACCAGATCTTCCTGGGAAACCATAACCGGCACAGGGAAAGGAACTGGCCCCCCTACCCTGATGTGTGAATATTCACACGCCGTATAGGGCTTGGTACATGGGTGAGCTCTACCATCACCTACTAAACCGACCTTCGGGTTGATTACTGTGTTTATGGTTTATATATATATATATATATATATATTAATTGGAGGGTGTGTGGGTAGATATTTTTTATACACACACACATAAGCACCCTCCCTTTTTATATGGTTGACTTGGAGGTATAATTTTCGGGGAGCCCGGATGGATGTCTGGGGAACGGAGGAAAGAAGAGAATTATTCAAATCATTATTCAGGACAGTGAATGTTCGCTTCTCCGGCCGTAAAACAAAAAAGGGTAATATAAGTGTGATAGTCCTGGCGTCTCACGGACCCGTGTCCCGAGGAGAGGAAATAAATGGCCTCTTCTCTGGCCGTGGGGGTGAGGGAGCAGTGGTGGGGGAAAGCCTTGTTTATAAACCCAGGGAGGTGATATTAGAGGCGGGTAATTGTTGCGATCAGAAGTAGTCTGCAAATTAGAGGTAGGGTTTGGTGAAACCTTCAAACTTCGAGTTCTTTCTTTCCACGTCGTCAGTAACTGACAAAGCACTTCATAAACCTGCCTTATACCAATCCCACATTCAGACTCTTTACCTCGCAATCTCCATTTTAACTGATCCGAAATGCTTGTTCTAATTCTCGCTCGACCTCCTTCGCTAAGAATTCCCCTTTCTCTTAATCTTTCTCACCTATCAAGTATCTGCGCAATGTATCGCTGGCTTCAGGCTTACATTAATCTTCTCGCACTTAATGCATGGGTCTTCTATTATTCTCAGTGCCTTCCCCTATTTTGTCTTTAGATCTTTTCTAAGTTGGTGTGACGTGCTTTATATGCGCCAATATAGCGACATTCCTGATTTCAGATCTAACTTCATAGAATAAATTAACTATGAATCTGCGCACAAAAACTTAGCTAATCCCCAATATTTACTAAATACTACCACTGAAATGGACATGAACCCGTTTATGAGGTTTCATGTTAAAACTGTAGTCACAGTTGATTACATTGCGTGGAATTTCCAGGTTCTTGTGCGGCAAAATGTTTCCATTTAATCATTACGCTTCACCTTTCCGTCAGGTAGATTAGTATTTTTGTTATTGGAGTATTTATCCTCATTTCAAAAGTCGTGTTTTTCTCATCAATTCATTGAAAAGCTCATTTTAAGACTTAAAATTGTTTTTTACTGCTTTTAGAAAACATTTTAGAAGCCATTTTATTCTCTTTCCTTATACGTCTTACCTGGAGACATGAGCCTCCCTTACCTTCTTATTTAATATAATATATTAATGTAGACTATTTTTCAAACACATGCAGCAATATGAAGTTAAAATGATGCATCAATTAAGAGGTAACAAATCTAAAGCGGATAAAATAATACTTTGTAATTCCACAGATTTATTTCACAAACACACTACAAGTGTGTTTGTGAAATAAATCTGTGGAATTACAAAGTATTATTTTATCCGCTTTAGAATGAACCGATTCCATAAAATAACGCCTGAAACCATCGATTATAGGTAACAAATCATAATAGATTGCTCTGCCTACATAAGTCGTCAAATAGCTGCCCGTTTTCCTGCGTGCAATCAACTCGATCTTCACTTGCCTTGATATGGAAATTATGATTTTGAAATTTTTGGCTGGGGAGGGTTTTGAAAGCAGTGCACGCACTTCTGGAGCACAGTGGAGAGGAACTAATGGGTCTCTCGGAATGGCGAACTCCCTACTGGGAGCCAGAGGCGCTTCGAAACTCAATCCGGTGTGAGCAGCCACAATCAACCTATCCGCACACTCGTTGACTGCCAGCCAGTGGACTGTCTCTGGGGACTGGAGGACTCATCAAATATTTGCTCATCGATCCTCCGATGAAAATAACAAGGAGCCGTCGTAATCCTTGTGCTCAGAGGGACTTTTTCAAGTGTGGTAGGAATCGTGAATCCAATGAACGAAAATAATACTTCACATTTATTGCATCGGCGAAATGCAAAATGTTACATTAAATATGCATATACTTTTCCCATTTCATAATTTTTTACATGCAAATCGAGTAAACAAAACAGCAGTGAACGTATCAAATCATTCAGGTAAAGGTTTTCACTAATTATATTCAAAAGATCGGAATACGGTTATTTTAGCGTTTATCATAATTTTATGTCATATAAGCCAGAATTTAGAGCTATAATTGTTAGTTATCAAATCTAAGAGAGTCTCCAGAATGAAAAGCTTGAAGCAAAATGAGTCAAACAATCATACCTAAATGAGTGTATCCAATTGCTATTTCTATTAGCCACCTCATTAAAACTCATGAAAGGAATTTGTCTCATTAAACCCACCATATTACGTGGTTATAGTTGTACATCAAATATCTGTAAGGATCATCTTCTTTGAAAAAAATGAGAGCTACAGTTAAGTGTCAATTAGACTGCAGACTCTCCATTATTATTTTCTTGAATAGAGCCATTCTTGAATACATTTTCCCGGGTTTCCATGTACATAGGACAGACATATCTCCATCACGTGGTTTCCAAGCCAATTGGAGCAACAAAACATTGTTTATTTAGCAAAATGGACAACATTGAATTTAGAACAGCGATGAAATACTTCTAGACTTCATTTATGAGAAATTTCACCATAAAAGATCAAAGTCGCGTTGGATGAAATTCAGAACACATTTGTTCCTGTGTTAGCGACTCTTGGGAAATCGGGTAACTGAGTTTAAACGCGACTATACATCCGGTTAGAATCTTTCGAGAAGTCACGTGAAAGCGATATCCTCCAAAATGAATGACATACCCCACGATACTGTTTCGAGTGAACTACAGATCATAGTTCTCGAATAATTTGAGGCCACAGGCACACTGTTTTCAATTTTCACGAACATTGAGTGTGAAAAAATCCCGTAACATGGATTCCGCGTTAGTTCTGAAGGGGGATAAGTGAAATCGTTTGGTCCATTCGGCGGCTAGTTTTGTGTTTTTTCGGGGAAATCCTGGAAAGTTTTCTTTCCCATACATAATTATAGGCAAAACATGAACATGTACAGTACTAAACCTCAGAGACAATGGAACAGTCAATATGGTGGGTTTCTAAAGATCAAACCGGCTCCGAAGAAGGCGAAGACGGCGAAATCGGCCGACAGGTAATGGTCACGGATTTT
This sequence comes from Hetaerina titia, assembly GCA_037158775.1. Classification (NCBI taxonomy): domain Eukaryota; kingdom Metazoa; phylum Arthropoda; class Insecta; order Odonata; family Calopterygidae; genus Hetaerina; species Hetaerina titia. Next base: position 15,243,833 of record CM073768.1, on the reverse strand, counting down.
TGGGACGCACACGGAATGAACTATATCAATTAATTGCAAAAAGAACGAACGATAAATTCAAAGTAAAAGCATTATGCCTCGTCATTGCACCGTTAAAGCGAAGGAATGAAGGAAAAACTTCCTCACTTTGAAAAGAAAAAATTATCTTCCATCAAGACTAGCAAAGTTTTGAAGGCGAAAATTATGGGGTAGAAGTTCAAATTTTTACAATATTCACCCATACATACCACCTGTGTACTACAAATTGTGCGCGTGTACCTGTGTATACGATTAACACAGTTAATAACCGGATCTCGGTTTGGTAGTTATCGGTCGAGGTCACCCAATATATGTGTATTTATATATATATGGGTCGCGGTAGTCCTGGGGGTAGAGAGTTGGACTACTCACCGGAGGGCCCCGGGTTCAATTCCCGGGTGATGCACTCTGGGCACCTGCAGCTCCACACAATCTGTGTGATTTCTTAGGTACCAGATATTCCTGGGAAACCATAATCGGCACAGGGAAAGGAACTGGTCCCCCTACCCTGATGTGTGAATATTCACACGTCGTCGGGCTTAGTACTGGGTGAACTCTACATCACCTACTAAACCGACCTTCGGGTTGATTACTGTGTTTATGGTTTTTATATTGTATATAATTATAGGTAATATGATATAACCGGTTAAGGTAGATTTGGATGGATACAACTATCAAATATATATCTCGTTTCTCCTAACGAAACACGACCCAACTCTACAACATGCCCTTTCATCTCTGTATACTTCCTTCCTCCCTTCATTCCTTTCAATATCTCCATTCTATTCCTGTCCATTCCTTCTTTAACTAACATTCTCTTCTCTAATACAGTCTTCAACAAACCAATGACGATCAGTAAGCTCTGCATCCATTTTTCCTGCCTCCTTTGGATATCTCCCAAGGCATCCACCCTCATACCTAATGGTCACATTTCCTGGTTTGTTTTCCTATCTGTCCACTTTACTTTCTCCACCCGTCTTTACACCAAGATATCAAAAGCCTCCAATATACGCCTATCATCCTACTGCTTCATTGACCATGTTCCCGCGCCGTATATAACTACGCGCCATATCAAAGTTTTAACGACTTTTTTCTTAACGTCCTTATGCAATATGCCTGTTATCAGTTTATGAAAGCATCTTTGTATAACGGAACTCTTCTCCTTATGTCTCTATTACTTCCTCCATTTTGGTCTAAAACACCCCCTAGATACTGTAAACGTAAACTGTTCCACCTGCTCTAGTTTTTGCCCTTCTATTTTAACTTTTAACTTGGCCTTTCTCTATCTGGAAAACTTCATCACCTTTGTTTTATTTATAATTATTCTCATGCCATATCGATCACACTGTATTTTCAATTCACTCAGCAATGCTTACAATCCCTTGGTTCACTAATAATCAGCAAACCTAACCAATTTTACGAATTCTCCGCCGACTTTCATTTCTATATCCAATTTTCCCCGTGCCTCTGTAATCATTTCCTCCACACACACGTTGGACAGCACCGACGACAATGGGCGACCCTACCTTACACCACTTCCTATCACTGCCCATCTCGACTTTCCGTTCATTACTCGCACCTGAGCAGTCTGAAACATGTACATGTTCCGGATTAGCCTCCTGCCCTTCCAATCTATTCCTATTTTATCCAATATATTCATTATTTTATTATATAATATATTATTCTTCGGAAGATAAGATATGACTAAGCTGTATATATGGCTACTATTTATATGGCTGTGTAAAGCCTATCAACATCCGGGTCTCAATGTCGTTCACTAAATGGGGGGGGTGGGGCTGGAGTGGATGGAGGTGGATTTGTTACTTGCGAGGTGGTGGGACAATTTATTCATCCGCATACATTTTGTCATCCTTGTCCCGGGTTTTGACTTGTCAAGCCCTTATAATGACTTGGTGAGTTGATGCCTTGGTCATGGGTGTTGTGGTATCTGTGGATGAATTGTTATTTATTTGTGTCGCTTGTTACTATTTCCGCATCCTCCTTATTCCATCTCCGCTCCCCTCTGGCCTCCCTTTCCCCCTCCATAACCTCCTCCTTCACCCCTCCCCCACTACCTGTTTTTCCCCCTCTCCCTCGTCCCCTACTCTCTCTGCACACTTTTCCTCAGTCATATCTTATCTTCCGAAGAAGACGGAGCTCGAGTCCGTCGAAATTATCAAGATATTATGAGTGAGTGTTCTTTTTATGTGTTCTCGTGCTGTGTGTTACTGTCTAAGTTTTTTATTCAACACTTCCGTGTTACCTCGAAGAAATCATCTATATATATATATATATATATATATATATATATATATATATACTCTATAATACAATATATAAACATAAACACAATATTCAACCCGAAGGTCGGGTTGATAGGTTTTGTAGGTGATGGTAGAGTTCCGCTTATGGTTTCCTAGGAAAAATTGGTACCCGAAAAATCACATAGCTTGGATTGATCTTGCCCGTGAATCGAACCCGGGACCCTTTGGTCAGTATCCCAATGCTCTACCCCCCGGACTACCGCGACCCACATATCTATCCATCCAAATATATATTATTTTGTGTTTCTGTGTTTTTGTCTTTGTCTACTAGTGCTAATTCCATTTACATTATTTTTCGGTAAGACTCACAAAAGTGATATATTTTATTGAAATATATATGCATATACATATATATGTGTGTGTGTGTATATATATATATAAAATTAGATGCGCTCACTCCTATATGCGCACCCGTAGCTCATTCTTATTCCTTTTCTGCCCTTGTGCCCTCCACCCTTAATCCCGCCTCCTTGCTCCTTCACCCGCCCCTTTCGCCACGCGTCGTTCAACGCCTCCATGTCCTATGAGCACACTCGAGACGGCTCTCGGACGGCTTTATCGAGGCGATCAACGTGTCCCCCTCCCAGTATTCTCATCCTTTTCCTCTCCTTTTGCTCTTTCTCTCTCCGCTACTTTTCAATGTATGTATATAAATATATTTCTAAACCGTGTCTCGCGTATGCATTTATGCTGACGGGATCTCTTTTTTCTCCGTTTTCGTCCCTTCTTTCGCTTTTTTCTTGTCCAATTCACACTTCACTCTACTCGACTTCCCTTCTTCTTTTTCTTAGCTTCCGTTCTTTTACCAATATTACTTTCCCTCTTTGCTCTTTATTCTCTACTCTCCATCCCTTCTCTTTTCTTCTCCATTCCCCGTCTGTACCGTCGCCTTCGCGATACGGGATTTCCGTTTAGTTTCTTTTCAATGGTAGATTTTATTTCTTTCGCTGCGTCTTCATTTTTATCACTTTCTCTCTTTCGGCACTCGGGTGTAAAAATAAACGTAAAAAGCATGAGAGCGACGAGTGGTGCACTCTTGCAGATTGAAAAGGGGGCCGAGACTCCAAAAGGGAAGACAAAGGGAAAGGGGAGGGGGAAAGGGCAGAGAGGTGGAATGGAGCGGGAAGGGTTGAAGGGAGTGAGTGGGCCCCCCTATCATGTACAATCCTCACTCTTCCGCCTTAAATTCCTACCAACTGCCCTTGGGCCGCGCGCCGCTTCTAACCGGGCCCGAGATGGATGAAAACAGAAAAGAGAGACCCTTTGTAAAAAAACCAAAAATGATACCGTCCGTCCACTCACCTGCGTGGCTTATTAGTGCAAGATTGACGCGCTCCCTGCATCAGCCTCTTGTTAACTCTCCCTCTTCAGTCGCACAAAATATTTACGTGAAACTCTTGGTGAAATCTTTAGAGTCTAATTGGCAATTGCTTTCACCAAAATACGGGAATATAAATTTATTGGACAAATTGTTTGCCATTAACTTTTTTCATTCAAAATATAATTCGTATATATCCTGCACACCTATCGCTTATCCAGTATTCCTTCGTCCATGAGGTCTCCAATACCCCATTATGACATTTGAATTGTATAAATGCAGGTCATCTCCAGATAAAAGAGGACCGCGTTAGGTAACCGCCCTGCGGAGAGGGGTGAGGTGTGGAAGGGGGGGAAAAGATGGAGGATCAAGGCAATATCTCTTCGGCAGAAGTACTTTCACTATTGTTTTATTTAAATTCAATACACTTTATGCAATGAGCATTTATCGTTTATATTAAATTAGTTTTTCATATTTAGGCAGGGGAGCATTTTTCAAAGAGGATTTGTAGGACACACAAATATGTTCGGATGATTTAGCTATGTTGGTAGGAAAGAGCGCAGGAAACTCTGGAAAATAAATTAAGATGCAGCGCTTTTTAACACTTTATGTCAGGCTATGACTCTCAGTTCCTCAAAATATAAAAAACAAACTAACATGAATGTTTAAACGGCAGATAACTCAGGTAGAATCAATAAAATTTGTTCAACGTGTGAAGTTAGTTAGTTATGAGTGAATAGAAAACTTTTGCCAATGTTACCAATGAATCTTCGCGATATTATTTTGTGAATAACGTGAAAACCTTCCAGCCAAAGGTAATAGAACAAATAAAAATAATAATTTCAAATTGCCTTAGCGTTAGGAAAAATTAACGGAAATTAAGCATCTCTTTGTTAGTACAAAGGTAAACATAGTAGTTGGAACGAGGAGTTGGCTCAAGGAAGATGCAGCAATCAGTGAGGTTTTTCCAAAAGGTTTCACGATTTACGACATTAAGATGGCCAATAATGAAAGAAAACATAAGCTCCGTAGAATCAAAGCAAACAAAGCACCAGGTTTAGAAGACATACCTGTTAGAATATTGTCGCAATTAGCCACATCATACTTATATAAAGATATTGCTCCGTTTTTAGAAGTGTTTCTCTAAAATAGGCAGAAGAAAGTTCAGTACCTCGAGGTTGGAAACTAGCCCATATAATTCCTATTTATAAAGGTGATAGGCATACACCAACCAGTTACCGACTCATTTCTATAATATTTATCTCTGGTAAAATATTAGAACACATTATTGTCAGTAACATTATGAGATTTCTCGATAGTATAAAGTTGCTTAGGCGCAACCAGAATGAATTTAGAATATTGGTAAGCAGATTTTACGAAAACCAATCGATCCTTTTTATTCACATTATACTTACGTAAATTGGAATAAAACAAATCACAACTTGACGTAGTGTTTCTAGATTTTAATAAAGCCTTTGATAAAGTCACGCATAATAAATTGGTATCAAATTTAAACGCTATGATATCAACGAGAAAATAATAAACTGGGTTAGATTCCAATATTTATTATCCATATATTTTGGCCAAATTGTAAGCAAATAGTAGACATCGATCAGCTGTGCTCCACGGAGGTAGCTGTAACTTCGAGAGCCCCCCCAGGGAACTGTAATAGCGCCGCTTCTATTCTTAATATAAATCTACATAAATACCCTGCGAGCCACCAAAAAAGGTGTGTGGTGTTGTGGTGTGGTGGGTGACTTAAGCACGTACATCAGTGGTAACTTCAGATTATTTGCAGACGACGCGGTGGTATACAGGGAAATATGGGGCCAATAAGAATGCAAGGCACTATCTAGAGACTTAGACACAATATTGGATTCGTAAGGAGAGGATATAACTACTTAATATAGGAAAATACACAGTTATAAAATTTTGGAACACACTCAGTCATGAGCAGGACAACAATTATGAAATAGAGGGTTCAGTGCTTTTTACGGCCGATCAAGCTAAATATCTCGGGGTAGTTCTAACACCACGTCTATCATGGGGAGTGGATATCAGGGCAATAGGTGGAACCGCTGAAAAGAATCATGGCTTAATTAAACGGGTGGTGGGGAAATGTAATGAGAAAGTAGAGGAGATATAGTATTCCATTCATTTTAAGCCTCATTTAGAATATGCTGCAAGTATTTGGGATACTTGGAGAAAGTGTTGCTAAAATTATTAAATACGGTCCAGAGAAAATGCGCTAGATTCGTCAAATATTTTTAAGATAAGAAGACGAGTGTGAGAGGGCTTTTAGGGGAACTAGGCTGGGAGCCACTTGAGATGCGAAGGGTGCAAGCTACATTTTGACTATTATAGAGCAAACGAGTTCAACAATGACTCGTAAGGAATTATTATGGTTCTACACAACTTAGATAGTTTAGACCGGAACGATTAGATAAGGGAGATAGACTCCATTATGGACAGTTACAAATATTCGTTCTTTCCTCGGACAATCAGGAATCATAAAATTAGGAAATCAAAGCCATTACAGAAGGGGACACGCATTGTTTCCACGCCCTTAAACCTTTTGGCCTCCACAATCGCAATCCTCACAAGGTCGATTCAAATGGCCAGGGATATTTTCTTCTGTAAATGCCACAAAGCATATCAATAAAGCTTTTAGCAGATTGCAAAAGTGGTCGGGAATGGCTCGTTGGTGATCATCTCTTTATCACGTTTCTAGGTAGTTTTGGACCCAACTCGATAACATTGGCACTAAAATTTGATCGATCCTGATTGTCTCCATTTTATTTCATTTCTGCCTAATATCGAAAATAGTCTCCAAAACCCGTTTTCTTCGTTGTTTCATTTGTGTATCTGAATTTTATTTGGTTGTTTTTACGATAACGATCCAAAAGAATTTTAAAAATTCACCGATAAACCGTTCTCATTCAACATACGGTGCAATGTACTGTCAACATCAAACAGTTGAACTTTGCACAGAGTAAGAGTACACAGACCATAAACGCGTTTAGTGCTTGCATATGGGAAATATGAATTGCATTCATAAGTATCACAGAGCGTCAAAACAACATTGGTGGTATTTAATGTACCAATCAACCAAAATCGCTTTCCCACCAAGTTCGGGTGCCATGAAATCACACATCAGTCGTGATAATGGCGATGGCCAGGGAAAACACAGCGAATAGAGCGTTTGAATGTGAGCCCTGTTGACAGCACCCAAACGGCTGGACTGCCACGACGTGCCTCAAGACGCTCCAGAAACTACCCTTCGTAGGAAACTTTCAAATCAAACATCAGAGTGCCAACGACCTAGTAGGCCACACGCCCTGAGCAATCATCACGAGTACCAGCGGGTCCTCGTTTCCTTTCTGGGCGATCAGCAATTTACAAAGATTAAAGCAATTAAAGCAATCTTAAATGGTATTATGGTTTTACACTAGCTTCATGATTTTTCTCTCGACGTTTTTGAAGTGTAAAGGGGAGGATGCCTTCCAATGGCACAGCATCTCAGTAGGAGCAATATCGGCACGACTTTGCACTTTGAAGAAAGAAATCAATTCAGTGCGTGGGGCGTTGCTGCCCCCCCGGGGGATTTGCTCCCTCGGGGGCGAGGGGGGGGGGGACATCGATCCCTGGGTCGATTCTCTCCTGAGCGAACACTCGACTTCAAATGCGCTCTCACGCGCGTCACCTCCATGGTAAACCGCAGTTGGACAGCTTAGAGAGTTCGGGATCAAGTGACTGTTATTTCTTAACACACCCTAGTGATCGAGTGGTTGTAAGTTTGTTTTATTATTTTTATTATTTATTATTTTAATTATTTATTTTGGCTTTTGCGTGTGATTGGGGTATACGTGTGTCACTGTTTCTCAAACACACCCGAGTGACCTAGTGTGTATTCCCTATTTCTCCCCTTAATTGTATTGTTTTATTTTTTCTTCTTCTTTTTCTTTTTTCTTATCACTTAGTGCCAATCAAGTTTACGGTCTCACCATTTTTTTGTTTACATTGATTCACGACCGTAGCTACGTTCCTTGTGCATTTAAATAGTTTTTATCATGTTTGTATAGACTGCATGATGAGTCAAGTGACTCACCACGCGATGTAGTCAAGTTTGGAATGATAAGAGCAGCATCGAGAGATGGCTTCTTGAATCGGAACAAACTCCAACGGTTGAACTTTTTCATCAGAAAGTATAAAAAAACACTGGTAGTTCTCGTTTTCCATCCAAGAGTAAAAATATTTACGTTACTTATCATTATCGCCAAGCGGAAATGTATGCATAAATGGCAATTCGAAACATTGATATAAGATATGATAAAAGAAGTGATAAATGATTATGTCCGGGAAGGAAGAAACTTTAAAACTCGTGAATCTGAAATAGGAATGAATGCCAAATTGTAAAATTCTATTTAATTGAAGTTTGATTTTGGGCTCCCATGCCGTTCAAATACATCTAGAATCAAGAGCACGAGTGATTTGATTAAACAAACAGGGTGCGTTCCAAATAAAATGCTTTTATTTTTGCCAAGTAATTTATTGAACAAATATGTATACACCTAAAATTCTTCAAATTACTGTCTTTGGACCTCTACGTACGAGTATTATTTCCAGCGACTCTGCCATGATCGGTAAGCGTCCTGAAAGGCGTCTTCGGGGAACTCTCGCAAGGCCTTCGTCACGGCTGATTGGATCTCTTCTATGGACGAAAAACGGGTTCATTTCAGGCCTGCCTTAATCCGAGGGAACAAAAAGAAGTCTACTGGGGCAACTTCAGGACTCTAGGGGGTGGGCGGTGTTGGCACCTGGTGTTTGGCCAGGAACTCGTGGATTCGTAGTGCGCTGTGGTGATGGAGTTTCCAGGTAGCGGAGATGTCTCTTCTCGTCCTGAATACCCTTTTTCGGAGCCTTTGCAGTACAACCACGTAGAAGGCAGCGTTACCTGTCTGTCCTTGAGGAACAAACTCCTTATGGATCACTCCTTTACTGTCGAAAAAGACAATGAGCATTGTTTTCACTTATGATTTGCTCATTCTTGTCTTTTCGGTTTGTTCGTCGTAAACCTCTTCCCGGCCCTCCTTAAAGGTCTTTAACCACCTCAAAACTTGTGGATAGGATAGGATAGAGTCCCCATAAGCTTCAAGAATAATTTTTTTAGTCCCCTAAAGAAATTTTTTAGTTTAGCATAAAACTTAGTAATCACGTAACGTTACTTGATCGTCGATTCGATCGTGACACGTTGGGCACAAAAAGGTTTACAATAACTCTCGTCCTGCCGCTTCCACAGCTTGGAGATCACTGAGATAGGTTTAGTGGCAAAGCTTAGCCCCCGCTCACCTGTTTTAAGTGGTTCGATTTCACTTCGACCAATAGGAGCGGCGCGGGAAATTCAAGTGCATTACTTTCGGAACGCACCCTGTAGTATTAGGTTGATTTCGATAGCCTCATGAACATTAGATTTAATGATAAATGAATACAATAACTGTTTTGAAAATGGTTGCGTAGCCTCCTCCTGGGCTTTCACCGCCTTCTATACATTAAAATCCGTCGATGTCCATGCGAAAGGTCCGCAATTCTTGAGAAGTAAAAGCCACACCTAAAAATCACTTGAAAATTAACTGATAAATGAAAATGTTTGAAAGTTCAAAGATACACCGATTATTTAAGAATTCATTAAAATTTTTGACCTCAAAAATGAGAGAAAAGGCTGTGATAATATTGATGAAATTTTCACGGAGTAGGATTCCTGAAGAATATAGTTTCAGCATTACAACCAGGGTATTTAGTTCACTTTTATAGATAAACTGAAATTAACGTGAGTAGTCAACAATTCACTAAAGGGCACCTAGTCCTCTGAGTTTGAAGCCAATGGAAGATACGTCAAAAAATCAGAATTTTGGAAAAAATTCTTTCTTCACGCAGATGACAGCACATGTTTCATTCATAATTAAGATTGAAATTAATCCACTTTAATGAGTAAGGACAATTGAAACTATCGCATCTTTTTTTTGGCTATTTTATCATTTACAAACTGCGTTGTGATTCATGCCGACAGCCTGTGAAGACAATTTGAGCATTGTGAACAGCTTTCGATCGAAAGAGAAATTCGATAGCCTCGCATTATTTCTTTAAAAGTGCATATTTTTTTAAAAATTACCACTGCGCAATTCGGTGGTCTCGAATATTTCCTTAAGTGATAACTTTCAAAGTAAGCCAGATGGTTTTTTTTAACTTGGCGTCCAATATGCCAAGCAAAATCATTCAACCTAGTACCCACAAGGCACCGCTAGGGTGTTATAAAGGAGATTGATCAATCGTCAAACTAAATTTATCTTTAGACCAAATAAATCTAAATTAATAGGAGATACATAAAAAATTGGGTTGATTAGGTTCCAAGAGTTTCCAAAACTTTAATAAGCAATTATACCACTGGTGTTATATTCTTTTTCTTGGTTTGTTTATTTATAGACTACCGAGATTCTGGCCTTACGTTCGAGTTTGTTTAAAATACAAGTATCTAATAACTTATTTACGCCATTAATCAATCGATTTTAAATTTTTTATGTTGATAGCTAGGATTCCATATTCTGGAGAGTGATTTCTAAATTCCGGGCCAGTAGTTCCGTATCTCTAATCTGCTGCCCTGAGGGCATGGGCTTAAATTCCTGGTGACGCCGCTGGGCACCTTCAGCTCCATCTTTCTACATGGGAGCCTCCCATCACCGATTGCGTGTGTTGCATGGGTGATTACACGCTAAGCATACGACATTCAAAGAAAGGTCTTTTTTCTAATTTTCAGTTTTTTCAGAAATTTTTCAGCAATATATTTCCGTGGAATTTCTGGCGAATTCCTTTTTTCAGGTGCCATGGGTACTCAATGCATTATCGATGGTCTTGAACATTTTATCTTTTGCTTCCTTTCCTACTCTTTCATCGACACGGCGAAAGCATTTACCTGGACCTTGAGGGAAAGGAACATGTTTCTGTTACCATTTCATTTTTCTGAGTAAGCCGAGATCGAGTCGGGCACTCGGCCGCTCCCAAGAGATGGCGTTAGTGGCGGGAGCTCCCCGGGGCTTAGTGGAGACCGGGAGGGAACGCAAAATGGAAGAGAGGAACTGGAGAGATGGACGGAAGAGGAGTGAGCGCAATAAAATGAAAGAATGAAAGTAAATACTTGAGCATAAGAACGGACACACAAATCGGAACCAATCCGATCAAGGTTTAATATACATCGACTCTCTTTTTAGGGTATTAATGGCAAATATTCGATCGATTCTTTTTCTTCTCATCTGATGACCGCACTTCACATTTTGAGTCAACACTTAAACGTATCAAGAAGGTTGGCTTACATAATAATCGTATTCTCTGCTTGATACTGACAATGATTGTACGGAAACATAGACGTCGAATACAATTTTAGATTCATTCGGTGGGTGTTCAATTTTTTCAATCTCAATTCAATATCCATAGGGTGAGTATTAACAATGCGTGTGGTGGTACTTAACATCCGAATGCGACACTTAAAAATAGTTGGAAATTAGCACTAAAGTAATAGATACTTACAATAAACTAATTATTGCCTCCTTTTCGTATGACTTACGTCTATATAGTCCTTCCATTCATAATTTGTACACCTTTAAGTCACTTACATCATTCCCCGTTGACATAACGGATTATGCAGGTGAACAAATGGAATATTAATATTTATTGAAACGAATTTAGTTGTCATTAATATGACATAAAGTACCGTTACCAATAGAAACAACTCGATGGACGCTAAAGGGCTTCCGTTGTCGAGCTGGAGTTTGCTCACACGTAGTAATTCATTCTAAAACAGCGATTTGTGCTGATTCAAGATATGATTCAGATTCAAAGAATATTTAGCACACTTCAAATGCAATACAGTGAACAATTCCAGTATTCGTAATCATCTAATAGGAACCATCCATGTCAATAAAATATTCCCTTTAGGCCAAACTTGATGAATACGGTGGTTTTGGTAATAATTCACACTGCAATTCCATAATGTTTACCTTTGAAACTGCGCAGGTGTGCACCCGTGCAATGTCTCGATGGAAGGTAATTTTCTCCTTCTCCAAATGAGAATGATCTTTCTTGATTTCTTCACTCAACTGGTGTAATAACGGTGCATAATAATCTCAATTTATTGCTTGTCATTATTGCAAGTAATAGATGTAGGTCGTTACGCGTGAATCCCAAAAACCGTGGTTATCACCTTACTGTCCACCTTACTGTCTTTTGTCTCTGGACTGTAGTGCTTCATGTGGGAAACACCACGCTGCCTCTTCATAGTGGATGGACCCGTGCGCTTATGATGGATTAGGGTTGGAGCTGAGAAGGGAAAGAGCGGCGATTAATCGGCCACCGCGCCGGTGGGAGACGTTCGGGGCGCCGCATCGCACAGACGGCATTGAACTGCATTTGCCCTCGAACCTGCAGAGAGGGACAGAAAACACCGATATAAAGATGCCAAAAATAGCACCCGAGAATTGGGTTTGGGAGTCTTCAATGAACCGCAAGCAGTCTACAAGAAAGTTTCGAACGGCCAATGAAATCTGTTAGAGTATGCGGTAAACTTTTTCTTTACCACGTCGCGACGACATCTTCCACAAAAACATCAAAAACCTTATTACTTGTTTTCCTCTTCATTATGCGAGCAAAGCTCGATCTCACCTCTTCGAATAACTACGCACGCAACCAGTATTAACGAAGGTGACCGTTCACCTCCGGTTTTTAGGAAAATCACGTACATAGAAACAAGCAGTGCTGGAGTTAAGCAGATCACCCGTGACAAGATAACAGTAGGCCCGGCGCCAATCCACCTCAGGAGGGGTCGACGCAAAGCTTCGCCAGCTCGTCGTGATATTAAAGAGAGAGATCGTCGAAGGTTCACTCTAACCTCAAAATCACACCTCCTGCGCGCATCCCTCTCGGCATCCATTGCGCCCCGCCTCGAGCGCCCTCTTCCCTCCCCGGCGTCCGAAACGCCTGCCGCGCTCGCCCCTCTCCTCACCCGAGCACCCATCGCGCCCCCGAGGGCGTGACCCCGTTTCCGCTGCCCCCCCCCGACGCCCCGTTCGGTCCGCGACTCTCTAGGAGAGGCGATAACGAGGGGGCGGAGGATTGTGCCTGGGGCGTGAGTGTCCCCGCGTACTTGCAACAATAAAATGCCCCGGAGAGGACGATGATTGGTGGAAGTGTGCGGGAGGAACGGCGGTGGGGGCCGAAGGAAGGAAGGAGGGCACCGCGGTCACCGATAAGCCATTACGGTGATTACTACCCCCTCTCGCCCCTTCCCGCCCTCCTAACGTTCATATTCTTTATTTACCGTGCGCTCTTTGGAGAATTCTTTTTTCACGAGAACGACCCCTGGCCCATTTCCATTAACCCCGCACTGCCACTCCCATCCCACTTCGATCATCTTCCGGTCAAATGGGCGCTCTTTTTTAATCCTTTTTCGATTTGATCACTAAAAGGTTTTATTTTCATTCAAGCATACAAATATATAAACATATCATATAAAAATATGTTCCTGAAACTGCAACGCTATTTCTATTTCAAGAAGCAGGAGTTCAAAAACTTTCAAACTTTTCTTATTTGAAATGTCGCCGCCCCCACAGATAATAAGCATACTTTTGCACATACACAATGACAGGTTCGGCTCCAGGTTATCAAAACGTATTTCCACAAGAAATGCATGTAATCCTAATTTATCGTTGTTTCCTGAGCAATATTACATTCGATGTTAAGGTCGTGCGAAGTCGAGAGAAGAGTCATAAAAAAAAGAAATCAAATGATTTCTCATTTCTACACAAATTTATTTTGTTTTACTTCAGGGATTTTGGTATTATTTAGATAATCCAAAATTTAAACAATTTCAATGCTACTTTGCCAATGGTCTATGGTACAAAATCCAGTGAAAGGGATATTTTATGTATTTGAATCTAGGAATCTTTTCGTCCTCTCCACCAATCTTGTGTTAAATGCTGCAAACCATTTCTCCGATTGAAAATCCTTCAATGATATCAACAGAAACTGTCAACATAGACTATCAGTAATATATTCCGAGTCTACTTTGATAATCAATGCGGCCTTAAAATTTAGTTTGGAGTATTTTCATTTAACCTTTATTATTCCATACCTAAACCCTTCCAGTATTAAACATTATTTGACGCACCAATGATGAAATAAATGCTTTGATTTTATCCGATTTTCGTGATCATTTAAAATTACGTAGTATGTTTAAACTTGGGTTTTTTAATTATTTGTTTTAATATTCTCATCCTTCTTTTTCCTATATTTTTCAAAGGTTTTGATGCTTAACCGTGCTGGTATATTTGTAGTCCTTAAAATACATCTAGAAAATAAAAACGCACTGAAATTCATGATTGCTAAAACTAATACCTTCCTTCTCAGATAAATCCTTCATTTACTTCCAGGACTTTGTTGCCTCATAAATCTGTTAACGGGACATTTTTTTTATTTTCCCTTTCCATTAGATAAACTTTACGGCATGGTAAATTTTTAACTACATTTTAGAATTCATTAATTGAAACGCCATGATTAATTATTTTCGATGTAATCTATTCATACGATGTGCTCTTTCGGATCTTAATATTATATATTTATACGTATACATTACACAGGCCTACAAAAAAATATTTCTTTGGTGCCTGGAATCTTTGTGTTGATTTTAACTAAATTTGTAGAGCTGAATCCAAATATGAAATCCGTTTTTATTTAACAGCTCTACTTTTTTAGATATGGCACATCTTACCATTAGTTGTTTTAATATTTGATATATTCCGGAAAATAATTTTCAAAGTTAAATAAATCTATAAGAATGCATGGGAATATATGGTAAAAGAAAATAAGAAAAATATTACAGACTTTGTGAAACGTGCATACTTGGGATATTTTGGTGTTAAGCTTGGTCACCAAGATAAAACATGGCCACCGCATTTTGTGTGTAAAACATGTACTGAACATCTGCGGCAATGGACAACAGGACAAAGGAAAAGTCTAAAATTTGGTGTGCCAATGGTGTGGAGAGAACCTGTGAACCATACTGACGACTGTTATTATTGCATAGTTAAATGTTTCGGGAATTAATCGAAAAAATCGCCACAAGTGGACATATCCAGATTTGCCTTCAGCTAGACGCCCGGTACCCCATTCAGAAGAAATACCGATCCCAATATTTCAGACGTTACCAGATATATCTAAGCAAGAATTTGAGTTATTTGGAAACATTTCCCATTCTATTGACGATAGTGGCAGTGACTACGAGGGGGTATCAACAATTCCTCAACTATTTAATCAAGATGAACTAAGCGATCTTGCTAGAGAACTGAACTTATCGAAGGAAGCATCCGAACTACTAGCATCAAGACTGCATGAAAAGAATTTACTGCAACCCGGTACAAAAATAAGTTTTTATCGCACAAGGGAAAAGGATATGCTACCCTTCTTTACTCAAGAAGACAATCTTACATTTTGTTTAGACGTTAAGGGTCTTTTGGAAAAAATGGGACTACTATCACAATATGATGCTAGTGATTGGCGTTTGTTTATTGATAGCTCCAAGCGTAGTTTAAAATGTGTACTTCTTCACAATGGTAATAGGTTTGGCGCAATACCAATCGCTCACTCAACTAAAATGAAAGAAGAATACGATATAATGGCATTGGTCTTACAGAAGATGAAATACCAGGAACATCGCTGGGTGATTTGTGTAGATTTAAAAATGGTGAACTTTCTTCTTGGGCAGCAAAGTGGCTACACAAAATATCCTTGTTTCTTGTGCCTCTGGGATAGCAGGGACAGACAAAACCACTGGATTAAGAAGGAGTGGCCTTTTCTTCCCCAACAACTTGGTTGTTGGGGAAGAAAATATCATTGCTGAATCTTTAGTTGAAAGAGAGAAAATCATCTTACCGCCTCTACATATTAAACTAGGCCTAATGAAGCAATTTGTAAAGGCTCTTGACAAGGATGGACCATACTTCGGCTACTTAAGACTAAAGATGCCCCATATAAGTATTGAAAAACTTAAAGCTGGTATTTTTGAGGGGCCACAAATCAGACAACTTACAAAGGATCCTGCTTTTGTCGAGTCAATGAATGAGATTGAAAAAATTAGTTGGATGTCATTTTTTGAGGTCATAAAAAAATTTCTAGGAAATCACAAAAGTGAAAATTATATTGAGCTGGTAAACATTATGCTCAGTAACTTCAAATCACTTGGATGTAATATGAGCACAAAAGTTCACTACCTACACAGCCACTTTGACAATTTTCTTGGAAATTTAGGAGACACAAGTGAAGAACCACGTGAAAGATTTCACCAGGATATAAAAACAATGGAAGCTCGCTACCAAGGAAGATGGGATAACCATATGATGGCAGATTACTGCTGGTGCTTAAAACGTGACTGTTTGAACAAAGTGCACTCAAGAAAATCGCGCAAAAGAAGCTTCCGATGTGTTTATGTATTTTTTCTTTTCAATTTGTTTTATTACAGTAAAAAATTTTAGTATTTGTGTTCAATTGTATTGTAAAATTCTGTTGTGTTTTTGCGTGACTTAATAGCCCTAGAAATAAATCAAGTCTTTATATTTAGTGGGTTTTATTATTAATATAATATTCCCATATCATCATGTAGAAGATTTTTTTACGTAAGTAAATCTTAAAACATATCTATATCTTGAAAACTATAGCTGATAGGGAAAAACTAGTGTCATAATTGGATTCAGCACCCCAATTGTTATTTTAATCAGCATTAAAAGCTCCGGCACCAAAACCACTGTTGGCCTGTGTTATCTATTATATACTTATGCTGATATTGACGGGAACTTTCTGAGTATCGATAGTTCCCAACGTGTAACATCAGATATTTAAACTTTAATCTTTGAAATAGAAATTCAAATTCACGAGGAAGAAATTTCCGTTTCGACAGATAGGCGAGGGATTCAAACATTGAGAGCTGAGCACACTATCGATAAACAACCATTTTTATATCATAAATGTCGGCGTTCGACATCTCCGTGTCGGTTTCATTCACTGCATTTACCTCCATCATTCCAAATTGAACTTTTGGAATCCAGGCGGTCTTCTCATATCTTCAGTACAGACTATGCACTTTTATTACTTTTCTAACATTTGTATTTTTCCCCGGCTACAAAAATGTACCCTTTAAATTGCCGCTATAAGAGTAAATCCCTCCTAGTGATGTTCCTCTTTGACATGGTGGGAGGACTTTCGATGACCTCTTAAATCGTATCGCCAAGTTATCCTGATAGGGTCACAAATATCAGAAATGTATTGAGTAATAAAAGAGGGAAGACAAATTGCGCAGTATTCTTAATTCAATAGCGATTGCAATTGCTACTGAACACAGCAAGGAGAGCCATTGAAGTGAAGGCGTAACATTGAACACACCACTGAAACAAGGAAGAATTTGAGGAACGTTATTCTCTTCCCATAATTTTAACGATTGCCACGAGAAGATAAATGAATCAGCTTTAGTACACGTCCAGACCATGTGATAGGGGCCTTGCAGAGGTTACCACGCAAAATATTTCGCGGTATGGTCAAGAACAATAGAAAATTAAAAGGCTAGACCGCAACATATAGAAAAGGGACGGGAATGTTAGAACGTCGTTCAGAAAAAAAATTGTTAAGTTAAATATTAACGAGGAGCGAATGCATTACACTTATATTTCATCATTGGTATATAATCGGCCAATTCTATAATATAATAAAAAATATTAAAATATTTTTTTAGGACTGTATAATGGCGGTCGAAAACCTCGATCACACAAAGTAATTTAATCGGATGAGAGTGTCCAGGTGACAGAATGACAGAAGCAAAAATGAAACAATAAAGAAAGAAAATATATAAAGCATGTGAAAGAGAATATTTAAAGATAGAAGAATATCTAAGTATATTCAACCATTCGTGGAATATAGCCCCATGAATCAGAACAGGAGGGAACATATTTTAAGTCACGGAAACATTGATTGTAAACATTGCTGAAAGAAATCGTTCGTAAGGATTGAAGCCCTGAAACTCCACAATACCTGAAACTCTCAGTTCAGTGAACGGAGATAAAGGCAGTGAGCGAAAACGGACGGGTGATAACAATTTTAAGTGAAAGTCTTTAGCTGAGGTAGCGCTCATGCAATGACGTCTCGGACGAGGTCAAAATCATAGGTCTTCTTTGAAAATCCTAGGATACACTGAGTATCTAGTTTTATGGATTTTTATGGTATTAAGCTCGTAGCATTCAGGGAGTGGATGCCTCGTATATTCAGATCATAATTAAGTTCCCACGATGAGAAATTAACACCTAAAAGAAATAAAAATGAAAGTGTGGTGCAAAAGTGCAGGCTTAATGGCAAAGAGAATGAAGGATTATTCTTAAATCGAACGATAAAATTCTAAGATCTGGAAGGGGGTGGAAGCATTAGATCTGTCTTGATACAAAAACAGAGAGGACATGGGAAGGAAAAAGGTGGATATGGGAAATAATGAAGGATCTCCAGACATCACGAAATTCGCAAGATAAGCAGAAGAGCGTTCGCCAATGACGAGTGCTCCCGCGACCACTCGGCGGAGTGTGGTTCGAAACCCAAATTCAGCCCAGTGCGAGTGCCCTCAGGTGTTCACATCTCCGGTCGCCCGTTCCCCGCAGTCCTTGACGCCCCGCCAAACAGACGAATGAGCCGTTGTAACTCTTCCCCTTTTTAATAGTGGTGTTCATCCGACGAACTCGATATGCATACCGAAATATTATTTTCTGTATCATTAATTTCTGAATTCATGGATTTTTAACTATTTTATTTCATTCTGATTCTTCTTCGGTCGGCCAATACACGTTCCAAAATTCAATTATTAAATACAGGTACATATTAAGAAGTTATTTGATTAATATTTTCACGAATTTCCAAAAAAAGTTATTTCACAACGCGGAGGATCGGTTTCGAGGATGGCACTCGGATGAGGCGTGATCTCCCTCGCACCTAAAACATAATTTGGAAAAAAACGAGACAGGTATGGGAAGGAGCGCGTCCAAAATTAAAACGATTTTTTCAGTTTCAGAAATATAATTAAAACCCCAGCAGAAGCGCAATTCGTTTACCTACAGCATAATCCTGTGTCATATACAAGTCACACGGTTATAATGCGGGTTAGCAAAACGTTAGATGTCTTTATCGTCTTCCTGTTGCACTTTTTCAAACCCCCTTCATGAATATTCAGTGGCGGAGATTAGACAAATAATACATTTACTGTATACTTGGACATTTCTGAGCGAGGCTTTAAACGGCGATACGTGTTTCTCTCCGAGCGATGGTGGTAAGGATCGCCATTCCACGGTCCAATCGCACGGTAGTCACGGAAGCGCAATGAAGAGTTCTCTGCGAAAGAGTGAACCGCGGAAAGGACGGGGGCTCTGGCAGAAACAAACTTGGCTGCAGCGGTGTAATCTGTTCTAAACCCGCCCTCTAAGGCTCTGATCGCATATTTGGCCATTCGATTGAGCCGTGCACGAGGGGGGAGGTGGTGCACGCGGACTTTTGAGCCAGCGGGAAGGAAAGACAAGGGAGCGTCGGAAACACCCGCTCGCGCCACAAATCCGATCCGCGACCCGCTAGAGGCCGCATTGAATTATCTGTGTCTTCTTATCTCGCGTCCCCAGACGCAGCTGGTCCTGCATTCCTCGCCTAGGATTCGGAGACCAGGTGTTTGGAATGCCCTTTTTTCCTGCTGCTCATGTGTGAAGGGGAAGGGGAGTTGTAAGGGGGCGCCGGGCGGGCTTCGAAAAAGCCCCCCCCCTATCGGTGAGAGCGCGAATTAGAAGGGATCACGTGCACCGATGTCGCTCGCGTCGCACGCCCTCCCCCCAATTCCCTTGTCTCCCGAGGGGTAACACTAAAAAATTGATCAGTAATAACGACATTTGACGGAGTCACGCCCTCTGAATGCACTTAGTGAATGTCTCTCGGAGTTTGCGATGATGCAATTTCCGGTAAAAGTAATAGTTGGAACGATATTAATAATTCAGAGGATGTGAGGCAAGACACTTCGGCGTCAGGGTACGAAAAATACAGGTATGAATTCTTCGCGGATAAGGCAATTGAAGGATGGAATACTATTAAATATGGAGGCAAGGATAAGGAACGGAATAAAAGGAGATCGTTTTGAAAGTAATATTTTCACAATAACTGACGTGATTTCCAAATATGGCGAAGACATTTTATGGTTAATTTTGGTTAAAGAAGATAAATTTTGTGAATGTATAGTAAAGCTTTTGGCGAATGTCGCAATTATCGTCAAGTCCACGATTTTGTAGAAAGAGGCGAGTAGAGCATTAAAAAATAAACAATCTATTGAAATTTTAATTTTGAATTAGAGCCCCTGCTGAGTTTTCATGGGGATACCAATATTTTCAAAAATAGATAGCATCATATTCAACACATGGGGTGTAAAAAAGTAGGACATATATCCCATAGAACTCCGATGGATTGGATGAAATGGGAAAAGTTTAGAGTTCACGAGAGAGGGCTAGTGATCTGTATATGCATACTCTCATCCTGTCTATTATTCAACGCCTCTCTCCGAGTCCCCGGGCATTGTTCACGTTCATCTACGTCTAGTATGGAGTTTGAACAAGGTGTTCCTTATGATTGAAGCATCTCTCCTGTATAACTCAATGGCCTCCTCCACACGGTCGTTTCTTGCTCATAAACCGTAGTGACACTCCAATCTATCTCTTCGTTTCCCGCAGTTCAGTTCCCTATGATTATTAAATATTTCCTACCAAGGATGCACTCATTTATGTCGTTGGTCAACACAAATGTGGATAGACATAAAAAAAGGACACCGACAGTGTTCCAAATCTTTCAGTAGCCCAACCATCATCTTCAGCGGACAGGAGGATGTGAGAGAAAGAATAATCGAGACGAGGGCGGGGGATGGAAGGGGAGGACAGGGAATGGTAATGGAGGCAAATATTTGAGAGCGGAGGGATTGAGATGAAAGGAGAATGAGGTAATTAATACGTATCTAAGATTATTTCCTGGGTAAATAAAGGCGCCTTAGAGCCATATATACCCATATTCTATTGCCTTAAGTTTGAGTGGAGGGTCGGACGGTGGGAAGGATACTAGATTAGAGAAGCTGTAGCAATTTTCACAGTGATTGCTGTGGTGAGAGACGTACCTCAAGATGGGGAGCATTGCATACAGAGATGAATGTTTTCAGGAAGTATGGTGGTTAATGAGACTAATGTTAAGGGATGTGGTACACTGACCGATGTAAAAGGCAGAGCATAGTTGGCACTTCAGCAGGTAAACTACATTACTGGAGGTGCACGAGGAGTAGAAAACTGGTGGGATAGAGTTAAAAAGGGGGTTGGAGAGGAACGGGATTTGGGTTTTGAAAATAAGACACGCTTTACATCTTGATTTATTGCAGGGCATGGGAGTGGCTTCGGGACGGGGCGGGGATTAAATGAGAGGATTGGTTGATTTGAGGATATCTGATACGTTGTTCGGAGGTAACAGAGGGGCATTTGGGAAAAAGGTTGCTCGTGAAGATATGGTTTTGAGGATAGGGTAGAGGTTTTTAGGACGGATCTCAGAGATTTAATGCCAAGGAAGTAGGTGGTTCAAATTGAAAGGTGGTGGGTATTTGTGGTGGAGGAAGATTTGGGAATATATTAATGTTTTCTGTACATCTGGGAAGGTGATTAGGAAGGAGGACGCGAATGAGGTGAAATAAAGAGAGGATGAAGTTTTGAGTTAGAATATGAAGGTTTTCAGGGATTCAGTACCATGTGGTCATAGGAGGAAAATCTCGTCAAAATATCGGAGCCACACTTGGGAGTTAAGGGATTGTTTCAACAGGAATTTTTCTCTGAGAGACCAAGAAATAAGTTGGCATAGGAAGGGCTGAACCTGCTACTCATGGCACAGCCCTTGATCAGCAAGTAGAATTTATTGTCAGAGGAAAAGGAATTATGGTTGAGGATTAAACCAGAAAGGCCACATCTTCTTTTCCACTGTTTAAAGCACCCTTGGAAGCCCTCGGCAGTTAGGATTTTTACTTTTCTCATCGTTTTATGCTTTATTGTGACCATATATTCCCATTAATGTCCTCACTTCACATTTTTGCATTTTGGGAATAGGATAAAGTCACAGGGTGCGAGATATGGCAAATAAGGAGGATGATCGATTTTTCAATCAACTTTTTGCCAGAAACTGGCGAGAAATCAATGCTGAATGTGCAGGTGCATCGTCATGGTGAAGGATCCATCCATAATGTCTGATTAAAATAGTATACATTGTTTATTTTCCTAAATTCAGTTCATCAGCTGTCGTTCGGACTGTTTTTCGACAGTTTATCGGTAATGACAAGGGACCGCACACCATCAATGTTGTCGTCAACACAGGTGGTTGAAGGTCGTCCCGGTCTTTTATCGTCCGTAGCGTCTTGTTGGCCAAATTTAAAATGCCCAATCCACTTGAAAACGGATGTTTTCTTCAGAGCATTATCACCGTAAACATCTGCCAACATTTCCGTAATTTCTTGATACCGTTTACCGCACTTTATCAAACACTTGATGTTGATTCGTTGCTCCGTGATATCGTCAATTTCCATTTTCCTCAAATAGTAAAAACAAGGACAACAGAAATTAATATAATTGGCACCATACGCACAGCTGGACGATCCGCCAAGCACATACGGCTCATTGGGTCTCAGGCAACTAGCGCAGCTAGTGGGTGGGGCTACAGTCCGCGTCATGACCGCCAGATTGCACCAGTTGGCGTATTTATTGACCAGACCTCGTACGAGGCATTTTCGAAAAAGAAGAGCCATTTTCTTACATTTAAATATTGACCGCTAAGGACAAAGTTGTGTGTATGTAGCGTCCCCAAATGAATGCTTTCGAAGCCAGTAGAGCTGTTCTTTTGATCCTACAGTCCTTTGCCAGTCGGTGAATGCAGGAAAAAATACCAGCGAAATCGTTTCTCCCGCCAGTTGCAAGGTGCGTGCTCAGTGATATTCCATTTTTGCGTGCAAAAGGATCATCAGTTGCCCAAATTCATCGAGAGTTGTGTCTATTCAATGAAAAGTGATGAGTGAATGAAAGGTCAGACAACGGTGTCGTGACTTGAAAAATGGCCGCACAAAGGAGCATGATGAAGAGCGGAGTGGTAGGGGCAATGCTTACCGACCGACACTAAGGGAAAATCATGTTGGTTAGACGATGGCGTCGAGGCTACATCAAAAATAGCCGCACAAGTGGCCATGGTGAAGAACCGAGTGTCAGGCCCAGTATTCATGGCGATAAAATCGTTCGCAAAGTGGACCAATAACTGCGATCTGATTGACGATTAGTGTACTGGCTGATTGATTTCTTCTTGTTGGACGCGCCACTGCTTGAACAATTACTACGTAGAAGCTCGGATGTCATAAATTGTGTGCAATCTGAGTACCGCAAATGTGTACCACAACCAACACAAAGAGCAAACAAAGAGTTTTGAGTGGACGAGCGTGTTTGAACATCTATCGGTGATATGGGGATGAATTGACCTTACACCTAACGGATATTTTTCCTTCTCCCACTTAAAACAGTGTCTTGACGGATAGCATTTTAAAGAAGGCGATGATCACAAGACTGGTTCAATTCCAAGGCGTCGAACTTTTATGCTGAGGTGTTAAATAAGCAGGTGTGGCGAACTAAAAGTGCTTCGAAGTCAACGGCGTTTATGTGGAAAAGTAAAGTTGGTTTTTAAGATTATAATGAATAAAATAATTTATCAATTTCAATAAATTATACAAAATAACAAGTTTTTTTATAATTTATCAATAAAAAGATTTTCTAAGGAATATGTTTTACTCATCAGACAGCCCTTACTTTTTTAATATGCCAGTAATAATTGGTTATGGTTGAAAGAAGAAAATGGAAGCACGTGAACTAGAAATGGAGAAGAAAGTACAAAGACAAAAATAAAAAACTGGAGAAAGAAACTAATATGGCAAGGGGCGCGTGGTGGAAAGATCAATAAATGAATATCGGAAGTTTAGAAACAAAAGAAAATGGGGTTGCCATGCAGATAGAGGCACCGCGAGAAAAAAAAGCCTTTCAATTCAACGACTCACTTTAACTTCGCCATTGGATTCATTAGGAACCATCACTCATCGATTTTTCTTCTTATTTGAATATCTCAGTTTTGCTTTCTCTGCAGCATCTTTTGCTCATTTAACTTTTCCTTTGAAGTCCCACATTTTGTCCTGAACATCGAAAACCTAATAGCAAAGCTTTCAATGAGTCATTAGGAAAAAATAGAAAAGCAAGTTATTTTGTTTAGATTTTTCTTTATTTTTAATATTATCTCCTTTTAGCTAAATACACTTTTCTCAGCGTTTCTCCAACTTTTTAAAGACGTCCAAAAAGTACGATTTCGGATGGTCCCCAAAATATGGATCTGTTTTGGCGATGACCTCCTCGTTCGACGTGAATCGTTTTCCGTCGAGACAATCTTTCAAGTTTGGAAAAACATTACTGAGATCCAAATCTGGTGAATACGTTTGGATGTTGTAATACTTTGAACTTTAATTGCACAATTCGCCATTGAACTTCACTGGTGTGTACTCGTGCACTGTTTTGCGAAAGAGTATTTTTTTCTTTGCCCAATGATGAGGGCGTTCTTTCTTGAATTATTCGCTCAATCGGTGCTGTAATATTTCATTATGCTCTCCATTTATGGCGTGTCCTTTCTGCAAGTAATTGATGCAAATGAGAGAAGGGTGCCTCCCAAAAAAATGTGACCATCACCTTTTCGGGTGATTTCACCGGCTTCGCCTTCTTCGGAGCCGGATCAACCTTAGAAACCCACTGTTTTCTACACTTCTGACAGGCGAATACCATCACATTTCCTTCCCCCAAGCATTTTTGCCAATTAATGTCTGGATTATTTGGGAATTTCCAACCATGCATTACCTAAAACCCAAAATCCTGAAATTCATTTCTTTACACCTGGAGAAATTATATGGACTAAATTCATTTCTAAATGCTCACGATATAGCTGGTAATAATGTTCTCGTCATTTTATCATCATCAACGGCAGGTTTTAACTTTAGTACTTACGTTCATAATCCTTTAACTATTATTCGCACACTTTTGCTAATGAAATTAATTTTAAAATATTTTTTTGCATTTTTTAAACTTATTTTGTTTTTAATTCCTCGCACGAGAACCAAGATTCACTCAAGCCCATGGTGAGACTCCTTCGCATGTTCAATACGTGTGGGCGACATGTACACGTTATATGACTTGACAATACACTAGGATTAAAGCAGCGGAAAATTCTGAAAGGCACAAATACTCGCGAGAAATGTTTTTCCGAGTCCTAAATCACTTCCACTTGACTAGACAGGTCTGAAAACAAAATAAGCAAAAGCATTAAGAAGAAAACATTTTCATGCAATGATTTTTTCAATTAACAATAAATTGAAAACATGAAGTAAATTATTAGAGTGCTTCCAATTAATTATGAAACAACGAGTATCCAGAGCCGAATTAATATCCTAAAAAGACAAAAGTCATTTCTGAAGAAGGAGAGGAACATAGTCTTACGGAAACTTTCCGTGTGTTAACTTCTGAAGAAGGAGCTACGATTAAAAACGCGAAGAGTATCAAAGCTAAATAGGGATAAGAAAGAACGAAAGCCTTGAATATTAAGCAATGCAAAATGATTCTCCTCATTTTATGAACGAATAATTCTTGAAAACTCCTCTTGTTATTTCTAAAAGCTTGGGTGATTTTAGCCCAAACGAGGGAGAGGCATGCGATTCGAATATTAGGAGCGGAGCAGGAATTAATAAAGCGAGACCTTATTCTTGTCGTCGGAGGGGAGCGATAATTAAGGCAAGAGCCCTTAGGGCGCTCAGCCCCCAAGCCTGCTTGACACAGGTGATGCTTTCACGGGGGAAACAAGGGCTTCCTCGTCACGATGGGCACGAATATATTTAAGAAGTCATCGGGGGGACGAGGGAGTGTTTCCTCGGCTGCGAGCAGGAATTCATTCATTCATCCGCTCTCTCGAAGAAAGAACGTCCACGAATCAGTTTCCTTCCAAGGGAATCATATCTCCTTGGCAACCAACATCTAAATACCTTCGCCTCGACCACCCTTAAGGGGTGACGCCGCGGTGGATGGCCACTCACAGAGACGGGCCGGGACCAATCGACAAGGCCCTTGAGGCACGGGCGACGACATAAGTGACACGACGTCCGACGAAGTAGACGAGTGCGCAGATCAACGACTTATAGTCAAGAGGATTTTTTAAAACTCTCCTTATATCCTGATAAATCGGAATATGTTTAATGGCTTCTTTGTTACATACAGCTACGGGTATTTCCAGAATAGAGGAGAAGAAATGAACAGAGAATAAATGTTGAATGAATAGCGTGCGAAAAAAATTACTCCCCTACGTCCAAATTCCTGTCTATGATGAAGTACATAAATATAGTTAATATATAACGATAACCACAAGGCTAGATCACATCTATTAATTGTGGACGAAGAATGCAAGGCAAGAGAACCCAAGAGTAGTAGGACGGAGTCCATTTACCATTTTTATTGCCAGAGTTGATACATTCATCCAAAAGTCATCAAAGTAGCACCCTTGTGCATCCACATATCGTACGTCTTCTGATCTAGGTGCTCTTGGCAGATCCGCGTGCGAGTTTCCTTTTGTTCGTCCGAGAGCACTCGCGGCACCAACTTCGAACACACCTTTCTCATGTTCATGATCTCGGTCACAAGTCGATGCACATCACTATTAGGGACCCCAAGCTCATCAAAAACCATGCAAACACATAATCTGGGATCCTTGTCCAACAAAGCCATCACTCTTTCAAGATTTTCGTCACTTTTTGAGGTCGAAGGGCGCCCTGAACGTTCGGCATCTTCAATATCTTGTCTACCCTCCCAAAAGAACTCGTGCTACTCAAAAACACCCGATCTACCCACGGCGTTATCACCATGAATGCCTTGGGTATATTATGTACCTCTTTTGGGTTCTTTCCAGTTTCACGGAAATTTTGATGGCGTAGCGCTGTTCCATTAACCGGTTCATGACGGAGCGTAACGAGGTCACGTTATAGAGGTTTCGCAACCGAACGATCCGCACCCCGCATTGCCTAGGAGTCAACTGCCACTGGCTTCCAGAGCCTTTCCGGAGACTCCACTCCCTCGAGCCCAGCCAGAGAAACCGCCGGCCGTCCATCCGTTTACCTTGGAAAAAATAAGTACTATTACTTTTGGGTGAGACCCTATATTCTTCATCAATCACTCTCCTACTTTGAAATAGTTTTTCTACATTTCCCATAATTACACACACATACCTCTGATAATGGATGAAATAAGCGGACTAAAAATAAAAAAACGCATTTCACTGGAACAAATGCGACGATGTACTTGATTTTTATGATGCGAAAATTAAATTTTCTTCAGAAATGATTCTGCTGGGAACGAAATCCTTAATATATGTTCAACTGGATATTTACGAATTTAAATCTCTTTTTTCCAGCGCTGCAATATTCCTTCAGGTAACTAAGACAAACCACGAGGAAGATAAAAGGTTTGTGATGCTGTGGACGGCCTCTTTAACAAGTAAGTAAATCTAGATTATCGCATGTTTCTTATCGGTCAAAAATCGGAGCCACGTGGCCAGTTCAACAATGATTGTAAAATTGATGGAGAAATTCTTTGTTCAGCCAATCTTGAAAGTGGATATTACGAATCAAGTTGGCGAGGTCAATTTTCCGGTGAGTGTTTCTGTTTTTAAAAAATCGAGGGCTGACTGCAATTCTTGAAAGTCTTGATTCCTACGCAAGATATTGAATCTCAATGGGAATCAAATATCCACTGCGCCTTCGACGAAAGCGATACCGTCCAGTGCTGAAATACGCATACATGAAGAGCACTGGACAATCCTAGGCTTACATTTCCAAAACGTGTCCAGGATAATGCAATTCGTTTAGTCTTTGTACTTGTGGTGCACACTTACGTTGTGGTGTATACTATTGGACGCTTGATGTAATGAGATTAGTTACCAATTATTAAAACAAGCGAATATTTTTTTCAGGCTTCTTATTTCGGACTTCATGTTGCGAAATCTTTGCATTTACTATCCGGCGACCACTAATTCTATTTATACTATATATAGCTTAGAATCTTTTGGGAATATCTGTTGCTAACAAATCCAGACTATTATCGCTATTAGTTGGTGAAGAGACAAGTTGATGCAGGGAGTTCAATGTGAAAGAATTCAATAGCGATTCGCAGATATCTTTGTATTTACCACCCGTTTTAAAAATATATGCGTATATAGATGGAACATTGAAATCTCCATCGATTACGCCGCGATCAAAGTATTGGGATAAGAAAACTTTGATTTGCTGATCTAAATATAGTATTGAATTATCTTTATAAATTCGATGTTTTCAGGCCTAACTTTATGGAAACCCATTATCGCTTAAGTAAAATTACCAATGCATCTTTCCACTAAATAATTATTCGGTACTACTAGTTTCGGTCACAAGTGAATGCACATCACTTTCAGGGATTCCAAGTTTATCAGAAACCATGCGAACACTTAATCTGCGATTCCTGTCCAACAAAGCCATCATTCCTGCAAAATTCTTGTCACTTTTTGAGGTCAAACAGCGTCCTGAACGTTCGGCGTCTACCTTCGCCTACCCAACTTGTATAACCTCTCGAAACAACTTGCGCCACTCAAAAACACCCAGTCTACCCATGGCGTTATCACCATAAGCTCCCTTGAGCATGCCATAAGTTTCTTTCCCAGTTTTGCCCAGTTTTACGTAACATTTGATGGCGCACCGCTGGCATCATCGCCTATTACTCATATTAGTTGTTTAAAGCACGACCGATGAAAATAGGTATTTTAGCTATCATTATTTTATCTCTAGTTGTAAGCATAATCTTTGGAATATTGCAGAGGTTGGTGCGGCTACACTGACTTTAATAACAGAAGCAAAAGACCTTCTAGTTGACATTTTCTTGTGCAGGTTTTGGCATGAATAAGATTAATACACCTACATTTAAATAATACCCCGCATAGGCGTGTGGCGGGGGGTGTTATGGCACCACCCGTAATTAATAAAAAAGCCCGCATGCAATATCCACAAAATTATGCAGCCCAGACACAAAAAAATGGTATTCATTCATGAAAAACCCTTACAACCCACACACATGCAAACACACAAACTACCAAATACCTTACACATGCACCTACAAATATAAATTAGTTCTAACTAGAGGAATATAACACCCCTCTTTAACTTTCTCATAACATTTCCCCAGCTTCAGTTTAATGAAACCGAGTTTCTTTAATGCGAATCCGAGCAACGTCCTGATATGTGCTCCCAATCAAAGGCGTGGTATTAGAACTAGGTACCTCCAAATATTCAAATTGATTGGGATTAGTTAGCTCTGAACCCTCTATTTCGTAGTTTGTCCTGTTCGTCACTTTCTTTGGTCCAGAATTTCCAAACTGCGCATATGTCTACATTAAGCATGAATCCCCATTTGTTGCACCAATTCGAGATTGTATCTAAGTCTCAAGAGAGTGGTTCGTGATCTAGTTGGCTCCTTATTTTCTTGTATACCACCCTGTCGTCAGTAAATAATCTGAGATAACTAACGTGTGCCCTTAAGTGATTAATGTATATTATAAATAGAAGCGGTCCTATTACACTTCCCTGGGGGACGCCCGAAGTTACTTATCGCATATTGTTGAGCACAACCCATCGATGACTACCATTTGTTTTCGATTTGACAAGAAGTCTCTAGTCCATCATATTATTTTCTCATTGATGCAATAGCATTTAAGTTTGTGCAACAATTTATTGTGTGGGACTTTATCGAAGGCTTTTTTTAAATCTAGAAATCCTGTATCGACTCGTGTGTTGTGTTCTCCGGATCTAAGTATACCGTGAACGAAAAGACTTAATTGTGTTTCGCAAGATCTGCTCTTGCTAAATCCGTACTGGTTGTGGCTTGTTTTTTTTCTACTGTCAAGAAATCTCATAATGTTACTAACAATAATTTGTTCTAATATTTTACAAGGGATCGATGTCAGAGAAATGGGTCGGTATTTGGCTGGTTGATATTTTCCAGTATCCAGTCATTAAAAGATGCAATAGAAAATGGATGCGAGCAACTGGAAGAGGTTCTAAGAGTGGGAGAAGGAAGGGAGAAGCTAATCGCGATGAGAGACTGGAACGCTGCGATTGAACACGGCCGAGAGGGATGTAGCTGGGGGCAGTTCAGATTGGTAGGACAAAATGGCTGGGAGATGGCTGATTTGATTTTGTAACGAGAAAAACACGTTATGCATTGGTAAGCACTCTCTCTTCAGGCAACGCTGAAGAAGAGATACGTATGGAAGACAACGGGGGAGAGAAGAGGAAAAAAAAAATTGAGTGCATCCTCGCCAGAACAAGATACTAGAACCAAGATGAGAAGGGTAAGAGCCAGCTCGACGCAGATATTACTAGCGGTCACAACCCGATGGTAATGGACAGCCGACGGCGGTTCATGAAAATGAAGAAATTGACACAGAAAACCAGATGGAGAACAAATATATTTGAAGAGAAGCAACCAAGAGAAAACCAAACATAGACCAACGGTAGAAGAATCGAAGGAATAAAAAAGAAAGAACGGATTGAAGAAAATAAGGAATTGTATTACCTAGGTAGCAGATGAGTACATTGTGAGGAGTTGAAAGGTGGCGTAGCGACTAAGGAAAGCAGTTCAAATAGGAGTCGTCATAGAGGCAAGAAGGAAATACAAGAATCGAAGAAATTAAATTAAATAAACTAACTGTAAAAAGTTCCGGAACCGAGTCGTGCCAGGACGTAAATTGCCAAGAAGAATGGATAGAAAGCCACAACATCTAACAATATAAAGAATAAATGAGAAAAACGACTAACAAACTGGTAAAATGACAATGGGGAGGAAGAAAAACAATATATCACAATGGCCTCATGGAAATATACTAATAGAATATGAAAACATTGGGAAGAGAGAGGAGGACTGAATAAACTTGCCAAGGGTCCAAATGACTGGAAGGTAACTTATTTACAGAACAAATCTAGACATAAGAAGCACTAATCCCAGAGATATTGAGAAACGCATTCAACAGAGCCGTGGAAGACAATTAGAACAAAAAAGCACCAAGAGTTGAAAAACTTAACAAAGAAATGATGACGGGCCTCGGAGTCAAAGCAAAAGATAATTCCTTTGGAATAATTCATCAAAGCTACGACAGTTTGAAAACTAGATTTGTCTTCGAAGAGTGTGGTACCGAAGAAAAAAGAGCAGGTGAATGCGAGGAATACGGAACATTTCGCCATATGTCTTATGCATCAGAAAAGTTTACTCGGATTCTTACACGAAATATAGAAGGAAAGATAAAAAAAAGTCTCACGGAAAATCAATGCGTAAACAAGAAAAATCGAGGAGCAAGAGGGGCCATAATCAGCTTCAAGGCATTGGACGAAAAAATGATTAAGGGAAACAAGCCACGTGTATTATTTGTGGCATTGGTGAACTTGTAGAAGGCTTTCGGCAACTTCATGTAGAAAAAGATGCTCAAGATACTAGAATATCCCATCACTTTGATAAGAATCAGGCAACAACCATGGAACTGAAACATGAAACGAAAATGAAAGCGAAAATATAAAAAGGAATTAGAAAAGAATGCAACCAGTGGCAAAAGAAGTCAACCAGTTGCCAGCAGCGTTCAGCATATATCTACAAGAGCGAATAAAGAAGCCCAAGAATTAGACATCAAATGTATCAGGGTGAATGAGGAAAAAATTACCATGATCCTGTTCACGGATGAAATCTCAGTGGAAGCAGAAACGCGAGACGACCTCCAAGCAACTTCAAAAGACCAAGGATTATGTCAGGGGCATCAACAAGAGGAATACTTAAATCCTTGTGTGCAGAAGAGATAAGGTGAAGGTAGGTATCACGATTCGATGAATGAGACTAGAGTGAGAGGAATTCCTTTATTAACTTTATTTTATTTCGTTATTTTATTGCAACATAAAGCGTTTATCGTTAGTTATACTATTGCAAAGTAGATTGTTTCCCCGAATTTTGCTTTTTTGTCGTGATATTTGATCGTTTACTGAAACTATTGTGTTATCCCTATCTGAGATAATTAAATTAGCGTATATCTACGTTATTATATATTCCGTTTGACTATCTTAAATTATTAAATTATATAATTCCCTAATAACGCAACGTGTTTTATAACAATTAATCACTTAGGCGCACACGTTAGTAGCAATCTCAGGTTATTTACTGACGACACGGTGGTATACAGGAAAATACGGAGGCAACGTAGTCGCGAGCTACTCTCTAGAGACTTAGATACAATCTCGAATTAGTGCAAGGTACTTTCATAACTGGTGGTGAGAAAATGTAATGAGAAAGTTAAAAGAGAGGTGTTATTTTGATCTGGCTAGACCTCATTTTGGAATATGTCGAAAGTATTTCGGATCCTTGGGAGAAAATCTGTCCAAAGAATTAGATTTATTAAGAGAAAATCCACCAGATTAATTAAAAAATTGTATAATAAGAACACAAATGGGGTAGGTCTCTTAGGGGATTCACTGGGAGCCACTTGAGATACGAAGAGAACAAGCGAGAGTTAGACTTTTAGTAAGTTTCAGAACAAACGAGTTTAGCGATGACACTAAAAGAATAATAATGGTCCCACACTACTTAGGTAGATCAGACCACAAAGATAAAGGAGAATCACAAATCGGAACAAAATTAAACATCGCATATACATCAGGTATATTTGTAGATGCATGTGAATGCTAGTTGGTAGTTTGTGTGTTTGCATGTGTGTGGATTGTAAGGGTTTTTAATGAATGTATGCAGTGTTTTGTTTAATGATTTTATAAATTTGTGGCTTTTGCATGTTTTTTTCTTAATTACGGGTGGTGCCTTACATCCCTCGCCACATGTTCTTGCGGCGGCTTGGGGGACATTAAGTAGATGTAATATATTGGAATATCTTGGCATGGCATCGCATGAATTTTGTTCGCCGTATCTACGCTGTTTTTGAATAGATTGTGCGGTGCCACGAGTATGAGGAAGTAAAGGAAATACATGTAGAATGGCTGGTAACCTACCACCCCCTGCCACACGTCTTTGCGACGGCTTGCGGGGTATTATGTAGATGTAACCCAAACCTACCATCCTTTACCCTTTCCTCCTGGTGTTTCACCCCCTGCCACACACCTTTTTGGTGGCTCGCAGTGTATTGACATAGATGTAGAATGGTGGAACAGCGAAGAACAGTAGCCTTTGAAACATGGTGCTGGAGAAGTTTACTGAAGATACTTGGAGAGACAAAGTGAGAGACAGGAAACATGCAGAAGAACAGAGAAGTGAAGGGCCCAATGGAGATCTCATCAGCAAAGAACACTTAGAGGGAATAGAGACACTTTGAGGTGCAGTGGATTAGTTGGGAACATAACAGAAGGGACAATTGAAAGGGAGGCCACGTAAAGGAAGACGAAGAGAGAAGTGCATAGGAAACAAATTAAGAAGAACGTAAAACAGAAAATCTATCGAGAAGTGAGGAAAATAAAACTGACTAGAAAAGAATGGATAGCTGAGCTCTGAAGATTGAAATATTGTTGAGCTAATTATCATTACTCTTTGGTTGTATTGTATATACGAGGCATATTCATAAAGTAAAAGCCGTTTGCTTATATTTAAATATTGGCACTTTAGAACATAGTTTTACTCCTACAGCACCATCTACTGATTCATTGAGAAGCTAAAGCAGCATTTTTTTGTTCCAAAAGTCGTTTTCTTGTCCGTGTATTCAAACAACAATGTCAGCAACAATCGTTGATCCCGCCAGCTGTTAAGTGCGTTCTGTCATACGATTCTTGTATGCAAAACGATTGTCGGCTGCTGAAATTCATCGGGAGTTGCGCCTAGTTTATGGACCTACAGTTATGAATGAAGGAAAGGTTAGACAATTGTGCCGTGATTTTAAAAATGGACGAACAAATGTCCATGCCGAAGAGCGAAGTGGGAGGCCCAGTATTCTGACCGATGAAATTGTTTCGCAAGTGGAGCAAAAACTGCGATGTGATCGTCGATTGACGATTAATGGCTTGGCTGAACAATTTTCTCAACTTGGACGCACTACTGTCTACAATACTGTCACGGAAAACCTCGGATACCACTAATTGTGTGCAAGGCGAGTACCAAAAATGCTCACCACCGCATGTCCAGTGGACGAGAATTTTTGGGTCGTTGGGAACTGTTTGACAACCCACCGTACAGCACTGGCCTTACACCTAGCAACTACTGCCTCTTCTTGCACTTGAAATAAGGTCTCGGTGGACAACGTTTCGAAACCGAAGAGGAACTCAAGAACGGCGTTGTCAATTGGTTTAACTCTCAGGTGACGAGCTTCTATGCAGAGGGAATAAAGACGCTGGTGCAGCGGTATGAAAAATGCTTAGACGTGAGCGGCGATTATGTAGAGAAGTGAAGTAGGTTTGCAACTAATTATAAGTGCTTATAAAATGTGTTTCATATGAGTACATTTTTTCCTGTGACCAAATGGCTCTTACTTTATGAGCATGCCTCGTATTATTATTCTGTACGATAAACAAACATGATTTGGAGTGCAGAGTGCTAGTATATCTTTATCGGTCGTTAAAGGTTGTCTTAATTAGGGATAACATGTCACGGAGTATCCCCACAAAATTAGTGATCTCTATTTCGGACAAAAATATCGGAAGGATTTTATGATATCCTTTAGTGCATAAGGTACTGAATCCCAAAAATCCAAACTATCATCAGGAAAGAGTGATGTCTTCGGGAATATGGGCACGGAAAATACGTTCACATCAGAATATCAAGCACGTCAGTGTGCAAACATCAGAGCATATGTCCATGAGAACACTTTTTATTTTCTTAAATTAGTAATGCATGGTTTTAAAGAGTAAACCTGCCTTCATTTGTAGTGGGAGTGTGCAATTAAATTCTCAATTGCTACCAATCACTAAATTACAGATTTATGTAAGCGAAGAAACAAGTAAACAATTATTACTTCTAACTGAACAATCACAAATAAAAATGAAATTTATTTACGAATCATGCATGCAGAATGAAAACAGGCTTTCGGTGCCTGGCAGTGTGGAGAGTGATTTGGGCGGAAAACGTAATTATTTCTATCTTACGCGAAATGCGAGGATAATTAAAGCATTTGAAGAATCAACACGCATTTAACTGAATCAGCAATTTTTCGAAGAGAATTGAATTTTCACTTATTGGGCAATTAACGATTTTCTCACGCTTTTGCGCATTAAACGCCTCGCTTGTTCAGAACTACGCCGACTCTTGTTCCCGGCGCCAGTGGAATTCCTGCAGTTTGAAAATAGAGAAACTGACGCTAAAAAAACTAAAATAACTCAATATTTCGTATTATTTAACAAATCACAATTTGATTCGTGCTCTTTTTCCCTCGTGAGTATCGGCCTTCGGTCCCCGGGGACTAATTTGCCACTGGTGATCGATTTGTTTCGCAGAAGGGCAACGCGTTATACACATATTAATACCCAACGCAACTCTGCAACATCTGTCAGCCATGTCAATTCGTTACACACTCATGGACATCAATGGTGATAAGGATTTATAAACATTTTCCCAGGGTGAAAAACAGCTAAATTGCAGATGCTAAGGGTGGTACGTGGAAAGAACAAATTTTAAGTGTAAAAAAAGGTTTAAACTTAATTACGTATTAGAAGAGTTTTCAACTTACCCATTTAGTTTCTCCTATTTTGCGAACAAAACAAAACCGAAATCTATGTTAGCCGCAACAACTTATGATGTATTTTTGTTTAAATGATTTTCTGCAACCTTCCAAACGCCATTATGGACTATTGTATCCGATGCCGTTGAAAAGCATTTGCATTAGAAAAACCATGAACACAGTAATCAACCCGAGGGTCGCTTTGGCAGGTCACCCAATACTTAAGCTCAACTGCGTGTGAAATTCACTCACCAGGTTAGGATATTTTCCTTGTGCCACCTATGGTTTCTCATATTTCAATCAGAAATATAAGAGAAACTTTTTACATTATTTAAGAGATTCTAAAAGATTCGTCCTTGGAGTTAATACGTCAGCTTGGGTCTCCGTTTCGTAGAGCGGAGTTTTTACGTATATCGCTATTATTTGCCCAAATTTCCTGTCACGCCCATCTTTATCCTTACCTACTCTTGTCGTTGAAACATGCTTACTATTTTCAAAATGCCCCTTTCCCTCAAGTACGCATGTGTAAAAATTCTTCGGTGATGTAACATTGAGGTATCAAACAATCGACTAGAACGTCGGTATCGCTGACACATGGCAGTGGACATTACATGCAATGGTGAAATCCACCACCATTTTTTCCCATAGCACATATATGAACAATGTTTTTGTGGCAAATTATCTCGACAAAAATATTTTATAGAGTAAGGTGTGAAAATAATAAGAATAAATGCATCAAGAACTAGAAAAGGGATAATCACCACAGTCAAATTGCAATATCCTTTCGGCATTCACCTGCCTGTAAGACGTCCTGTTGAATTCTAATTTTTCAATGGGACCGGGAGTCAAGGAACCAATGAAGTCTGAGCCAGGGCCGTTGAATAAGGATGTTAAGAAAAGACTCGTCAAAATTTGTGTATGGGGCGTGGTTATGTACGGCGCGGAAGCATAGTCACTGAAGCAGAACGATAGGAGGCTTTTGAAATGTGGGTGTGAAGAAGGTGACGTGGACAGAGAAATAAGCAAATAAGAAAGTGCTGGTATTGTGGGGGCGAAGAGGGGATTTCTGGGAGAAATCATAAGGACGCAGGAAAAATGGATGGAAAGTGCTTTGATTGGCAATGGGTTCTCGAAGACTGTGATGGCATAAAGTTAGACTGGCGAAGGAGAAATAGGATGGGGATGTTGGAAGGGATAAAGGGAGGAAGGAAGTACACAGAGATGAAGAGGTACTGGTAGAGTAGGATGTTCGGTTTGGTATTGTTGGGAGAGCCAACGAAATTAAACGAAGCTCAGTCTGCATTCATCCAAAATACACCTTAAACGATACTCTACCCGATATTAGTAATAATTTTTATTTTGATAAAGGGCGCTGACACCTTTTCACACAGCTTTCACACTAGTACACTGCTTTAGGAAAAATAAGATTCAATTGAATTTGATTAAGGAACGGCGTTATTTTTGAATACCCTAATCTGTTTTTCAGCATTATTCTACGTATTATATACATTCAGTTTGTAGATATTAAATGCAAAAATATATTCCTGCACATTATTTACAAGTCACTCTACAACCCAAAATACAAGAGGTAACTTATATACTGCGATTAGGCCACATACTCGTGTATGTGTATACATTAGAATCAACATCACATTCTCCTAGAAAAAGTTTGAAAACATAGTATTATAAGGCTAAGTGCTAAATTAGCATTGGAAAGGTTTTTGATGTAAACAATTTATCTGACTGTGAAGCATGGCATGGGAATCGTAGCCTTTTGTGCTCTTCAAGGTTTTACCAAGAAAACAATGGCTGTTGGTATGTACATTTTACCGTAAAATGGCGTGCGCTTCGTTTAATAATGCAGTGGACAGTGTTCTGAGACTTTGAGACATTTTTACTTTATAATTTTAAGTGTTTACGATAACAGAAAAGCAGTAATAGTAATGTCTACTCTAATTCACGCACACAGGAAACAAAGCTTGATAACTCCACGATGCAAGATACATTTTATTTGTATAGCCACCGGATTGGAAATTCACTTGCGTGCAAAAAAATGAGGAGTAAATTACGAAATCAAATATGAATCACATCTTTCTCAACAAATGCTAAGAAACACGTCATAGCACGCAGCTTGCGTTCAATATGTCATCACAGCACTGAAAGAGCACGCAGTGTTAGCAATTTATTATATTTCAAATTGCATTTCAAAGGAAAGAATACGAAGAATGTAGATTGAGACATCTTTATTAACAAGAAACGAATTAATCTTCCGAGAAGAACGCCAGCATTTTTAAGCTAAATTCCCATATATGCTGCATCAAATAGTTGCTCTTGAATTATTATTGTGAATTTTAAAAATCATAAAGAAATATTCGCGAAAAGATCAACGGAAAAGAATTTCCTCTTTCCACGTCTGCTTCAATTTGCCGAAATCAATAAGAATAAGTGGTCAAGTTACTACTTGCGACTCTTCAGAAAATGTCACGATGGATGTCTAGAAGGTTTCCCTCGGCGAGCGCACGCACATATAGTATGACCTCCCCAATCCATCGCAACGTTTTATTATGCAGTGCCCAGAAAATGTCCCCAAAGACGAAGATGTCATCCAGTTTTATACACACAGTGTTTCTTCATAAGTTTCATTTCATCGAGTACCATCAGTCTAAGTAGCTGTTCTTTTATTTATCTCCGGTAAAATCAGCTGTAATCGAGAGATATCATCAACGAAGAAGAGGTCAAATTCTTCGAAATGAACGCCAATGGCATTGAGGTCTAATCATTTGGGAAATTCGCTGCTATTGTGATCAGCATCCTTCATGTTTGAAATGAGCCCTTCCTTCTAAATCACTCACATACATTGCTCCCTGAAAGTCAGCCAGGTTTCAGAATTACATTATTTCAAATACCGCAATAATAAGTGATTCAATATGGTATTTTCTTTCTAATTTAAGACCTGAATATACTTGTAAGACCCGTACCGAGAGTCGCGTACCTAAGGGCTCCTTCGTCTTTCTTTTACTGAGATTGAGCCTTCTCCGTATGGAGAAGGTAAAAAGGCATCCTTCGCTTTCGAACTGCCAAAACGAAGGGAACTCAGGGCCGAAGTTCCCTTGCCATGATTTTATTTTTAATCAAATGAGAAATCTGAAGTTGTGGACATTAATTACATGTGAGATATTCCATCGAATGTATTCTTGGACTCGAACAACTTCATTCTTTGGCGACATAGGACACCAGATGGAGACATCAAATAAAGAATATATTTTCTGCTTGAACAACATTCAATATATAATGTTACATATCTAAACTTTAGCGTCATGAAAAACGTTATTTCGCTTCAAGTAGCATTTGCAAAGCAAGAGCAGATCACTAATGATAATTTGTGCCAGATTCTTCCCTCTTTGTTTGGTCATGGGAAAATAAAATTATGCCTTGACATTGATCAAACCCCAAAGTGGTGGTGCAGTGGCGTTTTTGTGAGGTGGTGCGAGGTTTCAGTGATCATGAATTGTCACAATGTAGACCATCATATGCAGGGTTTCCCTTACCCTCCCCCACTCGGCCCCCGTGCACCCCACCCTTTTGTCTCTGTTACCCAGCTAATCAACCTCCACTTCCCACTCACCAGAACAGCCCCCACCCGCCTAATCCGCCCCCCTCTTTCCTCTCATCAACAAGAGTATATATTTTCCAGCATGCATGTAATTTTCACCTGAGGATGATACAAAGTGTTGACACCCGGGCCGTGTGAATAAAAATAGTATAGTATAAATTATCATTCCCTACAATTGATCAAAGGGTTTCTGACGGAGAAACAGCAAAATGCATTAACTATCTCCAACAACCCAGGATGCGCATAGTCGTGAAAAATTTATGTGATTGTCCCCGGGCCGCTGTTTTGATGTCGTCATCGTTTGAGTTCCAGAGGATATTTTTTGGGCACCGCATCATAAAACGATGGGAAGTGTGGTTGTACTTAGGGAACCATATCTAAGGGCGTGCGCCGAGGGAAGCCTTCTTGCCATTTAATCTGACATTGTTTCTTGGAGGCTCTAGGCAACTCCACCCGATAATCATTAGCACTGAGTTTCGTCAGAAGTTAGGCCGGCCACTGTTTTTTTTCTGAACACTACGTCCGCCGAATATCACGTGAATAATAATCGGTGAATATTTAGGATATTTTAACACCCTGCAAGCCATCGCCAGGGTGTGTGGCCGGGGGTGAGTACACACCAGAATAATGTAACCCGAACATGGCCCTACCGAGGCCGAACAATGTTATTACGATACCCTATCGTTCATGGAAAAAATGACATCTTAAATCTTTCTGTTCTAAACTTTATCTCCCTAATTTTATTAGCATGATCTCTCCTACCGTAGTACGATTACCGTATTGCGGTCGGCTAATGTTATTCTGAAGACAATACCCAAGCTTTGTGAGCGCAAAACACAGTCCCCAAGTCTTTCCATCAAATGATGAAATCAATTAGCGAAAAGGAACCAAAAATATTTTGAAGTCACACACACCCAAAATCTGTCAGGTGTAACAAAATTCTAATTCACCAATGATAGTAGTAGATCCAATCAGATATTCCCCCGTTTTGGACACTCATATGTAGGTTACAGCAAAGAAGAATGGGGAACATGCAATTTTTATTTACTTTGACGCAAAATCAAATACATCGTGCATTATTCCGTATTTGCTAAAAAAATGCATATCCGAAGGATGAAAAAATAGAGCGAAAACCTGGTATGTTCGGTGAGCAACTACTCTGACAAATGGCGAAGTGTTTCACTGTGGCCCTCTCTCCCTTCACCGACGCCACCTGGAATGCCCTTGGGGATGCCTGCCCACCGAGAGCAGCGATGTTTACCGACAAGACATGTCCGTTCGTACTTGGTCCACTTGATCCTACATTTCTCCTGCTCCATGGATCCGAGGGAACCCTCGTCGTGCCTCGCTTATCAAGTAAGGATTCGACGCGAAAGGTCGCAACAAATAAATCTTCTCGACTCCATCTCCTTCCCAAGTGTCGTCTCCGACCCATCAAGTCTCTTCCTCCTCATGAACTGAACATTATGTCCCAGGCTTTTTTAGAGCTTATATTTTTCATGTTTTATTTCAGAGCATTTTGAAATACTCGAGGTAAAAAACTAGCAAAATGCACTCCATTGAGACTGACGCCTCCCACGTCACGTACCGAGATTCCGACAAAGTTCTCTTAGAATGCCTGAACGAGTTTTCGACCCGTGTCAATTTTCGAAACCTCCCAAAGAACTTGAGAAATCTTTTCCGAAGTGTTTCCAATACTCGGCAAAAATGTGTGCTACATTCTTCCAAAACATAGGATGGAGTCCCGTCGAGTCAGAGTACTCCGCTGCTGCATAATAGGACTCGACCTGCGGAGGCATCTCGATGTCACATGCTTAAAAACTGAATTATTTTCCATTCCCAACTATGCCAATATTAAATCCAAAGTTCTTCAAAATTTTACATAAAAATTTGTAATTGAATGGGCGATTTCATATTTAATTATTTTTCATCCGTAAATTATATTTCCTTTTAGTTTTTCTGATGCGATACTGGTTATTGAAGCATGAGAAAAATCGCATATTGGAGGCCTATTGGATGTGGGCGTGGAGAATATTGGGAGAAATAAAATGTGGAAAAAGGAAAAATGAGCGAGAAAATGAGGGGGAGGCAATGCGGTTAGCAGAAGAAAGGCAGGCGGGAATGAGGACTGGGCTATCGATTGGTCCTGGAATTTTGGAAGAATGTGAGTGAGAATGTTAGGGAAAGCAGAATAGAGGGAGGCAAATTTAAGCGAGTTGGATGAAAAAAAGAAAGGCGGAAAGTAGTTGGGCGGAGTTAAAAAATGGTTTCCTCTAATGAGAGGCGTGTTATGCTGTTGCGAGTGGGGTTGGGTGGGGATCGAAAGCGAGGCTGGGCTTTGCCCTCCAGGTTCCATCGACAACTTTCCTTGAACTCACTCTGAATGATAATAATATCTAATGCCATAAACACTTTGCCTGCTTTTCACGCATGTAAGTAATTATTATTTTCTTTAATTATGAAGGATTTGTATATATATATATATATATATATATATATATATATATATATATATATATATATATATACATATATATATTACATACATATATATATATAATCATATTTATATATATATATATACATACATATAAAAAAGCCATAAACACAGTAATCAACCCGAAGGTCGGTTTAGTAGGTGATGGTAGAGCTCACCCATGTACCAAGCCCGGCGGCGTGTGAATATTCACACATCAGGGTAGGGGGGCCAGTTCCTTTCCCTGTGTCGGTTATGGTTTCCCAGGAAGATCTGGTACCCGAATAATCAACTAGCTTGGGTGGAGC
Organism: Hetaerina titia; assembly: GCA_037158775.1. NCBI lineage: Eukaryota > Metazoa > Arthropoda > Insecta > Odonata > Calopterygidae > Hetaerina > Hetaerina titia. Next base: position 15,201,838 of record CM073768.1, on the reverse strand, counting down.
TGCAGGTGCCCAAAGTGCCTGCCCGGGAATCGAACCCGGGACCCTTTGGTCAGCAGTCCAACGCTCTACCCGCTAGACCACCGCGACCCGCTATACATATATATACATATACATATATATATATATATATATATATACACACAATACAATATATATATAATATATACAATATACATATTATATATATAAATGTATTTATATAAATGTAAATATATTTATATTTGTCGGTAACACATGCATGTAAGTACATTCCTTGGGGAAGACATTTGCATTCGATCGAGAAATCTCTTTCATTTCTTACACTCGTATTTCCACAACACTCTTTGATGACTAAGCGCGATATCCGAGGCAATAAGGCAGTACAGGAGTTCCGGTGAATTTCCCAATAGAGGGAAGCCTATTTCAGCTAAAAGGAATCCCAATTCCTGCCTTTTCCACCTATCCATTCTCGCCTCATGTACACTCTCTTCTCCTTTATTCAAAACCAAACTCTCAACCCTAAGGTCAGTTTGGCTGGTGATGGTAGAGTTCACCTACTAGTAAGCGCGGCGGCGTGTGAATAGTGACACATCAGGGCAGGGGGGGGGTTCCTTTCCCTCTGCCGGTTATGGTTTCCCAGGAAGATCTGGTACCCGAAATGTCACACACTCCGGGTGGAGCTGAGGGTGCCCAGAGAGGTTTGCACGGAAATCGAACCCGGCCCCTCCGGTCAGTATGCCCCTTGTCCCCTTTGCCCTTGGATCCTAACCCTAACTTGTTACTCGGAGCCTCGGAGGCAGGGGGGAGGCCCACCCTCCCCCCTGCCACGCTGTCTGGTCAAGGCGGACCCCGCGATGCGACACTGGAGCACACTTGCTACTCCGCGAGCAAACGTTGGCGAAAAGCAGTGGAAAACTAAGAGGCACAATGAACTGATCCATGGTACACTCTTTTCCTTAAGCCAGAAAAAATGAAACGGTTCACGTGGGAATGGTGATTCCCTGGCTCATTGAGACCTTCTCTCAACACTAAAACTAATTATGTACGCATAAGTACTCCTAAATAATATGACTCCAAGCGATTTGACACGAGAGGACCTCATCCCCTTATGACGGAACAGGAGGATCCTCGCGCACGTTAAAGATCCCACGAAAAGACTTGGCATGAAAGTGAAACGGGGCGGTACTATTTCTTGGGGTCATAGTAAGGGCAATGATGCGTCAAATATTCCCTCCTCTGCATGAAGTCATCAGCTCATTGCCTGCTTTGAAAGGCCCTCTCGCTTCTCCGCTTTCTTCTTCAATTCCCAGATCTTGAAATACGGCTTGCGTTCTGTGCTTCAGGTATTCTAGGCGAGGCCGCCGAAGTCTTTTTATTCATTCGAGTGGGCTGTTGTGGCCCTTTCATTCTATTATTCTGCCCACAACTCCCTTCAGTTATCCATGATATGCACTAGCCCTAGTGGGCCCATCAGTGCCCACAATGTTGGCTGAGTTCTCCTTTTAAACGGTCAAGAGAAAACTCCTCTCTCACAAAAGGTCCTCGAGACATTCACTTAATCATCGTACTACCTCACCTATCTAACGTATCTTCATCACACTTCTATACCGCATGCTTTCGATGCCAGTCTCCCCTTTTCGCCCTCTTTCCTGTCTATTACTCACGGCCACACGAAGCGATCTTTCCTGTTTCGACGGTTACTCATTGCTGTACAAAACATCCTGTAGTTTCTAAAATAGGAAGGAAGCAAACGAGACCAAAAGCGTCACCTCCGAGTATTTGACGGAGGGAGGGAGCTCACATCTAACTACGAGGGAAAAATGAACGAGGAAGGGGCAGAGTAACTAATTCCTTGTACAACTGTAGAGAGATCCAAATTCTAATCTCTAGTTTCCTACCTAGCGCCACCTAAAATTTCCCATGGAATAAAATACCCATTCATCGCGCTTTTCTAATTTGATAATTTCTAACAGCTTCACACAGATGTGATCCCCGTATTATGGGCAAGACAGAAATAGGAACAGGCTCTCAACCAATTAGGCTAATAAGTCTTAATAAATTAGAATTATTCTAATAGCATTATCTATGCATGATCAGAAACGGAAACTAATCTTAAAATGAACCTTTATCAATATTCAAAAGTTTAATCTAAAACAAAATATAAAGTCTCAAAATAGTATGGCTTATTTTTTCCCCGATGGACGGACGGACTTTCTCTGACTTGGTTAGAGAGAGGGGAGTCTCAGGAAAGGCTGGATGTCGGTGGTAGTTAGCTCATAGCCTTTGTGAAGTACGGATCGTTCTTTTGCGAAACCTCTATAACGTGGCCTCGTTACTCTCCATCAAGAGCCGGTTATTGGAACAGCACCATATCATCAAATTTTGCGTGAAACTTGGCAAAACCGGGAAAGAGAAATACGGCATACTCAAAACAGCTGATGATAATAAAGCCATGGGTAGACCGGGTGTTTTCGAGTGGTGGTTGGGAAGATGTTGAAGGCGCCGGATATTCAGGACGCCCTTCGACCTCAAAAAGGGACGAAAATCTTGCAAGGCTTTTTTGTGATGTATCTCGACTCGTGACCGAAAATATGAGCATGAGAAAGGTGTGGGAGAAGTTGATGCAGTGATAGCTCTCGGACGAACGAAAGGAAACTCTCACCCAGATCTGCCAAAAGCTTCTCGATCCGGCCTCAGCCACGATTCCCCACCAGACTTCTTCCTCTTCCCACGCCTCAAATCCGTGCTGAAAGGACGTCACTACGGATTGGTGGAAGCGTTACAATAGACCGTGAAGAGGGAGCTTAGCAGCATTCCGGACGCCGCCTTCCAGAAGGCGTACGATGCGTGGAAACCCCGCTGGTAGCGGTTTGTGGACGCACAAGGGTGCTGCTTCGAAACTCATGAGTGAATTCTGGTGATACATTTTTTAATCGACTCAGACCTTTTTTTGGACAGACCTCGTGCATGGTACATATTTTATACCCTGCCGAATAACTGTCCCACCTTTTTCTTCAAAACTGATACACACTTGCCTATCGTCTTAGAACGCGTTGCTATCGTCAACGCATTCTAGGACGTAACTAGAGCGAAAGAAGATGCAGTGTCACTCAAATATCCAAAGGCTGTGGGATGTGAAATTCCTAAACAGACGCCATGAGATCGAGCAAGAAAGGCTGTCATTTGAATGAGTCACCGACATGGAAGGTTTAAAAACCCCGCGAGCCTCGGCGGCGAGGCCGAGTCGGGAGAATCCAAACGCGGCCCGCACCGAAAGAGAGTGCGCTTTCCAAATTGTCGGCAACACGCACACCGCACCGAGGGCCGCACCCACGTTCCTTATCGGATTCCCCGTGCGCCCCGCAACTCCGGTATTCATTTCCACTGCAAAATGGATGAGCAGCTCCCCGAATGCGAACACCTCCGTCCCCGCCCGCCCTCTAATGCCAGGGGCGGACCCTGGGGACGGCGGGACGTGCGGTGGGCAGGGGCATTAGCTTTCAATTTCGTCAAACTGCGACGTGGCCTGAGTCGCGGGCGAGAGGAGAGCGACATGCGAGAGAGAGAGAGGGAGGGAAGGGTGGTGAGGAATTATCCGCCCCCGACCCCCCTCTCCCTCCCGCCCGGAGCGTGCGGGTCGCGAGGAATATATTGCCTGCCCTGATGCCGTTGGAAAATAAATGTTATGCCTGATTTATTTTCTAAATATAATTAACTCCAAAAATAAAATAAAAATCAGGCGTGACCTCCTTGGTCGTTAACCCCCTGCAGCATCATGAACGGCGTTAAAATTTGCAAATTCGTTTGCGCAATAACGCAATTAATTATAAATAGTTTAATGCATTACAACAAAATGGGCGCTAAAATAGAGCCACCGGGAAATTCGAATGTCACATCGTCACGGTATGCATCTACATTCATTCCAAACTGGGCTTATCACCATCAGAGCGCTTACCTTGAACGAAATGACATTTACCATCATGCCTTTTATCCATCAGAAAACCTTTAATTCCAGTAGAAGGTTCACAGTTCACCCACTTAACCACTCTCTCGAAATAAGATGTTCTACGTCTTCGTGCGGGAGCATCGAATGACATCGTGCGCATCCTCCAAATTACGTTTTAAATATCTTTTTTTAGCTCTATGATCTGTCCAATTAGCGTTGATGTCCTTGTATCAGTCATCTTAATGAGTTATCTTTTCTCACCCAAGTGCTCACGAGCTATATCATTAGTTTTCTTCGGCCTGGAAAAATCACGAAAACAAAATTTGAACCATTGCAAATGAATCTGCGGAGGACTTGGGTCGGGGTTTTGAAGCTAGTTGCTTCGAAGGAGCGGGTTTCGTCGCACATAAGGCGTTTGTGCTGCAATTGTCTGATGTACGTAAGCCTGCTTGCTTGTACTCAATTGTACATCGTTTCAGAGCAGTATTTTGTGGAATTAAACGAAGACTTTGGCGACTAATCTGAAAATAATGCCTCGGTTTCAGCTTAATTACCACCTGCTTTGGACCTTCGTTACATCACGTTTCTCTCGTCGGTGTTCTTTGATGCAATGGTAAAACATATCTGTCTCATGAGTGAGAAACCTATGGCCTAAGAAATACCTAATGTTCGGCGAATTTTGTGTGCGCGAGGGTGGCGATTCTCTCAAATGCAGGCATCATGAAGCCTGCAGTCACACTCCCGTGACATTCATTCGTCGCCAACCCGCAGCGGTGCAGTGCCGCGCGTTTATTTCTCACTCCATTATTCGTGAGCCGATTCAACAACCAAGAGCGAACCATCCGGCTCTCGAGTTTGAACCAATTTTGATTGATGCTCGACAGTTATCACCAGATTAATTTTCACCACATATTAGGTTGAAGATGAAGAAATCCATTATTTTTGCGTGAAATTCAAAACTTTATTTACGATGTTTTGGATTGTCCGATTTGGGTCAAATATGCACCGTTTTGTTGCATAATTGATTGCCATTTTAAAGGTACGAGGCGTGTTCATAAAGTAAGGCCCGTTTGGTCACAGGAAAAAATATACTCATATGAAACACATTTTATTGGCACTTTTAGTTAGCTACAAATCTACTTCACTAATCTACATAATCGCCGTTCACTTCTAAGCATTTTTCGTACCGCTGCACCAGCTTCTTTCACCCCTCTGTATAGAAACTCGCCTTAAATACTTACAGCTGTTTGTAAAAATGATGAATGGCAATTGTCCATAGTCTCGTAACTCGATATTGCGGCAAATGTCCTGTGAGATTACTTTATATTCTGTTTCTCGCCAAAATTTAGAAGCAAGGTTTACTCAAATAAAAAGAATTTGATTAGGATAATAATTTTCACTCTATGAAAGAAATGAAAAATTAAAAAAATTAAAATGCCACCATAGATTATAGATGTTGTCTGCATTTCAATTGGCACCTAAATTTGGCAAAGGGTGTTGATGGAATATCATGGTACACACCGACCTGTGGCCATTGGACTGAAAACATCTGCGATTTCATTTGATTTATATTCTACTTTAGTTTCTATAAAACATATTTGCTAAGCTTTTTATTTGTATATTATTTTGATTCCCCTACTAATTCCGTCGTTATAACTATACCATCATGCCAGATAAAATCTATTAATAAATATTCATTATCTCACTTCTCCACTATTTTGTTGATGTTCCCAAGTAATACCTTTTCCGCATGTGAAATGTAATCTACAAGAAATGAATTCAGATCTCGTAGAATCGTTGAGTTCTCCCATTATTATGGTTTTCCCTTTTTGGAATGGTATCAACACAACACATTCTTCCGAGTAAAATCATCCCTCAAATGCTAAGAATGTGCTCATATAATCCTCACCCCATTACTCCAAATTTTTTCCAATATTTAAAAACCTTGAAAACTTTTTTTAAAGAGAACTACTTTAACTATTAATTTTACCATTCATTTTTTCCCTCTTTTCATAATATATTTTGTCTTAATTTATATTTTATCTTTTAATTATTTATATTGATTTCTTATAGTAAAAAAGGAATTTTTTCTACCATTCTGACAGCTACCTCACCTTCCTGGATGACGTTTGACATGTCTATTTCGACCTGTCTCTGGAAACACCGTTTTTTCATTCCGCTCATTCAACCATGTTTAGTTGTTTCTATTATTTTAGGTTATTATTTTATTGTTTATGCATATGAAAAATATGTAGATTTTTTAGCACTTTTTACCTCGTTATATCAATTTCTGTTCTTATATTGCTCCATCTCCTTCTTTACTGATACCCATTTTTATAATAATTTTATTCTCTATTAATTCGCTTCCTAACCCTTTTTTCTCTTTGCCAATCTTGCAATATCGTTTGTAAATTTCATTTTTCTCTATTTACGATATTCCCATTTCTCGTCTACACTACTCGTTTCCTTATCCCTTTTAAGAATTTTAACCATTTGCTTATTTTCTCCATTTAATATTTCCACGTTTAACTTGTTATATTTCTAATTCTCAAAGATTTAACGTTAAACAGAATGAAAATCTCTTTGTTCACCGAATCCTTCTTGTAATCGGGAAAATATTTAAATTTCTTACTCTTTCCTAAATTTCTCTAAATATAATTAAGTATTATTCTTATCGCCCTGTGTATCCTGTCATTTTCCGTATCTACCTATGTCTATTGTGGTATTTAAACCATATTTGAATTATGGCTAATCTATTTCTCTTGCATAACTCTTCAGTTTGCTCCTCGGACTCTATAACTTCACTTATCTACTACGTACTAGTTCACTCCGGCTCTCCCATTTATTTTCGCCACATTCGAATCATCCATCGCTATCAATTGTTTTTTTATTACAGGTACATTCACACTCATTTATCTAACTGCTTGTATACACTATACTCCATGCATCTTTTTCCTCCCAATGACTACTGTTCGACATATACATTTGGATTAACAGAAGGTTGAAAGTAATTTCTCTTATTTCTACTAATAATACTCTATCATTTCTCTCTTCCCGGAAAATATCTTTCGCCCTAGTTCCCCATTCATTACTATGGCAACCTCAAGTTGTTTCTTATCGTGTTTACTCCATATTACTCTGCCCTAATAATATCTGCTCCGTCCCACTTATTTCTTTCCCAGCCTTAACATGTTTGTATCCTCTCTCCATGCTTTATTGATATCCTCTGTCCTATGTATCGTTGTAACATTTCAATCCAAATGTGCGAATGCCTAAAGCCCCCTCAACGTGTTCCTATACCGCCAGGGCCACACAACATGCTTTGACTTCCAATACTTTTTTGGAAAAAGTTGAGTGTAAGAGACTAAGTTTGAAGTGATGGACATTTAGTATGGGATATTTTAGAGTAGTTTGGTACAGTAAGAGCTAATTTCTGCTAAATGAACTTTCATAATTCCTCAATCTCCATCTATCCCCATCCTTACGGTGGGCAGTCTCTCTTTCATCAGTATTTTCTTCCAACTGTGGATCAATGTTGCATAAGCTAACGACATCATCTTCGTGCCCCTCATTTTCTCATCTCTCTCGCAACCTCTCCCAAATATTTCAGATAAAAATACTTTACCTGAAAACATTAAAGACGATCTTTAAAAATCATTAAACACGGATGAAGTGCACCCCACACTCGGGGTACCATCTTGTCGCGGTGTGGGGGCCCTGTAGCTGCAATTCTTCTGAGAGAAAAGCTGACTGAAGTACAAACTTTCACCCGGTGTGGGGTCACCCTTACCGATAATGTCGAAGGTGAGGAGAAAATCTAAGATAACCCTTAACGAAGAGACTGACTCATTACGAGTGACTGCAAACAGGGTCTGAACTAAATAGACGGCTGAATTATGCTTGGTATCTTTCTAATTGCGTGAAAAGCAGTGGGAAACTATCACGCTATTATTCCCAAGAGGTTTATATAGACCTCTATGGACAAAATTCTGGAGGCAAAACTTCTCCTTAATTGGATCTCTGTGATGGACATGGATCGAAGCCAAGTACCGAAATGGGTAAACAAATAAAAGAAGAAGTTGAGAAGAGAACGTAAAAAGCAAGACGTGGGAAGGAAATGATAAGAATAGGGACATGGAACATGCCTACACTACTTCAGGGAAGCAGGTTATAAATACCAAAGCAAGAAATGGAAAAAATACGAGGCGTGTTCATAAAGTAAGACCCGTTTGGTCACAGGAAAAAATATACTCATATGAAACACATTTTATTGGCACTTTTAGTTAGCTACAAACCTACTTCACTTATCTACATAATCGCCGTTCACTTCTAAGTATTTTTCGTACCGCTGCACCAACTTCTTTAACCCCTCTGCATAGAAACTCGCCGCCTGAGTGTTGAACCAATCGACAACGACATTCTTCAGTTCCTCTTCGGTTTCGAAACGTTGTCCACCGAGACCTTATTTCAAGTGCAAGAAGAGGCAGTAGTCGCTGGGTGTAAGGCCAGTGCTGTACGGTGGGTTGTCAAACAGTTCCCAACGACCCAAAAATTCTCGTCCACTGGACATGCGGTCGGTGAGCATTTTTGGTACTCGCCTTGCACACAATTAGTGGTATCCGAGGTTTTCCGTGACAGTATTGTAGACAGTAGTGCGTCCAAGTTGAGAAAATTGTTCAGCCAGGCCATTAATCGTCAATCGACGATCACATCGCAGTTTTATTTCCACTTGCGAAACAATTTCATCGGTCAGAATACTGGGCCTACCACTTCGCTCTTCGTCATGGACATTTGTTCGTCCATTTTTAAAATCACAGCACCATTGTCTAACTATTCCTTCACTCATAACTGTAGGTTTATAAACTAGGCATAATTCCCGATGAATTTCAGCAGCCGACAATCCTTTTGCATACAAGAATCGTATGACAGAACGCACTTCACAGCTGGAGGGATCAACGATTGTCGCGGACATTGTTGTTTGCATACACGGACAAGCAAACGACTTCTAAAACAAAACAAATGCTGCTATAGGTTCTCAATGAATCAGTAGATGGCGCTGTAGGAGCAAAACTGTTTTCTGAAGCGCCAATATTTAAATATAAGCAAACGGTACTTACTTTAAGAATACGCCTCGTAGCTTTGTAATGCGTCTCTCAAAGAAGTCTTGGTCCCTATTGGCGAAAAACTCTAGTAATCTATTTTCACAGTCTTCTCTTGATCGCAATTTCTTAACACTCAGGAAGTTTTGCAATGCGAGAAAAAGATGGTAGTCGCTTGGTGCCAGGTCCGGACAAGATGGTGAATGCTTTAAAACCTTCCAACCAAGTTCTCGGAGTTTCTGGCGAATCACTACAGAAGTGTGTGGTCTTGCGTTGTCCTGATGAAACACAACACCTCTTCTGTTGGCCAACGCTGGCTGTTTCTGGTCAATCGCTAGCTTCAAACGGGCCAGTTGTTGACAGTAGAGATCTGAATTTAGTGTTTGAAGTCCCACCAAATACACAGTAGAACCTTCCTGGCCATTAGTCCTGGTTTGGCCACCGTTTGAGCTGCTTCACCACGCTTTGACCACGATCGTTTTCGCACAATATTATCATCTGTGACCCATTTCTCATCCCCAGCCACAATCCGTTTAAGAAATGGGTCGAGTTCATTCCGTTTGACCAAGACTTCGCAGATGGAAATTCGATTCATCATGTTTCTTGGTGTTAATTGGTGTGGCACCCAAACATCGAGCTTCTTTTCGAATCCAGCTTTGTGCAAATGGTTTTAAACTGTTTTATGGTCGATCTTTAGCTCCTGAGCGATGCTACAACCACTAACATACCGGTCAACTTTGATTATTTCTGTGATTTCATTGATATTTTTGAAGACGAGCCTGACTGTGTGAGGTGCATCTTTAACATCCAAGATACCTGAACGGAATCGACGAAACCAAAATTGCACGTCATTAGCTGTTACAGTATCGGCACCCTAAACACCATTCACAACTTCAGGGGCCTGGCTTGCATTTTCGCCTTTATCAAAGGAAAACTGTAAAATGTACCGAATTTTCTCTTTATTGACTTCCATTGTTAACACCCTGTAACTCACAATTGAATGGAACAAACAAAAAACAGCAAAAGAATTTTTTTGGTGTCCAATGTCACCTTGACAACGAGCATAAACTGTAAATTTTTTGATCGATACTTTACGAGATATCGATTACTACAGCCATCTACCGAGAATACAATGGATTTATTTTTCCTCAATCTAATATATTCGTTCCCCACATTACAAATACGGCGTCAAGATATAGTAAAATCCAGACCTTGTCACTGAAGTATATTCAATTTTCATTCATTTTTTAACGATTTTCATTAAACGTGTGATGACCTATAGTGCCAATCCAATTCCTCCACCCATAAAGCCACAGGTATCTAAAGTAAGGAGTCTGAAGAAAGAAAAAATAAGTAATATTTTGTTAATATACGTGGTTCTCGTGCAAAATGAACAAATATTGGGACGCGTCTTTAAAATCCGGCACAATTTGCGCAGTCAGTTACTAGAATATTTAGGTACTGCCATTCGTGCGTTCCCCTTGTGCCTGCGTGCATTTGCTAGTGCCACAATACGGAATAATTGATGGCAGGTCACTGGCGAAAGACTATTCTCGCAAATTCAAGAAGTGCGCGTGTAACTTAGTTAGTTTTTTCTTGAATTGCACAATTATTTTCTCATTAACTTCAGTGTGAATTGTAGATAATAATCGTGGAGGTTCTTCACCGCAAACCACGAGTGCGTGTGTAATTTCGACTCACGGAGGTCATCACGTCCCACAAACCCGAGTGCGGGAGTGTGTTGTATGTAATTGTTTTTCCAAACCCACTTCTTTTTCCTTTTCCGCATTCCTCTTGCCACTCCCCAAAGATTACTAGGGCCAGGGGCATTGATATCAGTCGTTCTTTCTCGGCCGTCGTAACGCTCTGCCATCATGAAAATTCTAACGGGGATGTTTCATGAATAGCAGTGCGACCTGAAACGATCCGAAACGAAATATTCCTCGGCAGAAAAGATGCGTGGACTGAATTCCGAATCCGTTCCGCGCATACAAATGAGGAGAAAACACTTTGACGTCTGTAATGTACAGTCCAAGTGATATATCTAACTTATTTTTGTCGTGTATTCAAATTATTCAAGCAATGCTTACATTACATAAAACCCAAAATTGGAACCATGAATTCCAGCCTGATCTGAAAGTTTTTTATTCACTAAAATGAAAAAGTGAAGCATAGAGTGGAATCAGGGATGAGGAGATCCTTTGAGTCATTCATCACGAGGCGGAATGGAGCAAAGGGACCAAGGTCATGCCGGGTCAACTTTTGGGAAGTTCGACGTTTGAGAGCAGACAAATAAAAACGGCATCGGCGGACACGAACATTTCTGAGGGCGCACACTAGCACTACTTAAAGAGTTCTTCGTGAAAAGGAAGTCCCATTAATTAAAAAGAAGTAATAGCTTTTAGGGGAAGCGACCCACAACTCTGGCCATTTGCGCCATTAAGGATGGATGGGAAAGTATGAAGGGTGTAGAAAAACCCGGCATCGGCATTAGCCTACTCTATTAACAAAAGACACCAAGGGGTTTGCAGTTTAACGTCCCATCCGACGGACGGCGAACACATTCAAAGTGCTCTCTCCACAAAGAACCTCAAATATAGATAGGGATACCACCCAAAAATATCTGCTGCCTCCGGGATTCGAACCCGATGCCTCTGATTGTAAATTCTGTACGTTATCACCACACCATTCCGATCCCCCATGAAAAAGAAGCATGGTCCCAAAAAAATTGCCAGCATAAACGTCATATTTTTAAATCTGTGCATGCCAATAAACTTGTCATTGCAACGATTCTTCCGATTGCTGACATTGCGTGACTATCTAGAAACATAATACAACATCAATATGTGAACATAGGTTCTGTAGATACGTCTCCACAAATGGTGTACGTATGAAAGGCGGAAATCTGTGTGAGCAAAGAGAGGCATGATAGACAGATTTTCTCTCGCGGTTACAGTTCAACCAAGGACGGGTACTGAAATCCAATTAAAACAGAAAGCTGACCACCAGGGAGAATGCTCCAAATTGCGTCTTTCATAATGTCATCATTTTCGTCGCCCGTGTTTCTGGCAGCAATGTAAGTTGTGAATATATCATCACAATATTTCTACAAAGATGATCGTGTTAAGATTTTTCAGCAAGAAACCTATAACGAGACACAGTATGCATTTTCAATACGAAAGACCAATCTGTTAATTGAAAAAAACTTTAATATCGATATTTTTATCAAACTTTGTATTGAGTTTTGTGAATCGAATATTTTTCGACGACTCTAAAATGAAGTTATCACTGTTTATCACATCACAGTGTAAACATTGGCATCCCGTTATTAATTATGATACATAAACGATTATTACCTTAAACATTAATAAACTTTTTACTAAGCCATTAAATGTCCACACTTTAATTTCTTAATTTAATTGTTTATTAATTGTCATTTCAAGTAAACAATCTTATTTTTTTAATGTAGTTCTAAAGTTTAAAGTCAAAAACTTCTTGTTCCCTCTTTTATAAAAAAAATAACTTGTAGGTGATAAAGTATCTTATATTAACTGTTACAATGTCTGCCGAAAACTATAAACTAATACTTAAGAATCAATAAATAACTTCACTCTTTTTTATGCAAAAGGATTTTTCTATTTTCGCCAAACGCCAATCAAATACCACCTTGACTTTCCGTAGCCTGAGCTTGTGTTTGACTTTCAGTATTTCAGCCTTTCAGGATATCTCTTTCCGCATATTCATGAGCAAACTATAAAGTTTAAATTTCGATTAAAATAAAGGAATTTAAACATTATAAACAACTTTGTCATATAAACTGTGGTTATTTGGTAGATTTGTAATTAAACACGAAGAATTTTGAATCACAAGGATTTTTCTAATTTCATTAAAATATGTTTACATGATTCTTGTATAATATTAAGACTGCTCTTTCAGTGTTAATTTTCTCCGAATTTTACTTTTCTGTGACCAGGAAACGCAGAACACATTGTGCGTTGGTATGTAACATGCGTCGAATTTAAAACCTCTTTTTTAGTAAATATTCCAAAAAAAATATTTTTAAGTTCCATTGCAATAGATTCATCGTGAAGATTGCATCAGTTCAATATGAAAGACGCAAAATTGTACCATATTTGGTATTGAAAGGGACAATTTGTATGAATGAGTATCATTATCCCCATTGGAGACATCCACTCATTCAGACAAGCCATTCAGAGAGGATTCCTCCCTCCCTCCCTCGCTCCCCCGCCTTCCCCCTCCCCCACCCTGCGAGAGAGGCTCTTCATCAGAGGGGGGCGTCCGACGCGTGGGGCGCACCGTCGCGGCGGCCCACCCGTCTCCACCCCGCCAAAAGCCGAAGCGCCGAAGAGTGGCGGGCCTTTCCTTCTCTTGTCACTTCAATCGAGCAAAACTGAATGAGGCCTCGGAAGGAAAACTCAGTTGCACATAAGCAAGGCATACAATTTACCACGTAGGTGCAGTTATGGGGCTAAAACAGTTAAACATTTTGAACAAAAATAATGCTTAGGTAATTGCATCAATATCAGAGAAAAGATAATTTCGAATTTCAATAGGACAAACTTTTAGTCTTGGGCAGCCTATCAGCTACACGAAAGAATCAATATGTGCGCTGCTGACTTGTCCCGAATAGAGTATTAGTTACCTCCCGGTTTGGCTGTCCCTGAATTTTTTTAAATGATATATGCTTATATTTTAGAAATATCTGGTATAAATATATGGACAGGTGTTGTATTGATGAAAGCTTATAAAGATGTTGTTTCTGAAGCAGCTAGGATTATCCTCGGAAAAATTGAAGCGCCCGTTTTTCAGACCCTTCAATAAAAATCCCTGGATGAAAGCTCGTCGCATTCAACTCAAAACTCGAAATGAGTCGACCGTGACCCACAAATGATCCCCAATCCTATATTCAGGCGGCGGCAACATAACTTCCTATTTTCCTATTCAAATTGAATTGAAAAAACCAAGTCATGTTACGGCACCCTGTATTAGCCTTGGCAATTACAACCTAGAAAGGTAAGTGCGGTCAAGTGCATGCATACTGCCGTTAATGGGTAAGAACGTCACCCGAAAGATAAATGAACGGCTACGCCGGCACGAGTAAGTTCAGGTACTCATTCATGCCTCGAAAATGTCGTGATAGCAAAGGGAATAAGGTTAAGTGTTTAAGAACAATGCACAAAGAGCGTAAATGCAACCGAAAATCCCTATCAATAACTCAGCACAATCTCGTGCATTAACTTGACAGCGGCTGGTGTCCTCACACTGCCTGCCTATGGCGGTTCGCAGAGCATAACATAAAGGCACATATGCTCACTAGAGCGATGAGAATGGTGCGTTCATTATATGTCGCGCCAGTTTGGAGCGATGGATGTGAAATCATAAAATATTCGGAATACATCCTCCGCCACTCACAATAGTGCGACAGTTCCCCGGATTGCTTCAGCTCCCTGAAGAGACGACCCGCCAAAGATGACCTCGGGGTCGGAATGCGAGCTCCCTTGGATGCACAACCGAACAGACGCCCGTCTCTCTCTCTCTCTCTCTCTCTCCTCGTCCACAACCCAGGACGGCGAAAAGGTGCGAGGAATGTACCCCACCTACACCAACCCTTCCCCAACCACGGACCCACAAACCCCTCTCGCGATGTTTACTCCTCTTAAACCTCAGGGCACAGGGTATCCCCTCCGCCGATGCCATTTGCGGGGAAGTGAGGGCGTATCCCTTTCCCCTTACCCTCGCCTTTTAGAACGATCCCTCTCCCCTCTTATTGCGAGGGGGATGACTGCAGATCCCGTCACGTAGCAGACACCCTTCCCCACCCCCGAGGGGTCCCCTGTGCGCGTTAGTGCTTCGATGTGCGTGTGAGAGAGAGAGAGAGAGCGAGGTCACGCGCGATTCACTTTCAACGCAGGTACGCCTCTCGCCACGACTCTGGGAGCGGGCGTTAGTGCTAGGATTTGGATGCATGCAGTGACCAGGGAAGCGTGCAGTTAAATGAAGATGCGGAGGAGTGTGGGGTCGAGGGCTTGCTAGTAAGTTATTAATGTTTTTGGCGCACCGATATCCGAGTTAATGCGGCAACTTTTAAAATAGATTTTAAAAGTTCCTAACGAAACATAGCGTGTTACGTGTATTACGTATAATGACGGACATAATGGAAGTTTCTGTTGTCTGATATAATGTAGCCATAAAATAAAAACATGAATCTATGAATGAATGATCTCAATAAATACAGAATAAATATACGCGTTAATGGATACATAAATATATGCAGCCATGCTCATTCAATTATATCCACATAGGAATCTTCAAAAAAAATATTTTTAATGCTCAAAAATTGAAATAAATAACTCTTATTTGAATTATTTCTAACCTAGTGACCTCGATGATCTTGCATCCAGTGGTGAGGAGCGTGATATTAAGAGACTCCGAAGCAATTCTCAGTCAAAATGTCTTCAGCGTGTCTACATCTGCACAATACACTGAAAGACGCCGCTAGGACGTGTGGCGGGGGGAGGATTAGGTCCCCACCCGTAAAAGAGGATAAAAAATAATGCAAAACGAACTAATTCATGCAAATCTACACCCGCAGAGGCGAATGCGATATTCATATGGAAGCCTTTTTAACATTCACGCATGCAAATACACTTACTATTAAGGTGTCCGGCGCACATGAGAAGGAATCTGGAACTGAGAGAGAGAACTTGACGGACGACCGGTAGCTATCAATGTGATAGGAATGGTGGATTGTGGGAGGGAAACTACGTCCACGGAATTGCCTCTCGGACGTGGGGCTCGAATGGCGATCGCTGTGTTTAGGGTTCCCTTGGCCTGGAAACTTCGGCTTGTTCACAGCAGTTTCGGGTGCCAGTTAGGCAGAGGTGCGTCGTCGACGCGTCTCGGGTTCCTTTGCGATGAAAGGATTGCCGTCAAGGAGGCTGGTCGGAATCCATAAAGAGGGTCAGAGAAATAGACACGTCGAGCAAACACAGGCTCTTCCATCAAATATAGATCGCAATCCATAAAGAGGGTCAGAGGAAATACATATGTAGCAATGTTCCTTCGTTCACATTAAAAGTAGAAAATCTAACAGAGAAGTATTGCAGTGCCAAGAGATCGACCAAGGCGCGCAAATGGGTGTGTGTGATGACAGCAAAATCTTAGTGACAAAGAAGAGTGAAAACTGGCTAATGGAAATACGGCGGCGGAAAGTGCGTGTCCTGTAGAAGTGAACGGGATGCAACGGAGTCAAGATAGGAGATTAAGAAGAAAACTCATGAAGGGAGAAAGGGTTTTAGAGAAAAATGGTTGTAGTTAACAAGAAATTATTTTTACACCAATAATATTTTAACCACTACGGGACTCGGACCAAGAGGCCGTGTGTTATGCCCCGCAGCGGGAGAGGCAAGGCTTCCGCGGTCGTCATCTCACGAAACCCTTGCAGGGAAGAAATAACTGCAGCGGGACAGAAGACTCAGAAGAAGACCAAAGTAGTTAGAATAGGAACATGGAACGTCAGGACAATGTTGAGGACAGGAAAATTAGAAAATATTAAGCGAGAGATGGAAAGAGGTAATATAGATGTTTTAGGTCTCTGCGAGGTGAGATGGAAGGATAGAGGGGATTACTGGAGTGACAATTATAGAGTGATATAGAGTGGCGGGGACGAGAGCCAACGAAAGGTTGCCGTAATTTTAAATAAAAGGGTAGGATAAAGCGTAGTCAACATACAGCAAGCAACTGATAGAATTTTACTCGTAGAGATTAAAGCAGAGCTGACAAACTTGATCATTGTTCAGGTATACATGCCACCGAGCAACCACAAGGAGGAAGAAGTCGATAGGATGTACGATGAGTTAGAGGATATCATCGCGAGTGTTCCTGCAGGGAAACATTTGATAGTGAAGGTAGATTGGAATGCGACGGTAGGCGAAGGAAGAGAGAGTGGTAAGGTGGGGGACTATGGGTTAAGCACGAGGAATGAACGCGGGGAGAAAGCAATTGAATTCTGCAGGAGACAGGGGTTAGTCATCACCAACACATGGTTTAGACACCATAAAAGGCGTAGGCATACATGTAAAATGCCAGGTGACTCAGAAAGGTATCAGTTAGATTATATTATGGTTAGGCACAGGTTTAGGAACAGTGTGATAAATTCGCACAGTTTCCCAGGAGCGGATGCGGACCCTAACCACAATTTAGTTGTCATGAAATGTAACGTCCGTTTCAAGAAGATAAGGCAAGGGCGGCGGGTTAGGAAATGGAATTTAGAAGCAGTAAATGGATTAACGAGGAAGGAGTATCAGCAGGCTGTAAGGAAAATAATGGATGACGGTAAAGAACTGAGTACTATCGAAGAAAAATGGGAATGTATCAAGAAAGGGATATTAGAAGCCGCTAAAGACACTAGAGGAACCGTTAACGGGAAGAGGATAAGGAAACCATGGGTAACGGATGAGATGATTGCAAAGATGGACGAGAGAGAAGATTGAAAAATGTAAACACAGAGTTAGGCAAAATGAAGTACAAAGAGTTAAACAATAAATTGAGAAGGGCCACAAATAAAGCAAAAGAAGAATGGTGGAAAACGCAATGCGAGGATATGGAAAGTTTACAGAAGAAGGGTGAAATTGGTGCTCTATACAGCAAGGTTAAGTTATTATCGGGAAGTAAGAAGGCAAGATCTGTGCTAACAGTGAAAGATAAGTGGGGTAAGATAATAGTTGAACCAGGAAAAATCCAAGAGAGAAGGAAGGAATATATAGAAACACTGTATGGTAAAGAACTTAGGCCGACAAGGTTAGACATAGAAAGGAACATGACGTAGAAGAGGATAGCTTAGATCCAGGCATACTCGACGATGAAATAGAAAGGGCATTAAAGGAGATGAAAGCAAATAAGGCTGTGGGGGTGGACAACATTCCGGTAGAACTGTTGAAATGGTTAGGAAAAGGTGGGAAGAAGGCCATATATGGACTGATTCGTAGTATCTATGAGAAAGGAATCTGGCCGGAAGATTTTGTGAGATCGGTGTTAGTTCCTATTCCAAAAAAGGCAAAGGCTACGTCATGTGAGGATTACAGGACAATAAGTTTGATATCCCACGCAGCTAAAGTTATTCTCAGGATCATCAACAAAATGATAGAGAATAAGGCAAATGATTACTTAGGGGATGATCAGTTTGGGTTTAGGAAAGGAAGAGGTACGTGTGATGCCATTGCAGTAATGAGATCACTAATCGAGAGGAATATAGATTACAATCAGGACGGATTTGCCTGTTTTGTAGATTTCGAAAAAGCGTTTGATAGAGTGAATTGGGGAAAATTAATGCGTGTATTGCAGAAAATAGGAATGGATTGGAGGGACAGGAGACTGATCCGCAACCTGTACATGTCTCAGACTGCTCAGGTGCGAGTGGGGAACGGAGAGTCCGGATGGGCAGTGTTAGGAAGAGGTGTAAGGCAGGGTTGCCCATTGTCACCGGTACTGTTCAACGTATATGTAGAGGAAATGATTAAAGAGGCATGGGAAGAACTGGAGGTAAGAATGAAAGTCGGAGGGGAATTTGTAAAATCGGTTAGGTTTGCTGATGACCAAGCATTAGTTGCTCAGTCAGCTAAGGGGTTGCAAGCATTGCTGAGTGAATTGGAGGTTCAGTCCGATAAATATGGTATGAGAATCAATATTAATAAAACAAAGGTTATGCGATTTTCCAGAAAGGAAAAGGCTAAGCTAAATATTAAAGTAGTAGGGGAAAAAATAGAGCAGGTAGAACAGTTTACATATCTCGGAAGTATTTTGGACCAATACGGTCAAAGTGGTAGGGACGTAAGGAGAAGAATTGCGCTAGGCAAGGAGGCTTTCTCAAGGAGGAGGGAGTTGATGACGGGGACGTTGAGTAGAGATGTTAAGAAAAGACTCGTAAAAACTCTGATATGCAGCGTAGCTATGTATGGTGCGGAAACGTGGTCACTGAAGCCGGAGGATAGACGTAGATTGGAGGCTTTTGAAATGTGCGTGTGGAGAAGAATGGAGAAGGTGAAATGGACCGAAAGGAAAACAAATGAGGAAGTACTGGAGATGGTGGGTGAGGAGAGGGGTTTGTTGAGAGAAATCCTATGGAGGCAGGAAAAATGGATGAAAGGCGTATTGAGCGGTAGTAGAATGTTGAAGAGGGTAATAGAAGGGAGAATGTTAGGCAAACGAGGAAAGGGTAGGAACAGGATAGGGTTGTTGGATGGGATGAAGGGAGGAAAGAAGTACACAGAGATGAAGAGGGACCTGATGTAGTTTAAGTTGTTGGATTGGGTTTTGTTTGGAGTTACAAAATATTTATTTGATAGTTGTGTCCATCCAAAAACCTACCTTAACGGGTAGATTACCTAATAATAATAATATTTTAACCATATAACTCGTAAAATGGAAAACATTATGGCGTACCGTGATCTTCTTCTCCCCGTCAGCTGAATAAAGAGGGCCTCTCGCCTCTGGGCGCGTTTTTCCTCTGGACCCTTCGACACAAGAGATCTCTCCCGATTGGCACACAGTGTGTGAAAGTAGAGAAGGGTGTGCGCGCGGGCGGAGAGAGAGGAGAGAAGCGGGGGTCGGCGGGACGGGGTTCAGCGGCGAGACAAGGGAAGCAACGGTCACCCCCTCGCTGGGGTGCGGCGAGACCAGAACCTCCCGCCCGCCCAAAACGAAATCCCCGAACAAAAACTCTTCCTGTACCGCTGCTGTGTCCCCTCAACCCGCCTCCGCCGGCCCTTAATTCAACGGTGCCCTCGCTCCGGGGGCAAACGTCCGCCCGGAGAGCGAGGGGGGAGGGAGAGATTCGCTTAATTCCATTTCCGCACCCGAAAACCCCTCTCCCGCCCTCTCCCTTACATCAGGAGGGCACTCCGACGTTAAACCAACCGCACACATCCCTTTGACCCGTGAACTCTATATAAACTCCCTCTCTCTCGCTCCCTCCCCACTAACACCACTCCTCCCCCACACCTCGGGGCCGCAAATCCCACAGCCAGGCAGGATCCGCCCCGCCCCCCCCCCCTTGCCCCTCCCCGCCCCCGCGTCTCCCGGATTGCAGACTCCGCCGAGTGAGTGACGCCGAGCCGCGCCGCCCCGGGCGGAGGGCGAATGGGTCGCCGGTGGAAAAAGGTGCTCCCCCCCCCTGCCCCCCTTGGGGCCCGAGTGGGGGAAGCAGAGTGTAGGCAGGGGTGCTCCCGCACAATTGCCGGAGAGGCTACATGCTTCGGCAGCGAAGAGGAGAAACACAACAGAACAAGGAAAAACTTCGCCGAAACTAAAGACGTACTACTCCCTCGAGCTCCTCCATTACGGCCCCCCGACAAAAACACATAACGATTGGATTCACAACACGGCAGTCGCGGGTTCGAGAACAACCATGAGAGCAGATAAATACCCTAAACCCAAGGGTTACTCACACTACCACTCTTCCATTTAGCCTGTTGTCCCGAATGCAACCTTAAGTTAAACACATTAAAATACTACGTCAGCTTGAAAAGTAATCAGGCATTAACAGAGCAACCCTTAATTAAAAAAACATTGGGAGAAATATTTAATGCTACGCTAAACTCCTTAGAGGAAAGCCCGCAAAATTGTCACGATAGTGACCTGCATAGTTAACGACATGGTATGAAAGAGTACATTGGAAAAAACAAGTTTTCTCTTGTTCATCTAAATGGTGAGAGCAACTATTACATCTACACCGTAAAACTGATATTTGTGGAGTGTGCAACCCACCATAAAATGTCAGTGATACTACAAGACAGGATAGAAACTGTATGCTTGAATATAGCAAAGGTTCCAATTGCCGCTCATAGCGTCTAGGCAATAATTAGATGCATGCACTAACGCTAATCTCGTGTGTTTTGTTGGAACATTGCTTTCCGCATGACCGCATGCGACAGTCATACAATGAATGATGTGCTCGTTACAGTATCGCTTGGCCCGCTTCGTCTGTTTTCAAGTTTCTCCTTCCGTCCCTGGTCTCTCTCTGTCTCTGTGGAGAGGGGAGACGCCTCACGCCCTTCGCTGTCTGCTGCTGTGCGTCATACTATTAGTATAGTGCGTAGTATTCCCTACCTGTGACTTTAGGGCGGAGACTATGAGTTGTTTGTCCATATGATGGCAGAATTTTACTTTTCGCTATTCATGAACTGCTTTGTTTTGGTGGAGGCCTATCGTATAAATGGTTGTGTTTAATATCTAGTCCTCTTTTTGAGTAACCAAGAACTAATTTCATTTAGAGAAATTAACACTTGTTTTAATCAATTCTTCCTCCAGCATGCATACAGCTTTTTAGGTTACAGTGTTTTGAGCTTTTTTACTGAATATTGTTTCCCTTCCTCTCCCATATACTACCTTAGCACTTACCCTTCCCACCTGATACTTGCACTCTCCACCACACATCTTTTTTGTTGATCGCGGGGTATTTATGTAGATTTAGATGCATATTAATATGCACGTTATTTTTTTTGCCACTGAATATTTTTCCCCCTTCTCTTCCTCTTGCATATCGTTCCTTATCACCCACCCTTCCCAGCTGGAGCTTGCACCCCCTACCACACACCTTTGGGTGGATCGATGGATATTTATTTACGTGATAGACACACTAGCAGGCATAGACTTCATTTAAGACAATGCCCTCAAAGTTCAAATACATTTAGTAGCGGCAATCCATATACCTCATCTAAATGATAATATCGCCGCATTCAATACCCGTATATAATGGTCAGTGGCGTAAAGAAAGTCAAGCATTAGTCACGCTGACAACGAAAAATTGATTAATTAGAATCCACGATTATGATGCATCTTCCCGTGTTCTAATTTGTCATAATTCACATCTTTACATCACATCGAATTTACCTTCTCTCTCCAAATGCGAATTTTACCCATAGCACCAATGATTAATATGTACCTCCCACTCCTGGAACAAAACGCTCTCTGTCAGATAAACGACTTGTGTTCTGGGAAATAGCAGGAAGCTAATCGCACCAAATTATCTCAGCATATGTAAGGGATCCAATATAACCCTCCACCGAAACAGGCAGTAATTAATTCTGAGGGATTCGAGGAATCCATGCTGCTGAAGATTCTCGAACTGTTTACCGGGACAAACGATTTATAACAGAAATTTGTAGAATCGAATTCAGATAATTATTTGAATAAGAATCCACGCTAATTTTTCATCATCCTCGTAATCCTCATTTTCAAAGACCAAGCGTCATAGGTCAAGTGAGAGATCATGTGTATGCTCGTCGGTAGTGAATTTCATGAAACTGACAAGGGAAACTTTTCAATCGAGGTCATTTTCGTGATTCAACAAGAAAATTCAGCACAGATCGCTAATATTCAGCAATTAATCGTTGTCCCTTCGCAATGAGATGCCGCCTCGGAAAATCGTCTTCCCTGATGCAAGCGTGCGTTTCGTTGCAAACGAAATAGGCGGTGGTAATAGTGCTACTGATCCTCGGAAGTGTTCACGCCTCCGAAGAGCAAAAGTATTGCCAAGCATTGGCAGCAACAAGAGGGGATTGTGGGCCGGCGGACAGAGAACGCGGGAAACTTTTGACAGCGCTGTCAAAGTGCGCTTTGATTGATTGTCGCACGAGCGAGATTGAATTCCGGGAGGGGAGAGGGAGAGAGAGGGGGGAGGGGGAGGAATGGGAGAGGGGACCGAGATAGATGGCGGCAGTGCCAAGTGTGTGCCACCCTGGTATGGAGGGGGGGGGGAGCGAAACGTAACTCCGCCCCCTCCCTCGTCGCTTCAAAAGTTAGCGATGCAAAGTGCGGCATTCCAAACATTACAATTTATTTGCTATTTTTGACGGGATTCCTTTCTTACTCAATAGCAACCTTATTTATGTTATTTGTTGCACGCTGCTTCCTATTTGGGACGATGATTATCGGTAGGGGAGGGGAGAATCTTCGGGGGTGCCCCGGGAACGCTTCGACGGGTGTCCCGGCAACTTCAGAGCTCATGGTTCATGGTTCAAGCCCACATGCAGGCAGGAGCGCCACGGGTCACACATCCCACTCCCGGTCTTGCCCAACACTATTTAAATTCGGTGGCCAAACGGGAACGAGCAAGAAGAGGGACAGGCACTTCCCAACGCATGAAATACTCACAAATTAATTAATTAATTTGTATTGGATTGTTGCTAGACATTTTAAATGTCAACAAGTCTCGACACCCCTCCGAAATATCCTCCCACTCTGCCATGCCCTTCCGCTTTGCCCATACGACGCACTTTTGGGACTGCTCTGTGCTATTTACTTTCCAGACTCTCTTCGTCTTCAAAATGAATCTTCTTTCGTGAAATTCATCCAGTTTCCCCTTTTCCTAATCCAATGCCTTCTGAATCAGCATTGATAACCTTTCACGTTTCAGAAATAGCAACTTACTCCAAAGAAGTTTAAGCGTTTTAATTGGGAGGCGGAATCAGAAGTAATTAACGCAGTTTTAAGGAAATGAATAGTAGAATATCTCACACAGATCAATGCTCTCACCAAAAGAAAGATCATTGATAGCCGAGAGCACAATCACAAGTTAGGGCACACTTCCATAACACATGTATCTGGAGCATGAATCTCTATGGCGATTAGGCGCGCACTATCAGAGCAGCACAAGGTGAAACTTTTGGAGCAAATGAAATGAATGAGGAAGAGAAGGAAAGGAGAGAATTCTGCGATGCTGGCATTTTGGCGGCATGAGAGATACAAACTTCCTAGCACCTCAATGATTCCCCGAGAAGTTAATCGTTCCCACACGATTTTTTTTCTAACAACCACCGCGGAATCCAAAGCGACGATATCCCCTTTTGGATGAGAGAGTGAAATTGGAAAACGGAGAGAGAATATAAAAGACTAGAATACTTAATTATAGATTAAATAGTTCCCGGCGCCTAAGACCTCACCGGGCTGTTAAGTAATCTCAATAGCATTTAAGTATCTTTTCATAACTTTTCTTATGTTTAAGATAACAACGAATCAGAAGGGTATGATGTTCTAAAAAAAGAAAACTAAGTATAGGTTACGGCATAAAACAGTCATCGGTATAGTATCACTCATATGAATTTTTTGCAGTGTATAAAATACTCTAATATCAAAATTACTTGACTAACCTTAGTTATAAATGACTTGAAAACTTAGGTATGTGTACACAGCTGAAAAAAGTCCTGAAAAGCAGTCGGTGGTGCAAAATAGGCATAGACCAAATCAACTCAAATTCTGGAACTGTCTTCTGGAACATAAAGAACTTCGTCAAAACTAAGAAATCCCGTAATTAGGAGTCTTACGCATCCTTATCTCAAACTACCAATTCCATTGAGTTTTTAAAACACCGACCTGTGGGGGAAAGAATATTCATCCCTTAGCGCCCGGAGAACTCGACCTCAAGACCACGTGATAGACGGAGAGGCATCTCGTCACTAGCGGGTGATCATGCGGCAATATATTATCATGTGGAATCTCAACAAATGGGCCCCTAATACACTGAAACTACTAGGTGCGATGAAAAAATAGTAGGACTTCTTTTTCCCCGGATAGACGGTTGTGCGGCGGTTTCTTTGGCTGGGTTCGAAGGAGTGGAGTCTCAGGAAAGGCTGAATGAAGCCCGGTGGCAGATGGCTCCCAGCCTCTGGCTGATTGCGGATCGTTCGTTTGCAAAATCTCTATTACATGACCTCGTTACGCTCCTACATGAAGCGTTTATTGGAACAGCGCCACACCGTCAAATTTTCCGTGAAACTGGACAAAACCCAAAAGAGACTCATGATATGCCCAAGGCAGCTTGTAGTAATAACGCAAGGTGAAGATCGGGTGTTTTTCAGTGGCACAAGTTGCTTCGGAAGGGTAGAGAAGATGTTGAAGATGCCGAACTTTTAGGACAACATACATATCCTCATTCTCTAAATTTGGATGGATTTTCTCAAAGAAGTTCCCATTGAATAAAAAGAGACGTTTCAGGCATGATATGGTGGAATATCATGATTAATTAAAATTGGCAATTTTCCACAAAATAATTTGTTTATTAATGCGACCGGTTTCAATGTAACTACATCATCTTCTGGTAACAGTCATCTCTCATTGTCTACTATATGTGGTGAAAAGCAAGGAAGGGGAGGTTAGTGGAAAATGGAGGAAAGAGGGAGGGGATGTGGAACGTGGGCCACGTTAATAAAAATTTTATTTTGTGGAAAATTGCCAATTTTAATTTAAGTTCTCATTGATTACAACGCACTCGTCCCGCCTTTTCCTGTCTTAAAATAAAAGCAGGGAGCCACATTTTCAAAGGTCCCTCGAAATCGCCTCAGCCGCCTTCACTATTGCTTCGGAAATAAAGTGTCCACAAAGACATTTATTTACGGTGGAGAAAAGGGAATGGGACAAGAGATGGCCTAAAGCGAGGATGAAGAACGTAATTCACACTGACTTTTGCAGGATATTCAGCACAATCACTTATGGTGCACGGCCGGGCATGATCGTGGTACAACATCCAGTGCATAGCTTTGAAATGTGGTCTCTTATGACTCTATAACGCCATTTATTTATTTAATTATTTGATTACACAGGCCAACAGTGGTTTTGGTGCCGGAGCTTTTAATGTTGATTTAAAGAACAATTGGGGTGCTGAATCCAATTATGACACTAGTTTTTTCCTATCAGCTATAGCTTTCAAGATAAAGATATGTTGTTACTTACGTAAAACAATCTTCTTCATGACGATATGGGAATATTATATTAATAATAAAACCCACTAAATATAAAGACTTGATTTATTTCTAGGGCTGTTAAGTCACCCAAAAACACAACAGAATTTTACAATATAATTGAACACAAATACTGAAATTTTTTACTGTAATAAAACAAATTGAAAAGAAAAAAATACATAAAAACATCACTCAACACATCGGAAGCTTCTTTTGCGCGATTTTCTAGAGTGCACTTTGTTCAAACAGTCTCGTTTTAAGCACCAGCAGTAATCTGCCATCATATGGTTATCCCATCTTCCTTGGTAGCGAGTTTCCATTGTTTTTATATCCCGGTGAAATCTTTCACCTTGTTCTTCACTTGTGTCTCCTAAATTTCCAAGAAAATTGTCTAAGTGGCTGTGTAGGTAGTGAACTTTTGTGCTCATATTACATCCAAGTGATTTGAAGTTACTGAGCATAATGTTTACCAGCTCAATATAATTTTCACTTTTGTGATTTCCTAGAAAAATTTTTATGACCTCAACAAATGACATCCAACTAATTTTTTCAATCTCATTCATTGACTCGACAAAAGCAGGATCCTTTGTAAGTTGTCTGATTTGTGGCCCCTCAAAAATACCAGCTTTAAGTTTTTCAATACTTATATGAGGCATCTTTAGTCTTAAGTAGCCGAAGTATGGTCCATCCTTGTCAAGAGCCTTTACAAATTGCTTCATTAGGCCTAGTTTAATAGGTAGAGGCGGTAAGATGATTTTCTCTCTTTCAACTAAAGATTCAGCAATGATGTTTTCTTCCCCAACAACCAAGTTTTCTCTCTTAGGACACTCCTTCTTAATCCAGTGGTTTTGTCTGTCCCTGCTATCCCAGAGGCACAAGAAACAAGGATATTTTGTGTAGCCACTTTGCTGCCCAAGAAGAAAGTTCACTATTTTTAAATCTACACAAATCACCCAGCGATGTTCCTGGTATTTTATCTTCTGTAAGACCAATGCTATTGTATCGTATTCTTCTTTCATTTTAGTTGAATGAGCGATTGGTATTGCGCCAAACCTGTTACCGTTGTGAAGAAGTACACATTTTAAACTACGCTTGGAGCTATCAATAAACAAACGCCAATCACTAGCATCATATTGTGATAGTAGTCCCATTTTTTCCAAAAGACCCTTAACGTCTAAACAAAATGTAAGATTGTCTTCTTGAGTAAAGAAGGGTAGCATATCCTTTTCCCTTGTGCGATAAAAACTTATTTTTGTACCGGGTTGCAGCAAATTCTTTTCATGCAGTCTTGATGCTAGTAGTATGGATACCTTATGAACTAATTTCGCCATCTTTTACCGAAGTCGATACAAACGATTTTTGTTTTTTAATCTCATTGGCCTACAATATAGAAATATACATAATACTTATTGACCCTTTATTGAAAATAAAAGGAACACCGTAGAGTGGTTATAAATTAGTATACTTATAGATTTATTTAACTTTGAAAATTATTTTCCGGAATAAATCAAATATTAAAACAACTAATCGTAAGATGTGCTATATCTAAAAAAGTAGAGCTGTTAAATAAAAACGGATTTCATATTTGGATTCAGCTCTACAAATATAGTTAAAATCAGCACAAAGATTCCCGGCACCAAAAAAAAAATTTTTTTTGTAGGTCTTTGTTATCATAGCAACATGAAAGCCACAGCTAGTGTGTGGCAGGGAGTGAACGCGCACCAGACCAGTTTTTCCCCAAATAAGACCCTACCGTGGTCGGATAATGTTATTCTCATTCCTTATCGTTCGTGAAAAAAATTAGCATCTTAAATCCATCTTTTCTGCGCTTAATCCCTCTAATTTTATTAACATTATCTCTCCTACCATAGTACATTGGCAGTAATAATACATTTTCATCATCACTGCTAAGGATACCTCCTTCCAATTTATACATGCAAATCTGTAATTTATCCTTCGCTCCGTGAGTGATTCCCAGCCTAGATGTTCTAATATTTTGGAGACGCTACTAAGTTTAAAATAAGTGCGTTTTATAAATCTCTCTCCTTTGCGCTGCACGCGAGCCAATTCAGCAATTAATCCAACTTCGTGAGAATCTCATATTTTAACTGCATATTCTAAATGTGGCCTTGCCAGCGACAGATAACATTTCCATTTGACCTTTTCATCGCATTTACCCAGTATTCTCATTATAAATCTTAATTTTTTGCTATCTTGTCCACATATTTCACCTAGAAGAGATCGCTAGTGAGGTATTCTATTGGATATTGAAATCTATTCTATTGAAATCTAAGTCTAGGTATTTAATTGAGTCTACCCATTCCATTTCGGTATTCCCGATGCAGTAGGCATTCTAGAGGGAATTGCTCTTTTACCACAAATTCATTATAACATATTTTTTAAGTTTAATTCTAATTGCCATGTGTCACACCAGTGTTGTATAGCATTAAGGTCATCTGATAAATATGTTTTGTCCTCAGGATCACGGATATCACGGTAAACCATTACATCTTTGGCAAATAAACGTACCTTACTAGTGACAACGGAGTCAATGTTGCTAACGTACAGTAGGAATGAAATAGATCCGATCTTCCCTGGGAAACACCTGAAGTAACTTCTACTGTATTCGAGCTAACTCCATCTAGCAATATTCTTTGAATCCAACCATTCAAAAAGTCTTTAATCCAACCTCGGGCATTTTTATATATTCCATATGCTTCTAGCTTTGCGAATAGTTTACTCTGAGGTACTTTGTCGAAGGCTTTCTTAACATCTAGAAAAATCGCCTCCACTAGAACATTGCTCTCTCCCAAAGTAAGAATATCATGAAAAAAAGTTGTGTCTCGCAGGATCTATCTTTTCGGAAACCGTAATGATTTTTCTTTAATAACTCCTGATCATCGAGGTGTCTCCCGATAAAACCAGCAATTATATGGTCCATAACCTTGCAGGAAAGGGATGTGAGGGAAATAGATCTGTAATTACTGGGTTCCTCCTTGTCTCCGTTTTTAAATATTGATGCTCCGTTTGCCGCTTTCCAATCTCTGGGAACCTTGTGATCTACCAGCGACTTCTTAAATATTATTTATAGTTATTTCCGAAGCTAGATCCTTAACTATATGAGCGGATATTTCATCGGGTCCGGAGGATTTATTAGGTTTAATATTATTCAGCAAACGTTCTACTCCATTATATGAGATTTCAATTTCGGGAATTGGTTGGCGGGAACGATTTGGTAAGCTATCGGGGGTATTCTGTGATATATTAATGAAGACAATGAAAAAAACAATATAGTATAAAAGATTAGCCTTTTCCAAACTGCTGGTTTCACTTTAGCCTTTCATTTTTGATCATTTATTATATCATTTTTGAGTGAAGTAGCAGTTGACTTATTTCCTTGAATAGTTTCCTAGCATTTTCCTAGCTTCTCTGGCGAATGACCAAAATACTTTTGAATTCTCTTTCAAATTTTCCGCTAGCCTTTTCCTTTTGAATTTCCTTAACGCTTTCGGAAATTCATTCTTAAAATTTGCCCTAGATATCTTGTAATCATAAGTGATCTTATTCTTTTTTTTCGCTAGAGATGTCATTTCTAATATTTTTCATCTTGGCGTGGCATAGCCTTTGACGTCGTAATGCCTTTCTAACGCCCGCGTTGCTCCATTTAGGCTCCGTGCTTTCTTTTATAAAGTTACTGGGAATGAACTTGTTGACTGCTAAGCACGTGGTCTCGAGGAAGTGATTTCACGTATCCGCAGTCTTTTGGTGATTACTATCTTTCTTAAAACTAGCAAATTGATTCTGTACAACGCACTTTATGCCATTGTAGTCCCCTTCTTTAAACAAATAAATTTTCCTTTCAGGCTTCTTATTTCGCACCTCATGTAGTAAAAACTTAGCACTTACTTCCCTGTGGTCACTATTTCCCTTTATAATTTTTATAGTAAAGACTTTTTGGGAAATATTTACTGCTAAAAAATTAAGAAAGTTATCGCCCCTGGTTGATGAAGTGACGAGTTAATGCAAGGAGTTCTGCGTGAAAGAATTCAATAGCGATTCGCAGATATCTTTGTGTTTACCGCCCGTTTTAAAAATATATGTGCTCCAGTCCAACGATGGGACATTGAAATCTCCACCCATTTTAACGTCGCGATCATTTTGTTTGAATAAGATACCTTTTATTTGCTGATATAATTCTAATATTGAAATATCTCTTTCGTCCAGCGATCTATAAAATGCGCATGCATTGATTCTTTTGGATTGAGGACTATTAATTGAGCACCAAACTCTTTCCAAATCATTACCTGGAATTGTCTGATCCTTGCTGAGGCAAGAACTTTTATGTGAAATAAAGACACCGCCCCGATTCTAGTTGTTAAGTCATTTCTGTAAATGGAAAAGGGTTTTCAGAAAATTTCATCTTTCGGCAATATTAATAATTAACCAGCTTTCTGTCCCATTAATTATTTCTCCGCCTGTGCTTTGAGCAAGGTGATTTCAAAATGGCGAAATAAGTTAGCCTTTCAAAATGTCCAACCTATCCCAATACGGGACTTCCATTTACATTAGGTACTATTTACAGTTGCGCGTAATCGTAAAGTATGCTGAGACACAATTACCTGATTCACGTAAAATAATATCACCAAGAAACATCGGCTTCCCTTGTTGTTGGTGCTGCCGGAAATTCCTAACTGTTTGCCATCAGGGGCAATATGATGCAGGCAAGCTATATCTGTCATCTTTGAAATAAACTCCTCATCCTCCGGTAGCATCAACCTCAAATGCGGGCAGATTTGCGCGCGAATATCCACTTCTGTTCCCTAGTGAAAAGTCCTCTAGAAACCTAGATGCAAAACATGTCCTATTTTCCAAACCAGAATCCCATCCCTCTCCCTCCCGCGCTTTAACTCTCTCCCACCAATTCCCTACTCCTCATGTACCTCCAGCAATGTTGTATACCTACTCAAGTTCCAACTTTGCCCTGCCTTTTATATGGTACAGTGTACCACACCCCTTAATATTAGAATTAATAATCATCGAGCCTTATGTAACAATTCCTCCCTTATTGGTATGCTCCCAATCCCCAAACATGCCTCCGAACACAACACTGCCTTTGACCAATGTTTTAAAGTATCCGTCTTAGCATCCCTCCCACACTCAGACCCTCCACTGAAATTCAAAACATTAGAGCTAGCTTTCATCTGGCTCTTGTATTCCTGGGATCGCCCAGGTATTAATATTAGACACTAATTTCCCCCTTTATACACATAATTTTATCCCCCTCCGCCGCCAACAACTTCCATATCATCCCCACCTTTTTTAAAATTCCCGCGCCTAACACTACCCCTCCAAACCCCTCACCTCGAATGCCTTTTCCCCCCTTTTCCCCTTTTTCCCCCCTTCTCCTTCCACCCACTGCTTCCGGGCCCTCTTCTGCCTCAGTTCTGTTCCTAATTCCTCTTGAGAAAGGTGGTTGGACCACCGAAAAATCGAGAACCAGTGAGTCACTCTTTTATGTGTTTCAGTTTCTGTGTTTGTGTCGACTAGTTAGTCCATTTACATTATATGTATATTATAAATATCTGTATATAGAAAAGATAATTTCAATTTTATAACAAAATTGACCTTACACAAATGAATTATGTGAATTAAAGTGATATGATGAACTCTTAATTAATCATCCCTCATACTCCATAATTTTTATGAGCAGAGCTAGTTTTTGAAGTAATTATCCTAAATGCTAATTCCAGTAATAAACGCGTAATTAAATATTAACATTACTCAACAAAACAATGATTCAATAATCAGATATTTTAAAGGATTGTAGTCGGATAAAGCTTGCAAATTCCTATAACATCCGTCAACACTAAAAAATACATGAGTGTTGGATAAGTACTCACATGAGCAGTAAGGCGTAAAAGGCCGTCGGTGAGTTGAGTGGGTGAGTTAGTCTCCCGCCGTGAGTGAGTGAAGAATTAAAGAACCCAGAGCCAAGACTTGGTGACCCAGAAACAACGCTCTAAAGGACGACGAGCGAATCAGTCATCTAAGTATGGGCATAAGACCGACATCCTGACCAACTGCCGTAACTTTAATAAAATCGTGCGGCTGGAAAACACCAAATCTCACGAGGAACATGTGGTGGCTTCGTCGTCAAACGGCCGTAATACATTTACCAGAGGATCTTCGGTGAGGTTTTAGAAAGAAAAGATGAGCAATAGAAAGATAAACAGGGATTTGTATTCATTTGTTGAGGCTTAGAATCGAGACCATGCTGAACAGGTATGCACGATATTAAGAATCGAATCGAAATCGAAAAGAAGAATAATTGATGTTGCTTGTCTCTGCATTTCCGGGTTCTCCATCCGCGTCAGCTGTCTTTTGGTGACGACAGTTTTGCTGGCCATCCTGCCTGCGTCTTCAGGTCGAAGGTATTTTCCGAAGGCTTAATTGATGTTGTTACGATGAGACATTTATATGTTTTTAATTTTCTTCTCAAGTCACATTTACAATTAGTGCAAGGTGGCATCATAATATGGAAGACAAATCAATTGGCAATGCATGTAATACAAATAGACGCGCCCTAATGAGAAGAGTAGAGAAGAGCCAACCACACTGAGGTGGTCGACTCGCCGAGATGAGACAGGTGTGAGGTTGCAACAATTTAGCCGTCGTATATTTTTTAAATATTCTCAAGACATGAATATGCTGCTAGTACATATCATCACAAATTTGGATTGATTGCCGAATCTGGCCCGCTTCCAGCGTAGAAGAGCTAGATTTCTAAAACGTTGTTACGATAAACTTAGCAGCGTATCCAAAATATCAGAGCATCTAGACTGAGAATCACTCTGAGCGCGAAGGTTAAATTACAGATCAAATCTCTTGCATGCATTGGAAGGATAATTCTTCAGCGTTGATGATGAAAATATATTATTTTGTATTATTGTGGTAGAAGAGATAATATATATAAAATTAGAGAGATTACGTGAAGAACAGATTACTGCAAGATGTCATTTTGGCCACGGACGTTGAGGGAATTGTCTGATTGCGCTATGGGAATGTAAGTTTCTTGTTTCAACTTAGTATCACGGTGCATTTTCTCTTTATCTCATCTAGGTTTAGTAATTGTCCTTCTTGCTCCCTACAGCTCCTCTCATATGCGTACAGATGTGTATTTCACTTTCATACCTTAGAATATGTTCCCGCGGTTTTGATCATATTCATAATTGAATTACAGAAATATATTTCAAATAACAATCAAGAAAAGCTTAATTTTGATGTTACATGCCTGGAGTGTAATGAACATCCAAGCCCTAACAACCCCTTTCACACTCGCGAGCGACGGTTTCAGGGTGTCAAGAGGAAAGAAAAAAAGAAAGAAAGTTTCCTCGAAGTTTCCCAACCTAATCTTGCAGAGTAAAACTGAAGTTCTTGAAGCTAATAAGATTCTTTGTTCACACAAACATGAAATCACAACTAAATGAGATTTTTTATTATTCTCTGCTCGCCAATTGGCAGCACTTCAATTTTATACTTGTTCAATAAATTTCTTCTAATTAGAACTTGGATCCTACTTTCGATAACCACCACATGCATTTTTCTTTCCCTTAACGTAAGCCTTATTTCGTGAGTCTCAACAGATTTTGCAGTCACGGCTAAACAAATCTAATGCAGCATAAGAAAATGATTGCACAATTTAAAATGGACGAAATAAGATCGTTCTACTTCCAAAGAAACAGGCTTCCACCTCCAAAGAAAGCGGTAGGATTACTGTGGAACTTATTCAAAATATTTATCTCTTTGGGTCAAAAATCATATTTATTTCTGAATGACGAAAGTTAACTATCGTAAAGAGAATTGACCGAAAGCTACCGCCATGATCACTTCTGAACCCTTTCGCGACTATAAGCGAGCACTAGACAGGCGGAGATGGGTCCAGTGAGTCCCGCATCGTGCGGGACTGCATTCGAGGAATGTTGGGTATCCACGGCGGATTCGTCTATTGATCCTCTCTTTAAAATACGATTCAAATTACTCATCTCGTGCCAGACACAGTACCTCTTCCTTCTGTAAACCTCCACTAAGCACTGTGTTTCACTGGGGCCACACATTCGTAGGGCATTTGTCTTGGGTTCACGAAGAGAAGCCATGGAGCGCGGAGGACATTCATTATCGCTTCGACAAGGCACTCAACCGATTGGGTTTCGGCCATAACTACGTCTATCGCCGCGAAATCCTCAAGGAATGCTCAATCCTCAATACCTTTTGCCTTGTGTCATTCCTACTTTTGGACGGGATTCCTTTCGTACTCAATAGCAACCTTAGTTATGTTATTTGTTGCCTTGTATAATTCCTAAGTTTCTCTAGCCTTCCAAAGCTCACGTCAAAGATACTTCATATTCATTTCTTCTATCAAATTGACTTTCCAAAGACAATAACCACCTATTTCATTTTTCTTATTAATGTAACTTGCAATCCACAGCCAGGGTGTGTGGCAGGGGGTGAACAAACAACAGAATAATTTCTACACGAACATCACCCCAACGGGGTCAAACATTGTTATTATGATCCTTTATCTTTCGTGGAAAAAAATGGTATCTTAAATCTATCAGTTCTGCACTTAAATTTGATTGACATGACCTCTCCTACAGTAGTACGATAGGGGTAATAACACATTTTTAACATCACTGCTAAAAAGACGCCCTTTCAATTCATACAAGAGTTTCAATCTGTAATTTAACCTTCGCTCCGTGTGTGAGTCCCATCCCAGCTGCTGTAATATTTTGGATACGCTGCCTACCGAGGCACTTAGGCCTCCATCCTTAAAAACCTGATTTATTCAATTTTTAATTCACTGAGAATCCTGTTAAATATTTTTCTCAACTCCTCAGCCGTGCCTAAATCTCTTAATTTGCTTTCCATCGTATCGAATTTGCATACTCAACCTCCTTCATACTAGGATTTCAATTTTGAACCTCTAAACTGAATATCTGACATTGAATCAAAACATCAGTAAAATCAGACTGTATCAATTAATCATACTGAAATAATTAATGGACAGAATTTTGTCTAAATCGTCAAATCCTTAAGAGTAATTTCTCTATTTAGATAAAAGAGAGAAGTTAACGCGAAAATATCGATTTCGAGATTTTTCGGAAATGAAAATCTCCTGGATACGTGTTGACCATTTTCCGAAGGACATCTGTCTGCATGTGTGCGATATTTTTTTTGTTGGTGCCGGATTACTCAAAAAATGTGGACATGGGCTGTTATAAATGTCATGTTTATCATATTTTCATTTGATTAAAGATGGTACATTACACGGAACTTCGGGAAATGCCGCGATAGTAACATTTAACGGAGTCATCCGCTAATAAGCATAAAAATACTGACAATTACCCGGACCCCTCGATGTCCAACCGAGTACTGTAGCCAGTTAAATTACCGAGGCGTTAGGAGTATCAAGGAATCGGGTTCGAATCCCGGTGAAAACGAATGATTTTTACACTTTGAAAATGCTTGCATTTTGATGGTACATGACGGTAGATCAGCGGATTAGATTTACGCCTTTTCACAAGAAGTTATTCTTTGAATTCATTCTCTTTTTTTCTCATAGCAGCTGTTTTCGACTACTACCAGTGGCACAACCGCCAAACAACCACCGAAACGGAGCGGGAAATCTTTGAACTTCGAGGGCAGGCTGAAAACTAATGCACACATGCTTGTAGACCACAAACAAAATGACCTTCGGAAGCACTCCTGGAGGCATGTGGAAGTAACATTCCCCCCCAATACGCATGAGCAGGTTTGACGTATTTTCATTCATCCACTGTATTTCGAGAAGCGGAAGTATGAAGACATATTTTAGAGTATGTCATCGTGAGTTAAACAGCGTACTGTTATCGAATTTTTAACTGCTGAATAAAGTGACTCCTACTGAGATTCATCGTCATTTAAAGGCTGTTTATGTGTTTATGGTGACGAAGCTGTTGATAGGTCTACTGAAAATCAATGATTTGAAAAATTTCGTGGTTGCGAACCTGGAAAAGTTGTAGTTGATGAAATTTTTTTATTTCCGAATTTTTTCCACAGCCGTTTAAATTCACAACAGTATACGAATTTAAACCACTTACGCGGACGCAGCCCGAAAAATGTGGAAATCATCCACTCATCGCTGCGGAGACCTGCGAACAAGCGAAATGTATTTTGGGATGCTCACAGAGTTACGTGACCGATTTTCGGGAACGAGGGGCAACGGTAAATTCTTCTCAGTATGTGCAGACTCTAAATCACCTCCGACGTCGAGTTTGTTGTGTTAAAGGCAACCTGAAGTCAATAATATTGTAACATGACAACGCTCGTTGACACACCTCGGGCGCAACTGGAGAGTCTCTGCGAAACCTGAAATTTGAACAGATTCTTTCGCGTTGCAATTTTTTTCCTCAACTTAAGAGACACCTCAAGGGTAATCACTACACCTAGTACAATGAGGTTAAGGCAACTGTCAAGTCCCGGATTCGAGAAAAGCCGGAAGAGTTATTCAGTGACGGAGTGAAAAACTTGCTACACGTAGAGAGAAATGTGTTAACCTTAACGGTGACTATATTGAAAAATGAATATATGATTTTGAAAGTTAAGAATTGTACTTTAATGCAATTTTTTTCCCGATCTTGCTATTTGCTTTTGTTCGTGCTCTACAAGCATGTGTGCATTACTCCTCAGCCTACCCTCGTATTTTTATACAACTTAAATACCTCTAAAGCAATACCGTCTTATTTTACTTATAATATGGCATCTAAATTATTAGTGTGGAACTCGTAAACCACTATGTAGTTAAAAAATCGTATTTATCCTAATATATTCGCTATTTATATTATCTGACAACAATATCTATGAAAACCCATTCAAATACAGATTTTTCAAATACTTATTGGACCAAATCACTTAGGTCACCACTGACACCCCATCGCTGCTGCTGTCTCCCTCTCCTGCAGGAGGCTGGAAGGGATAAATGAGGAATCCACGCCATCCCCGGAGAGGAAGATGCCGAGATTATTCCTTGGCTGCTCCGTAATTTCCCCTTGCGGAACCTCAAGGGAAAACTTTAAATAAACTTGAGTAGTGCCATAAATTACCGCCGATTTGTAATCATATCCTTATATTAAGCCATGAATAGGAAAATAAGGAATTAATGCGTTTTACAGATCAGATTTTTTTATTTATCTTCCACCGTGTTTTCAAGAGTGCTATCCATCGCCAATTTAGCGATTATTATATTTTCGAAGTACCAAAAACGCCCTGTAAGAACTTTAAGTAACTTCGAATTTGGAATAGAATAATTGTTGTAAAAAACAAAACGAGAACTAAATACCCCCTTATTCCATTTAATCTAATGGATTAATAATTAATCCTTTTTCATAATTAATTTTAAAAACTTTCTTGATGCGAGAGCTAACCGATGCGAAGTACTAACTGATTAAAACTTTTTATATTCCTTTCATTAGCGAATGCATTAATTCATGGGATCTTAATTTTCTACACATTTGCACACAAACAGAGCTGCACCGGCATCTGACATAAGAGTATGATAATGAATAATTAGAGGCATAACTACATTTAGGAGCAAATATACAAGTGGTCTAGGGGGAGTCATTTCCTTGATTTTTTATTATTATCCCAATCTAAAGAGAAAACTTATCAAGCGTACCAAAATGGTAGGAAAGCTCTCCACATTATATTATCACATAATAAAAATCATTAAAAGCCTTTGCATGAAAACTTCGGTGCGAATGCGATGAAATAAAGTCCACTTTAAGACTTTGAATTGCTGAAGAATTCCAATATACGATACCATTCCTCCGACATATTGTCTATTGATGCGTTCTGTTACATTGCAGCTCACTTATAATACCTAAAATGGATTTAGGTGGATATTCAATGCGTAAAACTATAGAATATAACCCAACAAAAGATTATAAAATAGGGATATTTCCACTGTGGCAGCACATGTATAATTATCCAAAGAAACGCTTTATAGTACATATGTTATACGAAAAAGTTGACTATATATTTTATACCTAATTAATACTTCAAATGTGTTCATTATTTAGACATTTATACAACCAATAACGTTTCCTCCTTGACTTAGATTAGTTCGAATTTCTTTTAAAACTGATATTCAAGAAAAATAAACCAAAATTTTAATATTCCAAAAATATTTGCACTCTCATCCATCGGTGAGTGAATCATTAGTAACGAACTGAAAGTAATTGATTCCTTGGCCAATATGAAGTTTACTCCAAGTACCTATCTGTTCCCCATATTTTTTTATAGAAAGCCATTGAACCCACGACCGTGTCTCAAAGGCATTTATTTCTCCTGATTTCCTTACTGTCTTGGCGAATTTGTAACAACTGACATAAGACGGAGGGGCAATGCAAATTTTGAATTTGCCGATGACCCCATCACTCAATCCCAGAATATGCAACCCTGTGTGTCACTGTCTCGGGAAGCCGCGCCTAAACACTATCATACGCTTGACTCCCATGGGACTTTTTAGGTAAAATATACGCTATAGGCACGGGAATATCAAGGGCTCCAGAATCTTTCTCCATTAAACAGGGCTGACATGCATTCAGCGATGTCGCTAATTCAATCCCCGAAGAGAATCACGAACCCATTATTTCTTAACACACTAAATCACTGGCACTGACACTCCGTTACAAATGCATCAGCTGTTGCATTTTTTGCCAGTTACTCAAAGATTTCTTGAGCCTTATGCTGGCAAAAAATCCTTGAAACAACGGTAAATCGTGGCAATCTTTCTGCTAGTTTCTCAAAAGAAAATTTTCGTCTGCGTCAGCGTTTTCACTTGGGTGACTAAAACTCGTCCAAGCACGATAAGGAGAGAAGGAATGCACAATTGATATGGACTACTACGACGGGTGAAACCTCTCATTTATCCTACTCCTACGTGTACCCTGGCTTTTCACAAAAACCTCATTCTTTGTTTACACATTTCTTATCCTAGTGTTTCTCTCTAATCACTGTCTTTTACTCTGTGCATGTTTGTATGTGTTGGTGTATCCCTAATATATTTATGTATATGTATGTATATATGTATGTGTGTATATATGTTTGTGTGTATATATATATATATATATATATGTAGTATTTTATTTTGCTTTACTTTTCGATGCTAAAATGTGTGTCTGTCTATATGTATTTATTTGTATATTTGCATGTATTTTATAACTTTTATACCTTATATAATATGTATATGACAATGGGTTAAATAGAAGAAGGGACCATTAGGTCTCAATTTCGCCCAAATAAAGTCCTTATCTATCTAACTCCCGACCCGCTCGGAAGCGGTACTCCGTCACGCTCCACGTGATTCACGCTCCCATCCATCGCTCACGTGTCACCGCGTGAAGTGGAAATTTGAAAGTTTCGCTCAATTTCATTTGAAGTGGATTGATTCAACGACAATTGGATAGAATCGACTAATGTGATGCTAATTAGGTAAGGCATAGCTCATCTTCCGCGGAACGGGAAGACTAAAGGATTGACATCACCTCGCGGAATGGCTATAAAACAATCGGCAGTGCGGATGCTCGTATCCGGGTAATAACCGCGCCCCGCCTAGTTGCACCACGCGAGCACAAGAGGGGGCGCGATGCGAGTCGGAGCAGAGCGGGAAGGAGATGGACAATGGGATGAGGCACGAAGGGTCACAATGGATCAACAGCAAGCACCGAAGTTAATCGAGGCCATCGCTCGCCTACTCATTAATCTAAAACCTCAACTCGAGCCAATCGATGTCCCCATGAAAATATGTCATTATATTCCGCGTCCCGTACATATACGTCATTAAATGGCTAAAAGATTAATGAAAAATGCTCATTCAAATTTACTCGCTCCAAATATTTTTCCATTGTAATCGCACTTAATCATGCGCACAACGCTAGTAAAAATAAAAATTCAAATCGCATATTATTTGTAACAGAAGAAAGGAGCAACCCATATTTGATAGAAAGAGCAGCATTACTGATT
Source organism: Hetaerina titia (assembly GCA_037158775.1). NCBI lineage: Eukaryota > Metazoa > Arthropoda > Insecta > Odonata > Calopterygidae > Hetaerina > Hetaerina titia. Next base: position 15,162,002 of record CM073768.1, on the reverse strand, counting down.
TCGATAAAGTATTAATCATTCATTGTCAACTCAATTGAAAAACCATTGCAGCGCATATTTAACTGAAGGTTTTTAATAAAAAAAGCATATACGTTCCATGGGGTCAAAACAAAATGAAAGTTCAAAATAATCCGGAGGCAGAGACAAAAAGAAACCGAAAACCGACGATAAATATTTACTTTAAATCGCATAACTACTCCTAGTAGGATGTATAATGAATCATTTAATACAATTCGAACTAGTAGCAAGTAGAAACCATAATAACACTTCCTCATCAATTTTCTGGCAAAGCTTCTTTCGGTAATTTTCTTTCGCTCACGAGTGCAATTTAGCGTAAATTGTTGTTCGATAGTGATCATTACATTTTCGAAATGTAAAAAATAAATTCATCACACACGGGTTGCCAGTTACCAATGTACTATCTCTGCTTATGGAATTACCAAATCACTAATCCGCAATTTCGTCATATTAAGGTACTACGTAAAAGATCTGGGGGCAGCTCTATCACTGATTTTCCAGTTCGCGCCCTCCGGGAATATCTTTCGACAGGTAACACTCCCAATAACCATGCTGTTGTCCAAAAAACTCCGTATCTTTTGAGCGGTAAGGGTGGTGAACACATTTAACCTCAGAAATGGCATTTGAATGGCAGAATTTTATGGTTGCATTTGAGCAGATCAATCTCCACAAAGCTCAATCTTAATGCTTGGATCACAACTTCAGACACAAATGGAAACCTCAATTACTTCAGCGTTACTACTTTTGCAATGAGAAACCAGTTCATTCGACAACAACTCTAATACCACTTATCGCCACAAAAGGCACTTCGAGATGTCGTGATAGCGGTTTCGAATACGCCATTTAAGGAAACACCATGACTTGATCACGTATCTTAGTAGATGAGTATTGTTTTAGCGACTGATTAATATGCATACCTGAAAAATGCATGCTGAAAACTGTTGTAATGACGGATTTTGCAATACGATAATAACGTAATTTACCGCTGAGTTTGTTAGCTTGTTTTCTAAAACATTATTTAATCGCAAATACATCCCCAATAAACAATTCTTTCATATAAAAAATCAGAGGAAAATTAAAGTGAGAATTTATAACCATTTATTTTTTTCGATTATAATACGAAACATTGCGCTTTCCAATAACTGCTACACAATGAAAATGATGAAATAACATAACAGCTCTTTAAACTTGCGCATAACTGGTGACACAAATCCCATAAAATTAACCCAAACAATTAGGAATATATATATATCAATCCTCTTAATAAAAATATTCTGCCCCTGTAAGTGAATTAGCAAATGATAAAATGAAAAACGACGTGAGAGAAGAACGATGATTACGTCAGTATATTTTATTTTCCGACCCGGAACATTACCCAATGCGTAGTATCTTAACAGAGGCCGACAAAATCAATCCCAAGTAAGAGATACGAGTATGCCCGAGAAATATGTGCATATAACTTGTCATACTCCAAACACATCGAAGTTTCGGCATCAACTCCGACAGAATTCCACTTTGGAGTATCTGACCCAGTGTCAGGACAGTAATCAGCTGGTAAAGCTGCAAGTTGGATATCTACGGGGAAAAGTCACCAAAAGTTATTCACTTGAACTGCAACATGCCCGTAGAGTGGCCGCGACTCCAAACCTACTCAATCTGCTAAGCGAGCGAATATTTATCGCAAGGTTTAATCTCCTATATCCATTCGCTACCCCACAATACATCGCAAGGACGTGTGGCAGGAGGTGTTAGGTGACCAGCCATACTGCATCTAATCCAATACATCCACAAAAGGGTGCACCGTGGTCTGAAAGATACATTGACTGGCCAAACCCGCCCCCGAAATGTTTCGATTTTCCCAGTTTCGACTGCAGCAGAGGGAATTTTCTGCATGGAGGAGGTGCCTTTCACTTGCAGCTGCGAGTATAGGTCATTTCAAAAGTGAGCGCATGACGCGTGAGGTGTAATAGCTGTAGTGCTTCTAATGTTCGCTCGAAGAAAAAGACTTTGCTGCGATTAATCAATTGCAGTTGTGCAAAATGGATTCTTTTCCTCATGATAATTACAAAAACGTGCGCCAAATTAATATTTTGTACAAGTGGCGTAAAAACAAACAGTAGAAACGCAAAATAATACGGATGATAAAATCATTTTAACCGATTGAAAAATTTTAGTTGTTCATAATAGTTAATCAAAATCGTGGAATGTGAGCGACCGAACACACCCCTCTTTCAAAGCACGGTACAATCGTCTCCTACTTGTGACTACTCCACAGAGCTCTAACACACAGAACACATTTTTTGGCACGGTGTAAATTAAACGTCGGCCAAGAATCCATATTAGAAGGTAAGCAGGGCTTGTCTGATAGCATACATTAAATGAGTCCTATGGAAAGACGCTCGGGACGGGGATCATTATTGTGTGCCTGATGATGCGGCAACAGTATGGCAAATAAGAAATCGGCCACATGCGGCACAATGAAGACACGGTGATTAAAAGGCTACAACTTGATATCTACCCCAATTGACAAAGAGAATGCAGATAAGGATTAATCGATCCAGGGACGATTGAGTTCAAAGGTTAAATTTCGTGCGAGGTGGAAACAACGACATCACGGGCGTCACTTCCACGGAAGTGCATCGCGAACTACGCCCGATTAATCGTGATTAGACGCGATAATGAGACGTTGACGCAGAATTGTAATCTTCTGACCGCAGAGCACATCATTAAGTGCGGAACTGAACTAAGTATGTTTTCAAGAACCGCGTACTCTCTTCACTGGTTCTGATGAAAATTCATAGATTTTTCAAATAAATGTATATGATTTTCCATAAATATGTATGCTATCACCCAAAAGATTCAAATGACGCGAAAGTGAATTTGGCACGTACACATGGAGTAACAGTGGTAATATTCACTTGTCTGCTCGAAAAGATCTCGTGTGCACAATTTTAGCGTAGGACTAAAGGGCCAACCAGAAAACTACGAATTTCAATCAATATTTTAATTGCGTACCTATCGATACACAAAGACTGCAAATATTCAATTTGAACTTGTTTTCGCCCTATTTAGATAGATAGATAGATCGATGCCTTTATTTGGCGAAATTGAGACCTAATGGTCCATTCTTCCATTTAACTCATCGTCGTGTACATTAGAAATAAAATGTATAGTTACATGAACACATTAATACATATAGACAGACAAATTCATTTTGCACAGATTTTCACATGGACAAGAAATGGAAATAATATACTAAGGATACACTTACACATACTCAAAGTAAATGATAGTGAAGAAAGACAGCAATGAAAAAGGGGTGTGAAAAACCTGGGAAACCCCTACAGAAAGATGCATACAAAGTTGCCGACTCAGAAAATTGCAGAAAAAATCTCTTGTATCTTTGTTAGGTCGGAAACTTTTCAGACCACCCTTGTACATTGTTACAGTCATTTTTACATAGTATACATATTATTAAGTTGCTGAAATTGAAGTGAAGGAATTAATCATATTGAAAACACATGAGGAGTAATGAGAAGCATAACATTAACTAAAAATAATTATGCAAGATTCTACTGCTTGAGATGACGAAAAAAGAAAAAGTAGAAAGAGTGATCTGTATAGCAGCTGAGTGAAATGAGCGAGGGTATACTGGTTAAGTTCTGTAGCTGAGGAAAATGAGCATGTGAAGTGCTCCCTTAAATGTTGTTGTGGATGGAGAGTTTTTTATGTCATCTGGGAGAGAGTTCCACAGACGGCATGCTGTAACATGAAATGATTTGTGATAGATTCCCGTGCGATTTACGAGGGAAGGAAGAGAGTTACTTTTTTATTTTCCACAAATACTCATAAGGAGCCCGGCCGCAGGTGTGATGACTCGCACCACACGAGAACAAACACCCTACACCAAATGAGTGAACAGAATACCAACTGAAGTATACCTCATGAGGAAATACTCCCTTCTGTTTTATTCTTGGAGAGCAAACAATGATAACTGCATAGGAATGTTCATCCGTTTCATATTTCAAAGATGGTTATTTGGTTTAAAAATCCAATGCTTTGTGAATCTCTATAATCTTTTGTTAATAAACGAATGGAGAGAAATTTATTGACAATGGTAATAGAAAATAAACAGTTTTGCAAAATTGTAAAAATGGCTCATAAGCATGCATGGAATTTGACAGCACTTCCACGGAAAATGGTGTGAGTCGAATTATCATGGCTGAACACGGCTTCCGTAAGGGTAGATCCTGCGAAACTCAACTCGCACTTTTTGTACATGATGTATTAAACTCCGGTGAAAGTAATATTCCAGTTGATGCGATATTCCTAGATTTTAAGAAAGCTTTCGATAAAGTCCCTCATTGCAAATTACTGGCGAAATTGGAAACCTATGGAATACACGAAAGTATTATTAACTGGATTAAACAATTTTTAAGTGATCGTGTCCAAACAGTCGTCCTGGACGGTGTATCATCCGATACTGTCAAGGTCACGTCGGGGGTACCACAAGGAAGTGTCATAGGCCCCCTCCTTTTCCTTATTTACATAAATGACCTCAGCACCGTAGTTAATAGCAAGCTCCGTCTTTTCGCCGATGATGCAGTAATTTATGGGGACATCCGAAGTCACGAAGACAGAGTCGTGTTAGCCAACGACCTAGATGCAATTCAAAATTGGTGCGATACATGGCAATTGGAATTGAATTTTTAAAAATGTGTAGTAATACATTTTTGGGAAAAGAGTAATTCCCTCCCTTATAGTTACAAAGTGAAACAAACCAATATCGAGAGGGTAGATTCCTTTAAATACTTGGGTGTAACAATTACTCACGATCTGTCCTGGGGAAAACACATACGAGAAATATGCGGTCGTGCTAATAAAAAATTGGGATTTGTGAAAAGAGTGCTAGGTAAATGCGACGAAAAGGTGAAAGAACGATGTTTCCTTGCCTTGGTCAGGCCCCACCTAGAGTATGCTGCCAGTATATGGGATCCTCATAACATAAATTTGGTTTCGGAATTAGATCGAGTTCAGCGGAGGGGGGCTAGATTTGTCAAACATTGTTATGACCAACTCAGCAGCGTATCCACTTTGTTAGACAGTTTAGGTTGGGATTCTCTTACACAGCGGCGTTTCCAATATAGATTAAACTTATTAAAAACATTTAAAGATGGGCCCTTTTCCGATGACATCAAGGATATAATACGAACCCCAACGTATTACGGTCGAAGGGATCACGAATATAAGACTAGAGAGATAGACTGCAAGACTGACAGGTTTAAAATGTCATTTTTTCCAAGAACGATAAGGGAACAGAATGCTCGTAGTCGAAATTCCCCAGGACTTAGTTCATTACAATAATTATTAACGTACAGGTTAGGGACTTCGCGAGGATGTGTATACATGTGTGTATGTATGTATGTATATGTATGTGTGTATATATACATATATATATGTATATATTTTTTTTTCCTACAGGTTCCCCCCACCTTTCCTCACCTAACTCCCAACCCCCTCAACCCTTACCCTTCCCTCATGGTGCTACACCCCCTGCCACACACCTTTTTGGTGGCTCGCAGGGTACTTATGTAGATGTAGATGTAGATCATTACAACAAAAGAATATCCTAGTTAGCGTAACGTCAATTTGACTCGCAAGAGCAACGCTATACACCAAGCATTATTTCGCTTATGCCTGAATCAAAACATGGCGGCGAAATCCCTTCGTATTGGAAGGGATTGTATACATATTTTTGAATGAGTTTCTCGCACATTTTCTCTACGTTAAACTAAGAATCACGCGTCATTACCAAGTATTATGTGTGCATTTAAAATAACAAAGGCAAAAGTAAATATATGAAGGATGGATGTAATCATTCACATTTGTGTGTTTGATAGCAAAGAACATTTTAGATATAATTTATTGAATGAAAACTTATCGATGTAATGACAAATTAAACTCAATACTATTCACAATATTTTACACTAATATTTTATTCCGTTCTACTATTATTTGCATTAAATCCATAAGGTATCTTCAACCCTAACTAATTATATGAATTAAATATCATAAGAGATCTCTATCAGTCATTCATTACAAAGTCTTCTTCTTGGGACATAAAGTTGCCTTTTGTTAGAGGAATCATGTTACATTTTGAGTTAATCTTGTTGGTTCTCCTCGAGTTCAGAGAAGAATAGAGCAATTATTGCGAAAGAAAACTCAATCATTATAAGTAAATAAAACGAACTTCAACGAAAAAAAGAGAGTCCCCCAGGGCGATGGAATCGAAGCGATTGACATGTTCTGACTGATGCGAGCCTTCTACTTGTCTTGCCCCGTCACACTGTTATATCGAACGTCACGTAACAATGAGATAACAATGCCGAGCGTGCTTTGATGCGAATGGAAACACAATATACGGCGCAGAAAATGTTTGGCGATTAGCAGTCAAAGGAATTGTTCCGATTGGCACTAACGCATTCTTCTTTGTCACCCGTCTGCATCTTAGTCAGGTTAATTTTATTTGCAATTTCGACTGCGTAATCCAAACTCACCGTGGAATTATCCGTAGCGCCCTTCTAGCTCTGCGTACCAAAATAATTGCTTCACGTGAGAGTTTTGACCCGCGTGCCATAGGTTCGCCACCCCGTCCTTATCGTCTGACCACTAGCAAGGTTTTCAAATCTACTCTTCAGGAAATATCAGCAGAAATAAATGTAACTTAATAAACATTCTTGAATAGTTAAATTCCCTCTGAATTCTCGGATTGATTGATATTCTTCCTGCTTTTCACATTCTGATTTATTGATCGTTTATCCTATTTATTAAGAAAGTAGGCCATTCAAATGTCACGTAGAGAACACCATTTAGAACTTCAGCTTTCTCAACCGAAAATCAACCTAACTCAGGTCAAAATGCTATTAAAATTGTTTGAAAACAAAATAAACTGAAGAACCAAGTTCAGACAGAGATGAAATATCTTTCAATTCTTCGCAGCGGACCTTCCTAAATCACAACCCGTGTCGACAAGTGAGGGCGCGTCGGCTGTCTTGTATCCCCGGCGGAGAGCCCTTGGGAAAGGAAACGTATCTACGGACTCAAGTTTTCAAACAAGAATAAACCGGAAGGGGAGTATGGTGAGATGTCAATTTCTCCAAAAAAATAACAAACGTTTGGTACTGCGGGGGGAGAGAGTGAAAGAGACGGGAAAGGTGCGTGTTGCACACATGCGAGGCACCCCCAACTAAGACAAACTGCGGAGCAGGCGGGATCGCAATGCACTCGGGTAGTTCCACGTGCCCACAATCGCCAAGCAGTCTCCCCGCCCCCACGTCCCTCTCCGCCCTCGTCGACACCCAGCACCACTGCGATGGGGCCTCCATTCCCGCTCGCTCGCGGCGAGGGAGACGCGAGGGAGAGTGGGCACGGAGAAGGGTATTCTAGCCGGTCGAGAGGTAGACGCCCACCCCGGAGCAGCCCGCCCCCCCCCTGCGGGGACTGTCCCGGTATTGAGTGATCACACAACTATTTATTCGCAGAATTAATTTAACAAAAAATAAATTATGCTATAATATTGGTGTAGCGTGCACTTCATGCACCGAAAACGTTTCATTGATTCGACTCCAGTATCATAAAATGACTGGAATCAGCGACGGAAGAAGACTCCAGTCGTAAAGTTACCATAGGACCCTTGATGCGATACAATGAAATTATACGTGTTATACTTCTCTTGATCTTACATCAGCAAAATAATATTCTTGGATTCCATGTTTTGGAATAAGCCCCCACCGTCCTATTACCTTAAATGTATGCATAAGTAGAGTGTCTGGGTGCCGCCCTTATCCCTTGCGGTGGCAAATCTCACTCCCCCTAAATCCCTCCCACAGCAGGCCCTCGAGTCATCCCGGCAACCTCGAGACGACGCACCCTTTCACCTCCTCCTCTCTGAATCCCCTTGGCTCATACTACATATACAAACAGGTCACTGACCATCCTTCGGGAGTCACCTTTTTCGTGGAATCAAATATTCTCTTTCGGTGCCTAATATGTAAAATCTGAGTCATGATTTCATTTGTGAGTTAACTTATATGAAACAGACAATTATATTTCCCCAGAGATAGTTCCACTTCCAAAAGGAAACAACAAACAGGTTATCCGGGCATGATAATGCTGCGATCGTCAGTTTCACTTATTTTTTCGTTTAAAATCTATTCTAACATTATTTCATATCAAATTACAGATACAATCAAAATGGTATAAGTGAAATTTAAATAAATTATCTTTACCATTACAGTTTAATTTCGAAATTGTATTCAATTCCATCTGATTTAATTTCAATGCGATTTTTTAAATGGATTCATTACCACAGTTTAGCAAAACGCACTTTCGAACAGAAGTCGGAAGGAGTGAGAGGACGCGGCCATTCGTTTTTCTAACAATACTGTTCTCGATAAAAAAAAACAAAATAAATGACGAGAGTGTACAGTTCGTAGAGGTGAGCCATGAGCAAGAACGAGCAGCGGAAAATGCATTTCTTAAAACAATTTTGCGAACGCGATGCACATCAAGCAACAACAAAATCACATACAAAATAACTGTTAATGCAGTATCACCAAACGCAATGCAACATCCAACGAGGAGCAATCAGCAAAGCCTTTCTCACTCACTGTCATTCCAACAAACTCGTCGGAAGACATAAGAGAGGTGCTGCGACGCCCACACTGTAAGGTAGAGTAGGGTTGGCTCCGACACTTTCAATGTTGTCGAATCCTACGCAAGCTTTAAATTTTCGGCAAGTAAAGCCTGCAGTGCTATTGGCGAAAGCGATGTCAGACAGCGCGGGAAGAGTATATATACGGAGAACAAAGGAAAGCACAGTTTAAGTTTTCATGCAACCGCACATTTTGTACTTTTATCAAGCTGTTCACTTTTCCCACCCGAAGAGGCTACGGCATATAACGGGATTTCGTCATAATCAAAAAATTGTATCTTCATTAACCATGTAATTATCTTGTATCATTGCCAAATTGTATATTTCATAATATGTAATGCTTACCTTGACGGAATAAAACCTTTGAAACTGAAAAAAAAAACTGAAAGCACTTCCTACGTGATTCAATCAACTAATTTAAACAAAGTAATAGGGCAACGTATCTTAAACTTCTTAAGAGTCGTGGGGGTCCGGTCATTACAAACGTTGCACACTTTGGGTCCGAATAATTCATTAATAAGTATTTGCGTCCCAACAGAGTACATTCAATACAAATTTCCAAACAGAAAATTCGCAAATACGCAGTAGTGCTATGTTTGCAGATACGATGAAATCACACCAAGTCATACATGCGTATAATATATTTCACTTGAATATGTTTAGAGCGATTAAATCGAAAAAAATCAATTTTAATTGACTTCGTATTTATTGCATATAATTCCTTATACATTTTTAGGTCATTAGACAGTAGAAAGTCAGTCTTAGGAAACGATTAATAGAAGAAAGGAGAAAATATCATTTTTAATTACACTGATGTTAATATTCAAATCAATGTTGTATGCCAGAGTGAGAAGAAGTAAATTTATCAACAGATTTGACCGACATTCCATCTATCCCAATGCTTAGTTTTGAAGAAAATCGAGAAATATCGCCATTTCAGGTTTGGTGAGGAGATAGAAATACGGCGGGGAAATATTGGAGCAATAAAAATAGAGTAATAAAAAGGTCGAAAGTGGAGATGGATGACGGGGACTTCGGCTGAGGAACAAGTAATGAACGAGGGAGGAAGCCATGAAGCCATTCAGGAGACTGAGTTAATTATAACGAGCAGTTGATTCAGGTACCAAAACAGGTGCTGTGACCCCATACACGGAATTAAATGCCTGGAGATGATTCAGGAAGACATCAGTTGGACTATATTCTGGTTAGATGCAGATTTAGGATTAGCATCATCGGTTGACGCAGTTTACCAGGGCCGAATGCGGATTCAGATCACAATTTAGTACTAACGAAGTGTAAAGTAAGATTCCAGAGGAGAAACCACGGAGGAAATGGAACGAGGAAGCATAAGCTGGGTCGAAAAGAAAGGAGCACCAGGATGACCAAAGATACGAGTGAGGTCAGCGATGCGGGCACAGGAGAAGAAATGTGGGAATATATCAAGAGAGAGATATCGAAAGACGCCATTGCAACCATAAGGCACAGTTAATGGGAAAAGGGCAAGTCAACTATGGATTACTGATGAGTCGATTAGGAAGATACAGGGAAATGGACGATTCCTAGAAAATAATTAGGCAGGAGGAAGCAGCTGATTAATTAAACAAACTGAGGAGGGCAACTAACAACCTGGGCGAGGCCAATGTAAGTTAAAAAAGGTAGGGTGAAATTGATGTGCTGCTCAGATATGTGATGATGTGTTAGTTTGTTTGGTAGATTTCACGAAGGCGTCCGGTATAATCAATACATTTATTAGAGAAAATAAGAGTAGATTGGAGGGATAGGCAACTAACCGGCAACCTGTACTTGTTCACCTCAGACTGTACAGGTGAGTATGGCGGACGGATAGTGGAGATGGACAGTGTTATAAAGAGGACAAGACACTGAACGAGGCCATGGAGTCCATTATCATCCGTACTTTTCAACTTATAGGTATGTGTAGAGGAGATGGTAATAATGGGAGGAACTGGAGATAGGGATGGCAGTTGTTGGGGAAGTCGTACAATCTAATAGGTTGTGAATGAGCAAGATTTGGTTGGCAAGCCAGCCAAGGGGTTCCGGGTATTGAAAAACCAGTGTGATAGATATGGAATAAGAATCAATGTTAGCCAAACAAAGGTTATGAGTTTTTCGATCAATAGAAATGCTAGTTTTAACGCAAAATTGGAGAGCAATAGTTCAGATAACCTGATCAGGTGAAACATTTTACAGATCTTGGAAATGCCTATGACCCAGATGGTAACAGTGGTAGCGGTATATGAAGAAGAAAATCCTTGGACGAAGAAGCTTTCCCAAGAAGGAGTAAATTAAGGACGGGGACGTTAAACACTGAGATTAAGAAGAGAATTTAATATTTTGATACGGAGTATAGTTTTGCGTCACGCGGAAAGGTGACTGTTGGAACAATATGATAAACGTCTAACGGAGACCTTTGAAATGGATGATTGGAGAAGTATAATCAGGGTAAACTGAACAAAAAGGGAAACAAACGAGAAAGTGATTGGCATATTGGAGAAGGGTTATGGATTATTTGGATAAATATAAAGGAAGCAGGAAAGGTGGATAGAGGAAATTTTGTTCAGAGAAAGATATTGAAGAACGTGAGAAAGGGGAGAACATTAAGAAGGATAGGAATTGGGAGTAGATAGACAGTCACCTTTATTTTGGGGTGAGATTGAGACTATGAATTATTTTCTACCACCTAATCTCTCGTCACACATTTATAATATTTAATGTACAGATCAATGACACAAATTATACATACATACCAATAAAATGAATACATACTATCTTAGGAATATAGTAGCATGCACCAACACATTACATTAGTTGCCTAGTTAATTATTAACTATAACACAATATATACAACATTTGCACATGCAATAAATACAAATACAGACGTATTAATGAAAAAAATAAGACAGACATTAATATGATAGTTGATGCTAGTGCCTGTATTAGAAAGTATTTCATTGATGATTCTCTTTCGTTTGGGGTGTTATATAGTATATTTATTATTGAGATAAATGATATTAAATTCATTTTTAATGCTATACGTATTAATATCCATGATGTTGCTCAAATTGAGATTACAGTGCCTGCAGTTAATGTTGTGGTAACGAGTTTATGATTACCACTGGCATTTAGTTTATGTATTCCATCAAGGCTATTGAAATCCTTGGTAAAATGCTGAGAGGTTTTAAAATTTAGTAATTGGTAGAGTAAGGACAAGCACGAGGAGTTTCCTCTGAGAATCCAGAAATAGCCAGTTAAGTTGGTTAAAATATTCTGTAATGGTATCGGTAATTTTCAAATTGTAAATGAAGCGTACAAATGAGTTAAATGCCCTTTGTATTTTTACCGACCGTTCGATTGAAAGGTCTTGATACGCTATGTCACCATAATCAAAGTAAGGAATAATGAGAGAAGAAACTATCCGCTCTTTTAACATAATGGTCATAACATACTGATACTTACTATACTACTTTACCAATGTGCATAATGTAATTGTCTGTCTATATGTATTTATGTGTATATATGCATGTAATTATTAATTTTATGCTTAATTTAGCATGTATAAGACGATGCGTTAAATAGAAGAAGGGAACATTAGATCTCAATTTCTCCCAAACAAATACCTATATCTATCTATCTTACTATACTGATGAGGTGTCCTGCGATGCTCGTGGTGTGCCAATTCTAAAGCTACTTTATACTGAAGAATATCTATCTACCTATAACTTGAAAATGATACAATTGGAAAAAGAAAGTTTTTTTGTTTTTATACCAGTAGTTTAATTATAAAAAACGACAATTAGACTTAGCAAGGTTCAGAAGACACAAATTTAACCATGACACATAAGAAATTATTATGGCCCCAGACTAATTAGGCATATCAGACCAAAATTATAATATAAGGGGGATAGATTCCAGTACAGTTTACATTCAAGTACTCTCTCATTGCCCGGATAATCAGGAATCATAAATCACAAAGTCACTCCAGAAATAATAAAGACATTCCATTTACAAGTCAGGACAAGATTAAACGTTTCGTAGACATAAGGTAGATTTGTAGGTGCATGTGTATGCGAGTTGATGGTAGATGTATTCACATGCGTGTGAGTTATAAGGGTTTTTCTTGAATGTATAGGATTTTGTGGGTGTACATTGACTTTAATTTGTAGGTTTTGCATGCGGTTTTATTCTCTTTTATGGGTAATTACATAACACCTCACCCCCCCACCGCCAAACGCCCTAGCGGTGATTTGCGGGGTGTTGTGCAGATGTAGATATGACACTTTAACTGTTAATATTTATTGCTAGAGCTGTTTACCTGGGAAAATATGATGAATGCATTTCGAGGTTGTAACTAATTAAAGAACTTGCCACAACGTTAGCTTTAACATTTAAATAAAATCAAATCTAAGCCTAAATTATATGTTATTAAGGATTACACGTGTAAATGTCCATTAGGAAAAATGGAATGACCTGATCCACCATTTCATGCGTTATTTTCTTCCAAGAGGTCTCAGATATATACCTAATAAATACATCAAAAAATTTGACAGCGCATAAATCATTCACCTAGATCGGAACTTAAGCCCATGATCCTTCGATCTCCAGCCGAGTGCATTTACAAATTATTTTCAACCCTTAGTTTATTTCTACCTACTTAGGCTACCGGGTCATACTCGTCCGCTGATAATTTCAATGGTATTCAAAGAATTTAAATGAGCAAGATACTGCGACGAATTACCGTGCTTTCAAGTCCCAAGCAAACGTAGCCGTGCGCATTGCGTCTAAGCCCACGGGGTCAAAGCTTAAATGCGAAGGTGTTTTGCTCTGACTTATTCGAAGAACTGCTCAGGATACCGTGGCAGTTATTTAATAAAGTCACTGGATGATGTGCATTGAAAAGTACAAGCATTTCACAGTGAAAAAAACCATTCACGTTGACCGAGGTTTGAATCCGGATTCCTGTTGAGGTTCAAATTTTTTACCCCTACTTGTTGCACAATATGATTCCACAACATGAAATATTGAAATCAAATGCATTCTATTGAGTATTAGACAATAGACAGCCAGTGGTCAGCTATGTAACGCTACTAAAATACGGTGCTGACGGTGCAATGCACATTTAGGCTCGTTTTTTCTTAACAGCAAGCAAAAGCTACAATGCCAGTCCATTGCAGCTAAAGTTACAGTAATACGTATTGTCTCTTTTGAATGCAAAAATCATGGGATGACGTTCAAAACACATTCCGTTCTTTTATTATACGCTTCCGCTTAAACATATGCAATGTACAATTCCAATTATAGGTTGTACAACTCAATTGCAAATATAAATACTATATGCGCTAAAAATTTGATTAAGATTCTTAGCCTACGCAATTTTTGCGCTTCATTATCCAGGTATCTATCCGTCAAAATCTTTAACGTTAGCCGAAGCTACAGTTTTCAATGGCGTCTTTAGGAAAGGTAACATTTTCCAAACGATCTTCAGGTTACGATGTAACATGCATACATAATACAATTTATTTGAACATTCAATATAATAAGCGGTAAAAATGTAACTTCTTTCGCCGTACTGCTGAGAGATTTGCAGATAAACGCGGTCAAAAGAGCGTATCGAGCGACGCATTCCGCCATCTTGCGTTTGCTAATCGATGGCTCCTTCGCATAGGGCACCCACCCGCGACCCCCTTCCGCCTCGGAGGGGGATCATGGATGCCCAGGGATGGATGATGTGGCGGGAAAGAGGATAGGGCGGAGGGGAGGGTCAGTCGACCCGACGAGTGACTGCATCGAGATCGTGAGGGGCAATCCCTCATCCCTCTACAAACGCCTCAGAACGCGGTCCAATTTGCGTCCGATTTTCAGGAAAAGTGATTTCTTAACAAATCAAAGGAAAATTTCCTGACTTACCACGAATGATGTGAACGAAGATTGAAGTCTGAAGACGACACTCCAGGAGATCCGAGGAGATAGGGAATTGTAACGCCACCTATCGAAGAGCCACTCGAACACTCACCGGGGGAATAATTCTCATCTTCAACTACAATCTAGTCGTGGTACTGCGGGAAGATCTCCGAGTTACAACGAGAGACACCAGAGAGAGGACCTGAGCGATCTAAGGATTTTTTCATCTCCATTCACAAAGTCCCTGACCACTTATACGGAAAGCGTTTGGTACAACTATGTTCACTAATTGAAAACTAGAGAATTGTGAAACCATGTTCCACGCCTCGCGCTCAACTAACAAGTTACTCCTTGTGGCCTTGGCAGCCCACGTCGAATTTCCCGGAAGGCCAGCACCCAGGCACATATGCACATCCCACTGAATCAGGCGCATAATTAATAACGAACATGGAACTCGCTCGTTAATAATACCTCAAAGGAGACTCCATCCAATGCCCAGAGGGACCGCAACACTCGGAGAGGTTCAGGTCTCGCTGGAGCGGAGAAGGGGTAGAGACTGGCTGCATTCTCGAGGGACGGCGGTCGGAGAGGGTGTCCAGACGGTCGGTGGGCCGCCGGGAGGAGAGGGACCACCCCTTTACTTATGTATGACTTATATTTTGGAGTAATGCATCGTACAATTCTGCTCCCCTGTAATTACGTCGCTTTAGGCCTTCACCTCACCTATGTCTCTTCACAGTGTTGACCCGAAAACAAAAGTGAACGATGCCTTGCTTAAAAAGGAAATACGACGCCCAAAGTTTTCCCTCATGTTCTCCGAGTACCGTTGCTAATCATCCACGCTGATTCAAGTAAACAGATTTATTATTAGGTAACATGCGTATAGACTTCGACCCACCATCCGCAACCTGGTGGACAGTCTCGAGGACTTGAAGCTCAGTTGCGAGGGCTTTGGCCACATCGAATTATTATTCATTAGCCAAAATTTGACACACACACATACACACTCTCCTGTGTATGAGTACGCGTGGCCAGTGCATTTCGCACAGTCTCCGAGGACGCCACCAACGTCATTGCGAGAATGCTTCCAGTGGAGCTCCTGGCCAAGGAGAGGAGGAAGTGGTACCTGCAGAAGAATTCGGCCGAGACGAAGATCGAGATGAGAAAAAAAGTGTCAATGATTGGCAGAAGATGTGGAATAGCTCAACGAAGAGAACACCAGCTGATCCCGAACGTGGAGAAACGGGTAAACTAGTCACACGGGGACCTCACCTACTATCTCACGCAAGTGCTATCGGGATACGGTTGTTTCCGGGCGTGTCTTCATAAATCCAATTGGGAAGAGCTCACGGATCATATGTTGTAAGCAGAGTAGAGTGGTCGAGTAACTCGCTTGCAAATACTTTAAGACTCAGTTAAACAATATTAATGTTTTTCGCCGTAGATTCTCAGCCTAGACACTAATGGTCTCTCAGTCTCTTGGATGTGATAATCCCAGGTGGGTATTCCTTTGCTATGTCCTTCCGTCACGAAATAAATTCAAATTTCTCCCAGAAATAGATAAAAATTTAGGATTCACCGCCAACGCTTCCTCAACTGCTGTGAATTTGCAAAGATATGCATAATTTCTCATATATTTTGAAAATCATATCAAGTTTGCTACATTCAGTGAGCAAATACTAAAACTAGAATATTCAATAACACTCCCCAACCAGTTGTTTCTTTAATTTCATCGCAGTGCCACGCAATTTCGTTGTCCTCATGAAGTGCCACGGTGCGAAGATGAGTGCCATGTGGAACACCAAAGACGATAATTCAGGCACCTTCACTCACCCAAAACCCAAGGCGTTTCACCGAGTGGCGTTTGCAAAAGGCGATCCATTGAACTGGCGGTGCGACCAATCGATGTCGCTATTATTTCCTCCCACCCTCCCCCAGGTCGCCCCCATCCTTTTTCTCTCGCACTGAAAACATAAGAAATATTCCCTCCGAGTTTAATGTTCGTGGTTCAAGGCTGGTCCGATAAGCGTCGTGAGTGGAGCATCACAAGCGCACACACTCGTTTGCATCTCGCCGCTCATTGAACGTTGTGGTTTCCACTCTCTCCTGGATAACGAATCTCTACAACACATTTTCACTTCGCCACAATCATAGATTTGGAACAGAGATAACCGCTGTAAGAAATATAGTTTTTCCCTCTGCATAAATTTTTTACAGTAATAATGCTGGGCAATTGCATAATATAATATTCCTGCTGTCTTTTGGTGAGTTAAAGAAGCTCGACACTATTAACCTTTTTAACATTTCCCCGTAGTATATGGTAATTTATTTCATGTAATAGACAGGCACTGCAAGCATACAATACATTGTCCCTTTAAGTAATGGATTATGACTTCAAATCGTTTTCTCTGGCATTATTTTATTAAATTCATATCAGGGTTATGCCGAAGCTATGCTAAATGTTTATTGAAGGACTCGCTCAAAAATATTCAAAGTATTCTCAGAAAAAGTGCTCCAGTTATAATTCTCAGTAGAACTGTGGACAAAGCGGTGGGAGGTCGGCTATGAGGCCACGAGGTATCGCTCAAATTGAGATTCTCCAATGCAAATTCTGCAATGCGTTCGCTGTCAGCCTGTGTTTTATGTCACTCACTTCAGCAAAGTGAGCAAAAAATCAGACGCGAAAAATGAACTCTACACACAATGTTTCTAAAGGGTTATAGTGTCTGTTTGAAATCATTCGTTAGAATTAGACTTTCAAAATAATAGCTATTAATTAAAAAAATATTTTGCTTGGCTATAGGCCTAATAAGAAGAGCATCATAAAATTTGAGTGAAAAATGTGTAAAACGCTGTCAAAAGAGGATATATAATGTGCACGCGATATTTAAAATCTCTAAAAAGATAAATTTGCTTTCATGAAAGCTTATTCCGACGCGGGGTCGGAGGAGGAAGGTTTCGCGTCGAAAAACCAGCCAAATGCCCCGACAATATGATATGTAATTGACATTCATTCACGGAACGATTCAAATGAAATTGTATGAAAATGTTTATTGATTACATATACTGCATTAATAATTAAACCACCGCGATCGAATTAGTGTTTTTTTCTTTCAAGGACGAAGGCTCAACTATGTACCATAAATATTACTGAAAGAAAATTGATATATTTTTGTTGCATTAAATGTCATGTGCCACAATTCGAATGAATTTGAACAAAGAGCATATGATTATATTCGACGCTTAGGACTAATGAAAATAATTCAATGAAAATTCTCCATAGTTTATGAGAAGGAGCGAAGCTTAAATGCCCTATTCGACCTGACTTAGAAGCAGACATCTGTCAATAATACATATAGAATATACTAAATATCGCATGGAATATGTGCATGAAATATTTTATTCCACATTTACATTTGTTGCTTTCATTATTAGCTAATAAACGAATTCAATATTTTTTTCATTTTTGTCAAACTCCAGCACGTTATAAAATTGGCCACCGAATGTTTTGAAGTTTCAGTTAGTGCCTTCCAATGAACTTAATTCATTTTACTCGGGGAAACCACTGACTGAACTTTCTCCACTAACGAACGCATCAGCGATTTCAATTTTATTTAATCGGATTCCCTGTCTCTCTCTCGTCCACTCTTTGATGTCCAATGAACTGCCCAGTATGCAGCTAACCTCGAGAAACCCTTTGTCTAGACCACCTCCAGTGGTCGTTGTGGTGAGAGAGCAACGAACGAGTCACCTGAGAGAACATATTTCTAATCAAAATAAATGGGTAACTTGGAAAATGCGCTCGAAAATAAAGGCACCGGACATACATAGAACTTCATTTTAATGTCTTCCACGGAGCGTAATTTCCACTCTAAAATTCCTATAATTTATGTTTAAACTGTACAATGTCGATCGAATTGCCAGTTAAAAAAATACTTCCAAGTTAATGTCCAAACCTTACTATTGAGTGACCCATCAATTCAATGTATAATCATATTTGCCATGACAATCGAAAAGTTACCATTGATTCGCGGGGACAGAACTCTCACTCCGAAATAAATGAAAAAGTCTGCGCAATAGTAACAAGGATTTTTGCTTCCCCTCTACCAGCATTTGGTAATCCACAAAGTTGTTAATAACCATAAAATCATAGGTCTAGTACTTTTAGATGGGATCTTTCAAAGACATGAGCCAAAATTATGAAGATGTGTGACTTCCAGTCAGCGCCTCGAAGCTGCCTTCATGCTTGTAGTCTTCATTCAGCGACAAACGCACCCCTTCGGCCGAGCATATGGCACCGCGACTGTTTTTATACTTTCAGCTGTTAGACGACGGAAAGGAAAAGTTTTAAGTAGCAGAATAGATATTGGACTGAGGAAGGGACTAGTTAAGCGTTACGTATGTAGTGTTATATGGATGTGGAACATGGACTGCGTCAAAAAGGGACCGGGAAAGGCGTTTGAGATGTGGGTGGGGAGAAGAATGCAGAGCATAAAATGGAGAGACCAGTGAGGAATGAGGAGGTGCCGAGGAGAGCGGGAGAAGAGAGGATATTGCTATTGCTGGAAAACATCGCATATACGAGGAAAAGAAACTGGCTTGGACAAGTGCTGAAAAGGGACTGCCTCTTGAAGGAGGTGTTAGTGGGTAGGGTGGAAGGGGTTTGGGGCAAGAGGAGTGGGGTAGAGGGTGTGGAAGAGGGCGGAGGATGATTGGGCATGAGGACATGAAGAGAAGGGCACAGCAAAGGAAAACGAATGAGCGGGGAAGAGGCCTCCATGGACGTGACAACCAATTATAAAAATTTGTTTTTTGAGTTGTTTACGTAATCTATTTTGATTTTCTCTCGTCGTCAGTAGCTTGAATTTTATCAATTCTCTTAATTAATAATGAGTTTCAAAGTAAAACTATTTCAGTTAGGAGCCTGGCCTTATTCATAAAGCTTTAGAGATCTAAGCAATGGATTCTATCCATCTTCACAACCTGAAAAAGCATATTTTCATTAATAGAATACAAGTGGCCTTATAAATAATTACGAGGTCATTTATCAGCGTTACACTAATTGATAAGGCAAAAATTTTTAATTTAATCATGGCTTAAATCAATTATCATCAAATGAGAAAAAATATTTTTATATAACTGTTGTGCATTATTTATTTTCAAATATGTCTTAATTCGAAACTAAAAGACGTATGTAATTATTATCGCTCTCAGCCTCTAACAAGCGTGATATACTTAGGAAATTCCAACAGAATTAAAACTACGAGAGCTGTTCCATTAGAATTCGATCGTAATATTTTCTTTGCAACATTTATTAGGGGAAAATTAACAAATAAAATTCTTAACACAAAGAGTATTGAATAAATGGTACACGTTTCACTGAATTGAGGTCAGTGTTGTGTCAGCAGCACAAAGAACCGGCACAGGAAAAGGAGAGAGAAGGAGGGAGTTGGACCCTACCCCCCGGTCCGACCACTCCTCCTCAGTGGAGCTTTCAGAGGGACGGAGCAGCAGATTCCAAGGCCTCATCATTGAGAAGAGGCGAGGTCGTGTCTCTGAAAGCTATTGTAAACTTAAATGGCTCAAACTTTAGGATAGGTGGAATATACATATACCCTAACTTTTCTTTCATAACAAAAATGAGTATCTACCTAATTACTTGTCTGATAAACTTGTCCTCACTAACAGTATGCACAGTGCTAACACAAGGGGAAATAATATCTACTTATTAACTCGACACGACACAGTAACTACCAGCAAATCTTTTCATGCACCAGCCTGTAGACTCTGAAAAACTTTGCCTAAGGTGTTTAAAAATTGCCACTCACTCACTTCATTCAAAAACAGGTACACTAAAATGATTCTACATGACGAAAACACTTCTCTATAAATCTAATCCTTTGCAGACACATATCCTTTCAATTCCTCTTAACCTGCACTCCATTTCTGACCCCATCATCAACTTCGCCCTGCTTTAAAATATATGATATCTTATTTCACTTTTATTTATATGATATTTGATACATGATAATATGTCATATTTGATAATATATGATATTTATTGCACTGTACTCCATTGTATATCGTATTGTATATGTAAAACCATATTGTAATGTACAGAACTTCACACAGTTATACGAGGTGTGTTCAAAACATTACGAGAATTTTTTCATTTCGCGGACTTGGAGAGTCCAATTGTCAAAATTTTTCTATTATATTGGTATATATGCCCCTCAAGTGTGATAAAACTTTCAGCTGTTTTCATTGTGGACTTTGTCTGTGACAGCCACTAAGGTTAGACGTGTTTTCTAAGCTCGGCGATTTTCGTTTGTTAAATGAAATGAATCAAAGAATTCGTATCAAATTTTGCGTACAAAATGAAATAAAGTGTAACAAAGTGTATGAAATGTTAACAAAAGCCTATGGAGAGTCTGATATGAGTATATTAAGAGTTTACGAGTGGTATAAGCGTTTCCAAGAAGGCCGTGAATACCTAGAAGATGACGAACGCCCTGGACGCCCCAGCACATCAACAATCGATAAAAACGTGGAAAAAGTGAAAGAAATGGTTATGAACGATCGCCGAATCACAATTAGAGAGGTTGCTTATGAGGTTGGTATATCGATACGATCATGTGATGACATTTTTTCCAAATTTTTGGGCATGAAACGCGTGGCAGCATAATTCGTTCCAAAATAGCTTTTGCACCACGATAATGCACCAGCTCACACTTTATTGTTTGTTCGTGAACCTTTGCCCAAAAACAGTACTGTAACGATGCCCCAGCCTCCATATTTGCCAGATATGGCTCCGTGTGGCTTTTTTCTATTTCCAAAAATTAAGAGAACCTTGAAGGGCCATCGTTTTACAGCCGTAGAGGACATTAAAAGCTCATCGCTGAAAGAACTAAAGGATATCTCAAAGATCGAGTTTGAGATGTGTTTCGGGGATTGGAAGAAGCGCTGGCACAAGTGAATAATCTCCAATGGGGACTAATTTGAAGGTGACAACATCAATGTTTAAGAATAAATAAATATAATTGCCCGAAAAATTAAAATTCTCATTATTTTTTTAACACCCTTCGTATATTTATTGTACTAGATATTTTTTTAATATTGCTGGGTTTTCGCAGGTTTTTCACACCCCCTTCTTTTTGGGTGCTTTCCTGCATGGATTTTACTGATATCTTCATGTCTGAACTCCCAGGTTTTTCCCATCAAATTACACCTTGTGCTTATTTCTTTTATAATATGAATGTGCATTTTACCATTTTCCTTATAAACTTATATCACTTTATAGTTCCTTTTATTATTATTATTGTTGTATACTTGACGAAGGGTTAAGTGGAAGAAGGAACCTTATGCTCTCAATTTCGCTCGAATAAATACGTTCATCTATCTACCAGTCGATAACGCTTGTTGGAGACTGCTTGTTGGTACTGCCTCTTCGGGTTGCAATTCACACCGCAGCCTCAACAGTCTCCCTTCTCTTGAGACCCAATCCTCGAATTTCTTGGGTGGTATCGTATCCCCGCCGAACGATCACACCGGTAGTTCCTCGATCGCCCAGCCCTCTCCCCTTCCATCTTGGATCGAGACTCCAAAGCGATTCTCTCCAAATTGGCGATAGGAAACCTTAAGGTCGCCAGATGATAACGTCAAACTACTATTCTAAAGTATAATCGTTCATAAAAATGTATCATTTGTCGATTATAAGGCTCTCAGTCATAGACAAAAGAAAGCTCCAAGTGTTGATGCTGTTCGTGGAGCATTGGGGAAAGGAAACCTATGCGTGCGTGGTTCCACGAAGCTGCATCATTTCATTCGCGGGTTAATTTTCCCAAATTTACAGTCAGCTGATTCCAATCTTCCCGGTCAGTGATTGGAAATTTTTAGAGCCTCCAATTGAATGACGGTGTCAGGCGAAAGGTATTCAGAAACATTTTTTACAGCTATCCTAAAAATTCCAGAGAGATACGAAGAATGTAGGCCTCCACACCTCCTCCCGACTGACTTGGTCCGCTACGGATCCACGGCGAAACAATCGAGCCTCGTCCGTGCCGTGACCTCAATTCACCCCCGAGGCGAGGGTGCGGAATGCCCCCTCTCCGCTCACCTCTCAAATCCTCCCCCACGCCCCGATCAGGGGGACGCCCTGCTGAAACCCCCTTTAATAGCCTCGATGGGAATAATTCGCCACCGGACGCTAATTGCGATTCCGTTTTAAAACATCAGACGCGATAGAAATTCGCGCGTGCCTGGAAATCCAGGAAAGCGATTACATTTCCGGGATGTAAATACTCGGATGCCACCCCTGGTCGCGTAAGCGATCCCCGGAACAGCGTGCAATGAGCGAACAAATGTAACGGACACGAGGGGCGTGGATGGGGCGGAGGCACGCAAACTCACTCTCTCGCATTTGAATTTCAAAATCGGGAGCAACGCGATACGTGTCTGCGAGCGCACGTAACGAACGAGGAGAACAAAGAAGGATCGCTGAGCGAGTCCTCGAGAGATTGGAAATCCGTTCACCGCGAGGAGCAAGATTCATTAAATGCGCCCGGGGCTGGGATTCCCTAACGCGTCCGAATCAGGGAGTCTTCTTGAAGGCCAGGGAGAAAGGGGAAGGGGAAACCAGCGGGAGAGTTACGCACGACTGCGGAAAAGCATTAATCTCGCCTCACGCGATGCATTGCGATGCACAATAGCGTGCATCGCAATGCATCGCGTCGGTCGGGTACGGTTATTACTTGCATGACCTTGCCTCTGCCAAAACACCCGCCAACTACACCGCCACCCAAGCTGAATCTCAAGGGAGTAAATTATACCATGAGCTGTTTAGATGTGTGCAACTATTTATTATTACTATTTATATTTCACTTGATAATACGCATCCATAAATTTGAGCAGTAATTCATAAAATATGGTTTACATTGTCATAAAAATGCAACATTCCCAATTCTGTCTCCGATCGATAGTGTATTTTGATTTCAATTATGCCACTCCAGAATCAGTGGACTTGCGCTATGCGCACGAAGACATAAAACAGTATTTAGATAAACTTTTGCGCGCTAGGGTGAACAAGGATTTGTAAGTCATGTAACACTGAGAATATATTCTTAGCACAAATAATTAAATCCATTTCAACAAAAATGAAACTTTTAATGAGTAAGTTATTTGAAAATAACCGAATAGAAGTATAGTATTTTATTGCATCGACAATGAGTAATTCCATACAAAGGATTTTCCAAAATCAGTAAAGAGGTTTAAAAGTGAAAGGTTGGGCATAATTATGTACGCTAAGGAGAAATTTTGTGGAGAAAGCACGTTTATGAAAAATGATATCTTTAGACATGCTATTAAAGACATGTTTGAAATTTTCGGGTTCTCCCAACAAAATAAATTTACTACTTCCTAGCAAAATAAGTCAAATTCCTCCTTTCGGGCGCGAAACAAAACCAAACTGAGCGTCGTCATGTATTCTGCCGTGTATTTCAAATAGAAGGGGGCAAGTGCCAAAACGTGCACCACAATGGAACACCATCAAAGAAGACAAGGAAGTAACCAACCGAAATTTAGACCGACAATTTTTCCATTGCTTGTGATTCATGAAAAAGTGGTCGAGAACCTCATTTTCAGACTCGCAGGCATTTACGGTCAAATTCATGAACTAATTGGAGGGCCGTATGTGTCCACACTTGTGCTCGTATCTAATCTGTGAGCTATATTATACAAAATTATTACGTTCATTTCTCTAGCATTGTCCACAGCCACTCATCGTTTTAGTTATCAACTGACATGTTCGAACCAATGCAACGTTTAAATTATGAAAAGGCTTCACTTTGTTATGTAATTATTAAAAGGCAATTGTGTTTCTCGCTGTACAATGACGTGTAAATATCATGCACAAAGTGAGCCTTTATCCACTCTAAATTATCCAAAAATGAACAACTCCCGTCGTTTAACTCATGCGGAAACGCTTGCCTCAATGGATATAGCGAGAGTTAGCCCGAAAATTATAAACAGAACCAAAATGAATTTGATACATTAACATTCAGTCGCAGTAATAGCATCCACCATTTGCTCCAGTTTTGCCAAAACTAATATTCCAATACACAAGCTCTATGAGTATCAAACGTGATAAGGATCGATGAGTCAAGCAGTGACACCCACATATGCCGCAAGGGCGCTGGCTCGTGATGTCAACGCGACCGAAATTCCAACTAAGAGCGAGTGAAGGTTTACAGTGACGGGCAAATTAAATGGAAATTAAAAATGCGAGCATTATGGCGTGTGGCGCGTAAACCAATGAGCGTGAGATTCAATTCTTGAAAAAATTCGCGTGTGATTCAACAAGTTTAATAAGGCAGAAAGTGTATGCATTGTATTAAAACAATAGGGCTCCATTGTTTTCAACGCTAAACCATAAATACGAAAAAATCCAATTGTAAATTCTTTTTTAAACTTCTTGACTATATACTCTATCAGCCAACATTAGTTGACTACACCAAGAAAGTAGCAAAAAACATTCATTACAGGTACTGTTGAAATCAGAAACACATTAAATAATCAAGGGACTAGGGTGAAAAAATATAATAGAATTTCATTTTCAGTGACGAAACGACTGATCAAATATCAAACATTTTGATTCTGATATCTAGTGGATCCAAAATTTTCCAGAGATGAGACAAGCAATCTCGCCAAAAACCCTTCAAGGTATGCATGCATAGTAGTTCAATAGACGAAGTGGATGTCACTACAACAAAAATATTTTTAAAAAACATTACTGATATGCCATACAACGTTTACAACAATTATCGGAGTAAAACTTTGGTCTCTCAAAGAAAATAGCACTCTCCAAATATTGGCACAATTCATTATTTCGCCAATAGACACTCGTATTGAGAAGAGGATTGTTTTCCCCGAAGTTGAGGGCAGTTAGGGAGGGTAAGAGGGGCAAGCGGGTAGGTGCGCTTCAGATGGGGAACCCTGACCCCGGGAATAAGTTTCCGATACGTGCTTACAAGGAGTGCTATAAAATATTCTAATTGCTGAAGTGTCTTTTTTGCGGAGCACCACTACGCCGTGCAGGAGGTCCTCTTCACAGATGCCATCAGCCGTGGAGGACTTTCAAAGGCGGTTGCCAACAGGACTCCCTGATCTAAAACGGTAGTCAGCGACATAACTTTGTAGTCGCTTGATCTTCGGGTAAACGACAGAGGATGATGAATTGCAATTTTACAGCGCAACATGCAAATGACTCAAAATACAGTGGAAACTCATAATGCGAGCATAATCCGTTCCGCGATCTTTCTCGTTAAGCGAAACTCTCGCTTAATGAAACAACTTTTTGCATGTGAAATTAATAGGAAATACGATAATGCAAGAAAAAATAAGTAGTAGTAGTTTTAGGGGAGGTGACCGATAGCTAAGGCCATTTGGTCCATTAGGGATGGGTGGGAAAGGAAGGGTGGAGAGAAACCCGGCGTTGCCATTAGCCTGCTCTTGTCGAAAGGTGCAAAAGGATCAAACAATTCAACGTCCAAAAACGTCGTACTCACTCAAAGTGCTCTCCACAAAGCACCACAAGCAGGGATCGGGATACCACTGAAAAATAGTTTTCGTCTCTAGGATTCGAACCCGCGTCCTCTCGGCAAAGTGTGAACCGAAAATTAATGTAAAAGGATCGGTGGGAAGTCTGTCCGTTAGCTACTGTACCATGCTGATTCCCCTGAAATTATTAACTATGTACAAGGTTTATACGGAGAAAATTATGAATACATTATTAAGGTTCGCGGATCACGTTCACCTTTTCTCCTATCGCGGACTGAAGTAACAGGGAAAGCGACTCGACTTGTAAAAGCAAAAAAATTGAAATAAATCCTTAACTATATTTGATACGTACCTAATTCCTTTTTAATAGAAGAATGTCTAGAGACATTTATTTTTGTCTCGAAATTTGGTAAAAATGGGATTCGGAATGATCTTTAAATAAATTAATATGGCGCACAACGCCACTGCCTTATGATGCCTTATGCAATGCCTCTTACGTATGGTAAAATGAAAAAGTATCCCGTGACCTCCACATCTCATTTAGCCTAATTTTTGGGACTTCATACTTCTTGAAAGGTCATGTAGTTTCTGAACGTTAAACAAGCAGGGGCTTGATTTTCAAATCACTGCTTGCATTTATGCAAAACAGCAGCGCGAGACGGCCGTTCATTGCCTTGTGGTCCGGCAATGCATTCTCTTCCACTCTTGTGTTTAGAAAAATAGGTTTGCTTCGGAATCACCTTACCTAAGAGAACCGTCTCCCCACAATTAAAAAATTGTCGTGGCAGGTAACCCTCAGAATCTACGAGCTCTTAGATTTCACCGATGCCGTTCTCTGCTGCCTTTCACTCAGAGCTTTCTGCTTCAACATGCCTCTCAATCCCGTATTATGGTTCTTCTTGTTAAATTCTCGAATAAATCACAGCTCCCCATTAAATACTTCTTCAGAGTTGTATGATCCGGACATCCTATTAACGAGGTCGGCGAAAATCACTTTCACCTTCTCACAACTTATATTCTTGTTAAGGTGTCACTTTGCAATTGCTTTTCGTTTATGCATGTGAGAAGAAACCTTTCAACATCGTTAAGAAGACGTAACCGTTGCGTCGATACTTTTGTGTCTATATGAATATGCATCTATCTCCTTAGCCTTGTCCCTGTTCTTTATGAAAATGCTAATTGTTGATGATGACCGATTGCTTGTGTGCGTACTATATCAGCAACGCTCACACCTTGTTCCCGATTTTCGGTAATTTTACTTTTCATTTTAACTGTTATTTTTATTCTCGTGTGAACTTCTTCTAATGTATTTTACCACGAGATCAATTTCAAAACTACGCACACAATATTATTCAACTTTGTACAAAAAACCAGTAAGAATATGAATGCAAACAGGTTTGGAAAAATGTGTGATCACTAGCGAGGCTAAGATGCAAGCGGAACGAGTGCTAAACACAAACTGAAGTAGCTGAATCAGGGAATTCTCCTCTACACGTCACTCGTTATGCGAAAAGTCGCTCGCTAAGAGAGTCGTTTTCGGGGCCAATATATTGCTTACTCGTTGCGCGAATTACTCGCCAAGGGAGGTGCTCGTTAACCAAGGCTCCAGTTTAGAGCAAAAAGAAAGTTTATTACTCCCTCGATATAATATTTAATTCATTACATTTTGACCAAAATCATTCAACTTGATCCAGTGAAGGCATTGGCCAACGAGGATTTAAACAATATACGCCGGTGTAGGAATTGCACCGATCAATGGGAATGATACATTTCCAGGTAAAATTCCTCTCACACCTCTCAGCTGTCAGCCACGCAAAGTGTTAGCTTCTGAAGGAAGTTAACCCTTTTCAAATTAAATACAGGCTCCATCCACTCCACTTTCTTGGTTCACATCCACTTGGCTCGTGAACCAAGAAAACTTTTACGCAAGACTCAGATGGAATAAGCGAACGACGGATTTCTGTGAGTGACTCAAAATGATCACGCCCCGCACCCCTCGTCTTTGAGGCCGTGGAGGGTCGACGTTGATGAGTGCCCACCAGAAGGACCAGAAAGTCGACTTCCTTGCTCATGGGTCATTTCAGACGAAGTAGACGAGGTACGTATTGTCATCTCAATTTGCGATTACTTGACTAAGGATAGGCCGCTCTGACATGACCCACACATACCTCCTTGGTGAAGAAAGGATACCACCGTCTTGCGAAGCCGCAAAACCTTCTGGCTGTTCGCCAGCTACTAACGAGGTTCAACAAGTACCGAGGGCTTTGAAGAAATAATGCATTAATCATGGGGAAAATTTTGATTGTACTTCGACACGGAACCAAATGCTGTTGGTCAATTAATAATGACTTCAAGAATGGCAGGGTTCCATTAACTCTTAAAAGCTGTATCTTAATAATATTTACCTCTATTTAAACTCTTTATAATTTTTAACATGCAATTAATCATACTTATGCACGGTATGTATATACACCGTTTGTATAAAAATTATCAGTAACAATGTTTTCCTGACATGTGCATGACGTGTTGAATTCAGACCGTCGTCGGTTAAGTGCGCGTATAATCTCAGATCGTATTGGCATTGATAAGATAACAATATACACAACATTTTCACTGAAAATTTGGCTATATGAAAGATCTGCGCTAAACTCATCCTAAAGGACTTGACGATCAATAACAGAATCGAGTGCCCGCCTTGGAAGACAGAATATCTGACAAAAACGACATCGCGACGATTCCCCAACCCTATTCCTATTCCCCTAATATTGATTCTCAATCCCATATCTATCGCACTGGTTTTCTAATGCTCGGAAACCCTTGGCTGCTTTACCAACCAAATCTTGCTCATTCACAACATATTAGATTGTACGACTTCCCCACCGACTGTCATCCCTATCTCCAGTTCTTCCCAGGTAATTACATCCTCTACAGTTACCTACAAGTTGAAAAGTACGGATGGTAATGGACTCCATGGCCTCGTCCAGTGTCTTACCCTCTTTCTAACACTGTACATCCCCACTTTCCGTCCGCCACACGCACCTGGACAGGATAGGAGCTAACACTGATCTGATTAATCCCTCCGATTGAATTCTTCTCTTATAAATCCAACCATAAAGACTCTTCCTTCCACGCTTTCCCAAGTCATCAAGTACTTCCGTGGGAATTTCGTCTGTCCCCTTGGCCTTATTTGATTAAAACTACCTATATCCTTTTCATTTCGCAATAAAGTAGCCTAGTCTTAAGACGCTCTCTTCATATACTATACATCAACTACACGTCGACTATATTTTCTTTCTATATCTAAACATACTGATCTAATATATCATTCCCACATAGATCCCCTGTATCATGCAATTTTTAATCTCTCTAGAGCCGTTTTTGGTTCAATTATTAATTTTCATGTCGCATATTTGCTGGTGTGCACGAATTGTTCCTTTTTATTTAGTTCCTTGCTGTTAGTTGCTCACCTCAGTTTGTTTAATTAATCAGCTGCTTCCTCCTGCCTAATTATTTTCTAGGAATCGTCCATTTCCCTGTATCTTCCTAATCGACTCATCAGTAATCCATAGTTGACTTGCCCTTTTCCCATTAACTGTGCCTTATGGTTGCAATGGTGTCTTTCGATATCTCTCTCTTGATATATTCCCACATTTCTTCTCCTGTGCCCGCATCGCTGACCTCACTCGTATCTTTGGTCATCCTGGTGCTCCTTTCTTTTCGACCCAGCTTATGCTTCCTCGTTCCACTTTTCTCCTCTGGAATCTTACTTTACACTTCGTTAGTACTAAATTGTGATCTGAATCCGCATTCGCCCCTGGTAAACTGCGTCAACTGATGATGCTAATCCTAAATCTGCATCTAACCAGAATATAGTCCAACTGATGTCTTCCTGAATCATCTCCAGGCATTTAATTCCGTGTATGGGGTCACAGCACATTGCCAATTTCCAATTTTTAATTATAAAGCATTGTAGGCAGTTTACACTTACATGGTTAAACGAACAGCTTTAATAGTCTGGATACATTCTCAGTTAATACGCACGAGAGTGATACCAGAAGTATCCGGCCTGACCTAGAGATGACAATAGTTAAATTAAAAATCAGTGTATTAGAAAGTATGAAATATATAAAGCATATGCTTCAAGTTTGAAGATGCCACGTTGTTTAGTGTTTGTTTGGAAGCCATCAATAGTGAACGTTTTCAGTGAATTTGTGAAAATGGAGAAAATTGATCATCGTTATATTACACAACACTTCTATTTGAAAGGCCTCAACCCAACCAATATAAAAGCTGAACTGGATTCTACTTTGGGTGAGTCTGCTCCTTTGTTTACTACAGTAAAAAATTAGAGAGCAAAGTTTAAACGAGGCCGTGCGAGCTGTCAACACGAGCATCGCATTGGTCGACCAAATGAGGTCACGACTCTAGAAAAGATGAAGAAAATCCACATAGTGATACTGGATGATCGTCGACTGCCAGTGCGCGAGTTTGCAGATATAGTGGGCATTTCAACAAGTGCGGTATATCGTATTTTATTTTTAGATAATCTACTGGTTAAGGTAGGTTTTCGGATGGACATAACTATCAAATAAATATTTTGTGACTCCTAAGAAAACCTACTCTACATCAGGTCCCTCTTAGTCTCTGTGTACTTCTTTCCTCCCTTCATCCCGTCCAACATCCCTATCCTGTTCCTGCCCTTTCCTCGTTTGCCCAACATTCTCCCCTCTATTACCTTCTTCAACATTCCACTACCGCTCAATACGCCTTTCATCCATCTTTCCTGCCTTCATAGGATTTATCTCAACAAACCCCTCTCCTCACCCACCATCTCCAGTAATTCCTCATTTGTATTACTTTCGGTCCATTTCACCTTCTCCATTCTTCTCCACACCCACATTTCAAAAATCTAATCTACGTCTATCCTCCTGTTTCAGCGACCGCGTTTCCACGCCGTACATAGCTACGCTCCACATCAGAGTTTTTACGAGTCTTGTCTTAACCTCCCTACTCAACGTCCCCGTCATTACCTCCCTCCTCCTTAAGAAGGCCTCCTTGCCTAGTGTAATTCTTCTCCTTATGTCCCTACTACTTTGACCGTATTGGTCCAAAACACTTCCGAGATATGTAAACTGTTCTACCTGCTCTATTTCTTCCCCTCCTATTTTAATGTTTAACTTAGCCTTTTTCTTTCTGGAAAATCGCATAACCTTTGTTTTATTAATATTGATTCTCATCCCATATATATCGCTCTGAACCTCCAATTCACTCAGCAATGCTTGCAACCCCTTGGCTGACTGCGCAACTAATGCTTGTTATATGCATATAAGATCAATATTACAGCTACAAGGGAAGGGGATCGGGATATGGCGGACCAGGTTTTAAATTAAAGAGGGAAATAATGGGAAGTTCTGGCAAAAAATAATAACCCTTCTACTGTATAAATATACCTCTGTGATTTCCAAAAATTGTTTGTATCTGAACATGACGCATATGCGTTGAAACTAGCTGTACCGAGTAATGGTGCGTGGAAAATACCTAGTATTCTTCTTTCTTTCACCTCCTATTTTAATAATAACTAAGCCTCTCTCATTCTTGGAAACCGCTCGTGCTTTTGCTTCGCTTACATTTATTTTCATTACACGCCTATCGCACTGGCTTTCCGGAGCGTGGAGAGGAAGGAGGAAGAAAAGAAGAGGGGAGGAGTAGGTGGAGAGAAGTGAAAGAAGAGAAGAAGGGAATATGTGGAGAGGAGGGAGGAAGATGAAAAGAAGAAGTGAAGAAGAAGAGAAGAGGGGAGGAATAGGTGGAGAGGAAAGTTGAAGAAGGGAAAAACGGAGGAATATGTGGGGAGGAAGAAGACAAGAGGGGGAAAAGGTGGAGGGGAAGGGGAAATGATGGCGACAGAGTGAAAAAGGCTGGAAGAAAATCGTCTAATTGAGACCAAAGGATTGCGGGAGAAGAAAGAATGGAAATTGCGGAAAACAATGAACTTTTGAGCCTCGGGTAAGACTTGAGAAAGTTTTTTGCTTCATGGAAAAAATAATGAAGGACGCCACCCGACCCCCAGAAGTTCTCAAGTCACGAGTAAAGGGGAGTGGAAGGGCGGAGAGGAGAAGGGAAGGAGGGAGTTGAAGTGGGGTGGGATGGGGCCTGCTCGCCCTTTGGCACTGGTGTGCGGCGGACTATTGAGATTGAGAAGTTCTCGAAATTATGAGCTAAAACATTACATTCCAAGTTGAAACGTGAAACAAGAGCGCGACTTAAAAAATTAGCATTCCATTTCCTACGGAGCACGTTCCTGATTAAAACGCAATTTTCCGCAACTGCGAATACCAGCAGTCTTAATATTTATTTTCAATCGGAATGAGAGCGCCTCATCTAATTCCAAATTTTCCACTTTGGCGCTTCGGCAGCCTAGGGGGGGCACGGAGCAATTCGATTTCCGAGAGCCAATAGTTGTGATGGGGCGAAGCCATCATTGAAATATATTGATTATTTGGGAGAAATCAAATAATTACTTTTGTTGACAATCAGTGAAATGAAAACTAGCTCAAGTTAATTCAAATGTGATCGGCGTGACTTCATGGGAAATATTTATTGGTTTATGACGCAATTGCTAATGTCTACTTAATAAGAAACAATATAATATCAACTCATACTTAAAAAACATTTTTGAGGAAATAGTTGATGACAGAGAAATTCAGTGAAATTCAGAAAGCAATTCAGACAGAGAAATTCAGAAAAACTTCAGTGGTTATGTGACGTATCAAATGAATGGCCTCACAGATACAGTCAACCTCAAAATTTCGGATACGAGTGAGCCGTGGGCAATAGATTGCCTAGCCTACGTAGCTGCCAAAATTTTGGCCCCCTTCTTCAAAGATCTTGGGAGCAAAAGCAGCAACTAGGCTCAAACGGCTGTGGGCCAAGATCATAAATACCCGAAAATATACGTCAAGAATGCAATGTTTGAGGGAGTACTCAATATCTGGAAATGCAATTTTATCATCGTATTCATGCTCGCTGATTTTCTCTGAAGTAGTGAGTCTTGACTCATAAGCAGTGAGGATGCACTGGGAAATAATAAATTAAATTGTATTCTTCCATGCTTGACTAAACTGTGGAGCACATTTTCGACAAATACGTGGGGGTATCGATTTTAAGTAATTATCACCGTGGAATTACCGTGATAAATCGTGAATAAATGAATATATCGTGATAAATTTTATTCTGCATAATTATTGATCCTAATCTACATGATAATGACAACTACTTATTTTGATATGTTTTGTTTCAGAAAGCCATACATTGAATTACCTCGAAATATGGAGAAGATCAAGGCTGGTGATTAAGCGCCTTCATTTGAACGGTTACAGTGTCCGAAAAAATCCACGACGAAATAATGACTGTTTGTGGGAATGATAGCCCGTCATATGACACGGTTGTGAGGTGAAACGTTAATTTTCAAATCAGCCACATGTCCCTCACAGACGATCCAAGAAGTGGAAGATCATCGCTTATGGACGATGTTGCCACAATAAAGGACGTAAGGGACTTTATCTTAGCAAGGGTACAGTGTGAAAAATTATCCAAGAAGAGCTGCACATGTGAAAGGTGTCAACACTTCGGGTTCCACGACTACTGACTTCTCAGAAGTAATAACATCGCCATCTACAGAGGCAATCATGGCGCGACCAGCTATCAAAACGATGTGGTTTTGAAATTTCGCCATATCCGACCTCTTCTCCCGATCTCAATCCAATGGACATTATCTTATTCTCATTAGTCAAAAAACCATTGCGTGTATTGCGGATATTTGGCGAGACAAAATACGTCATTCTGCTGAATTACACAATGACGGTCTTCGAAAGGTCAAGAAACACTGGAAGAAAAGTGCAACCCCGAATGGAGACTGTCGAAAAATAAAAAGATTAAGATTCTATCCCGATAATTTTTGGTAATCATGAAAATTTAAAGAAATCCCATCGCAAAACTAAGAAACACTACAAATGTACCCGAAATACTGAATATTAAAACGGTTTTCTGAAAGCCTTAACCAGAATCGTGTACAAGTAGCCTTGTATATTTTTAGATTGATAAATATACATATATAAATAAAAAAGAAAATGTATGCATACACACACATACATACATACATATATATATATATATATATATATATATATATATATATATATATATATTCTACTTATACTACTACTATATACTACTTATACTACTACATATATATTCTACTTCTATATTCGGCCTACTCCGAGGCCTTCTTCAGGTCAGACTCAGTCTGACCTGAAGAAGGCCTCGGAGTAGGCCGAAAGCTTAAATCATCTACAGTGTGAGTGTCCTTTTACGTGTTATCTGTTTTATTCTGTGTTCTATTGTGCCGTCCAAAAGTTATATTGCTCTCGTAAGTACTTCCGCATCATCGATATATATATATATATATATATATATATATATATATATATATATATATATATATATATATATATACATATATATATATATATTAATACACACATATGCATATATCTGCGTGTGTTCGTGCATTTATTTCCTTCTTTATTTATTTAATTCATTATTATAAACTACTACACAACTGATTTAGTACTTATCGCCTGTAACTTCAACATTCTTATATCTAAATTTTCTCAATGTCAACTATGCCGACATCTCTTACCTTATATCGTATGGCCACTGTTTGTTTTGTTTTAGCCTCCCTAGCCAAGTGGCTTTTCCAGACGATCGCCGAAATTTCAAAAAAATATAATTATTTAACGAACAGGTATTGTAGAATATTTTATGGAAGTTTCGGTCACAATGACGATTCATCAATTAATGCATACCATGAGGAGACGTCCGACCGGCTACCCCTGAATTGGAACGCGTGGTCTTCCAAGCGATTTCCTCATCGACACATTGGCTGACATTTGGCGAAAAGAGAAGAATGGTAATGATCGGATGCTCTTTGCCCACTACTTTGCCCCCTACCGCCCCCACGACAACTCCGCAGGGCCTGCGGAACCAATAGGAGGACGGAGAGAGAGGGTGGCCGTGAGGAGAGCTATTGCCAGGGCCGGACTAATCGAATGCCTTCGGATAGTTGTGGGTCGCCTCAGACGAAATCACTCGAAGAAAGTCTTCAATGCCTGCATTTACGTATTTACGTGAGTGACAGGCTGGGACAACGATCTCAATTTAGTGGTCCATGTGCCGTTCGAATTGCCTGGTGCTACCGTTGCGATTCTTCTGGCAATCGACAATTAGATAAGGGATCATTTCATTCGCATATTTTAAATACTTCCAATTAAATGACACGGCAGCATCTAAATGAAATATCAGTAACAAGAGGACAGACGTTATCATAGAGAATTGATGTAGAAATGGAAGCGTTCGGCAGTCTTTTGTCCAAACTTCTCTCCTCTGCGTGATCCTAGGGAAATATCACTTCCTTCTTTTCAGATTAAAGGCCACAAATTTATATCGTATGATCCAAATCTTTCCCCGAAATACGACTTAGTTTATCATATAGGCGAGCAAACCGTTGGGAGATCTAATCAAGGGAGATAATTGAGTGAGCTCATTGACCTCTCTACAAAAATGTTAGAAATATGCATTAATGCTCATTATAAAGAAATTGATGCATAACGTTACTATTACCTGTATTTTTAAATACCAAATAGAAACTATTTTGGCGCGGAGAAACTTTTCACATCCCCATTGACATTTTAATTAAATGCTCAAAATATTTGAGATTTTCTATCGTTCCTTCCGTCGTTAATTTGCATAGACTAATGCATTTATTCACTAATACAAATTAGAAATGGCAATGCAAAAATAAAGAATTGAAAGAATGGTTCATGAAAGTAGTATTACAAATATTAAAAATTGCAGCCGCGAGATCAATTGCGAGGTTGAAATATAAGCTGGCAAATATTATTTTACGGTTGGAAACGATCAAAGACAACACAGTCGAGCTTCTCTCCATAAATCAAACCCGGTTTTTTCACTCCTCTTCAAAGCAGACAAATGAATAACGTGATTGTGAAAGCGGCCTCGCCGATACAAATTTGATACGGGCGGAGGTTTCGCTTCTTTTTCGGTTTTTTTCCATTCCACCCTCAGCTCCTCTCGTTTTAATTCTTCCGCTTTCGGTTCCAATGCGCTCGCGGTCGGCGCCGGAATCCACCGCGATAAATCCTCCGGGCCCTGCCCGCTGTTTTCACCCGTCCGTCATGGGGGGCGGAGGAGGGGTCGACAATCGAAGGGCCAGGGTGTAAAGGAATCCCGTTAATTAAATCGCCTTTTTGTCCCTAAATTCAAGCCATAGTTTTAGGGACTCCCTCGAAAAGTCAACGGCGAATTCAAATGAAACAGTAGGAATCCTTGTTCGCCCCGAGAGAGGCGTAACATTGAGGAGCACTCACTGAAAGAGCAAGGTCACAATGAGTTATTCGAACGGATTTCCCAGGAAAGTAAAGGGAAACGAAGGAGTCTTCATCCCGAGGGCATCCTTTGTCTAGAGAAGCTATTCAAAGGAACTGTGAGAGGTGCCGCGACAGTAACTTTCAACGGAGCCATCCGCAAATGTGGCACGATTCTTCCTCGTCTTCACATAGATATGTTTACATGATCCAAAACGCCAAATGACAGGCGCCACGTGGATGTAAAATCGCATTATAAGGCGGCTGATAGCAAAATCACAATTACGGAGGAATTTTACCAGCACATGAATGAACCAGACCTCATCTCGTCCCAGCAGTTACTATGGTTTATCGAATAATACGTAAATATCCTATAAATATGTTAATATGCTGAATGAATCCTATTATATGCATCTCTTTGGCCGAGACGAACATGTTTTATTCGTTGATAAACATCGGTGAATCAAAAAATAATGAGTTGGAAATTAAATCGTAGACTCGAGTCTCCGTCTGAATTACTAATAACCACGTTCGTGGTTGGTTATCTCTGAAGACCCAAGAAGACGACTACAAACTCGTATTAATGATGGTGGAATCCCAAAATATCATAATGTGTTGCAATGTTTTACAAAAATATTGACACATTTTAGTTGAGCTAATAGTTACTGTTTTAGCTGAGGTATTCTACAATTGCTTAAGGTCTTAATACTTAGCTCTGTGCTAGGATGCAGAGGCCGATAGACTTCAAACACAGCGAGTATGATAGAGCGATTCCATCTTCCCGACTCCATAAAATGAAACAAAAGTGAAATCACCAAATTAATGACGCAGGACAAATGAAAATTTGAATTTTAAATTTTGACCACACTGCCATAATATCCTCATTAGTTTGAACTAGTTCAAGAGTAAACCGCCAAGAGAGTGCAGCCAACCGACCTTTCTTCATTTTCCGTTGATTTTTTAGTAAAATATTTGAGTAGATCTCTTACTTGTTTCGATGTTACTTCGAATGAATTTTCCTCGTGGCCTCCATAAAATTAGCGGACGAAAACGGCAGGGTAATATTCGTCGCTATTCTCTAAATCGAGATCTATGGAAGGAGAGAGAGGACATTCTATCCATTATTACTTCATCACCGATGGAACCCAAGCATCACATTCACAGTAGCAGTAAAACAGCAGCACAGTGAAAAAATCCCTTATATCACAATAATTTCATTCTTTAGATTCGTTCACCTCCCACCCTTCCCAAAATGCCTTGCGCTGTGTATCCGCATTTTTAAATGCTCTCGCCCCATGAGTGCCTTCTCGAGCCACAACTTCTTATTATACTATATCTCCAGGGATTTTTTTCAAATAGCCTCATCCCTTCCTCTACGCAGCTCTTCATTCATTTTTCTTCTCTTCCATATTCAAAAATACATTCATTAGAGTTGTTCATAATTATTATGTCAATCATCTTATGAAAATCTACAAAACAATGAAATGCAGTTATATTTTACCTATACTTCACATACAAATGAGCCGTAGCCGGGAAACGGGATTTCCTCCCCTGCATTCACCCACGCTGATCTTTCTCCAAAAAGTTCAGTTTTTTTTTATTTTGAGACTAAATTTAAGACTCCAATGTTCTCACCCTCTTGTCTCAAATGTGTAATCCTAAAATCCATTTGACTAATCGAACTTTAACCAATCTAATGATAACCCCAAATATCAAGAGGCATTGCATTCTTCGGGGGTGATTTCAAAAAAGGAATTTCACTGTTCACGCGTAATATCAGAAGAATGCAACCATTTTCTTTATCTTTAGAATCCATTCTCGGCATGTGGTTTTGTTAAACTATAAATATGGATGCGAGATGCATAACTTCGAGCGGTCCTTGTCAAAGCCTAGGCCCCAAATAGCCTCATTAATATTTTAAAGGGACGAGTGATTTTGAAATCTGACCAAACATTAGATTTGTCACTTTCCACTTTGTCCAAAGCCGAATGGTCGTTATCCACTCGACCTATGGCAACCGACCTGCAATAATGCACGTGCTTCTACATTAGTCAGAATTGCAGACTTTAAATATCACATGCCAAATATGGATTGGAATAATTCTATTAGACCAAAATAATGTCCTCTAACCCTACAGCTTAATTAAATGGTAGTTATACCTGTACCATTTTTACGTCCATATAAATTTCTAATGAGGAAAATGAAGAAAATATATCAACATCAGAATGAAAAAGACATAACAACCTATTCATAATATTAAATCCTGGTCAGTTAATTCACATATTGGCTCTATTCTGCGACGTCATGGGGATTGAGGATGATATGTTGCTTGGCTATGGATCAATAGTATTCTCCTCCTTTTGTATTCCAGTTCCGTATGACACATTTTAGTATGTTGGTGTCCATGACGTAATGAGTTGTTGTAGTACATTTTACGAGTTTAGTTACATTTATTCATATTTCCTCCCAATATAACATATTTTATATATGCTGTAAAAACATTTGGAACTTTTCATGGAAGCATGGAGATAAATATTTAGTTCACTGAATAAATGAAGAAGAGCCTCAAACCATCAAATTCCAAAATTTAGTTATTATTTAAATCCATATATTTATAGATACGAGGTCTGTTCAAAAAGTATCGCGAATTTTGAATTTCCACGCGTGACTTATATTCGATTTTCCAGGTTTTTGTAGCGTTATATTTGTAGCAGTATAGTTATAGTTTTTAGCGGTATATTTTTTTGTAGCGTTACTTCGTTTCTCACTTATGCCGTAACCTTGACCATTTTTAAGGTTCAGTTAACTGTTGACAGCTGTTTTGCTTGGACGTGTTTTGGCTTGTCTTCGATTCTTGCCTGTTCCAAAAAATGGATCAAAGGATCTGTATCAAATTGTTTTTGAAAAACAAAATTAAGTGCGCGGACGCATTCCGAATGTTGACTGTGGCATATGAAGAAGCTACCTTGGACCAAAGCAACGTTTATCGGTGATACAAAATGTTCTCAGACTCCCGTGAAGATGTGGACGCCGAAGAGCGTGCCGGACGGCCGAGCACGTCAACAACAGACGAAAACATTGATGACGTGAGGAAAATAGTATTGGCCAATCGTCGAATCACCGTTTGAGAAGTTGCTGAGGATCTAAACAAATCGATTTGCTCGTTCCATTCGATTTTTACCAATAATTTGGGCATGACACGGGTCGCCGAGAAATTCGTA
This sequence comes from Hetaerina titia, assembly GCA_037158775.1. Taxonomy (NCBI): domain Eukaryota; kingdom Metazoa; phylum Arthropoda; class Insecta; order Odonata; family Calopterygidae; genus Hetaerina; species Hetaerina titia. The sequence goes on along the minus strand of CM073768.1, from coordinate 15,122,136 downwards.
CCAAAATTGCTCAATTTCGTCCAAAAACAGCAACACATTAACATTGCTAAAAAGGTGTTCACTCTGTACGCGACGACGCAAATTTTCTCCAGATGGTCAAAACTGGTGACGAATCACGGTTTTATGGTTATGACGTGGAAACTAAAACTCAACCATCCCAATGGAAACTGCAGCACGAGCTAAGACCGAAAAAAGCGCTCCAAGTTTGGTCGAATGTGAAAGTTTTGCTTACAGTTTTCTTAGATTGCGTGGTGAACCATGAGTTCTTTCCACAGGGTATAACGGTAAATAAGGAATATTACCTGTAAGTTATGCACAATTTGAGCGAAGCAATCCGTCACAAACGCCCGGATTGTGGAAGAACAAAATTTGACTTTTGCACCATGACAACTTCCCCGCTCACACATCGTTACTTGTGCGCGAAATTTTGGCCAAAAACAACACATTAATGATGCCGCAGCCACCGTATTCCCAGATCTAGTCTTCAGTGACTTTTTCTTGTTCCCGAAACTGAAGAGACTCATGAAATACAGATTCTTTGATCCATTTATTGGAACAGGGAAAAATCGAAGACAAGCCAAAACACGTCCAAGCAAAACAGCTGTGAACAATTATCTAAACATTGAAAATGGCCGAAATTTTCGGCATAAGTGAGAGATATAAATATTAAGAAATGCCAAAAAAACATCGAAACCCAAATATACGTAACCCGCGGGAATTCAAAAGTTGGCGACACTTTTTGAACAGGCCTCGTTTTATTCAGAATTGTAATGAAGATAAATATACTATGAAAAAACATTTTGTATGCCTTATTCATTGAACTGCCGATGTTATGCATCATTAAGAACAAGCCGTTATGCATATTTGCTCATTTCGGATCCCTACATTTTAGTCACGCTCGTCGTCAGTGACGTACCATTTCGCAGAGGACTAATGGGGATATCATTTGTGCTTCTGAGACTGAGCTGAGTTTTTAAATGACAATGGAGCATTGAGGAGCAGGAAATTTTGAGAAGCTCACGATTGATAATTCTGGTACCGAGCAAATCATTAAGACCGGACACAGCAGCTTGGAAATAGAATGACTACCAGGGACATTTAATACCCGCTGTCAATCGCAACATTATAAAGCACTGAAACATCTGATTTATTGCGCGAACGATTTTAATTCACAACCTCTAACTTGTGTCAGATTTTACCAATTTAAATAAATCACAAATTTATTATCACTCGCTTCTGTTAAATTAGTCTATTCTGGCCCAAAATTATTGAAAAAATATATCTTTCCCCTCCCATGTACAGGGAGATTGATCGATTATGGCAAAAGACCAACTGGGATATTTGAGATTGAACATAATATCTGGAATAACATAGAAAAAGGATATTATTCCCAGGGAGCTGACTTGAAACCTGGATTCATAAAACGAATACATTGGGAAAATATGCAAATAAAAACTATGCGAAGTTATTCAACGTTAGTTAATGTCAATGAAACGTCAATGTAAAGACAATGAACTTAAAATATTAAAGTTGAAATATTGTTGGAAAACTATGGATAAGAGTCAACTTTTGTGCCAAGGTGAGACGCGAGAGTTGAATTTTTGAATTAATGGATGCATGGAAATGCACTTGTGGTACTTACATTACTTTGAATCTTCTTGCTTAAGACATATTGCATCACAAAAATTCGTAGCCCTTTACAAACTAAACCAGCGTAAACAAAAATATGTTGGAGGAACTTCCGTTACTGATAAACCCTTTCCTTAGAAACAAGATACTCTCATGAAGAAATATATTTCACCTCGAGCACCATTTCCTTTGGGCCATCGGGCTACCCGATATATATTTTATGACCTCTTACATTCTACAAGAATTACAAAAAAACTCTACGTCAAAGTTGCCGACCAATGCTTCAAAGGCAACCGTCTCTCGAACGCCATCAAATAAACGCACTATTTGCCGAGAGGCCATAAAGCAGCTAGATTTCATCAAACGTATATCTGGCAAATATAGCGATAAGATATAAAAGGAGACGTATTATTTGTGTTTAGCGAGACCCTACATGGAGTATTCGGCGAGTATATGGGATCCATCCCAGGAAACACTGATCACAGAATGGAACAATGCGTATGCAGAGAGGTTAGTGATAGATGGAGTTAACTCGAATGCAAGAGAAGTTACTACAGGTGTTCCTCAGGGAAGTGTCATCGGGCCCCTTTTATTCCTACTTTACGTTAACGACAATGACCCTGCAGTCACTAGTAATATAGGTTTATTGGCCAACGATGCAATGTTTTACCGTGATATCCGTGATCCTGAGGATAGAGCAGATGTATCAGATTAGCTAAACGCTGTAAAATATTGGTGCGACACTTGGAAATTAGAGTTAAACTTTAAAAAGAGTACTATGACGAATTTTTGGAAAAAGAGCAATTCCTTTCCGAACCCCTACTACGTCGGGAATGCCGTAATGGAAAGTGTAGACTCGATTAAATGCCATGCCGTTGCCCTCAATCACGACCTCTCCTGGGATTATGTGGACAAGCTAACAAAAAATTAGGATTTATTAAAAAAGTACTTGTTAAATGTGATGAAATGGTTCAAGAGAAATGTTATCTTTTGCTGGTTAGGCCTCTTTTAGAATATGCTGCAAGTATTTGGGATTCTCACCAAGTTGGATGGATTGTGGAATTGGATCGCGTGTGCAGCGTATAGGAGCTCGATTTGTGAAACATTGTTATGATAAACTTTGCAGCTTATCCAGCAGCTAGGCGGAGCGAAGGTTAAATTACAGATTAAATCTCTGGCATAAATTGGAAGGACATCTCTTAACCAGTAATGTTGAAAATGCATTAATACCCCCATCGTACTGCGGTAGACGAGATCATGCCAATAAAATTAGAAAAATTAAGTGGAGAACAGATAGATTTAAGATGTCATTTTTTCCATGAACAATAAGGGATCAGAATAAAACTTTCCAATCGAGCTAATTTGGGTCAAAATTATTCCGGTGTGTATTCACTCCCTGTCACACACCCTAGCGGTGGCTTGCAGGGTACCACAATATGAAATATCCAGCGCGCAGAGGTGACCATTTGAAATTTTCGTCGGGAGCGGCATTCACCCGCCGACGACGGGGCGAAACCTCGCTTAGGCTGCCGGCAACACCCACCTACGAAAACTTCATAAGTGGACCAAAACATGGAAAATTCGGATAAACGCGGACAAAAGTACACATGTTCACTTCACCCGACGCCGCCCCCGTGCACCACACCTGTCGCTTACTCTACATGCACACAGCATTCCGAGAGCTTCGCCGCACCGTTTCCTTGGCGTCATCCTCGAAAACAAACTCACCTTCAAACCCCACCTGAACTCTTGCCGTGCGAAAGCCACCGTTGCTGTCAATCAACTCCGCTGTCTTGCGTCGGCGGCTTCCCCGATCAGTCATACGGACCGGGTGCGCCTATACACGGCTATCGTGCGGCCCAAATTTCTTTTTGCCTGCCCAATTTTTGCAGTACGGAAGACGATATGGAATCACCTCGAAACAATACAAAACATCTCCATCCGGCGCTTGTTAATGGTTAGCCGCCTCACGCGGATGGCCGAGGTGCGTGCCGCTCATCGTCTTCCGTCCGCCGCGGACTTCATCCGCTCTCAGGTCGCGAACTTTCGTTCGCGACTCGGCAAAACTGGAAATGCTCTGCTATCTGACATCTGGGATTACGATATCGACTGTAAGCATACATATACACTGCCTAAGGACGTAACTCGCCTATGAGTCTTTCCTATGTCTGTTACTATTAAGTTTTATTCATTCTCCTCCTCATGCTAGTCTGTACCTCGCGTTTGTATTTCGCCTTAGTCCACCTGTACGGACATTATTCCAAATTCACACATATTCTTTCCAATTGTATGCCATGTAATAACTTTCCTCCGCCAAGTTTAACCTAGTTTCTAAATGAGCCGTTACCTGTCGGCTTCAACCACCATTGTAAACCTCTGTTATAGCATAGCTTACTCTAAATCATAAGTTTCTCGTCTCTCACAAACAACACACACACACAAATGATAGGGTTTTTTGGAATGTCATGGTTTTATCTTGTATGTTAAATGACCGGTTAGGGTGGGTTTTCGCTCACCGGGACGGTGTATGTGTGCCCGTATGGGCCGACAATGAACGCTTGATGAGGAAAGAACCATGGTCAAGTATATAAGGGCAAAAGGAATTACAATTGTTGGAAATATTCTGGGAAGTATAAAAATGGAATAAAATAGAATGTAATAGCTCATGAAAATTAATTGATAGCGGTCACTGGAACACTAAATGTTCGTGTACTGAGGCACACCGAACACTGGTCACCGTATTTGGAACACTGGGGTACTGTAGTCTTTATGGTGAAGTTTACGAGGGTCGCCTTCGCCTCTTGTATCCACCGCCGACGTGGGAAAGAGGGTGATCTTCCATGGGACGCCGGGGGGGGGGGGCGGTATGTGGCTGGATATCGGTTCACTTTCGATTTTTAAGGTATTTCCTTCCGTGATCAAATTTAGTACGCAATAATGACAAGTAAATTAACTTCGGTTTTGGCCGCATGCCATGTTTTTCTCCAGGTCAGGTGCCGCGTGATGATGACCATGATGAAACCCAGCTTTCCTCGCTAGGTCGACGTGGGGTTTTGTGTGCCTTCCGCGAATTCGCAGTTCTGTCGTGATTTCCGTGATCTACTCGATGTGGGTTTCCAGGCATTTTCGCGAGGAAATCTGGATCCCCGATTTTCTCCTCCCCAATCAAGTTTTAACGGATTCTTTCTGTAGACGATCCCAATAGTCTTGGAAGCGGGCAGCCATTCCATTTCTTCGAGACAGATGGAATGGGCGTTGCTGACGCACCCTTAATCAATCGCTGATTTTTCTAGTTGTCTCCACCGCAGATGGCGCTTATGCCATTTCATCCTCATCTCGATGGCGTGTACTCTTTTCTCTTTATAATTTTCTCCGCATTCACATGGGACAAGCTGAACGCCTGGCGTCTTGAGGTTACCTTGGGTCCTTGACTCCTACGAGTTGATCATTGCGTTTGGTTGGGGATATACACACCCTCCCAATGCCATTTCGCTCAAAATTCTGGGAATTTTGTCGAAAACTGAGAAGACAAAGGAGCGCTAGCATGCTCCAGCGATCGGCTTCTCCGTTTCTTGCTGCGACTAAGGCTCTTTCTCCTGGGGACTGTTTTAAGAGCTAGGAGAAAGATACCCAGTGGAAGACCCGATGAGAAGAATTTCAATAAAGGTGAATAATTTCTTTTCCTTAAAACTTCTTTCCGAAAGTAATCCCGTCCGTTTCCTATCAATGCTTCCCGCCCTTTCACAAATGGATTGCCAAAATGCCTGTTTGCGAGCGCAAAGAAGAAGGTAGCCAATATTCGCATTGAAAATTATGTGATACCATCGTAAGTTCATATTTGGTAGAATAAAAAAGATCGATCTTCATTTTGGAAAAAAATTCCAAAGGATATAATATAATAAAATCAAATTTCCCGCAAAATTAACGGACAACTAATAAACTATTCAATTAGTGACATTATTCTTAATTATGGTGGCTAATATGCATTCGAATACTTTTTATCAAGGCTTTTCCCCATTATTTTGATTTACATTGAACATTCATTAATTATTTTAAAGAGCATTGGAATTCGATAACGGCCGCAATAAACATTACGACTCATTTTAAATGAATGGGCCCATTACGTCCAAATTTTTGAGCCCCTATAATGCAGTTAACCAAATGAATTACGAGAGGCCCAAAGGCTCGAAGGGGGAGAGGAGGGACTTTCGGCAGGACGCCTTTCGCCGGGAAAGATACGCCTTTTCATAAAAGAGAGGGAGCAAGTTCGTCACAAAGGTGAGCAGGCCACAGTTTAAAAATACAGGTGTTTTTCCACAGCCCTAATATAATGGGCAGTTATTAATTTGGGAGAGTTATGACTCTATTTCGAAAGACTTTCGGAATAAATCGTAAAAATGCATTTTTACGAAGACGTACTCTGGGTGATAAGGCCATTATCACTAATTTTATATTAATTTGAGAGACCGTTGAGGCCAATATTTTGTTGAATTCGATTGTAATTCACAAGGAAGAATCGAAATAAAATTCCAACTATTTTTGCTACACATTAGCCTCCTTTTGACTCCCTCAGATACAGTCCAGATGATGTTACAGGGCAGCAAAACTAATTTGCAGCAGTAAATTCTGTCCTGTGGAAACGCAAAGTACGTATTTTGATTCTTCCTTGTGCATTAATTTTGAATTATCCTTATTTCAGAGGAAATGTTCACAATTTTTATTTATTTTTTCGAAAAATATAAAAACTTCGTACTTCAAGGAATAATTTTTTTGTGAGCGACATTTTGAAATATAAAAAAACTTCCAGAACTCCACGAGTAAGTAAGAGCGACATTTCAACGAGGGAGGAAGTCTGTTGAACCAATCATTATCTTCGTAAAGGCAGTGAGAACATACCATGGCGCCATTTATATTCTTTCTTTCATTTAATTCTTGTAACCACGGAAATATGATTGAATGAGTCATTTTGAACACGCAAATCGTACTTAAACCTCGAATATTGCGCGGAAAGTCGTTTTCATAAGCAACGCGAGACAACAGCTACGAAAGCTACGAAAGGAGAATATTATCAATGCACAGGAAGAAAAAATATTTCATGCATTACTGACGAAAGCTAATGATTTTCTGGAAGCTGAAAACACTAAAGAATGAGAGGCAAGGCTTCCGCGGTCGTCATCCCACGAAACCCTTGCAGGGAAGAAATAACAGCAGCAGGACAGAAGACGCATAAGAAGACGAAAGTAGTTAGAATAGGAACATGGAACGTCAGGACAATGTTGAGGACAGGAAAATTAGAAAATATTAAGCGAGAGATGGAAAGAGGTAATATAGATGTTTTAGGTCTCTGCGAGGTGAGATGGAAGGATAGCGGGGATTACTGGAGTGACAATTATAGAGTGATATACAGCGGCGGGGACGAGAGCCAACGAGTGGTTGCCGTAATTTTAAATAAAAGGGTAGGAAGAAGCGTAGTAAACATAGAGCAAGTGACAGATAGAATTTTACTCGTAGAGATTAAAGCAGAGCTAACAAACTTGATCATTGTTCAGGTATACATGCCACCGAGCAACCACAAGGAGGAAGAAGTCGATAGGATGTACGATGAGTTAGAGGATATAATCGCGTGTGCTCGTACAGGGAAACATTTGATAGTGATGGCGGAGTGGAATGCGACGGTAGGCGAAGGAAGACAGAGTGGTAAGGTGAGGGACAATGGGTTAGGCACGAGGAATGAACGCGGGGAGAAAGCAATTGAATTCTGCAGGAGACAGGGGTTAGTCATCACCAACACATGGTTTAGACACCACAAAAGGCGTAGGTATACATGGAATATGCCAGGGGACTCAGAAAGGTATCAGTTAGATTATATTATGGTTAGGCACAGGTTTAGGAACAGTGTGATAAATTCGCACAGTTTCCCAGGAGCGGATGCGGACTCAGAAAACAATTTAGTTGTTATGAAATGTAACGTTCGTTTCAAGAAGATAAGGCAAGGGCGGCGGGTTAGGAAATGGAACGTAGAAGCATTAAATGGATTAACGAGGAAGGAGTATCAGCAGGCTGTAGAGAAAATTATGGATGACGGTAAAGAACTGAGTACTATCGAAGAAAAATGGGAATGTATCAAGCAAGGGATATTAAAAGCCGCTAAAGACACTATAGGAACCGTTAACGGGAAAAGGATAAGAAAACCATGGGTAACGGATGAGATGATTGCAAAGATGGATGAGAAAAGAATATGGAAGAATGTAAACACAGAGTTAGGCAAAATGAAGTACAAAGAGTTAAACAATAAATTGAGAAGGGCCACAAATAAAGCAAAAAAAGAATGGTAAAAAACGCAATGGGAGGATATGGAAAGTTTACAGAGGAAGGGTGAAATTGGTGCGCTATACAGCAAGATTAAGTTATTGTCGGGAAGTAAGAAGGCAAGATCTGTGCTAACAGTTAAAGATAAGTGTGCTAAGATGATAGTTGAACCAGAAAAAATCCTAGAGAGATGGAAGGAATACATAGAAACACTGTATTGTAGGTAACTTAGCCCGACAAGGTTAGACATAGAAAAGGAACATGACGTAGAAAAAGATAGCTTAGGTCCAGGCATACTCGACGACGAAATAGAAAGGGCATTAAAGGAGATGAAAGCAAATAAGCCCGTGGGGGTAGACAACATTCCTTTGGAACTGATGAAATGTTTAGGAAAATGTGGGAAGGAGACTCTGTATTGACTGATTCGTAGTATCTATGAGGATGGAATATAGCCGGAATATTTTGTGAGATCAGTGTTAGTTCCTATTCCGAAAAAGGCAAAGGCTATATCATGTGAGGATTACAGAACGATAAGTTTGATATCCCACGCAGCTGAAGTTATTGTCAAGATCATCAACAAAAGGATAGAGAGTAAGGCAAATGATTACTTAGAGGATGATCAGTTTGGGTTTAGGAAAGGGAGAGTTACGCGTGATGCCATTGCAGTAATGAGATCACTAATCGAGAGGAATATGGATTACAATCAGGACGGATTTGCCTGTTTCGTAGATTTCGAAAAAGCGCTTGATAGAGGGAATTGGGGAAAATTAATGCGTGTATTGCAGAAAATAGGAATGGATGAGAGGGACAGGAGACTGATCCGCAACCTGTACATATCTCAGACTGCTCATGTGCGAGTGGGGAACAGAGAGTCAGGATGGGCAGTGTTAGGAAGAGGGGTAAGGCAGGGTTGCCCATTGTCACCGGTGCTGTTCAAGGAATATGTGGAGGAAATGATTAAAGAGGCATGGGAAGAACTGGAGGTTGGAATGAAAGTCGGAGGGGAATTCGTAAAATCGGTTAGGTTTGCTGGTGACCAAGCATTAGTTGCTCAGTCAGCTAAGGGGTTGCAAGCATTGCTGAGTGAATTGTAGTTTCAGTGCACTAGATATGGGATGAGAATCAATATTAATAAAACAAAGCTTATGCGATTTTCCAGAAAGAAAAAGGCTAAGCTAAACATTAAAATAGGAGGGGAAAAAATAGAGCAGGTAGAACAGTTTACATATCTCGGAAGTATTTTGGACCAATACGGTCAAAGTAGTAGGGACGTAAGGAGAAGAATTGCGCTAGGCAAGAAGGCTTTCTCAAGGAGGAGGGAGTTGATGGCGGGGACGTTGAGTCGGGATATTAAGACAAGGCTCGTAAAAACTCTGATATGGAGCGTAGCTATGTACGGCGTGGAAACGCGGTCGCTGAAATAGGATAGACGTTGAGTGGATTTTTGAAATGTGAAAATATATATATACAAGGGTAGTCTGAAAAATTTTCGACCGTAAAAATTTCAGAAAAAATTTTTGTATCTTTGTTAGGTCTGGAACTTTTCAGACCTCCCACGTTTTTTTTCGTATATATTCACGAAAAATGTTCACAAATGTAAATATAAGGTCAATCACAAGCGATACGATGATACTTAAAACTTAGACGCACAAAATAAAGGAACACTCACAATATCGGTGTTTGAATAGGTATGTTGTTGGCCCGAACACCTTTCTCAACGGAAGAAAGAATGCTGAAGATGAGGGTGATGGTCAGGGCGGTCATATTATGGTGATGGAGTGAAGGAAAGTGGGAAGGGAAAGGTTTGGGGGTGTTCGGAAGGGGTATATGGGAAGGAATAGGGTGCTCCTTCTAGTGGGCGAGGTTGAGTGAATTCGAGCCAGCGCCAAGGAGCAAGTCACCTCGAGGGTCGCAGTGGTGTGTCTGAAGGGGAAAGGGGGGCAGCAATAATGCTGTGAACACTGTTAATGCTAACACACTGAAGCAAACGGATAATAACAGAAGGATGCGTGGTTTGGGAGGGAGGGGCTAATACGGAAGAAGGTTTGAAATGAGGCGCGGGGATTGCTGGTTCGGATGTTTATATGGGGCATGGTTCATTGTCCAACTGGAAGAAGAAAGCACAGAGAGTGCGATTGAGTCGATGGATTATTCAATTGGAGGATGTGCCGTTAGGGAGAACCATGAGATGAGAGGGCGATTGGCAAGGGATGGGAGGGAGGCAAGAAGTGGTGAAGATGGTACGTTTCGTATTTTAGCCTGTAAGACTTTCGTATTTTAGCCTGTGGATTTCAAAATGTCCGATAAATAGGCGGGACGTTTATAAGTGACCGTGGGACGTTTGTCGTTGGTGTTTTGCTTAGTGATGATGGGGATGAGCCATTTGAGAATATTTATGACGATTTTAACTCAAAGAGTTAATATTAAGACATCGCCTGAAAGTCTTTTTAATGCCAAACGGCACGACGTAAATTTCAAGCTTTTCCAAGGTAATATGAATATACACCATAGAGATTGATCGTGAGTTAATTATTTTTTATCGAGGGGAAGAAGGTCAAACTTTAATTAGATTCAGGTTAATTAATCAGGCAAAAAATAAGACACTGGCACAAGCGTAATTAGTTATTGGTAAAAAAGAAACACTTCTTGAGAGAAACCTGTCTTAAATGATAACGAAGTCCCAATGAAATCATCTCGACGAAGCATTTTATTCAAACTTTGGTGAATACTCATTCAAGCTAAGAATATTTTTTGACCCATTTCACATTAATTACGACAATGACTCTTCTTTCGAAGAATAAATCATGACTCCTGGAGCCAAAAGAAGGTAGCAAAGACTGAAAAGGTTATTTCACCTCGTAAAGTTTCATTTGAGGAAAGAGGGTAAGTTGATAAGTATTTCTCAGGATGCGGGTTTTTTATACGCGTACATGATACAAAATATGACAATGATACAAAGCTGGACAAAGATTAAAATAAACTAAAAAGACTCGGATAAGAGGAGAAAAGTAAGATATTTTCTGGGAGAAGTCGATGAATTCAGAAACAGTGAATAGATTTAACAATTAGAAGAAAGGTACTGTTGATTCTAGGAAAAAACGGAGAGAGTTGTCTTGGGAGTGACGGAAGGAGGGAGGAAATGCCAGAGGCATTTTAGACCGTAAAATCACATTTAAAAGAAATGAAGAAGTACACGGTAAGACGAATCCCATATTTTTGTTTTGCGCCAGTGCTTAGAAGCCCTTTACATGGTCCATAGTCTTTGGATAATTAAACATGCCTTTGGTGGGTTTACTGCCTAAAATAATGCAATTACATCTTCATTACTAGTAATTTATAAATTGTAACTACTATTATTCATGCAAAATGAATTGCCCCTAAAGACCGATAACATGCAGAAGAAGCTTTAATCAATGAAAATACTTTTTCTCATTACCAAATAATGGTGTCCTCGTAAGCATGAATGACCAAATTAAAAATTTTACGGATGACTTTGTACAAAACACACCAACGGAATATAATTAAGGTCACTTTCCCCAAGACGTGGTGATGGCCGAGATAATAGCTACGTCGTTCCAGAATGAAAAGAAATTCCATAATTAACTGCCTCCCTGGCGTTATTTTTACGTCGGTCTTAAGAAACTTCTGGAAACGAACAGACACAGCGGAAGAAAGGCCAGAAATTTAAGCCTCCTGACTTTTTCTTCGAACAAAAGACCAGACCAGAAAATATTAAGTAGAAAAGTAAGAAGAAAAGGGTTTTATTAAGCGACCGTGGTTGACCCTCGAAAACTCTTATTCCATTTATGAATGATTATCGAATCCCAGTCAAGCGCAAATTGATCATTAAATTATTAACTTTTTCCATCCTCAGCCCTTAACGGCTTTCCGTGGCCCTTGTCAGTAGTCCCCCCCTTCCCCCGCTTCCGCGTCCTTACCGCCCCTTGCCAATGGCGTCCCTGCTCGGGAGCAAGGCCCTCCCGTAGAGGAGAACAAGGAATACAGAGCTGAAACTTTGGAAGATATCTCAGCCCTTCCTTGGCAAATTGCTGAAAGAGTAACTACGACAACGCCCTTGTATTCCAACATAATGGGGTTAGTCCCAAACATAAATAGAATAAATCCAGGGAGAAAGTGTATTACAGATCAAAGTGCAAATTACTAAAATTCTTCAAAATCGCCTGCCTGCCATGCTCTAAAAAGTATCAAAGTATATCAGTGTAAGGTGAATGCCAGCACGCCTCTTTCTCCGCACGATTTTCCTTTCAATGACCGCTGATGAGGACACTATTAAGTTCAACAGATTCAAGCTTAAGGTCGTGGAAGTTTTTCATAATGAATATAAGGAGAGTTTGCACTTTTCCACAGATTTATTATGGCGTACGATGCGTTTCAACTCACAAAGTCATCATCAGGATTTAGTCTTGTACCTGATGATGACTCTGTGATTTGAAACGCGTCGTACGCTATAATAAATCTATGGAAAAGTGCAAACTCTCCTTATATTCATTAGGACACTATTACCAATTGGCAGAGCATCATTACTTTTTAATGCAGATTAAACGGTTTCAGCACACGTTCCTTTCTTTTCTGGAGAAGAGACTTTGTTACTAAGAAGGCCACGTAGTTCTCGTTTAGAAAATTCAATGGCGACCCCTCTCCCATATAAACCAACTGGAATAAAGGGGGATACTGGCAATGATCATCTTGGTGCCATCAAAATATGTGGGGGCAATAAAAGAGGAAATAAGGGGTGGAAGTGGCTCCCGTCAAAAGAGCTGGATGATACGATAGTACCCTCTGGCAATGGACAGGCGGCCCTTAGGGAACACTCTCAAGGGGTCGCCTCCCAACCTTAGGAAACCTTGAAGGGGAACATGCAGGGCGTTGGCGAGCCTCGAGGCAGATGCTGACATGTATCTTCGTGATATCAACGAGGATACTCGACCCTGGAAATCCTCTGTCACGAATAACAGAAGTGTCTCAGAAGAGGACATAGGCCTCAACCCAATCATTTCGTATACTCCTGAGAAGAAACCGCGCAGTTGGTAGGCGTGCGACTCCCTTCTTAATGGAGGTCTCGTCTCGTCAAATTGCCGGAAATATCGTTATCAGCAATGAAAATTCGAAGTCCGAGGCAATCAAGAGCACAATATAGAAGACGACTCCGACGAAAAAGGGGAACTTAAAAGTTTTCGAAGAAAAGAAGATGGTGTGTCTTATTGAACCATATGAATAGTTTTCAAACTCCGAGGAACACAACCACGTGTCTCACATTGAAATGAAATTAAATTATTGACTTCGTAATTCCGCACACTTTATTTAAAAACACGACCCAGGTTTCGACGTTGAACGTCATCATCAACGTGCTTTTAAATAAAGAGTATAGAATTACAAGGTCAATAATTTCATTTCAATATGATATGCAAATTCCATAAAGTTACGCCTGAGACAACACATTTTACGTGTCTCACGTTTCACTACTCCCAGTCTTGCGACTTCAACATAAGTATTTATGCCTTAGATTCAAATGAATCTAAACTATCCGTGCCTGTTTTAATAGCTTTGGCAGGTCCATTATTAAATTTACAAAAAAATCAATAGTAACAGAGGAAAAATGGCCTTGCCTTTCGAATCACCCGAAGAGCAAATTATTACTGCTCCTGCCCTCCCTTCCCCTCGGCAGATTCCCCTCCCACCGAGTCAGGTTCGCCATTGACGCCGATGCCCCGAATACCGAAGTACGCATGTGGGGTCACGCTGCACTGATTAAATCTGTGCAGTACTGAGAGGGGGGGGAGGAATCGAGAGGAATCGCCTCCATTGCAGCATTTTATTTTCTTTATAGCGGAGAAGAGGGAAATATTTCCTCACATGAATACTAAGGCATTCGCCATTTTCACGGATACAACACATGTAGATCCTATCAGTACGGCTAAACCATTATTATGATATTTTAAATTGTGCCTGAAAGTTGGTGTTTAATTTTTGGGAATGACAACGCAAGAACCGTTAACTTTACAAAGTGGCGCTAAATTTTATATTCCGTACAATTTTAATGGTAGATAAACACATCGGATTTTGGCCAAAAACCTTCCCATGTAAAGTGACTGTTTCGAAGTTGTCTCAACGTGCGTTAGTGGCAATGCCACAAAAACCATTATTATATTTAGCCATTGCCATAAAAACATTATTACTTAAAAAAAGGACTAATCCTTAATTTCCCCTTGTAAAGACTTAAAGGACAAACTTTCGATGAAGCTGCGTGATGAAGTCAAATACCGTCAATCAGTAATATTCTCCCAATCAGTGATCATTGTAAGGAAAATCGCTCTGAGACAGTGGCGTGCTGGTAGCCACCTCAGACTTTTATATTTTGAAATCTTTTAGAGCGTGGGAGGTAGGCAATATCAAAGGGATTGTAAAGGAATAACTTTGCAGAACTTTTTCCTTCTAGAAAGAAAGGAGGTATTTTATGCTGTGAAAAAACATCTTCATACCTTGGAATTTTATTATGCTTATATGCTGCGGACAAAAATCAGTAGTCAAATTTTTAAGGCTTTTGGTCATTTTTAAAATGGCATGCTCAGAGGTTACAATGCTCCAAATAATAAGAATTTTAAATACACTTGTGTGTACTTGCATGTACCTATATTCCTGCATTCATTTCTACATTATACGTATTTATTATAACAGTGGTAAATGTATCTAAATCATAGATAATTTAAAACTATATATATATGTATATATACATATATTTTTAGTTAATCTACCAGTAAAGGTAAATGTTTGATGGACACAACTACCAAATAAATATTTTGTGACCCCCAACAATATAAAACTCAAAATTTTAAGCTACAAAAAGTCCCTCTTTATCACTGTGTGATTCCTTCTTCTCTTCATCCCGTCCAACATCACTGTCCTATTTTAGCCCTCTCCTCGTTTGCCTAACATTCTCTCCTCTGTTACAGTCTTCAACATCACACTGCTGATCAATCCTCCTCTCATACCTCCTTAGGATTTCTCCCAACAAACCCCTCTCCTCGTCCACCATACCAAGTACATCCTCGTTTGTTTTCCTTTCGGTCCATTTCACCTTCTCCATTCTTCTCCACACCCACATTTCAAAATCCTCCAATCTACTTCTACCATCCTGCTTCAATGACCACGTTTCCGCGCCGTACATAGCTACGCTCCATATCAAAGTATTAACAACTCTTTTCTTACATCCTTACCCAACGACCCTGTCATCAAATCTCTCTTCCTTGTGAAAGCCTCTTTGTCTAGCGCCCATCTTCTCCTTACGTCCCTACTACTTTAACCGTGTTGGTCCGAGATACGTAAACTGCTCTACCTGCTCTAGTTTTTGCCCTCCTATTTTAATGTTTACCTTAGCGTTTTTCTTTCTAGAAAATCTCATAACATTTGTTTTATAAATATTGATTCTCATCCCATATCTCTCGCACTAAATTCCCAATTTATTCAGCAATACTTGCAACCCCTTGGCTGACTGACAAACTAGAGCGTGGTCATCAGCAAACCTAACCGATTTTACGAATTTCCAGCCGACTTTCCATCCCACCTCCAGTTCTTCCCGTGCCTCTTTAATAATTTCCTCCACAATTACGTTCAGGAGCATCGGTAATAATAGACAACCCTGCCCTAAACTTTTTTCTGGCGCTGCCCATCCGTACTCTACGTTCTCCACTCGCATCTGAGCAGTCTGAGACGTACAGGTTGCGGATTAGCCTCCTGTCTCTCTAATCTATTCTAATTTTCTACAATATGCTTGGCTTGGCTCTCGTCCCCGCCGCTGTATATTATTCTATAATTATCACTCCAGTAATCCCCGCTATCCTTCCATATCACCTCGCATTGACCTAAAATATCTATATTTTCTCCTTCCCTCTCTCCCTTAATTTCCCTGTCCTCAATATTTTCCTTACATTCCAACTTAGTATTCTAACAAATTTCGTCATCTACATCTACATAATACCCCGGAAGCCGCCGCAAGGGCGTGTGGCGGGGGGTGATAGGTCACCACCCAAAACAGGGAAAAAAGAAAAACCACATTCAAAACCAACACATACATGAAATTCCAAATCCACAGTGGTGCATCATCGTGCCTTCATCTGCAACTTCTGTCCTGCTGCCGTCGGTTTTCTCTTGCAAGATTTTCGTAGGATGACGATCGCGCAAGATTGCCTCCCCGCTGCCGGGCACAGCAAACGACCGATTGTGCCGAGTCCCACAGTTGCCAGGACTTATATTCTCTGTATTGTCCATCATTATATTCTTGGGAATGATAATTGAGGTGGTTTCCCGTTGCCTTCCTCAATAGTGTTTTTAACGTGACACCATCACTCAATGGCTGCTCCACTGGGGTCAGACACCTTTGCAGCCGCCTCACTGAGGAACAGACGCTGCGTGGACTACTTTCGTCTGGCTCCTAACCTTCGATCTATATGTCTGGTATTGGTGCCTCTACCAGGAGCAACTACCATTACTCCCGCCAGCACAGCTCTAGGGGTCACCGGAATGCAGAAGTCCTATCTCCACGTCAAGGTTGTAGTCCATTGGAGGGATATAATATACAGAATATATATTTCTTTGAGCGGGTCGCAGTGGTCCAGTGGGTAGAGCGTTGGACTACTGACCGGAGGGTCCCGGGTTCGATTCACTTTGGGCGAGGCACTTTGGGCACCTGCAGCTCCACCCAAGCTAGTTGATTTTTCGGGTACCAGATCTTCCTGGGAAACCATAACCGGAACAGGGAAAGGAACTGGCCCCCCTACCCTGATGTGTGAATATTCACACGCCGTTGGGCTTGGTACATGGGTGAGCTTCCATCACCTACTTAACCGACCTTCGGGTTGATTACTGTTTATGGTTATATTTCTTTGGTGACACGGTCGGTGCGCAGAGGTTTACAATAACTGACGTACTTCCGCTTCCATAGATGGGAGAACACTGAAACCGGTTGCGCAGCCAAGCTACGCACCCCCCCCCCACCTATTTCAAGGGGTTTAATTCCACTCCGACCAATAGGGGTGGTGCGGGAAATGCAATTGAATTGCTTCCGGAACGCACCCTGTATGTCTGAAACTTGGCTAAATCCAAAGGTTCCTAATTATATGATCATAAAGTATCGTACCTTTGAACAGAAAGCGGAAACTCTAAATATTGTGTGACGAAGATTAAAAAACAAAAGGAAAAAGATCGTGAAGAATACAAAGTCGCGGAGAATTATATCATACAGAATCGGGACATATATAAGACTGGAGGTGTTGATCAACAAACACAATCCCAAATTGAAACAATATACTGTAGCCTAGAAAATAAAATGTATTATAAACTGTAAATTTTCCCCGGATTCAAGTATAGGAAGAGACCTGATGACAGCAGACCAGAAACAAAATCGAGTTCAAATCTGTTAGGAACTATTTGATCTAGCTGAAGAGGATGAAACCCTCTTGTCCAGGATCAATACAGGTGATGAGTCATTGGTTTATGGATATGATAACGAAGTAAAATTGCAATACTACACACCTGGATCAGGATTGAACAAAGTTCCATTCTTCCGATATTTGGTTTAATGTTCTCCCGTTTATGATGACCTTACTATGAGGCTCAATGTATTACTTCAACGCTTAATTAACTCCTGCGCTAGATTTATCAAGGATTAAAAAAAATCACATTTACCCTTATTGGCTAGGGTGACTGACGACAACATTAAGGTGGAAATACCCTTTTGATATAATTCATATACCCAATGCTTTTAAACGAGAGGCCGTGTTAGCTGCTTGACAAAATCGCCACTCGTCCTTTCCAAGACTGTCACCCAAACACGAGGCTTTAATGACTATCTCCAGTATCCCCGGTAAAAAATGACAACTCACCAAAAGCCATTCACTCTTTCAGAATTTATATTTTCAGCACCCTCCCCAGCAGCTTTAGAAAATAATCAGTTGTAAATTGAATAAAGTTGCATTTTTCATGCATCATCGTTCAAAATCTAGTCTTGAATTGTAAAAAATATTTTGCAAGAGCTCGTAATATAGGGTGCTTTAGAGTATTTCTATTTTTTTATATTCATTTACCTGTTTTATTGTGTTTTTATCACGTACTTTATAAATAAAATTGACATATTACGATTTATGAGCCAAATATAATTAATAAATTATTTATCTAAAATGCCTCAAGCATATTTTGTTCTGCAAGTACAAAAGTTCCGCTGGGACTAAACGTGTTTTTTCAATTGCATTATATATTTTTTTCTTAGGTGTCCCTGATACAGAATAGCAACAAAATATTACTATCAATACAAAGGAACAAGATTCTCACTTTCACTGATGGCAAGCTGCACTTTTGGTTTGCTAAAAGACAAAACGGGAGCACTCTGGGGTGTATTCACCCCCTGCCACACACCCTAGCGGCGACTTGCAGGGCAATAAAATCAAAATCACTGCGCTAAAATATGGACATTTGGAGGCAGTTGATTTGAATTTAACTAATTGGTTTTGAAATTTCCCACAGATACCTTTTTCAATTGCGCTGCCTAATCCAAGCTTCAAAATGCTAGCGTAACAAGCGCTATGTAGAAATGGATTGCGCGCACGTTCGCGGTCACCGCTCCCGGACTGGCGTCCGTGCTGCTATTTCGGACTAGTTCTCCAAATGCCCACTTTGTCAGCTTGTGTGTACATAAATGCTTCGATCATCATGGAATTTGCTCTCCAGTCTGGTGGGTGGGTATGCGAAGAGAACTCTAAAATAAGGAAATTACCGAACGTTATAAAGCATATTTCTTAATCAGCCAACCTACGTGCATGTGCACAAATAAAATGAGCGACGGATATAAGATATCTACATAACACCTCGAAGGAGTGTGTTAAGTCACCACTCGTAAGACATTGGATAACGAGGTGACGCAAAAATTTACCAATGCAGTCCGAGAGTGAAGTTTCATCGCATCTCCATTAATTATCGACTAGTTATGAAGAGACGATCTTACAATAAAATCTAAAATCATGGACTATTGACAACGGGAGGGAACGAGGTTTTCTTAAATTTCAAAATTACATGAAAGTTTTAAAGTAGTTCTTAAGTACGTCACAAATAGCAAATTAACTTGTCGTAGAGGATGCAATGTTCACCTCAGCTGGCGTGGATTTAAATCATTACAGTTCAATAAAAAGCGCCAAAACTATTTTTGGACCTACATCACTTGCCCATTAACTCCATCGTTAACGTATTTGATTCGATGGGAGAAATAGCCTCCGCAAATGCTGCACTTTATGCAAAAAATTAAGCCCCAAATTATAAACTTATCAGATAATTGAACGTTGAATGTGGCCTCTCGGAAAAGTGTGTAGACTTCAGTCGTTAATTCTGCAATATTCACAAATATAGTACCCTTTTCCTTAATCCCCTAACGAAATGTAGTTATATCGCGGACATTTAGAGGCAATGACCCAAAATCAACGGTCAGAGCGCATCACAATTAAAATAACACCAAAAATGAATGCCAGTGGTTGAAGTACTGATAGGTTAGTAACAGGATGATACATTTTCACGATGCAATCATTTCAACAACCAAATAATGCTCTTAGTAAAACGGAGGATTGGAGACTAGATTTATCACACTATAATGGAGAAATTCATATTAATTCGTTGGAATACACACCGCTGTCATAAAGTTCACTTACAACGTTGATATTTTCCTATCAATGAGAAGAATAGGTTTATATCTTTACACCTTTACGAACTTATATTTTAATAGTGCATATCCATATACTCTAAAAAAATGCCTAATTGTACTGCTGTACACCATTTTGAATACCAATCGAATACGGTCTAATTCCGATTGTCGCTCGTGACTGTTACTGTCGTTTACATGTGTTGCTACAAAAAAAGAAAGACTACATGGATTTGAAGGGGAGTAGCAGGTGATTATTCTGCTTCCCCGTCGCCTACAGTTGATGCCTCTGAGTTTATTTTTTTTCACTAAATCTACGTAGTTTTGGGGTACCTTTGCCTTAACCCCCAAAGTTGCATTTTAATACATAATTAATATAACCATACATATTACATTCTTATTATATGCATTCATATGATATATATGCATAATAACATTAATTGGTCATAAATACATAATACAATTCAATGTCACGTTATCTCGATTTATAAATAGTTTACGTGGGGTTTTCTTCTTCTTATTCCTAGGTTGTCTTCGTCACTGACCTAGATGTTTCCTTTCAGGAACTCTAATTGTTTATGAATTTGTCGGCAGAAATTTTCCAATGTCTTTCAGAGTTGTTATTGAGCCTCTAATGTATTTCCTTCAGCTGTCTCTGGTTTTCTGTGTATATTGGGCAATGAAGAATGCGGTGTTCGACCGTATCTTCGCCCGTCCTGCAATTGCATTCTCCGTCGTTGGTTTTGCCGATGTGTTGAAGATGAAGTAAGTTCCCACGTCCTGTTAAGAGTCCCGTTAACTTTTGGCTCATTTCAAATTTTAGTTCAAGGCGTGCCTTAATGTCAGGGAAGAATTGGTGGGTTACCTTTCCTGTTGTTCCTGCATACCATCTTTTCTGACATTCGTTTAAGACCAGGGTTCTAATTTGTCTCTTGACTATGTTTAATCGGTTTTGTTCAATTGTTTCGCCTAGTAGGTTAGTTTTCCATTTTCTCTTCAGATCTGAAATACCTTTTCGTCCCATGATTGCTAGGGTTGTTGGCGTGATCCCAGTTATAACAGTAAGGACATGATTGCTAACGGTTTCATACCCTAATGCTATCCCGAGTAAGCAGCATCTTTGGGCTTCGTTCAATTTGCCGTATATTCTTTTCAAAGATAGTTTTTTCCCATGTTTTGCATCCGTAAGAGAGGATTGGTAGTGCCACTGAGTAATAGAGGGTATTTAGACTTATATTATTTGGAGTTGTGAATTTTACAATTTATTCGAAAGGTTTGAAATATTTTTTTTGCTTTGGCAACAATGTAGCTGACGTGTGTTTGGAAGGTCAATTTGTCGTCAAAAACGATTCCAAGGTATTTAAAATAGGAAAGTCTCTTGATATTTTCCCCCTACATTTTTATAGTTGGATTCCTTCGAAGGCTCTTCCCGAAACACACACACACATATATATACAGTATACAGTCTTTCCTGTCGAGATTTTTAATTTAATTGCAGAACTCCAGGTGGTTAACTTATCTTCAATTTTCTTCCTCGTGTTCGCTCAAATGGTTATTTCGACGTCATCCGCGTAGGCGATTGCACTACATCCCTGGGGAGAGTTGCGGTGGTGCGAGTTGGATTTGCGACCAGCCAACCAGCAAAATAACTGGTATGTCGCCATTAAATTATTTACCAGCACTTATGACTACATTTCACGCTTTTTCCTTCCATTTATTAATATCTAAATGAGTAAAAGAAAGTGGTTCTGTCAAAGAGTTGCACCTTCAACAGCTCCTCAAGTTCGAGTGTGGATTCAGGCGAGAGTCAAGTGTTCGGCCGGCGACAGAGAAAATTCGGCTTCGTTTTTTCCCGCAGTTCCAACACACATTGGAAAGACTGAATATCTGAGAAATGGGTAATTTCAAATCCAAAGTCGTATCGGACATTCCCAATGGATTCCCAATTCCCAAAAAACATTCCCAATTCCCAGTTGGGCCTCTAATGAAGGTAATAAAACTCCCCTAAGAAGTTCTAGGAAGGACATAATGGGCAAAAAACACCCAACATGACGTAGCAAATCATCCACTTGTATCACAAAACGCAATCATTTTCTTTTCGCGAACTTCTTCGACGCTTTTAAAAGCTAGGACTCAGTTCCCAGAGATATATTCACCAACTTGCACAACAGCAACGTAATGGAAGAGGAAAGTCAATCACGTTAAATTCGATTGCGGAGAGATAAGAGAACAGGTGGTCGCTGTACTGAAACTCTCCAATTACATAGGAGTGCTCGATGAGATTTCAAGTCTTCCGCACTCACGACTTCAATTTAAAGTTGGTTTGTTTTGTTACTGATTCTGTGCTCACGCTTTGGCAAGGATGAAGGCCGAACTGTTATTTTTTAGATATAGTTTGGATTTTTTTTCAGGCTTGGAAACAGTGTGCTGATGCCATTTGTACATTGCTTGCCAGAAAAAAAACATGCTATCTCGTGGTCTCGTAATCCTTCCGCAACTATCGTCTTTGTGATGAAGAAAAGGGAGATGAAATCTGACAGGATTACGATGCAGATTGCGAACCAGAAAGTGGATCGGAATTGGATATCCTTTATGAACAGAGGCGGCTTGGAGAAATGTAGGCACTGAGAATGAAAAGGAAACCCCATAGCAGTTGCCGTTCATGCCCCTTTTGATATTATCTGCGTCAAAATTTCGAAATTGAACCGAGACCACCACAGGGACCATGGCATTTTATGTTGCCCTCGCCCGCTTCCCCTCCCTCATCATGACAAGAAGAGGAAATTAAGAATGATGAGCCCGCTTTTTTAAAACTAGAAAGTCTCAACAATATCACTATTACAACGAGACGTATTTTATAAAGATATCGTTGCAGGTGAGCTTCGAGGGTTTGTACGAAATACTTTTAACTGCCACGTAAACTCCTCCGGATCTGTTACCCCTATCGCGTCGGTAGGCTGAAAAGTCATGCACATATGCTTGTAGAGCGTGAACAAAAACAAATAGCAAGATCGGATGAAAATTTACGTTAAAGTTCAATTATTAAGTTTCAAAATCATATATTTATTTTTCAACATAGTCGGTTAGGGTTAACATATTTTCCCAACGTGTGACAAGATTTTTCATT
Organism: Hetaerina titia; assembly: GCA_037158775.1. Lineage (NCBI taxonomy): Eukaryota > Metazoa > Arthropoda > Insecta > Odonata > Calopterygidae > Hetaerina > Hetaerina titia. The sequence goes on along the minus strand of CM073768.1, from coordinate 15,099,373 downwards.
CCGTCACTGAAAAACTCTCCCGACTTTTCTTGAATCTATGACTTGACAGCTCCCTATATTTCACCGGGTGTAATGGTTACCCTTGAGGTTTCTCTCGAGTTGAGGAAAAAAATAAAAATCGCAAGGCGCAAGATCGGAGGAATAAGGAGGTTTCGTTTTTTCTCGTCTGTGAGACGGCGTGGTACCCATCGTGCACAGATTTTATAGTATCCCAATTGTTCAATAATGAATCCAACACGTTCGCTGAATATTCCAGCATGGTTTGCGATACGCTTTCGAGTGATTCGCCGGACATTTTTAATCAAATCTTCGACGAGTTTGCGATGTTTATCGCCTGTGGCAGTGATCAGACGTCCGCTGCGTGTTTTATCAACAATTATGGCTTTTCAACAGGCTCACAACCACGAAATTTTACTACCTATCGATTTACAGTAGACCTATCAACAACATTGTCACCATAAACAGCCTTTAAACGACGATGAATCTCAGCAGGAGTCACTTTTCCAGCAGTTAAAAAAATCGATAACAGCTGTTTAACTTGCGTTGACATGGTACTAGAACACGTCTCCATCCTTCCGCTTCTCGAAATGCACTGGATAAATCAAACGACCTCAAACCTGCGTATGCATGTTGAGGGAGAATGTTACTTCCACATGCCACCAGAATTGCTTATGAAGGTCATTTTTTTGTCTACAAGCATGTGTGCATTAGTTTTCAGCCTATCCTTCGATGCAACTATTCTGATTGTAGGAGGTAAGTTAAAAAAGAATGTGAATTTCATTATTAATTTTTCGCAATGACAAACCTAAAGATCTGAGTGTTTTTTTTTAAAGAAAAAACGGATTTATTCCAAATTTTGAGGGCTCCTCAAGTTTTCGTGGTCCAATAAATAAATTTCTCTTGGCTGCCTTCGTGAGTAGTGAGAGATCTGCATCCGTGCCAGCTTATCCAAAAGCTTAATAAATCAGCAAAAGGGAAGAGGGGGATCTTTCATATTCACCAGAATATCCAAAAATAAAGGCGAAAAACAAAATGATTGAGAACAAGTTATTAATCGATCGATGGGACCAAAAAAACTATTCTAGTAGACACGGTCGAGGACTTGGTGATTTCAGGATAAGTAGTGAAGCTCACTTATTCATTACTTCGCCGCTCCGTCAACCAACTGAAACACCCAAACACGATTGATTCTTCGAAGTGTTCCTGTCCATTAATACACAGCAGAGGAGTGGGCCTTGGAGCAGCAAAACTTCAAAAAAGACTGAGTGTTATTTTCCTTGAGAGTGCTTCTGAAGGCTGTTCCTTTTGGAATAATTGCAGTTAATTTGTGTGCACCATATCTTTAAGAATAGCCGATGAAAAATCATGATTCACTATACATTCTGAAGACCATGAATATCCATTACTAATGTTCTTAATTAGAGAAAAAATATCAAGTCTCTAGCACTCCCTTTCAGTTTAGAACCACTGGAAATGATATTATTTTCAACGCTAATAGCACCAATAGATTTTATAAATACTTCTATCTAACTGACTGTTGGGAAAACTGGGTCTTTGTTTCAGGGTCTAGGCGTTGCTGATCTATGACGTCGACCTTTGTTCGAAAACCTGAGCCATCGTTTGCGGCTTGGAACAAGTTCCCGGGTACTGCAGCGCGACATTCTTTGTGATAAAAGAGAATGCGACGAGGCAGCTGATGACCATTCCGATGAAAAGGACTTCACCGAATGTTTTGAAAAGTGCAAGGGTCGCTAGGATAAGTGTGTGAGGGGTCAGAGGGATTACTTCGGAGGGGACTACTACGGCATCCTCATTGGTCTAGGTTGGCTATTTTTCTCAAAATATTTCATGGCTGGACAGTTTGTGGACAGATGCCTTATCCGAAATTTCTTCTTCAATTTGATGGAAATGTCTTTCATGCGAGACTCCGTTTTTTTACAGAATGTAAACACTCGGTAAAGAGAAGGTTATATGTGTGATTATCTAATATATATTTATTTGAATATTCAACGAAAAGTACATTATTCTCGCCACTAAAATGTCTAGAAGGTTTTAATATTTTTCAACTGAATGATTTAGTAATTAAATGCTTTACAGATATAATTCATATTACACATTTTTTCATTAAATGTATGTGTTTAATATTGCTCCAGTCACAAATTTTTGGTAATTCATATCACATGAAAATAAATATATTTTGCCACACTTCCTTTTACTGATATAGTTACGACGAAAATGACATTTAAACAAAATACGTTATTTGCGGGCGTGCTATAACTGCTGGTGAAGTTTTTCACTTTCGAAACGACTTGTTCGTAAACAATTAAAAAACCATAAACACAGTAATCAACCGGAAGGTCGGTTTTAGTAGGTGATGGTAGAGCTCACCCATGTACCAAGCCCAACGGCGTGTGAATATTCACACATCAGGGTAGGGGGGCCAGTTCCTTTCCCTGTACCGGTTATGGTTTCCCAGGAAGACCTGGTACCCGAAAAATCAACTAGCTTGGGTGGAGCTGCAGGTGCCCAAAGTGCCTTGCCCGGGAATCGAACCCGGGACCCTCTGGTCAGCAGTCCAACGCTCTACCCGCTAGACCACCGTGACCCGCGGAACAATTAAAATAATAGTGAAAAATAAAGTATTTAGTTTTATTTAACATGTATTACACTTTTTTGGCCTATTTTCTCGACTTTGATGCAATCTGCTGATTTGAAAAATGCGCCAAAAGTTTAAAAGCGTATTACCGCGGTAAGTAAACTTAAGGGGGTATCAACCTGTCGCTTTTCCTAGACAGAGACTTCAGCTGGGACAAACAAGTGCTTGTCGATCCCTCATGTGCAGTGAGTAGTTACATTTTTAATGCATTCCTCTCGAATCTAAAATAAGAAATCCAAGTATACATTCTCCGGCATGCAATTATTTTTGTCGCATCAAGCATTCAAGCAGCTGCCAATATCGGGAATGACAAAACAGAGAACTGGCAAATTAATTCCTCGCATCCGTCGTGGGTGACCAAGGCACTCCAAGCCAATTCCACATGTCTTTCTCCTTTAGTCTCTTAGAGACGAGGATAACATATTTATGCCACCTACATTTTTACCATATTAATTCACCCCCTGCGTTTCCTCATGCGTTTTCTCCGCCATCCACCACAGCCCTCCCTCTTTGCTAAGTGATAAATGATATAGCGCCAAGGAGAAAGCAATCAAACTCCAACTGACCACAACGACTTTTTCACCACTAGTCATTTCCCCCGGTCATATGCAAATGCTTAACTGTTTTGTTCCCCGAGCAACCGGGTGATTTTCGAGATGGGACTTGGGTGGAAATTCACGACGGTGACACTAACTAATGGCTTTAAATTATTGTCATATGGGAGTCAATTTATGCGTCTCCAGAGGCTTGCTTCTTCAGGTAACGCAGGAGAGCTAAAATACTTGCTTCCGAGTGGCGTTCGAGCTCCGCCTCCATGTAACTCACCGGGTGGGGTCTTTCTTCACGGCGAGATGGCGAGAGGGCCTCGCAGTGTTTCCGCCAGAGCATCAGGCGAGTCATTGTGTAGTTCGATCCCCTTAAGGGTGGGGTGGACCCTCCACCAAACCATGGAAAATGGTTGAATGGATGTCAGGTTAGATAGCCAAATGGCAACAAATTAATGGCGTTCCATCGATTGCCAAGTTGTAGACATATTTATCTCTAAATTGTCTCATAGTATACTACTCACAAAGCTAGAAGCCAATGGCATAGATAAATATAACCCGGGTTGAATTAAAGATTTTTAAATGGGCGCCTACAAAGGGTAGCCATAGAAGGTGAGGGCTAAAATTAAGTAGAAGTCATTCCAGGTGTTCCCCAGGGAGGTGTTATCGGAGTCCTTTTATTTCTTCATTACGTGTACGGCTTTAACCCCGTTGGTAATAGTGAGGTACGTGTCTTTGCCGACGATGCAATGATTTACAGAGATAACCGTAGTCTTGAGGTTCAGGAAGGTTTAGCAGATGGCCTTGTTTCCATGCAACGATAGTACCATTCTTGGAAATTAAAATTAAACATAAAACAGTGCGAATTAATGAATTTTTTTAATGGGAATAGTTCCCTTCCGAACGCCTACTACGACGTAAATACCCAAATTGATCCAAATACCCAAGAGGAGAGGTAATTAATTACTCAGGTTAAACCATCACTCACGACCTCTCATGGGTGACACATATTTTTGAAACACGTGGAAAAGCTAAAAAGATATTAGGATCCATTAAAATAGTGTTGGGGAGATTTGACGAGAAAGGTAAAGGTCAATGAAGAATGTATTATTTCGCTAGTTAGGCCTCATTTAGAATATGCTGAAGGTGTAAGGGATCCTCTTGAATATGGATTTATTGCCAAATTAGATCACGTGTTACGTATAGGAGGTAGATTTTCAAGACGTTTTTAGGAGAAACTGATTAGCGTATCAAAACTATTTGAAGATCTAGGCTGGAAATCACTTACGGAGCGAATGTTAAATTATAGATTTCTCTTTCTTGCACGTAAACGCGATTAAATACTTGGGCGTTAAACCCACCAACGACTTCCCCTGTGTGAAACATATTTTGGGAATAAGTGAATAAGCTAACTAAAATTAGGATTTATTAAAAGAGTACTTGTTAAATATGATGAAAATATCAAAGAGAAATGTTATCCTTCGCTGGTCTGGCCTCATTTAGAATGTGCTGTAAGTATATGGGATCCTCATGAAGTTGGATTGATTTGGAATTTTAAGTAACCTGGACTAAGTAAATACTTCATTTAAGCCTTACTACTTTAATTGTTTTCCTTTTTACAAACAGGTCGTCTCGAATAGGTACATAATAATTTCACACAAAGATACCGCAGTGCATCAGGCTGTAATTATCATTATTCTTAATGATCCTTACGAGAGCCATTGCTCGCACACGACAGTCAGGAGTTGGCCAAGGTGGCTGGGAATACAGAGGAAAGGATTTGAGGCGACGTGTTGGGAAACAAGAGGTTGTGTCTGTGGAAATAAAGGGCGCATTGGTTTTATTGAGATCGAGTGAGATCACTATCCGACTCAGTAAGACGGGCGTCAGCGAATTCTTCTTCTGAAATTGCGCCGTCACCTCAATCTTGGCGTCGACCCAGGCCGTCCTCCCCCTCGCAGACGGAGAGGGGGACGTGTTCCTCCTCGCCACCAACCACGGTCCCATTTGTGCCTCACCGTCCGATGCACACCCGTCGCCCCCTACTTCCCTTCACCCTGATGGTGAAAGTCGAGTTAATCAGTCACACACACGGGATGCACAAGGGTAATGTAAGGACGACAGAAGGGTTTACAGATTATTACTGCTGCGAATTTTTGATTCGCGGGCAGGGAGCTCGGAGTTTAGTGCGGGAGCAGGCATGCCACATGCGCCGAAAGCGACGGTGCCTCGCTCCCTGCCCTCACCGAGGCCCCAATCAGTCTCCCGCTCATACCCCGCCCGTCCCCCACCCCCGCCCCGTGTACTGCCCCCCAGAGTCAAGTGTGGGGACGGAAAGGGGAACGCTCCTCCGCCACCCCTCTCTTTCTCACGCGAGCGCGACACCCCCGGAAAGAAATTGGACGCTTAATGAGCTCCAACCCACTCCCGTTCCCCCTGGGGGCGAAGAAAGGGACGAGAGCCGCGGCGTCCTCCATTGAGGCCGCCACCTCAGTCTGCTGCGGGAACAACAATCACTTGTTTCCATTTCTAACTTTACAACATGAAGCATGTTGGAATCCCTTTGGTTTTACAGTTGATGTTGGGATTGCCCTGCCATTCAAATATGTTCAAAAAGACAAAAGGGATATTGTAGCGTCTTCAAGAAAGCGTAAAAATAAGTAAATATAATTAGCAATCTAAAGGATGCAGTTTCATCTAACACTACACACTACCATAAACTTAGCCTGTACAACGTGAATAAATATCAATATGCCCTGTACATTACAATAACTTTTTTTTAGCTCTGTCTACATTCTATCTCCTTTAATTTCACCCAAACTACCTTTTCTTTTTCCTCCTCTTTCCCAGTATCCCCCCTTCCACTATTACTGTCTTCAACATGGCATTGCCTCTTAGCATCTCCTTTATCCACCTGTCCTGCCTTCTTCAAATTTTCCCCAACAGCTATGTCTAGTCCCTAGACATCGTTTTTTTCTTCCCTGTCCATTTTGTTTTCTCCATTCTTCTTCACGCTCATACCTGAAATCCCTTCAAGCTATGTTCATCCTTCTGCATCAAGAAATTATTTTTCCGAGCCATGCAAAACTACGTCCCATATAACAGTTTTTAGTACTTTTTTCAAATGTCCACTAAAACATGTTATTTACCAATGTCCATTTTTAAAAGCTTCTTTCATCCGTAATTCCTTTTTTTAATGTCCTTACTACTTTGCCTGCCTTCTAAAACACTCCCCAAATGGTTGACTTCTTCCTGTTTTTAGGGAGATACCCACGCAGTATGCCATACTTATAAAATAATGCGGTAAAAACCTCCCCATAACATGGATACGCTTTCTGTGGCGATGGTGTTAACAATCCACATCGAGACGTGCAATGCAATGGTAACGAGAGGCTCACTTCGAATCTTCGGGCTGTAAACCCTTCCTCGATGCGATGAGCAAGGAATTACATTTGCAGATTCCAAAAACACGCCAAATAGTCACGAGTTTAATGAGAAAACTGGAGTATTGACTCCTCCTTGACCATAGTAAAGGGATAGCTACGCCTTGCATATCCACCATGCTAACATCGCCGTGGATGAACAATTAGATTCGAATTCTATCTTTATCGATGATAGTTATCGACTCATTTAAACTTTCAGCGTCCGTTCTTTCTAATCCAGCCTAATATTGATCTTTTTCCAAGTTTTTTTTTGCCGCGGGAGTGTCTGCTCCTTTTTTAGTACACGTGGGCGTGAGTTGCGTTGGTACTAATATATAATAACAGAATTCCATTGCATAAGGTTATCCAGCGAAGACTCTACACCAATGTTATGTATTTTACAAGGTTGTTTTGTGCATCAGTGACAATGTTATATTAAAAATCTATTCTGCCGGTAAGCTGCTAGTAGAGCTGCATTTATAGTGTTACAATCGCTTGAGAAAGAGCAAACGTAAGCCCACTTAATACTATGCAAATGGTACCCTAAAGGACTGCAGCATGCAGAACTATTTCTCAGTTCTATATGAATTTCTCCTTTCTTCGTTCCGTTCAAAATGCTAATCTTTTCCCCCTTCTAACCCTCCAACATTCTCACCTCTAGCATAATTTGCAGCATCACACTACCGCTCAGTATCTCTAATATCACCTTTTGACTCATTTTAACTTCCTATGAAAACGTTTTCTCTTCCCCTTTTTTGCCAACTTTTATTATTTCCGGTTTATTCTTAGTTGACATAATCGCCACGCATAATACATCAATATCGCCAAAAATCCAGTGAATAACAATATTATTTTGACAATACTACTAACCTTTTTCTTTGGACAAGAGAATATTTTGTACAGTATTTAGTTTGTCGTTATAAATATATATTAGGTGTTTATTAGTAAAATAAGAAAAATAGAAATAACTTCTTTGAGAATTTTGGGAACTATCCCTTAAGGGTTCAAGATTAAATAAAGATATGATTTTTTATCGGGTCCTTCTGTTTTTAGTAAATATGCATTTTGAATAAATATAAGCTCGCCTAGTTTTTCCATACTTTTCCGATAAGAACTTTTAAATCGTCGAAATAAATGTCACGAGGTTGCGAAAACTTCTCCCAATTAAAAGGGCACAACACACAGGCCACCTGTTAAAAAAAACAATGGAAATGCAAAGGCCAACTACCAGACAAGGGTCATGGCGCCGTTCGAAGCAAAAAAAAGGGAGAACAAATGAATAACGGCGACAGGAGAGTTCGGGGCACTCCAGCGGGTGGAGGGGCGGGAAAAAAGCGACCGCAGCGCCATATAATGAGGGGAACGGGGCTCGTGTGAGGTGGCGTCGCTCCAGCCGCGAATGAACCCATCGGGGCGCGACGTGGGGGGGGGGGGGAAGGGAGCGCCCCCAGGCAACAACTCTCCGACAGTCAAGTTCCTCCCGTGGTCACATCTCAACTCAAGCGCGCAAAACCACAAAAGTTTCCGAGTCCAATTTCGGAGAAACAGGGGCAGTGGTTCAACCACTGAGTGCCGAGTCACAACGTAAACGTTGACAAGAAAAGTTGTAACTCCGCCCAACAAATTGCTTGATGCAAGTACACCTCTCAATTACCCTAATGTAAGTAGTAATGCCAATATTTCATAAAAAGTATACATTAAGTATTACCTATATACTAAATACAATATGTGTGTGTGCGTGTATACTTATATCATTATAAGGTAATCTACCGGTTAAGGTAGGTTTTTGGATGGATACAACTACCAGCTAAATATTTGTGGCTCCTAACAAAACACAATCCTGCAACCTACTCTACATCAGGTGCTCTGTGTACTTCCTTCCTCCTTTCATCCCGTCCAACATCCCTATCCTGTTCCTGCTCTGTCCTCGTTTGCCTCAAATTCTCCCCTCTATTACAGTCTTCAACACCCCACTATCGATTAATATTCTTCCATCTATTCTTTCCTTTCCCTTTCACCTTTCTTTCATCCATTTTTCCTGGCTCCTTAAAATTTCCGCCAACAAATCCCTCTCCTCACCCACCATCTCCAGTACTTCCTCATTTGTCTTCCTTTCGGTCCATTTCACCTTCTGCATTCTTCTCCACACTCACATTTCGAAAGCCTCTAATCTACGTCTATTCCTATGCTCCAATGACCGCGTTTCCGCGCCGTACATAGCTTCCCTCCATATCAAGGTTTTTACTAATATTTTCTTACCGCCCTTACTCAACGTCCCTGTCATTAACCCCCTCTTCCTTGTGAAAGCCTCTTTGTCTGGCGCAATTCTTCTCCTTGTACTACTGTTACCTGAAGATGATTCAGTTACATTGAAACCGGTCGTATTAAAATTTTATTTTGTGAAAAATTGCCAACTTTAATTAAACATGATATTCCACCATATCACGCCGGAAACGTCTCTTTTTATCCTTCTACTACGTTGACCGTGTTGGTCCAAAACACTTGCAAGATACGTAAACTGTTCTACCTGCTTTAGTTTTTGCCCTCCTATTTTAATGTTTGCCTTAGCATTTTTCTTTCTGGAAAATCGCATAACCTTTGTTTCCTTAATACTGATTCTCATCCCATATCTCTCGCACTAAATTCCCAATTTATTCAGCAATACTTGCAACCCCTTGGCTGACTGACAAACTATAGCGTGGTCATCAGCAAACCTAACTGATTTTACGAATTTCCAGCCAACTTTCAATCCCACCTTCAGTTCTTCCTATGCCTCTTCAATAATTTTCTCCACAATTATGTTGAATAGCATCGGTGATAATGGACAACTCTGCCTCAAACCTTTTTTTAACACTGCCCATCCGGACTCTAAGTTCTCCTCTCGCACCTGAGCAGTCTGAGACATCTACTGGCTGCGGATTACCTTCCCATCCCTCCAACCTCTTCCTATTTTCTGAAAAGTTCGCGTACCTCTCCACTTCCAAAACCCATAGTGGTTATCCCCTATGTAATCATCTGCCCTACTCTCAATCCTTTTGTTGATGATCCTGAGAAAGCATTAAGCTGCGTGGGATATGAAACTTACTGTTCTGTAGTCATCACATGATGAAGCCTGTACCTTTTTCGGGATAAGAACTATTACCGATCTCACAAAGTCTTATATATATATATAAACTTAGACAGCAACACACAACATGAGAATACATAAAAGGAACACTCACACGTTATTTCTTGATAATTTCGAATCGAACTCAGTCTTTCTCGGACGATTAGTTAGGACAGAGAGAGAAGGGGACGAGGAAAGGGGAGATGAGGTGGTGAAGGAAGGGGTTGTGAAGGGGAAAAGGGAGAAGGGGACTGGGGAAGGGGAGAACAGGTGGTGGGATAGGGGTGAAAGAAGGGCTTGTGGGGGGGAAAAGGAGGAAAGGAGGAAAGGAGGCCAGAGGGGAGCGGAGATGGAATAGGAATGAGAGGGAGGATGTGGAAATAGTTCCAAGCGACACAGAAAATAAATAATTCATCCACAGATATCACAACATCCATGACCCAGGTGTTAACCCACAAAGCCATCATCAGGATCTGACCAGTCAAAACCCGGGCCGAGAATGGCAAAATATATGCGGATGAACAAACTATCCCACTATCTAACATGAAACAAATCCACACCTATCCACTTCAACCCACCACAATTAGTGAACGATATTGAGACCCGGATGTTGATAGACTTTGCACGGCCATATAAATGCCATTTCTATCGTTTTCAATTTTATAGGGTTATCGGATGGGGGAAGGGATGCAAGAAAGGAAACACTGTAACACTGGTTGAAGTGGGTGTTGTGGTGGGAGGCATGTTTTAGGATGGGAAGACCCGCGGACGGGAAAGAGGGATTACATGAGGTGCATGTCGGGACGACTTTGATATTGCTTAACACCTCAACACGACTCTACATACTGTAGCAAGGCAAACTGGGACTTAATACGGAAAACAATCGCTGTAGAGCTGCCATCAGAGTAGAAAATAACGGCAACAAAAACATCAATAATCGACATGGTCAGCACACTTACAAATTAGGTCATCATAGGGGAAATAAAGAGCCACTCCTAGAAAGAAAATATACCAAGCGGACTTTCTCCATAAACCGAAAAAACTCATTCTAAAAATCAAAGAATGAAACAATTCGCGCAAAGACGGAGCTGAGACATAATAAGAGCAATTAATGAATATGGAAACCTTGATTGTCGTAAAGGGAAACAAATTGAGAGAGAATTTATTTTCTCTACATTTCAAGGACGGAACCATCTGGGAAATGGCTGCGGGAATGAGAGGATATGTGGAGAGCGATCCTCCACTCTGATAAACTAAATAATGGTGACATTTTGGAAGCTGAAGTAAAAGCGGTGCGCATGGCAAAATGCCTTGTGGGCGTTTCAAAGTCAAAAAAAGACGACTCATTGACGAAACCACGAAGAAAGGGGAGAAACTCCGAAAAATTAGTATGGAAGAGCAAAGAGATTTTATGAAAAACCCATGAAAAGGGAAAGGTGTAGGTCCAGACATAATGCCAAACGAGGTTTTGCGTCGAATGCCGAAATCGGTTGGAACGATTTATCACTCATTACTTGAGGCTCCTCAAATATGAAATATTTTCCTTCGGAATGGAAAACTGCCTCCGCACTGCGGAGAGAGGAGAAAGTAGAAGAAACACCCGAAAGACTTTCGACCAACCTCGCTGATTTCAAACCTCGGAAAAGTCCTCGAGAGGATGGTGCTCTCACGCAAAATGAAACACTCTTGGAGGAAACATCCTGCCACCAGAATAATTTACTTTATTGAAGGATCTGTGAGCAACCAAATAAATAGAGTTACAGATTTAATCACCAACGCAAAAAATATCAAGGCCCACTCTGTCGGGAGTACTCCTTGGTGTAGTTGGCATAATGAGCACAATTAGAAAGGCAGTAGGGAAGAGAACAAGATTAAGTCCAATAATTTAATCAGACGATTTGGCAAGGGACCTGAAACTAATGCTGCGCCATGCGATCGATCAAAAATACCGCACCTGCCCAGTCAGGCTTTCTGACAAATAATATGAGGTGGAGAAGGATGAAAGGTTTTGAGAAAAGGGCACTAGTATGAACATTCTTAAAAGCAAGATAAGAAAGAGTGGTTGATAGGCACGGAGCGTTAGAAGAAACCGATATATAGTCAAGTGGTTTACTGAGGAGACAGCGACAAACTCTTACGAAAAGTTCACAAGTAATAGTCAGGAAATACTTGAAAACTTTATAAAACTTATATAACTTAAAACATTTATTTCAAACATACACATGGAATAATAAATACAAAAGACCAAAGTATGTCACCAGGGAAAATATTGCCTTCCCCTAAAAGGAAAAATTTTGGAATGCAAAAGAAATGTTGCAGATTCAAAAGCTGAAATGCGAGAAATAATGATCCAAAACGAAATCCACCATCTAGATTACCATGGGCTTGATTCATTCGATTGCTGGACCATCTCATAACCTTCTTTCGACAATTGCTTTCCTCATCTACACTCCCTCATTGGACAAATACGCAGGGTTATTCCCTAAATACGAGGGTAGTTTGAAAGATTCTCGGAATAAACACAAATCTATCTCTTCTACACTTCTCTCTAATTTTATTGACATGATCTCGAGTAATAATACATCTTCAACATCACCGCTAAAGAGACCTCCTTACAATAAATAAGAAGGCTTCAAACTGTAATTTGACCTTCGCTCTGTGAGTGCTTCTCAGCCTAGCTACTCTAATATTTTTGATAAGCAAATGATATTATCATAACACCGTCTTACAAATCTAGCTCCTCTATGCTGCACGAGATCCAATTCGGCATTCAATTCAACTTCGAGGGAATTCCATATACTTGCAGCACATTCTAAATGAGGTCTAACCAGCGAAAGAAAACGTAACACGTAAACGCGAAGTAAACAGGTAACGCGCAGTGCTCTGAGAAGAGAGTTGTGGTGCGGACGCCTCTCTGTTGCCCTTCCTATGTAGTGATTCGTGAAGATGGAAAAAATTGAGATTCAAGCAATGATTATATGCTTGGTAAAGAAAAGTATGAAAGCAGAGGAAATTCAAACCAACTTTCAGAACACTCGGGGGGACTCTGCACCTTCATTTTCAACTGTTGCCGAGTGGGCAAACGGGTTTAAGTTTGGTCAGAACAGTTAGGATGATGACCCGTGTAGTAGTCGGCCAAAATGTACCACATCCCCAGAAATGATGCCAAAATCGAATAAAATGGTCATGAAGGATTGCCGACTGAAAACGCGAGAAATCGCTGAAGCTGTAGGGATGTCATCAGAACGGACATATCACATTTTAACTGTGGAATTGGATATGAGAAAATTATTTGCTAGATGGGTGCCTCAACTGATGACCCAGGATCGCAAAAGCATTAGAATAAAACTTGCCGAACAACCCGTTTTAAAAGTAACCAACAAGATTTTCTGCGCCATTTTGTGACTACAGATGAAACTTGACTCCACTACTATACCTAAGATGCAAAACGACAGCCAAAGCAGGGGAAACATGTTGATTGAACACCACCAAATAATATCAATGCAACAATTTCAGTGGGTGAAAATCATTCGTTTAAACTCTGAAATTGTTGCATTGAAATGCGTATTAGCGGATGACCCAGTTAAAGTTACTGTTGCGGCATCTCCCGCTGTTTCTTGGAACCACCAAAGAAAGCAAAGGCAACACGGTCGGTTGGAAAGGTGATGGCTCCAGTTTTCTGGAATGCGAAACAGATTCTGTGGATAGATTATCCTCTAAATGGTCAAAAAATTACTAGACAATACTATGCTAACCTCCTGGACCAACTGCAGCAATAAAAACGCGAAATAATTCCAGTTTTGGCATGAAAGAAAGTCATCTTTCATCAAGACTGCATGCTCACACATCAGTGTCGCTCCCATGGCAAAAATACGTGAACTTGTAGAAACGAGTATGAATTGTTGCCACACACGCCTTTATGACCTGAATTAGCTCCACCATTGTTTCCATATTTTTCCCAAGCTCAACCTTTTCCTCGGTGGACAGAGATTCTCACCAAAACGAAGAACTAACAGCCGAAGTACAGGGGCATTTTTCAGGCCTGAAGGAATCTAATTTCCGAGACGGGATCAAGACATTGGAACGTCGCTGGACCAAATGCATTAGTGTAGAGGGAGACTACATTGAAAAATAAAAAAGTTTCACCGAGGTGAGTCCTTTAGTTCTATTCCGCTTCGAGAACTTTTCAAATTACCCTCGTGCTTTTCGCATGCTAGCTATACCGTTGACGTGATGTCTGCATTTGAAGTTTGGATGGCAGGTGTAGACTAGCACGCACGGCTAACCGTTTCAAATCTCCTCCCTCGCCCCTCGGGGAGGTAAGGCGACACAGTGGCAAAATAGCGCTTTAGATTTTAAAAACAAGTTTGTGCACAGATATACTAAGTCAAGGAAGTACGAGTATCTGCACGTTTCTCGTATATCTGCACTGAAGAATATGTTTTCTTTCTTGAATGGAAAAACAATAATGCAAAAATTTCATATATTGCACTTTACGTTAGGCATAATATTTTAACTAATAAGCGAAATTAAAAATAAGGCGCTATGAAATTTAGATATATACATTTCAACTTAAATATTTTAAATCAATAATTTGTTTAAAAATCTTTACTTGCCATAGTTGAATTTGAAATAATGTTTAGCTTGACAACGAGTCTGCAAACATTTTTCCTCGCCCATTTCAAAAACAGTTCGTGAAAATTCGGCATTTGTGAAAACCGCTATTTTGAAAAATGGGCCTTTTGGAAAACTCAGTTATTTTCCGTTTTTCAAAAAAGGCACTCATTTATTTTTTTCGAAAAGCCAACATTCCCATTCATCTAAATCCTAGAGGTCGAGGGTCAACTAGAGTCCAAAGAGGCGAAAAAAAGAGGCATAAAAAAACCATGCTCCATATTAGTCTTTTTTAATATTTTTATTCGCATCTTCACTCAGGGCACCCGTTAATAATTCTTATCTTTTTACAAATTCCTCCTTCGCTCCTGCAGTTCTTCTCTTAAATTCCACACTGCTACGTCTCTTTTCTTCTAAAATACTGCGAAGAACACGTCCTGCTCCATTTGCGCGTGCTTCTAATACTTAAGTTGCCTCTCCTACTTCTCCTATTTTAAGCATCTCGCCGCTTCCCCCCTTTCTCTCTAACTCCGACTCCTTCCCCCCTTGCTACTCTCATCACATCCCTTCCACCCGCTGCAGATAATGGTCAGCCCCCGCCCCCCCGTCAATCACCGCTAATTCCGAGTCTGCTACCTTTATCTGTGCCGTCCGATCCGCGCACAGATATCTAATAAGTCGCCTCTTCCTCCAGTCTACTCTTTTGTCCGCATTATCTTCATTGGCACTGCCCACTCCAAAATGAAAATGTATTATTACTCCCATTGTACAACGGTAGACGAGATCATGTCAATAAAATTAGAGATATTAGGTGTAGAAGTGATAGATTGTAAGATGTAATTTCTTTCCAAGGGGAAAGATTTGGTGCGGTAGCTGATGTGCTGGATTCCCATCCAGGGGGCTAGGATTCGAATCCTGGAGACGGAAGTTCATTTTTAGTGGTATCGCGATCCTCACTTGAGGTGCTTTTTGGAGAGCACTTCGAAAGAGTACGCCTTCCGTCGGAAAGGTCGTTAAACTGCGGACCCCTTGGGGCGCTTCCTTAAGAGTACGCTAATTCCGACACCGGATATCTCTCCACACTTCCTCATTTCCCATCCATCCCTAATGACGCAAATGACCTCAGCTGCCGGTCGCCTCCCCTAAAAAAACAATGATTTCATTCAAAAGTGACCACCCCAACCCTCATATGCCCCATTATCTACCCATATCGTGTAAAATATAAGTGAAATCCTCTTCCTCACACTATCTACTTCTCCACGCCGAGTGCGCCAGCCAGAACCCACCCCCATCACCGTCCCTCCCGTCCACACGCCGCCCACCCCACCGAGCAGCATCCAGAAGATCCTAAACGTGGATATTGTGAGATTGTTGATAGTGCATACCCTTATCTCCCGTATCCCCTTAAACTCCGACACCTTCTTTAACCCTTTCGATAAATATTCATGTCATTCCACGCCTCATCATCGTCCCATCAGATCCGTTTTTTCCGGAGGAACTGAGCGCCTGTACGCACAGCAAGTGCTAACTTAGGACCTAGGATTGCACTGAAATCGACTCCGTACGACAAATTCTCCCGCTTCCTCCAGCCGACTCCGAGCGGGAAGGGCCGCCAACCTGGCAAAGGAACGTCTTCCGTTTCCTGCCCCTCGTGGCTCACGCCACCCTGCAAACCCCCTTTCCTCCGCTGCTCCCCCCGCCCATTACTTTCGGCCATGACTCCTCGAAATCAGGGATATTGGAGGGGAGCAGACGGGCCTTCGCCCCGGGCCTGGGATGACCCAAGTGCGGAGTCATCCTGCGGCGTAGTCGGAGGAGAGGGGGAGTCGTCGGTTGGTGGATAGGGGTGCCCAGACTTCCGTTGGCATTTCGGATGGCGCCGGGGGTGGGGGCGGAAATTGCGACACCCCGCGAGGGCCTAAACTGCGGGCGCTGCCCCTCGCGGTCATAAAAGGCGGCGCGCCGTCCCGTGGCGCCCCCAGTGCGTGCGTGACAAGCATTCGGCAGTTTGCGAAAAGATTGGTTGAAACAAATTGCTGAAAAAAAAGGAGTGCTAGCCTTCGGGAATGTAATTTATTGTTTAGACAGAGCGTCTTAGGGGCGCGTAGCATGGGATGAAACACATTCGTTCTTAGTTTTACGCAATAATCGAATGCTGAGAAAGAAACGCGCGTTCAGGGGCCCATGTACTAGATGGGCATTTATGGCTCTAGTTTGTATTTACCGATTATTCTTGGCATGTAAAAGTCTTCACCTCTTTCACGTCTCGATGTAAATGCTAGTGCATTTACCGAATGCCTAGTGGGCTTATAGCGTGTTTTCCCGGTCAGGGGTTTCCCATTGTACGTCGTCGCAAACAGAAAATAATTTGCAGTTTTCCGTTAGCCGTCGCCTTCTGCTAAAGTTTCCACTCGGGTTTTGATCGCATCGGTTCCCTGTTCAGGTCTTAGCGCTGCAAACACCTCTCCCGCGATTCCCCCTCCCCCGCCAAGGCAAACTCCCGCTCCCCTCCCCTCCTCCCCCCCGTGGGCCCTTCCCGTCTCGCCCTCCCCGCGTTCCTTCTCGACTCCATTTGTCGCTCCATAAATCACTAATTTCCCAGCAAACCAACCAATGAAAATAGAGCTGTAAACAGACTTCGAGATCCTTCCTTTTTCTTTCGCAGGAGCATCATACTTTGTATTGGCGATTGTAAATATAACCAGGAATATTGTTTTACAAGTATTGTTTGCATGTATTGGTATGTGTATGTATAGTGTTTGTATGTATTGTATGTGTGTACGAGTATGTTGTATATTTTCTGTTTTAGTTAATAATTAACTAGGCAGCTAATGCATTGTGTTGTTGCATGTTAGTCCAAAGATATCATATGCATTAATTTTATTGGTGTGCATGCATAATGAGTAAAATTTATCCGTAAATATAACGTTGTAAATGTGTGACGAGGGGTTAGGAGGTAGAAGAGACTCCGTAGTCTCAATCTCGACTCAAAATAAAGACGTCTATCCATCCACACCCGGAGGATTACTTCACCACATTTCCACTCCACACTCGCGAATGTTTTCCCGAAAAGATAATTTTGATCTTATCTGCGAAGTTCGATCCTAAAACAACTTAATGCATCTCGTCCCAATTCTTCTCACTGGTTTTCGATCGCAGCTAATACATAAGCGCAAGGTGGACTTCTATTCTCGTCTATGAGATGAGTAGTCCTTCCATGAGCTGATATCGCAATGCATTGGCGCACACCGCTCCTCCGCCTGTATTTCGAACCGTTCCAGCTAATAAATTCCGCAGAGATTTCCCTCGTCTCCTTCCCATCTTCCTCTTTGTTATAGTAGAGCGGACTTCCTGCTGCCTGCATGTAAGAGAGCGAATTACGCGCCCTCCCCCACTCCCCTCTGCTTTTTCCGCCCGACTCACCACCCCAAACGCAGTATTCTCTCTTAAAGACGAATAAATGCTCCCAATTAAAGCCTTGCTTCAACGTTGGCCCAGTAGCCATAGTCAAACTTATCATTTATCCATGTTCGTGGGGCATTGACACAGCCTAATTTTTTTCTAATTTATACATAGGCGGATTCAAATACATATGTACATTAATCCTCAATTTCAAATATTTTGACTGCAGTGCTTCATAAATATATTATGTTCTAGTTAACGAGCCAAATTTGTTTTGTGTGTTGAAAGGTGTGTTCGCTGAGATGGTTTGACTACTACTACTATGCTCAGACGAAATGATTCGACGGAATCATTCCGTCTGAGCATAGTTTTCCGACTCGTGTGGGCCGAAAACACGGCGACAACCAAATAAACAACTCTCTTGCAGTGATGCCTCGGAATACCTTCTTCCCAATTAGTTAATGCACCATTATTGTTGGCCTATGTTAACAAACAGCTCTGAACTTTGGCCGAGACACCACGGAAACAATAAGTTTGGTAATTGGCGGTCTCATGAGCCAACTGAAGTTGTTTTCGGCCTTTGTCTCCCTTCGGCAGAAAGCCCCTTAAAGGATAAATTCTCTCCCCTCTCAATCAGAAGCCTCCACGCTAAGAGGTGAAATGAAGGCGTTTGCTGTTTCTGGGCACTTTCTTTATATTTCCGTCGTGGCGCTGGTTTTCATTACTGTCGTAAATCGCTTCCCGCGTGACGGAGCCATACTGAACGCCATCTCTCGCAGTGCATGCTACAACGCTCCCTAGCCGTCTTTGGTTGTGTTCTCCATTTCCCCCTTCCATCAACGCGGAATAGTTGGCTCACGCGGAGCTTGTTAAAGGTTAGCCGTATGGCCGAGGTGCGTGCCGCTCATCGTCTTCCGTCCGCCGCGGACTGCATCCGCTCTCAAGTCGCCACATTTCATTCGCGACTTGCACAAACTGGAAATGCTCTTCTATCAGACATCTGGGATTACGATATCAGCCAAAAACATACATACACACTGACTAAGGACGTAACTCGCCTATGAGTCTTTCCTATATCTGATAATTTCAAGTTGTATTCATTCTCCTCTTCATGCTAGTTTGTATCTCGCGGTTGTATACCGCTATAGTCCACCTGTTCGGACAATATCCCTAAATGACGTAAAAATTTCCACTTGTATAATTATTATTATTAGGTAATCTACCGGTTAAGGTAGGTTTTTGGATGGACACAACTATCAAATAAACATTTTGTGACTCCCCACCTAGCAAACTAATCTATATCAGGTCCCTCTTCATCTCGGTGTACTTCTTTCCTCCCTTCATCCCGTCCAACATCCCTATCCTGTTCCTACCCTTACCTCGCTTGCCCAACATTCTCCCCTCTATTACCCTCTTCAACATTCCACTACCGCTCAATACGCCTTTCATCCATTTTTCCTGCCTCCATAGGATTTCTGTCAACAAACCCCTCTCCTCCCCCACCATTTCTAGTACTTCCTCATTTGTTTTCCTATCGGTCCATTTCACCTTCTCCATTCTTCTCCACACCCACATTTCAAAAGCCTCCAATCTACGTCTATCCTCCAGTTTCTGCCTATGGTATCAGGAGCGGGAACCATTAGTCACACGGCCGGCCGTGGGTTCATAGAACTTTCTTCTTCTTCTCACTCCCAGTTCCGTATCTTGTTCCCCATCTTAACTACGATCTTAACCTTCCCTTGTTCTGTATCTTCTTACTCCTAGTTCCAGAGTCTTGGCATGGTGGTGGTGGTGTATCGTAACAATTGTGGTTCATTTTTTTCATCCTTTCTCTTATGCAAAAGAACTTTAATAGTAGATGTTATTACCTCCAACTTACCGTCCGGAAACTTCTACTGTGATAAATTTAACTTTAAACAGTCTAAAAATAAGTTTTCCGTGAAACACGTTTATGATTTTGCACCATCATGCACGTCTTTTCATGGATTTCAAGAAAATGTTTGCCCTTTTCTAATACTCCTTATACACCCACCCTCTCCCTCATACCTTACCCTTTCCAACTGGTGCTTGCACCCACAGCCACATACCTTTTTGGTGGCTCGCGGGATGTATGTGTAGATTAAGCTATTTTACATGAGGCCTCCCTTAATAGCGGAAGACAACTTGCTCTTCAAATTTCTCGTCACATTTTTCCAATGTCCCCCTGATAAATCCTAGTTGCGTTTTTTGCAGGGTTCCCCCATCCCCTCGCTGCTCCTGTCCCTTCGCTCGCCGATGCTAACTTAGTTTACCGTGCATGCTCCCCCCTGCCAAACCCCATCAACTCATTCCCCACTTTGCCATTCCTCACCGCCTCGACAAACACGCATGCAGAGCGTTGGTTCAAAGGGTCTAGAAGGCTTTGGACGCGACCTCGACGGTTCGAGCACGGTTGTTAATTGTATTTTGGGTGGAAGAATATTTCTATATATAGACACACGCCATTCTACAATCCAAGTGTAAAGACTACTTCCCGCTTTCCTTCCTTTGACGTTCCCCGAGCGATTCTCAGGCGCACCTTGGCTAGCCTGGTGAACTTACGATTCTATATTTTTTATAAATACGTTGCATTTGCTTCTGTCCCCTATGTGACAAGTTTCATTCATTTTACCATGTCCGAAGAAATTCTTTCTGTTATATTTTCGCCATTGAAAACATATTAACTTTCATAATTGAACAGAAGTAGGTATAGAGGAGCAAGACGAAGGTGCAGTGAGAGGATATGGAGCTCTTACAAAGGAACAAAGAAATGGGTTCGCTGTACGGAAAGGTGAAGGCGCTGTCAGTAGATACGAAGAAGAAACCCGAGCACAGTTTTGAAGATACGGAAAGATGGACCTTAAGAGACCCGAAAAATATTCAAGAGAAATGGAAGAATACCTGTGGGAGAGATATGCCGTCATATTAAGTCAGAAATTGCAGATTTAGAAGAAGAATATGACGTAAATGGGAATAACTTAGACGTATGCATACTTGAGTGCAATGTAGAGAGTGGATTATTGGGAATCAAATCAAATAACATCATGGGAATGGATGCCATCCCCGCGGAACTGAGGGTGTAGGAAGGCTTGAGTGAGATCGGCCTCGGCGATTTGGGAACAGTTGTTATGAGCAAGGCAGCAGTGTCACGACGCAGCTAGAAGAATTAAGATGAGAGCAACTGGTTGACTGTGGGTTGAAATAAGGTTAAAAGTGCTGGATAAATTTAAGAGAGGTCATTTAACTGAAGATGCTAAAGGCATAGTACATGTATGACAAGCCCCAGCGGTGGATCAGATTACGTTTATAAAATCATGCGGATGGATTGCAGAACGAATAGATTTAAGATTACGTTTTTTCCTCATGCCATTAGATATCAAAATAGATAAAATCGCAGGCGCGAAAAGAATAAATATTATAGTAATGCAAACACGTATTTTGTCGTTTCCATGCGTGGAAAATATTAAATATAACCATTCCCATAACATTTTTCCCGCATGAATAATGTTTTGTTGCTAAATATTTTTGCATGTCAGCAGATTTTAACTTTGTTGGAGCACACGATCGACTACTATCTGCGTATATATATATATATATATATATATATATATATATATATATATATATATATATATATACAATGATAGTGTATGAATGGCTTGTGACTTAACATTCACTGCTACACACCCTTACAGAGACTTGCGGGGTGTTGTGTAGATGTAGATCTATCTCCTTAATCTTATGTACATGATCTGATCTACAACATACTTCAGAAAATGTAACCCCCAAATTTTTTACCGATCCAACGGTTGGTACTTTCTTTCCCTGAAATCTGTAAATGTTTCTGGGTGAAGTATTCTTGCTCCAAAATTTCATCAAAACGCATTTTTTTCCAAATTTAACTCCAGCTCTCATAACTCGTACCACTTTTGGATTGTGTTTCTTTCAAGGAAAATTGGCAAGGATATATTGGAACAGGCAAAAGAATTGGTGCTCGATAAAATGGAAACCAAATAATGATAGGTAGAGCAAGAATATTAACAAAGACAGTATTACGTAGGGCATGAATGCAAGGGTTGGAATTAGCATCTAGGAAATGGATTTATGAGAGCATTTTGACATGCGTGCATTGTGAACAATTGTTTTAAGCAACTTGAAAGCGACGGAGACAAAGGACAAAGTTTTGCATTTTTGGGGAAGAGGAAGTTGAGCGAAGTTTGAAAAAAGAAAAGTTGGGAGGGAAAGATTTCGAGAGGTAATGGAATGAGAAGAAAAGTAAGCGGAGAAGAGGAAGGGATAGAGCCGTGACGAATGAAAAAAGTACTGATGGAGGAAACACAAGAAATCAGGCCGAGAGAATTCCAGACCATTAGAAATACCATTTATTGGTCGTCGTAATAAATTGTTATAATGAAACATAGCTTTGTCCAAAACCGTCCAGGAATATATTAATAGCCTGGAATTTCGATCTGGCTCTTTAAAATCGGAGTCACAGAGAATATAAGTGTTTACAAACGCAACATTAGAATTAACGCAAAGTCGGATTTCGTCATACTAGGCCATCCTTGTTCATTCAATTTTCAAGTTTTCGCTATGATTAAGGCCTACCTGTCTCCTGCAGAACTCTACCGCTTTCTCTCACAAACATTTCTTCTCCTCCCTGGACCTTCCTCGCCACCAATCCTTCCTTCGCCTCACGCCACGTCCAATCCCGCATCGCTTTCACATGTTTCCCTCCAGGAACATCCGAAATGAAATCCTCCAACTAATCGTATACCCTATCGAATTATTCCTCCCTATAACTACTTGGTGAAAAGTATAACTGAACAATCAATGAGTTCGTCGTTTCAGCTTTTACTTCTTCTAATAATAATCAGCCAGTCGCTTGCTCAATGTTTACTACGTTTTCATCTACCTTTTCGTTTATTGCCAAAAATATTAATCCATTGGTCAAAACCAACTTGCTAATTGCTACATTGATTGTTTTATATTTATATATATATGCATATTTTTTCATTTATATATATTTCTTTTATATCTGGGAAACCATAACCGTCACAGGGAAAGGAACTGGCCCCCCTACCCTGATGTGTGAATATTCACACGCCGTCGGGCTTGGCACATGGGTGAGCTCTACCATCACCTACTAAACCGACCTTCTGGTTGATTACTGTGTTTATGGTTCAAATATATATATATATATATATATATATATATATATATATATATATGTATATAAACACACAAGCACACAGATACAAAATATTCAAATCACAGAGACACAAAGAAATTACACTCACAGTATGTATTGACGTTTCGACGGCACGACCATCGTCATCAGAATTGCGTTCTCGGGGAAGAGTAGAGAGGACATGTGCAGGGGAAGGGTGAGGGTAGGAGAGGTTAGGGGCCAATGGGAAACGGACAAGGTGGGGGAGGGGATATGTTGGCAGCTATTGGATACATTCAGCTGGCTTAGTTCATTCCAGGAGGTTTAAAAGACTGGAGCACCCAGATATGCGCCATCTCGCGGGTTCTCACCTCTATGCTGCTTGCGGAATTGGGAAGGGTTTCAATCACTGAAACAGATAAACAGCAATCGCCAACTGCACCTCAAAAAACATTATATATCGCCTCTCCTATAACTTCTGCTCTGCCTTCTACGTGGGTGAATGCACGACCACCCTTTCCCTCCGCATAAATAACCACTACTATTCCACCAAATCTCCCACTCTCCTTAATTATCCCAACCCTACTCACGCTGCTTCTCACAACCAATCTTTTGATGACTGCTTCTCTGTTTCAGTATTCCCAGCTTTCTGTCCCAAAAATTATATCTACCCCTGTGCTTTGAATAAGGTGATGATATTTGCGACTTTGTTTCTTAAACTTCTGTAATAACTAGCAATGCAGATGCTGATTCCTTGACATGACGGTTGCTTTAATTTTTAACGGGGATCTTTTTTTATAATTATTATTCAACCCCTTATAGAATTTTCTGCTCAAAGAACGGCCCGATATGCACTCACCAGACACGCCCTGCAGAAAGCAGGCAGTCTCTGATGGATGCCTTCCACTCGGCTCCAAACCAGAAGTCCACGATCAATCCTCGGGACAAGGCTGCAAATCGAGAGCATCACATGAACCCCCTCGACACCCCCACCCGATTCACTTCAAGTTCAATTCCCTGATGGAATTCAGAATCTCTTCATATCCACGATCCGCGGCATCGTTGACGCCAACATGAGCCACGACCCGCAGCCTGGAACACTTCGTGTCTGCAGCCGCGGCTCCAACCGTCTTCGTCACCTGGGGAACGCCGCCACTAGGAATGCACCATGCCGTCAGGCACTGGCTCACACCCTCCTGTTCTGCCCTCTCCCGCAATGGGACCATCACCCGTCTGACGTTACTGCTGCCTATCACTAGAATCCCCCATTCTCTCTCTTATGGTTTCTTCTGGGTGGTGTTATCACAGGTGCGGGGGTAGGGGCTGCAGACACCGCTGAACTATCCTCCGATAGAACCTGAGAAGGGGATGAGGTTTGCCTTCCCCTCTCCCATCCCTCGCCGTAGCGTTGACATTCCCCCACTACTGCGTGAGATTTCGCAACTCCACTCAGAGTCAAGCCCTTCTGAGGAAGAGTAACCTTCCCGTCAACCTTAGATCGAAACTTAGCCACGATACTCTCCAACGCAGCGATAAGGGCCCTTAAAGCCTATAATACAGCAATTGTATAACTAACACGAAGGCATGATAATAACACTAATAATGATAGCATAACAATAGAAATAATTGCAAATAATAGAATTAAACAACGGTATTACGATTATCCAGAAATAGAAAGGCCATAGTTAACATTAAAATAGGAAGGCAAAAACTAGAGCAGGTTGAACAGTTTACGTGTCTCTGAAGTGTTTTGAACCAAAATGATGAAAGTATTAGGGAGGTAAGGAGAAGAATTGTACTAGGCAAAGAGGCTTTCATAAGGATGGGGGAGTTGATGGCAGGGACATTGATTAAGAATGTTTAGAAAAGACACGTACAAACTTTTATATGGAGTGTCGTTATGCACAGCGTGGAAAAATGGTCACTGAAGCAGGAGGATAGGCGTAGATTGGAGGCTTTTGAAATATGGGTGTGGAGAAGAATGGAGAAGGTGAAATGGACCGAAAGGAAAACAAACAAGGAAGTACTAGGCGTGGTGGGTAAGGAGAGGGGTTTGTTGGGAGAAATCCTAAGGAGGCAGGAAAAATGGATGAAAGGCGTATTGAGCGGTAGTGGAATGTTGAAGACTGTAATAGAGCGGAGAATGTTGGGTAAACGAGGAGAGGGCAAGAATGGGACAGAGATGTTGGATGGTATGAAGAGAAGAAAAATCACACAGCGATAAAGAGGGACTTTTTTAGATTAAAATGTTGAGTTTTATTTTGTTGGGAATCACAAAATATTTATTAGTAGTTGTGTACTTCCAAAAGCAACCTAACCGGTTAATTACCTTGCAAATAAATATATAAATGCGGAGAATATACAACCACAGAGCATCCTGCAACCCATCCTCCTCATCCATTTCCCTCTCCTATTTCCCAGACACGCAGCTACCCACAGCAAAAATGTCGATAATTACTAAAAAATATCCATTATTTCCCTCCCTCCCGCCAACAGCCACTCCATTACAACTAAGGACTCCTAAGAGTAGGCTTGTATTTATCTTTTTAAATCCTGCCACCTGGACTAAATTGTTCCCATAAACGGACACCTTCATGTCAACAACCAATCACCGATTACATATCCTCTTCTATATAACCCCCCAGTATTCCCTCGCGTCCTTATCTTCCCGTCAGTTACCCCTTGTGCCCTGATGAAGGTGGTTGGAACCATCGAAATATCAAAGTGTGTTGTGTTTGTGTTTTGGTATACTTTTTTTATTTTCGGTATAATTTAATATAGATTATTTATATACACGTTTTTTTATTTTCGAAAATATATATTTGACTAAAATGTATTTTACATTGTTTACCTTTAAGGTGGGGAGTCACAAAATGTTTATTTGATAGTTGTGTCCATCCAAAAACCTACCTTAACCGGTAGATTACCTAATAATAACCTTTATCTGTTAAATCTCAAGTCTCATTTACTTACTAAATACTATTTTCATGCTTTCACATTATAGACCAAGGTTGCCTATAACGCATTCACTTATTTTTTCTGAAACGTCTATATCATATCGGTGCATTATTATTTTTTGCAATATTTTCACATTGACTTAGTTGTTGTATTAAATAATTATATTGACTCAGACTTTTTTTCTTTAGATTGTTTTGTGTACCCGCCCCACACGTTTCCCACTTTGAATATCACCTTTCATTTTCAAATGAGTTTAAATTATAGTTAGCTTTAGGAAGCCTGATGAATGTCATTGACTGTCTCTCTCTATTTGGCGGTGGAAAGAGGAGGAAAAGGCGCGTGTTTCATATTGAGCGGAGGAGGAAACGAGTTTTGAATGTATATTTGTCGTTGATTCATCTCATTTAGCTCACGGATACGTTTCACGCCGAGGGGAGTGATGGAAAGCAAGGCCAGCAGCTCAATAGCGGATCGCTTCCCGTGTTCAGAGAGGCTACTTGACTATGCTTTCGACACCGCTAAAAATCAATTCGTCTGTTGAGAACCACTCGCGGTCGAATCGATTCATTGATGATGTTATTGAGGGTTTGTTCCACGATTCTGGCAGCAGGGGCGTCCACATAAGCCGGAGCACCCCTGCCGCATTGTGCCGTTGGGTAGACTAAGGCCAATTTGATTCGGAGAGGTATTTTAAGAAACTCGAGTGTGCATTGAGACGCATTGTGCCGTTGGGTAGACTAAGGCCAATTTGATTCGGAGAGGTATTTTAAGAAACTCGAGTGTGCATTGAGACGCTGGAGCGCACTAATTCGCATATGCACCCTGGCGCTATACGTACGACACGTGCGTAGAGAAGAAGAAAATTCCCAGATATGACGGCATTTGAGCAGCGGCAGGCCTTCGCTATTGCGTTGAGGAGAGAGGAATTGGCGGAGATGCCCTTCGTTCGCCCGGCTACGTACGTATTCGGAGTGGGATGGTCGATCATGCAGAAGAGATTAACAAAGAAACAAACATTTGGTGGGGAAGGAACGCTTGCTCCTGTACACTGTGATGCCAGCGAGGGTAAGCAATGCGATAAGGTATTTCATGGAGCCTTCATTTACACCGGAAAAAACGATTCACCAAAAGGTGCGTGACATGGATTGAAAACATCAGATGGAAAGGGCAAGGAGGGGTGTTTAAGGGGGGACCCTAAAACAACCCCCTCAAGGGGGACTAAGGGGAAAAAACATTCAATGAAATCTATGAAAAGGACGTGCATCGTTATGCACACACATACGAGTCCTGTCCAATAAATACGCGAATCTGGCGAATAAGGAAGATGATCGAGGATGGTGATTGAATTTTTTTCAGAAATTGGCGGTCAATCAATACTGAATGTGTAGATGCATTTCCATGGAGAAGGACCTATCCATCGCCTTGAGTCAAATTTGGTCCGGTGAGAAGATACGGACTCTGACCACAATTTGGTTGTTATGAAGTGCAGAATGCATTTCAAAAGGATAGGCCAGGGGTGGGGGGTTAAAAAATGGAATGTAGAAACATTCTCGTATACTCGTATTAACAAGGAAGAAGTATCAGCAAGCTGTAGAGAAAATCATGAATGGTGTAAAGAACTGAGTACTATTGAAGAAAAATGAGAATTTATCAAAAAAAGGATATCGAAAAGATGTTCTCTTGAGAAAGGTGGTTGCACCACCGAAAATTCGAGAACCAGTGAGTCCTTCTTTTATATGTTTTAGTTTCTGTGTTTTTGTCGACTAGTTAGTGAATTTACATTATATATATATATATATGGTATTTTTATTCATATAAATGTACATATATATATATAAATATATATGGTTTCTCCATGGTGGTCCATTGAGCATTTTCTATAGTTGTGGCGTCGGGAGTGGTAGGAAAGGTGCGGGTTGGGAGAGGAAGGGGAAAATGAGAGGGGTCGCGGCTAAAGAAAGACACTAATGGGTCCGGATTATTTGAATAAGGGATGAAGGTCGATGTGGAAGTTGGGCAAATTTATGGATTAGAGATATCGATAATCGTTTTTTTATGATCGATCAATTCGGAGTTTTGTGCTACTCACGAATGAAAATGAAAAATATAAAAAAGTAGGCGATCGTAAATGTGAATTGGTTGGCTTCGTTGATATTCCGGACCGGTGCGGAGGGGAAAACGAATGGCGATAGTCTTGGTGTCATGAGTGGTGACGGAGCGACTGCGTTTGTCTGCAACGATAGCATTTAAAGACTGCTTCCAAATGCGGAGATGGAAATGTAGAGTGTGCAATCGGACGGACATAGCGATGGTTGTAGAGGCGAAGCAAAGTGCCTAAATTAAGCGCACCGGTAGAGGGATATCTATGTCTACCACTATTAATTGTCCTTCAAGACGTCGCAAGGACGGGAGGCAGGGGGTGTCTGACCATCAGCCAAACTACATTTACTCTAATACTTCCGCAAACACGTGACACCCCGTGATCTACCGAAAGAGCGCGACCAAACACACCAGGCATGCACCATTCGCCATACTCATTACAATTGTAATGAAATCATTCACTGCTCCAGTTACTACACTATCAAGACAAAGAAGGTAAAAAATCAAAAATGGTGGGTTCACATGCAAAGTAGTCACCAATTATCAGATCGAAATCTACACATGCAGGTCAGGTGATTCACAAAGTTAAAGAATTAGATTTTAAAATGTATTCATTTACACAAAAATTATCCTTCTGCCCCAAGGCTGCTTTTATGGTTTAGATGCTCACGATAGTGTAAATCTACATCTTTACTATTACCCATGATTCACCAAAAAGGTGTTTGGCATGGAGTGCAAGCATCAGGTGGGAAACGAAAATGATATGGGAGAGGAAGGGGAAAGGCAAAAAATATTCAGTAAAAAACAAAATAACGTACAACTTTGTACACATGCTAAACAAGGGTTAATTTCACCCAGTTCTCGGTTGTACGAAAAAAGGAAAAAAATGAGCAACAACCATTTATACGACAGGCTTCCACCATTATAGGACAGGTCATGCGGAATTGAAAATTAAGAAGGGGAAATTCTACTGATACATGGACATACAACTAATAATCTCCTTCCCCAAAGACACGGGTAGGGAATGTGGCACACCGCAACAGGCAGGCAGCGGACGGCATGAGGCGAGGGACGCAAGAGAGACGAGGGACGCAAGAAGAAGCTTGAAAACAAACAAAGCGTGATAAGCATTACTGTAACGAGGACTACGTCCGTTATATGGCTGTTGCAAGCAGGTCAAGCGGAAACCAATGTGCCAACAAAACACACAAGATTAGTGAAAGTGCATACAATAGAGTAAAACTAATTATTCACTAAACGGTATGAGCGGCAATTGGAGTTTTCTCTATCTTTAACCCTACTGTTTTTATCCAATCTTGTTCGTGAGAAGAAGGACATTTTGAGTCTGTTGATTTTGGCACCAATTTCCCGAATTTTATGTTCATGATCCAAGCGACCAATTGCAAAGATTAAGGTCGAATAATTCGGCGCTGAAACATTCGGATCTGAATGTATTTAGTAATTTCAATGTATCATTGAATCGTGTTTCTTCTAATGATTTCCACCCCAACTCCAGAAGCATCTCAGTGACGCTTCTCGTTTTGTCGTACAACATTTAATCGAAACGGGCTGCCCGGCGTTGGACCTTCTCAATTCTAATTCTTCCAATAGTGTCCTGAAACTGCTACCTTGTCCTTAATAACTTTTCACAAACCTAGCTGCTCTACGTTGCACTCGATCTAGTTCCGAAATAAGGCCTACTTCATTAGGATCCCATTCACTAGCAGCACACTCAAGGTGGGACCTAGCTAACGGGAAATAATAAAGCTACTTGACCCTCTCATTACAATTCATAACTATCCTTATCATGAATGGTATCTTTTTATTTGCTATTCCGCTAATTTTAAGAATGTGTTTTCCCCAGGACACATTCTTAGTTAGCGTTATACCCAGTTGTTTTACCGTTTTTATATTGGTTCCTTGTATGATGTGTTTTCCGGTGGAATACTCTTCCTCCAAATATTTATTGAAACACATTTATTAAAATTTGATTCTAGCTTCAATATCTCGCACCGCCTTTTCATTGCATTAAGGAAATATATACAATTAAATCTTTGAAATATTTCCAGTATTTTCAGGTCCAGATTTTTGCGTCTCCGTGTTAATTAATTGAAGGTTTTCTTAAGAGAGTCGGAAATATCCTTGATTTTCACTTGCTTGAAAAGATATACCCTTCTTCTGGGTTGTCAAACATTTTAAAACGGCTGCAATAGATGAGTCGGGGCGTTCACAGTCATTCTGAAATCAAAGTAAGACCTCTCCCGGCGCATGGAACTTCCTCCCTGGCCTTGCGCAGTGTGCGACCAACGGGAGATGCGAGAGAGGTTTCATCATTCTGGGAATATCGGAATCTCTAGCTTCAACCGTGAGTTTTCCTTTGATTGAAAATCATTTACTGCATCATATTTTTACCACAATATTTAAGTAGGTAGGCGCATTGATAATAAAAATTTTAGTGCGGGTGTTCAACAAATAAGATTCCCTTCTTTTCGCAGAGGCAATATTCCCCATCCGTCGAGTCGACCCTCGCTGGTCTGCGAGTTCTCTGCTGTTACAGGGCGAGAAGAGAGAGGGGGAGTGAAGGTGCGGCGTTGGTTGGATGGATGGGGCGCGGGGAGGAGGGGGGGGGGCGAGGAAGGCAGGAACACCCTCTCGCAGAGAATCCACTTTCTCCCGAACAGCTTCTCCCGCTATTATCTCCCCATTCCCCCGCCCGCAAATCCTGCCCGCACACCCTTCTGCCCCGACCCTCTCCTCGCGCCCCCCTCTTTCCCTGGAGTCTGGAGCCTCTTCGCTGGAGAGAGGGTAGCATTTTATGACGCGGGTCAAAAACAGCCGGGGGAAAAGTTGGCGCTAGTATTATTGGGCGAGCGAGGAAGTGAAGGGGTGTTGTTCAAAGGAGGGAATGGGGGCGGGGGGAGATGATGGGTCGGGAGAAAGGCAGAAGGGGTTTTTTTTCGGTTTGCGGTGAAGTTCGCTCGTGCATGCGTTTGTATGGTATGATTGCACACCGCACAATGACGAATGCTGCAAATTCCGATGATGCGACCACTGGAAGATGGTACATGCTCCACGGACTAATAAACAATTCACCCGTAGTCGTGTTTTTGTAATTGGTATTACACTGTTGCAGTTAAGCATGCTGCATTTTCTTCTGTTCTTTGATTTTCGTACCGTTTTCCTCCCCAATATCCATGAACCTGTACGATTAACTGATCTATCCGTTACAATGCAGAAATTTCAAAGTGTAAAAATCATTCCCTTGACTGGGAATCGAACCCTGATATCTATATGTAAGCCCGAATGCTTTAGCCAGTTATGATACAGAGGCGATTTCTTACAATCCGAAAATTTCCTGGCGTTAAAGGAACAAGATATGATGGCATACCGTACATACGCTGTAATAATGCCTTGGGTGGGAAGTAATCAATCATTGCTGTAAATTCACAACTCAGTAGCCAACGATAATAATGTGACGAAAATAGCATAGAAAGCGTTTAATGCAACATAAAGGACTACAACGACAGAAGACTAATCGTGTGCTCATTTTAAAGGCCCCCAGACTCTAATACAGATATTCTACTAAAAAAACAACTAGTAAAATATACTAGTCCATCAAGACAAATCTTAACGGATTACGAGAATATTTTAAACAACGAATTACCAGAATTCAAGACAAAAACCCTGACAACCGATACTGAGAACACTTGGAAATATTTCTCGAACGTTATACGTGATGGAATGAAGGCGTATATTGCATTCAAAATTACAACTGAATATTTATGGATTGCAAAAAATCCTCAGATAAAGTCCCACACAAAAAATTATTACAAGAACTTAAACGATATGGTATCACTAAGAAAATAAGAAATTGGATTAGAGAATTCTTGTCATATCGTAAACAAATAGTAGTCATCAATGGGTTGTGCTCAATAGAGGTAAATGTAACTTGGGTAATTAATTGTCATGAGTTAAAAAAAACTTTTTTGATTGACAGAATTTTGTAGAGATAAATCCTGATATTCCTTCTTCCTTAATTCTGACAAATTCCGTCCAAGCTTCTTCCAGGTTGGAATTACTTACGCGCATTTGAACCTTTGGTGCGTGTCTTAATGCGCGCCTTTGAGCCAAGTTCACATAATACTCGCCGTTGATAGTTTTTTCCATTTTCAAGACAGTCAATGAAAATTATCTCACGCGCATTCCAAAAAACTGACGCTATGACCTTGCGTGAATATGAAACGGTCTTCGCCTTCTTTGGAGTCGGTTCTCCCTTCTGAATCCATTATTTTGATTGTTCTTTTGTCGCAGGTGTGAAGTCATGGACCCCTTTTTCATCCATGGTTATGAAACAGCGCAAAAATTCTGCTTTGTTGCTGTGAAACTTTGCTAAACACTCAATTGAAACATCTTCACGACACTGGTTTTGATCGAAAGTGAACAAACGTGGCACCCATCTTGCACATAGCTTTCACATGTCCAAATTTTCAGTCATTATGCAATGTACCGCTCGTGCACTTTCAGTCGACGATCATCCAGCATCACTTTGTGGATTTTGTTGACGGTTTCTGGAGTCATCACCTCATTTGGTCGACCAATGCGATGACAGCTCGTACGGCCTCGTTTAAACTCTTCACCCATTATTTTACTGTTGTAAACGAAGGAGCAGACTCACACTGAGTAGAATTTTTCTGGTAGATGATGGGTTGTTTATGTAGATGTTTATGTAAAAGGACATCTAAGTGAAAGACACCTCTATACATATGAGATAATCTATTAATAACGAGGACAATAGCTAATGTTAAATGAGATAGTGGCAGCATTTTCAGAATGAAAAATAGAAATTGTTTTTCTTACCCATCTTTATCTTCAACTCTAGCGTTGTCAACCACGACTTACATAATGTATCGTTGTTTCCGTGCACAAATTATTATTATTATAGAAATGTCTTCGCCAATGTACTCGTAAATATACAAACACTTGCCTCTTTAAATTGCTGTCGAATTCCTTTCGGTTGCCGACAGTTGACAGCTAATAGAGGGCCCAAACCAGATTTCGACTGTGCAAACACTGGAAAATGGAAAGTATTAAAGAAATAAGAGCACAGCCAAACACATCCAAAATCCACTCCCTATATTCTGCTCCCCACCCTCTCCCACTATCCCTCTCTCTCTACATATGTTTTTATTTCTGCCCATTTCGACATTCTTCGCAAAAAAGGGATGTTATGGAAAAAAATAAATATGCGCCGTTGGATATAATAACACATATGTCTACATAACAAAAAGCAGAAGCCTCTGCCTCTCGCCTCGCCAGCTAAAAAGCACGAAAAGAGGGAGGGGGCACGGCGCGCGTTGGCCCAACGCGACAGACGACTGCGCGTGTTAACAAGGCGTCTTCTATTTATTTGCGGTCCCGCCGCCAGCAACTCAGCCGTTCGCTCAATCGAACGAGTGTCGACTCGAGTTTGTCTAAGCCCGAGCCTGAGGGAGAGGGATGAAGGAGGAGGAGGAAGGGAGAGCACTGCCTCGCGGGGTGTATGTGAAGGTGGGGGAGGGGGTGAAAGGTCTGGAGAGAGGAGGCGTGATTCGTCGGGGCGACGCGACGCGGAAGGGGCCCACGGGCGCGGCACATAAAGGGGCATTGGAGCAAGCTGAGGGGAGTGCGTGCGGTCGTTTTATATCCCGGCGCGTGAAGAGTTTCTAGCTCCTAAAAATGTCACTGGAGAAATTCGGGATTCGCCGGAGAGAAGTCTGATAGAAACTAAACTTGCTACTAATAGTGTCCTTTTTCACGCTTTAATTGACAGGTTCGCCGTTTTCTCCCTCCCTTGTACGAGTACAGTTTGACTTTTCACGTGTATTTTCTAACGTACGACCAGATTGATTTGGGATTTGCCTCCAGATATTCGTTTTGCATTTTAGTTTTGAAGGTTTGTAGTGTTTAGTGCATGATGCTTTTTATTTTACCGCGAAGTTCTTTTACAATTTTTAGAAGTTTTCATAAAAAACATGACCTTGTTCTCTAAACTCTTTTCAAAAGTTTTTTGCAACATCCTTTCTTTCCTAACACCACTCTGACTTCTCCATTGTATCATCTATACAGGTTTCTTATCGTCAAAGTTAAGTTTAAAAGAAAAGTATGTCTTCATCCCTTAAGAGAATAAAACTGCATGGTTTTGCATATGGTTTTATTCTCCTTTACGGGTGGTCACCTAACACCCCCCGCCACACACCCTTGCGACGGGATAACAATACAGATGTAGATCCCCTCACGTAAAATGTTTAAGAAATACTCCCTAGTGTCTCTGAATCGGTAACCTGGGTTCTTATTTTGAATTCATTATATTCGTTTATTAAATTTTCTTGAAGTAAATTAAACTAAAGATTGCCTTGACAAAGTATACTTTACGCTTTTCCGAGCTAACTTTTAAGAACTTAGTTTTTATCTCAAAAAGAACGTCTTTTTGTTTATTTTAATCTGTAATCTCGCAATTATTTCATTGTTTCAATGTTAGGCCCTATTTTGATTCGACACAAGTGTTTGGGATACTTATATCGTTGATAGCAGAAATAGATAGAGTTAAGAGACATTTCACTAGATTATTCAAAACTTATGACGATAAGAAGGCGAGCGCTACGAGCCTTTCTGAGTAATTAGGCTGAGAGCCGCTCGAGGCATAATTTAACATTTAAAGATGGGCCCTTTTCCGATGACATCAACGATATAATACGAACCCCAAAGTATTACGGTTAAAGGGATCACGAATATAAGACTAGAGAGATAGACTGCAAGACTGACAGGTTTAAAATGTCATTTTTTCCAAGAACGATAAGGGACCAGAATGCTTGTAGCCGAAATTCCCCAGGAGTTAGTTCATTACATTAAGTTTTAACGTACAGGTTAGGGACTGCGCGAGGAAATGTATATATAATGTGTATATGTATGTTTTTATAATATGTATACAAATATATTCATATATATATACATATATAAATGTATTTTTTTATATTTTTTCCTTACAGGTTCCCCCCACCTTTCCTCACCTATTTGATAACCCCCAACCCACTCATCCCTTACCCTTCCCTCATGGTGCTACACCCCCTTCCACACACCTTTTTTGGTGGCTCGCAGGGTATTTACGTAGATGTAGATGAAATATTCCTTCTTTGAACGATCAGGAATCACAACAATACCAAAATAGAAGTCATGATTTTCACAAGCGGGAATCATATCACGCGGGGCTTAGACATCTGGAACATTAGTCGGTGCATGTACTAATGTATGCTAGTTGTTTGTGAAAAAATTTGAATGTGTAAATTGAAATAAGTTTTTAATGAATATATTAGGTCTTTCCGAAAAGTAGTTTGTATAACTAGTTTTTCTCAGATAGACAAATCCACGGGCGGCGGTTTTTCTGGCAGGGTTCGAGGGAGGGGAATCTCAGGAAAGGATGGAGATCGGTGGCAGTAGGCTCCCGGCCTTCACGGAGTGCGGATCGTTCGTTTGCGATAACCCAACAACCTTACCTCGTTGCTCTTCGTCATAAACCGGTTATTTTAACGACGCTACGCCATCAAATTTTGCGTCAAACTGCCCAAAACTGGGAAACAGGCTCATGACATCCCCAAAGCAGCTTATGGTAATAAAGACATGGGTAGATCGGGTGTTTTTGAGTGGCGCAAGTTGTTTCGGGAGGGTAGAGAAGATGTTGAAGATGCCGAACGTTCAGGACGCCCTTCGACATCAAACATTTACTAAAATCTTGCAAGAATAAACGCTTTATTCGACAGGGATCGTAGATTAAGTGTTCGGTTGGTTTCTAATGAACTAGGCATCTCTAAAAGCGGTGTCCATCGACTTGTGACCGAAAACATGGGCATGAGAAAGGTGCGTGCGAAGTTAATACCACGAGTGCTCTCGGACGAACAAAAGGAAACTCGCACGCGGATCTTCCAGGAGCTTCTCGACCATTCATCACCCACCCTACAGCCCTGATTTTGCCCCAATGGACTTATTTCTATTCTCCCGTCTCAAATCCGTGCTAAAAGGACGAACTTAAGAATCGCTTGGGAGAGCATTTGGTGCTCAATTTTAAGTCCTGAATCCAAAAGAATCTATGCATTCGCATTTTACAGCCTGCCGGATGTAAAAAT
Source organism: Hetaerina titia (assembly GCA_037158775.1). Lineage (NCBI taxonomy): Eukaryota > Metazoa > Arthropoda > Insecta > Odonata > Calopterygidae > Hetaerina > Hetaerina titia. The sequence continues at coordinate 15,063,226 of CM073768.1, read as the reverse complement.
AGTTCTAAACTAGAACTATATCAGCAAATCAAAAGTTATTCATTCCAACACAATAATCACGACGTTATAATCGGTGTAGATTTCAATGTTCCATCTATTTACTGGATCACATATAGTTTAAAAAGGGGGTCAAAGAAAATAGTGATCACCGAGCAGAAAGTCGGAAGTTTCCCTTATATGGGGTCATAAATAAGAGGGCTAAAAAAAGTTTACTTGTTTAAAAAAGGGCACTATAATGGCCAAATACGCGTAATACAGGGTCGATTTGCAAATTTTAAGGAAGATAGTAATAACTGAAATTCTGAGGATATGTGGAATCACTTCCATGTCATCACGCGCCCAAGAGTCAACAAATTCATTCCCAGTAAATTTACAAAAGATAACGCGGAACCTATATGGTACAATGCGGATGTCAGAAAAACATTGCGACGTCAAAGGCTATGTCACGCCAAGATGAAAAATATTAGGGATGATATCTCTAGCGACAAAAAGGTTGAGATCACTTATCTATCTATTATTATAAGATATCTAGGGTGAGTGCCAAGAATGCATTTCGGAAAGCGGTTAAGGGAATTCAAAAAGCAAAGATTAGCGGAAAATTTGAAAGAGAATCCAAGAGTATTTTGGTCGTGCGTCACAGAAATTCAGAGAAATAAGTCAACTGTTAATTCACTCAAAAATGATAAAGGCGAAAGAGTAACCAGCAGTTTGGGAAAGGCTAACTTATTAAATTCCTTCTTTTAAAGCATCTTCAGCAATGTCTAACCGAATGTCTCCAATGGCTTACCAAATCGTGATGGTCAACCGATGCCCATAACTGAAATCTCATATCATGGAATGGAAAGTTTGCTAAAAATATTAAACCCGTTAAACTCTAACAGCCAGGTGAAATACCCGTTGGTATATTTGAAGACCTTGCTTCGGAAATTGCGTCATATCTAGAAATCATGTTTAAAAAGGCGCTGGTAGATCACAAGGTTCCCAGAGATTAGAAAACGGTTAACGTTACACCAATATTTAAAAACAGAGAACGAGGGACCGAGGAATTACATCCCTATTTCCCTCACATCCGTTTCGTGAAAGGTTATGGGACATACAGTTTCTAGTTTGATCGTGAGACACTTCGATAATCAGGAGTTATTAATGAAAAATCAGCACCGTTTCCGGAAATGTAGATCATGTGAGACGCAACTTGCGCTTTTTGTTCATTATATTCTTATTTCGAGGAAGCAATGTTCCAGTGGACGCGATTTTTCTAAATTTTAAGAAAGCCTTTGACCAAGTATCTCATAGTAAACTCATGTCATAGATAAAAATATCCTGGGTTGGATTAAGACTTTTTTAATAGTCCGGTACAAAGGGTAGTCACAGATAAAGTTAGCTCAAATGCAATAGTCGTTACTTCAGGTTTTCTCCAGGGAAGTGTCATCGGACCTCTTTTATTCCTACTTAAAGTTAACGACAATGACTCCTTTTCACTAGTATGATACGTTTTTTTTGGCGGCGATCCATTGGTTTACCGTGACATCCGTGAACCTGAGGACAAAGCTATACAACGCTGGTGCGACATTTGGCAATTAGAATTAAACTTAAAAAAGTGCGTAGCGAAAATTTTTTTGAAAGAGAACAATTCCATCCTGAACGCCTGCTGCATCAGGAACACCGAAATGGAATGTGTTGACTCAATAAAATACCTGGGCGTTACCTTCACTCACGACCTCTCTTGGGTGAAACACATTCGGGAAATATGTGGACAAGCTAAAAAAACTAGGATTAATTAGAAGTGTACTTTGTGAATGTAATGAAAAGGTCTAAGAGAAATATAATCGTACGCCGGTTAGGCCTCATTTAGAATATGCTTCAAGTATATGGGATTCTCACGAAGCTGGGTTGATTGTCAAATTGGATCGCGTGCAGCGAAGAGTAGATAGATTTGTAAAACGTTGTTATGATAAACTTAGCCTCGTATCCAAAATATTAGAGAAGCTAAGCTGGGAATCACTCACGAAGTGAATGGTAAATTACTGATTATATCTCTTGCATAAATTGGAAGGACGTCTATAGCAATGATGCTGAAAATGTATTATTACCCCATCGTAATACGATATGAGAGATCAGTCAATAAAATTAGAGAGATAAAGTGCAGAACAGATAGATTTAAGATGCCATTTTTTCCATGAATGGTAAGGGATCAGAATAAAATCGCCCGATCGGGGTAGAGGTATTATTATTCGGGTATCAGTTAGTCTGGTGTGTATTCACCCCCACATCCACATGCTCTCGCGGTGGCTTGAAGGGTCCTAAAAAAGACTAAACATCAAAGTTAAATAAACTTTATCAGGCTCTACTCTGTGGCATTCTTCCAATATAGAAATAAGAAAACAGCTACCACAAAAGATGCAATCTAGTGTAAATCCACACCATTATCTAAGGATTAAATTTTATTTAAAAGTTAGCTGCAAATAAAAACGAGTATATTCAATAAACCAAATAGTAGAATTGTTATGTGCCCAATTTAGCTAAAAGTAAAGACATTTACAACCATGCCAGACAATCTGCTAGCAAGAAGAAGAGTAAGGTGTATTAGAACATCCTTTCTCCACGAAAATTGGCGGAAACGAAGACCAAGCTCCACGGCTTGAATAGATGGGCTCCTCCTAAGATGGAGACATCACCTCCTGGACACTTTCTCAGGCCTCCGGGTGTGTACGAATCATGATCATATAATTGTGCTTGTATCATGATTGAAAATTCCGAGTTTCGGAAAGAAACATCGATGCTGAACGGTTCAAGGGAAATACTGTTCACTGAAGTCAAATTCCGCACCTCGACGGACCTATCATACATTTTCGGATAAATATTTTTGGTAATGAATGCGACAACATTGGAATCACTAGAGACCTTGCAAATCGTTTCAATTTTCATTTTAGACGCCAATGCCTGTGGTCGCGAGAAACGTGAAATTTTGTGAATGACTTCATCCCTATGCACATCGAAACGTTGACAACAAACTCATATAAAACTGAGTGTAGATATAATGTATTCTTGAAAGGCTTGATTTAATATTAGTGATTCATACTGTGTCCCTATTGAGTATTACTCTCGAGGTTACAATTGAGATCGAATTCGGTTGGCTTAGCAAATGTTGACGCTAGCTCGACATTTAGCCACTCCATATCGGTTCGCATCGTTAAGGAAAATTCATTGCACGGAGAGTCGTCTCGTCACAACTCTTCGGCCTCAGGACCGGTCGTGCTGGCGCCTCGTCCATGAGCGGGCGCCGGAGTGTGGGTGGAGTTGAAGTATTGCCTCCGCTCGTTGTCAATCTCTCGAATCGGGAGTGCGAGCAACATCCTTTCAATTTTCCGATCGCTTCGCTGTGAAGTCTCGGTATTTCGCTGCGATGTCACATTGGGAAATACAATGTGGTTTATTTGCTCGGAGCGGAATTGGCGGCAGGAGAATCCTCTTTCTCTCTCTCCACATTCGACGGGAAACACTTCGTCTCCCGTCAGGATTCCATCCGTCGAGTGTCAGCTTTCGCCTCGAACAAATAAATCCTCCGCGATTCTCCTTAAATTATCGATCGCGGAGGGTGTGGTAGTGTATGCTTGGCTTGTTAACCCGCCCTCATCCTCTTCCTTCGAGCGAGCGCTGTGATTCCCTTTGCCCAATGCTCTTTATTTACACCCTTCCGGTCCCCGTAATCTCGACGGTTTATTCTTGACGTGAGCCGCCTCGCGTTTGGGCGCCCGAATTTCGCGTCGCCTGTTCATAGTGACTTCAAATATGAACGATTCATTTGTGGAAAGGGGAGGAATTCGCCAGGAATACCATAAAAGATAATTCTAATTCATAAATTCCAAAACATTGGCCATCGAACAATCACATACAATTTTCACACAATCGATAAGTATATAACTTCTGATACCTCGTGTTAACTACTAAACAAATGAAGAGGAAATAGTCTCTCAAGAACGTTGTGTGGTGGAAAATATTATTCGTTAGATTATTCAGGAATAAAATTTTGAAGTAGTATATGCAGATCTTATTTTCAAGAATGATTCTTAAAATTTAATCATCCAATGCCGAGACTAGCACAGAGAATTGATAAAAAGGGAGAGGGAATGGATGCGGTCTGTTCACAGGGGAGTAGAAAGGCAAATCTGCAACGGAGCAACGGCATCAGGGGAAGCCGAGCGTTCGGCTTCATTTGTCTTTGCACACACAATATTCCGCGATGGCATGCGGCCGGAGCTGTGTCAGCCATTCTTGCGCAAATGTGAACTAACACGTGCACATATTGCCCATGTTTACAATGAAAACGGACACATACACGCATACAAACCAATGTACGTACATCATATAATAATGGGTTTTGGATCACATTGTCCAATTTTTCTTTAGAAATTAAAAATATTCGAGTGTCCAATTTTTGACGGTTCTTTCCCGTGCGTGGGAGGGCCAAGTATCATACTCGAACATATATCAATGGCGGTGTCTTATTGCTCTCTTTTCCTTCCGGTGAATTAATCTACCCTTTTAATTTGAGATTTCAATAATTCCCGATTTGTTGTCGCAAGCAAACCCGCGTGTCGTGCACCTTTCGTAAAGTCTAAACCTTCCAACTCTCTTCATTAACCGACATTTGCAAATTCCTCCATCGTGCTTTATCTCATATCCTTGCAATTTTTTAATAATACCACCGATATTTTATGAAAACATTCCAATTCCATTGCAAAAATTGATAAATGCAAAGGATAGATAAATACCTTTTTCTCTCTTGGTTCCCAAATACTTGCATCGTATTCCTAATTACCCTTACTAAAGCAAAATAACAACTTTCTATTACCTCTTCACTACATTTCCTACAAATCGTCCAATGAAACTAAGCTTATCTCAGGAAGGGCCGCATATTCTTACGATGTTTGTCCTCAAAGAAAAGCTTGTGGTCAGGGTGACACGCAAGTTTGTCACCTGTTCTGAGTTGCTTAAATGGATTCTTCTATTATGTGATTTATGTCTTGCTTCACTTTTCTTTAACAAAAATATTCTAAAACGTTCTTCTTTGTTCAATTCTAACCTCTAGTTCTTACATCATTGCGATTACCTGGTCTACGTAAGTCGCTTGAGACAAGGCCACCGTATTCAGGGTTGCTCATTTATCGGGAAATGGCCATCATCTGTAACTACTCAAAGTTTGTCAATAACAGCAGAACGTAGCTGTTTAATGTTATCTGGTGTAGTCGGGACTCTATTGCAGATTCCATGCTTTCAGTTGCATCTCTCCCGAATTAACTCAACCGTCGAGTAATTTTTGTCCAAATTTCTCAACATAAAAACCAAAATTTACCGACGCTTACTAGCCTACAAGCCCTGTGAGAAATAAAACACCACCTTACTCGTGACCATATCTTGACTTGTCTCCGCACAACAGTGATTCTTTTCCGAGCTTGCACACGCTTGCTGTAGAAATTCTTGTGTCGGTGACAAAGAGGGTGTTCGAGAAGTTAGTGTGCATTGAATGTTATCCAAATTTTCCCCTGCTTCTTTTATTACTATACATTGCTGACTTGAGTTCATACAAAAGTAACCTCCGATTATTTGCAGACGGATTTGTGCAAAGAATGGGGATCAGTTCTTAACATAGGAAAATGCGCAGTTTTGAAATTTTGGAACAAAGGAAGTAATGAGAGAGACATAAATTATGAAAAATAGGCTTCATTTCTAACAACGGCAGGTCATGTTAAATATTTGGGTACAGTTCATTTTCATGCGTGTAAGTTAAATTTGATTTTACATTAACATATACAATGGGATTGAATTGGCATGGATTTGTTAGTTTAGCATCTGGTTTTTTTCGGTTTTACGGGTAGTGACATAACACTCTGCCACACACCGCTGCGGTGGCTCGCGGGTTATTACACGTAGGTTATGTGGTTACATTTTGTTTTAACCCAAGGAAAAGGGTACCTGAAACATATTCAATGATTCAGGAGACATTCAGCCAAGAATTAATTAGTCATGTGCAGTGAATTCGTTGGTAAAACCGCCTTTAGTCTCAACAAACTTCGACCGAATAAGAACCGTGAAGTGGAGGACCATCGACATCAACAAACGATGCCCACGTCAACGGTGGGAATGATATAGTGCTTGCAAACAGTAAGTTAACTGTCAGGGAGATTGCCAATGAAGTTGACATTAGTGTTGGATCGTGTTTCGTCAGTTTGACAGAAATTGAAGGCATGAAGCACATCGCGTCCAAATTAGTGCCGCGAGTGTTTACGGATGAACGGAGGCGAAAACATCAAAAACGCATCAGCCACGAGTCGCTCGATCGTTCAAACGAGGGCCGACACTTTTTAAAACCAATCGTCATATGTGATGAAATCTAGGTTTATGGTCACGATGTAGAAAGCCAGTCTCCACAGTGGAAGAGACCATCTTCCCCACGCTCCAAAAAAGCTCGGATGTCGCAATCGAACGTGACGGTTATGTTGATCGTTTTCTTCGATTGGGAAGGAATTATTCATTATAAATATGTCCCAAAGGACAAATAGTGATTGAGCAGCACTATATGTAGTTTATGATAAAGTCAAGGCACGCCATGATGCGGGAGAGACCGGTGAACCCCCAGCCACCCCTCTCTCCGGATCTTGCTCCAGCGGACTATTTCTTATTTCATAAGTGAAAATCGACCCTGAAAGTACGCCGATTTGAAACTATTGAAGACATCCAAATAATTGTGTCGCAGACTTAAAGGCTATCCCGAAAGAAGCGTTTCAGGCGGCATTCGAATGCTGGAAATATCGTTTGGAGTGTTGTGTATTGGCAGCCAAGGCCAAGCACTTCGAAGGTGATAAGCATACTTAAAGGATAGCTAATAAAATCAAGTATTTATTCGAACAGTATCATCTTTTGTTTACAGACCATACACACATACTAAACTTCTATTAACTAAAACGCATGCAAAGACATATACAAGCAACTAATATGTGGGGTTCTTAGATTTTCAGTAAACTTCCTATATTTGCTGACGAAACATGGGTATGTCCAATGAGCAAGACAGAGGTTCCATTTTTAAAAGCCTTAATGGAAACTAAAGTGATTCTAGGCATGGAAGTTAGAACTAAATATGAAGAAATGTGTTTCGATGAATTTTAGGAGGAAGATTATTTCACCCGAAAACATTTACAGCATAAAGGAATCCAATACAACAAACCTTTTCACTATAGGTAATCTACCGGTTAAATTAGGTTTTGGATGGGCACAACTACCAAATTACAAGTCTCCTTCATCTCTGTGTACTTCCTTCCTCCCTTCATCCCGTCCAACATCCCCATCCCCTATTCCTGCCCCATTCTCTTTTGCCTAACATTCTCCCCTCTATCACAGTCTTCAAAATGCAACTGCCAATTAAAATGATTTTCATCCATTTTCCAGGTTTTTATGATCTCTCCCAACCCAGTTCCCTCTCCTTGCCCAACATAACCAGCACTTCCTCATTTGTTTTCCTTTCGGTCCATATCACCTTCTACACACCTGCATTTCAAAAGCCTCCAAACTCCGCCTATCATCTTTTTTCAATGATTTTACTCCTCTTCCTAAAATGACAACTAAGGATATGTTCAGGGGAAAATACATTCGAGAAATTTTGCGAAATACGAGGGTCATCCGGAAAGTAGTACCCGTTCGTGCCGCATGAAGTGCTGACGACGCGAGTAGCCGCTGGACGCGGTCAGATAGCTTCAGTGGCTTGTCTGCCTTCTCTGAGCCAAGTTGCGTGACGCTAGCATTGCCTGTGTTGTTTCTGTGATTGTTTACAATGTTTAAAAAAATTGAGAACGCCGCCAGTTGTGAAGTGAGGGCAGTGATTAAATTCCTCAGTGCAAGAAACGTTCGCCCATGTGATATTCATCGCCAATTAAAGGAGGTGTATGGAGACAATGTAAAGGACGAGTCGTCTGTTCGGCGGTGGTGTCGCAACTTCAACATGGGGAGGGGGAACACACACGACGATGAGCGTTCGGGGAGACCGTCTGTCATTACAGACCAACTGGTGAGCTCAGTTGACGAATTCGTGAGGAACGATCGGGGCGTCACCATTGATGACATCTGTGAGCATTTTCCCAATGTTTCTCGAACAATTGTTCATGAAATTGTTAAACACCATCTGCATTATGCAAAAATTTGTGCAAGATGGGTCCCTCGCATGCTTACAGATGAGCACAAAACCAAGCGTATGGCTGCAGCACTGACGTTTTTGGGACGTTATTCTGATGAAGGAGACTCTTTCTTGACTCGCATAATTACTGGTGACGAAACATGGGTTTGTTATGCATCACCTGAGTGTAAACGACAGTCAATGGAGTGGCATCATGCTCATTCACCAAACAAACCAAAAAAATTCAAGACAGTTCTGTCCACCAGGAAACTCATGGCAACCATTTTCTGGGATCGACGAGGTGTATTGCTTATTGATTTTATGGCCCGTGGAGACACTATTAATGCCAATGCGTATTGTGAAACATTAAAAAAATTACGGTGGGCAATACAAAATCGGCGGCGAGGTCTATTGTCTACTGGTGTCATTCTCGTTCATGACAATGCCAGGCCTCATGCAGCTGGGATAACACAAAAACTTTTGCAGCAATTCAAATGGGAAACTTTCGACCATCCACCGTATAGCCCGGACTTGGCCCCTTCAGATTTTCATCTCTTTACAAAGCTTAAAGACTTTTTGGCAGGAAAAAGATTTGACAGCGATGAAGAACTTAAAGAAGGAGTGACCTTGTATCTCAATGAGTTGGCGGCGAAGGACTATGCAGCAGGAATACAGAAACTTGTCACACGTTATGACAAATGCCTTAATTTGCTTGGAGATTATGTTGAGAAGTAGTTTAAAGTATCCTCTTTCAAATAAAATTTTTTATGTTTGTTAATATTTACTTTTGTGTCTTTATTTCACGAACGGGTACTACTTTCCGGATGACCCTCGTAGTTAATTAAAAGTTAGGATTCATAAACCGGGTACTTGGGAATTTTAATGGCAATTTTCCCTCATGCAGTAGTTTTAATTTTGGAACTAGATCGAGTGCAACGTAGAGCAGCTATGCTTGTGAAAATTTGTTATGAACAAGGTAGCAGTGTCACGACAATATTGGAAGAATTAGGATGGGAGCCGTTAGATGGCCGTAGGCTTAAATGCAGGTTAAATTTACGGCAGGCTACTTATCTGAGGATGTTAAATACATATACAGGCCCCGACTTCCTATGATAGGTTAGATCACGGACGTTACATCAGGGAGATATATAGTAGAAGGGATTGATTTATAATATCGTTTTTTCCTGGTACATTAGATATCAAAACAGATAATATGGAAATTGTGTAAAAGATAATTAGCATTAGCAGTGCATATATTTTTTTATATCCTCAGTATTATTTTTATATTTATTGACCCATCTCTTTTACAATTCTCCCGAATGCATTAAATATACGTATTCTATTATTAAATTTTGTTAGATGCAAGTACCTTCTTTCGCGTGATTATCTTTGTCCCAGTGCATGATCACGCTAATATCTGTGTAGAGATAACCTGATTGGGATTGTGTATGTATGGCTGGTGACCAAACACCCGCCGCATGCCCCTGCGGTGGCTTGTGGGGTATTCTGTTGGTGTATTTGAGAAACGACATTATAGCATTTTTATACCTTAGAGCTAAATTTCAAAGAAACTGCGGGAGATTCCGCAACAGTAACTTTAACGGAGTCATCCGGTACGTGTGCATTACAATGCAACCATTTCAGAGAGTAAAAATCATTCGCCTTGACCGGGATTCGAACCCGGATCCCTCGATATCCGGCCGAGTGCTTTAACCAATTAAGCTACCGAGACGTCCTCTTATTTTTTCCTGTCGCGATTTAATTGGCTCTCTCTCTCCCTCATCCAACAGAGGAGCTCGAAATTCAATTTGATTTTTTTTGCAGACCTATATCATTTGTAAATTCCTGAGGTGGTTCTCACTATCGGAAAAATTCCGATAGTTTGCAGGAAAGGGAACAGCTAAGAGAGCAATGATGGCCCGGTATCAACGCCCTGAGGACGATGACTTAGTTGCTGGAGCCAAAACGCTGGTGCTGAAACCTTGACTACCTGGTAGAATACCCGCGAAGACTTCAATACCGAGAAAACAGCAAATCCTGCGAATATTCTCCTCCTTCTTCGAGGTTTGGTGCTAAAACTCCGGCCCAAAGACACGATCTTTTTTTTGTGTGCTGTTCGAAAACGACCTCGCACGAATTGCGACAGTTGCGGGGTTCTCGAGAAAAAGGAAATGAGCGGCGCGTCACACTTGGGGAGGCCATCACTCTCGGCGACCTGTCATCGCATATCGCCTCGAGACGGTCAACGGGGCGAACATTCTGAGGATGTCACCTCATTGTGTCACATCCGATAGCCGTGAGTGGCTCAACTCATTCTTCAGGAGGGTCCAGCGCACGACTGGGACTTGAGGCACCTCCTTCACGCGTCTGCACGCGGAGGGATTCACTCTGGAAGATACGCCCTACCCCCTTTCGCCGAAGGAGAAATCCAATAAAATGGAAACCTGTGGCGTCTTCAATAAACAGTCAGAGCATTTGCACGAATTGCCGATTTTGTGTGCTGGGCACGTCTTATAATGCTAACCAAATATATCACACTCGTAATAACTTTGCCCGGATAGTGTTCATTTGCCGAGTGGGATATTAAATTTCCCTTAAAGGAAGCTTGGCGTAAAACATACCGAATCAAGTATATTATTACGTTTTGATTCCCAAACCCCCATTTCTCTCACATTAAGATCTGACTGATTTGTTTTACACCTTATCATAACATTTTCCAGCAAATTATACCCCATTTGAATCTTCTAAAGTAGGAACTGCTTCACCAACACAATGGTACTTTTGACGATTTCATTTTAATATTTCTAAGCATATATGTTGTAAAGTTTAATCTCTTCGTAGAGATGAATTCATTGTGCATTGATAGCAACGGCTTGCGGAGAGATAAGGCAGTTGTCTCCGTACCGTTTAGCAGCTTGTGTCCATCAAAAACGTACCTTAACCGACAGATTACCGATAATAATATACAAACACACACAAAATAGAGGACACTTATAACATAGTACAAACACAGAAATGAACACTCACACATTCGTTGCTCCATTTCGGTGGCGACCCTCCGCCAATGTCGTAAGTATTTTTCGTCTGTGGGTCACCGCCGAAACAGTCTAACGACACTGCGTGGATGTTCATGTCCGGGTTTCTATGCAAACCATGTGATAAGGGCCCTCGAGGCTTTTGCTGCCCATTTAAGGTTTCCTCACTAGTCATTATGATATACGTGTGAGAGTGTGTATACATGTATGGGTTATACTCTTCGGCTTCTGAAGAAAGCGGAGAGATCTTTGTCGTCGTAGGTTAGGATGCGACCAAAGGGGATATGAAGCAAAGCAAACAACGGACAAATGGTGTGGCAGTTGAAATAAGGTTGAAATCGAACCGAAGATTATTTAATCGGCACCGATGATCTTTCTCTTAGCGAGGAGCTGTGTCGGTGTATAGTTTATTATGGCGATACTAAAAATGGCTACGCAGCAAATAATCATAAAACGAGGTCGAAAGCGCACGTAAATAAAAGAGTTGGGTTGCGGCGAGATGCGGCACTGACTGGGAGGGAGGGGGTCGGACGGCGATTGCGCGGAAGGGCGCAGATGTTGCCGCTCGTTTGATTGACGCGGTGGGGGAGGAGGGTCGGTGGGGGGCGGAGGGTGGCCGGTGGGAAGGGCCCTCTGCTCCCATTCCTCCCTCTCACGCCCACTCGCAATTCATCCACACGCTCAAAAATGTAAAGGGAAAAAAAGAACGGGCACAACCAATGTTTACTGCTTCGAAGTCTTTCTTTTTCGACTCAAGGGCGCACAAAAATAATGCCAGCGGAGGGAAAAAGCGAGGTTTGGAGGGGTCAAAACACTTCCCACTACACATCACTCTTTTTCATTCGATATTGCCAACAATATAAAATAAGCAAAAGAGAGAACCCCCCCATCCCTCCCTGCAGTGTGCACTTTGCGCTTGGCAGGGGTGTTTTATGGCGACCGAGAGGGGGGAAGGACGCGAGGAGGAGTTCGGATTGAAAGCATTGGCGACGTATCGAGGCCGTAGATGCTGCGCCCCCCCTTCCCCCGCCCCACCCTATGGCGGACAGGTGGACGGAGTGCCCGGGGCGTGGGAGGGTGGCTCACCCGAGAAGGCGCCGCCGCTCGTCGTCCGCGAGCATCGCTGGAGCGCGATTCCATTGTCCCGCCATTGCAAATCGAGCGAGTGGAACTAGACGTTCAGGTGCGGGGCTCTACCCTCCCTTCGAGCGCCCCCTCCCCTTCCCTTAAGGGCCACTAACGGGGGGGGAGGAGCAAAAGAGGCGGTCGGGGGAGGGCAGAGAACCCACTGGAGGAAATATTTTCACTCTATGGGAGAAATAATTCAAGTAATGGGTAAATATTCAGGGATTTAGTTCATCGGTATGCACTAATATCAAGGTTTGTGATCAATATTTGCGCGTGGATGCGTGTGTGGGTTCGATAGAATTCAATTTCCTTTAGGGTTCTCTGTTGTATCGCCAGCCGTGCCATAATACAACGGCCAAATACGTAATCACCTCTAAGCTTCAGCGTTATCCTCGAAAAATCTTTTTTCCAGTGCATTAAGTTTTGCATTCAATCCATGTCACCGGAGCAGCATTCACTATGTTTTCTAGACAGAAAACTAATAAATCTACATGCACACAATACCCCGTAAGCTGTCGCAAGGGCATATGGTGGGGGTTGTTAGGTCACCGCCCGTGAGCTAGAGTAAAATCGCAAGCAAAATCAAACCATGTTACCACTCCTCGAATATTAGTTTGTTCATGCACTCAACAAACCTTAATCACACGAAAGAAGAAACATACAAGTACGTACAAGTGTACATGTAACAATATTTAATAACAGTATACGTACATTCAAATCATGGGGTACAACTCTTAAAAGGATGGGTCTATTAAATAAAAGGATTAATATGCAGGAAGAAACATGCGAGATATCGACAAATACTATATGTACATTGTCAATTCTAATTATTTCCAACGCGATTCCTGTCATATTTATTATGATCTATAATGGTTAGAGAAAAAAACGACATTTTAAATCAATCCGTTCTACAATGAATCTCCCTGATTTTACATTGGTGATCTGACCTAATACAGTAAGTGGGGGCCTGTAATACATATATCTTGAAAATCCTCAGTTAGGTAACCTGCCTCAAATTTAAGCAGTAAATTTAACCTATATTTAAGCCTAATGGCTTACTAGTGGCTCCCATCCTAATTCTTTAAATAGTTTCGTGACACTGGTAACTTGTTTGTAGTAACATGTTTTCAACAACTTAGCTGCTCTTTGTTGGACTCGATCTAGCTCCAAAATTAAGCTTACTTCAAGAGGATCTTATACATTTGCAGCATACTCAAGGCGGGGCCTAGCTAACTGGAAATAACAAACCTCCTTGACCCTTTCATTACGATTCCCAAGTGTTCTTTTAATGAATCCTAACTTTTTATTAGCTATTCAGCATCCAAATGGCACTCTGTACAATCGTATCACCTTTTAAAAATCATACGAATACTATATATCATGGATTTAGTTTACTCAAGAATTATATTTGCCTGCGTTGGAACTCAAATGCCACAGGCATATGATCACATAACAAGCAATTGCTCTTGAGGAGCAATTTATAAACGGGCACACTAACTTTACGAAAAAATAATGAGTTGAAAATTACAGAAAATATGCTGTTAATTTTGCTTGATCTTTTCGTATCTCAAGTGGCTTCCAGCTCTAGCCTGTTCCAGCTCTATAGCTATAAGAGTAAATATGAGTTACATGGACCAGCTTCCAGTTGCGAGGTATTGAGCCTTCTTCCATCGATTTAAGAAAAATACGTTCTAAAAACGGGGCAGTATCTTCAGCTAACTCCTTCAATATTCTAGCGTGTATGTCTTCCAAACCTGGTGCGTTTTTAGCTTTGATTCCACCGAGCTCATGATCTATTCCTTTCTTTGTCAATGTTAAGTCGCTAATGTGTTCCCCGGGTGGGTGTGGAAGCTAGTTCGCTGTGTTTATATTTAAATTTCAGACGCTCTGAAAAAACTTGTTTAAAATATATCCATTTTTTCACCCTCTCCATACTAAACTAGCTGTTTTCTCACATCAAAGAATGAAAAATTGGTTTACCCTGCATTTCTCTAACATGGGACCAGAATGACTTTGGATTTTCCTCAAGTTTTTCCTCATGGCATTTTAGCTATGAAGAAATGTGGGGCTTTGCGCATAATACATTTCGTTTCATTACAGCACCTTTTAGTTTTTGTTAGGAAGGTGTCATAAGAACTACGTCACAACACTTTAATTTTATTAAAATCTGACTGCAACCTTCTTTGCTTTCTCAATCTCGCTCTAACTTCTACGTCGTACCATCTCGTTTCCTCGCTTTCGCATTTGATTGTGAAAGGTGCCTACGTCTCCAATTAATTCATGCACAATATTTCAACAACAAGTTCTCTCTGTATCGGTGGTCTTGGTTTTTTCCTAGAATACTTTTAAATCGTTTTTTTATTTTCTCATAGTCCGTCAAAATTTTCCTTAATGGCCAGGTATAATAAACGCTTTTTCTTATTTACTTTGGTGAACTGCGTTTTTATGTCTACGAGATTGGCTTTAAGGTCACCGATTCAGTTCATAATTAACATGTTTGTGATAACTCAGGCTTAGAAGTCGCAAATATTTAAAGTATTCCGCGACCCCTTGTTGGTGACTTAGTGACTTGTTCTAAAGAGTGCCTTACGAATATATGGAGGAGTTAATTGCATTAATCTCATAAAATGGCAGTCCGATATGGCCATGCGGGAAGGCTTTTGACAACAAAACACACGAAGTTAGTGAAAGTGCATGCGTTTGAGGAAAACTTATTATTTCCTAGCCGGTGTGGGTGTCAAATGAGAATTTTGCTATCTATAACCTTACAACTGCCATCCAGTATTTCCCGTGGGAATCTACTTCCCGAGTTTTCTGTTCATGACCCAATCGACCAATGTATGTTGTAATGCGAAAAATTTGCGAGACCTCGGTGCTGAACAATGCGGATCTAATTTTTTTATTAATTTCAACATAGCATTGAGTCATCTTTCTTCTAATGACTTCAACCCAACTCCAGAAGCATTACAGTGACGCTTTTCGTTTTATCATAAGAGTTTTTAACAAAATCCGGCGTTGAGCCTTCTCAATTTCCCGAATGAGTCCTTTTGCATTCGGATCACATACACTTCATGCCTATTCTAAATGAGACCTTACAAGAGCGTGGTAACAACGTCCCTTGACCTTGGAGTCATTCCAAGGTCAAGGAATAATCACAATCACAATGCGTCTAACAAATCCCAATTTTTTATTTGCTTTCCTGAAGATTTTATTTCACTTCGTTTCGTTTCAAATCGTTTTCCAAAAATCAACGGCCCGATTACACTTCCCTAAGGTACACCCGAGATTTGAAAGAGACTTGATATCGAGAAGAGAATTCCACAGAGCTTGAAAGCAAAAGGCCGCGACAACAACAAATCACCAGGAGTTGGCAAAATAAACCGGAAAATGATCAAGGTGCTTGAAGTCAAATTGAAGGGTGCCCTTCAATTTGACTTCTCTTTGCAATTATCAATGATAGCTACCACAGTATAAACTATACTTGAGGATTTCGAGAAGAATGTGATGATTTAAATACCGAAAAACAAGAACATGTAAATACGAATACCACAGAATGAGCCAGTGGTCTCACGCATCGAAGATTTTACTCGAGTAAGCAGCCGAAGAATTCGCGGTTTCGCGACCCTTCCCTTGTCAAACAATACTCCAATGAGTGACGCTGAATCGAGTTCACAACAACTGATACAGTGCCTCTTGATTAGCGCGGAAATGAGGACCTAAAAAAATTCTAAAACCATTTTCTGATGTCGTATTTACTCATGAGCTTTAACAATTTTGGCAATAATCAGCAAAGTGACCATTAAATATTTGTTTTAGATATAAGTCCTTGACACTTAAGAGCTTTTAAGAATAGTTGCACTTGAGATAACACCATTTGCGTCGCTCCAAATCATTCTCCATATTCACGTACCTTCCTTCTGGGCGCTTTCAATGCCACCAAAAATGCCTCTTATTCTTGCTCCACTATCCCGGCCACCGAATCACCTTCCCTCTCGTATCATTCCTCAGCATCCCATTGCGTCTCAATAACGCCTCCATCACTCTACGTCCTCCGTCGCCTTTCTTCCAAATAAATCCTCCATTTACATTCCCATTTCCATAGTCCGCTGCCCATTCACTCGGCCCATTCCATGTCCACACCCCAAAAACTTCCGCTCTGACGCTTTTCTCTCCAGAACGAACAACCACGCATCGTTACGTTCTCATTCAAAATATCGAGATATTTTTTCCCGTCTTCTCAAATAACATAGTTTAGCAATTAAATCAAATAATCTTCTGGCCTTCAAAGTGGTATGTGGTCCCTGAATCAGCGATCGATGGGTCGGGCCCCAACCCATCTCTCTCAGCAGCAAAGATGTTATTTAAGGCCTCTTGCCACAACTTTTCGCTGCGATCTAAGATTTGTTCTTAAATGTGAATTACCGAAATCCTAGGCGGTTTTTACTTGTATTTCCTACATTTACATCTACGAAATGCCTTGCAAGCTGCCTCAAGGGGGTGCGGCAGGGATTATTAGTCAACCAATCTTACAATGGAATGCAAAACAAACAAAAACAAGCCAATGCACACCCACACAGACGATTACATTCATGCAAAAACCCAATTTTACCCCATGCAAAAACATATCAGCGATTATACATAAGCATATGTACCTTCCAATGTACCACCTGTCTAAGCAGCATTAAATCTTTATCATTCAGCATTCTATTAAACACACACACACACACACACATATATATATATATATATATATAACTTGGTCATTTTTCAGGTATACATGCCACCGAGCAACCACAAGGAGGAAGAAGTCGATAGGATGTATGATGAGTTAGAGGATATCATCGCGAGTGTTCCTGCAGGGAAACATTTGATTGTGATGGGGGATTGGAATGCGACGGTAGGCGAAGGAAGAGATCGTGGTGAGGTGGGGGACTATAGGCTAGGCACGAGGAATGAACGCGGGGAGAGAGCAATTGAATTCTGCAGGAGACAGGGGTTATCATCACTAACACATGGTTTAGACACCACAAAAGGCGTAGGTATACATAGAAAATGCCAGGTGACTCAGAAAGGTATCAGTTAGATTATATTGTGGTTAGGCGCAGGTTTAGGAACAGTGTGATAAATTCGCACAGTTCCCCAGGAGCGAATGCGGACTCTGACCACAATTTAGTTGTTATAAAATGTAATGTTCGTTTCAAGAAGATAAGGAAGGGGGCGGGTTAGGAAATGGAATTTGAAAGCAGTAAATGGATTAAAGAGGAAGGAGTATCAGGAGGCTGTAGAGAAAATGATTAATGACGGTTAAGAACTGAGTCCTATCAAAGGAAAATGGGAATGTATCAAGAAAGGGATATTGGAAGCCGCTAAAGACACTATAGGAACCGTTAACGGGAAAAGGATAAGGAAACCATGGGTAACGGATGAGATGATTGCAAAGATGGATGAGAGAAGAAGATGGAAGAATATACACACAGAGTTAGGCAAAATGAAGTACAACGAGTTAAACAATAAATTGAGAAGGGCCACAAATAAAGCAAAAGAAGAATGGTGGAAAACGCAATGCGAGGATATGGAAAGTTTACAGAAGAAGGGTGAAATTGGTGCTCTATACAGCAAGGTTAAGTTATTATCGGGAAGTAAGAAGGCAAGATCTGTGCTAACAGTTAAAGATAAATGGGGTAAGATAATAGTTGAACCAGGAAAAATCCAAGAGAGATGGAAGGAGTATATAGAAACACTGTATGGTAAAGAACTTAGGCCGACAAGGTTAGACATAGAAAAGGAACATGACGTAGATGAAGATAGCTTAGGTCCAGGCATACTCGACGATGAAATAGAAAGGGCATTAAAGGAGATGAAAGCAAATAAGGCTCTGGGGGTGGACAATATTCCTGTAGAAATGTTGAAATGGTTAGGGAAAGGTGGGAAGAAAGCCATATATGGACTGATTCGTAGTATCTATGAGGAAGGAATCTGGCCGGAAGATTTTGTGAGATCGGTGTTAGTTCCTATTCAAAAAAAGGCAAAAGCTTCGTCATGTGAGGATTACAGAACAATAAATTTGATATCCCACGCAGCTAAAGTTATTCTCAGGATCATCAACAAAAGGATAGAGAGTAAGGCAATGATTACTTAGGGGATGATCAGTTTGGGTTCAGGAAAGGAAGAGGTACGCGTGATGCCATTGCAGTAATGAGATCACTAGTCGAGAGGAATATAGAATACAATCAGGACGTTTTTGCCTGTTTTGTAGATTTCGAAAAAGCGTTTGATAGAGTGAATTGGGAAAAATTAATGCGTGTATTGCAGAAAATAGGAATGGATTGGAGGAACAGGAGACTGATCCGCAACCTGTACATGTCTCAGACTGCTCGGGTGCGAGTGGGGAACGGAGAGTCCGGATGGGCAGTGTTAGGAAGAGGTGTAAGGCAGGGTTGCCCATTGTCACCGGTACTGTTCAACGTATATGTGAAGGAAATGATTAAAGAGGCATGGGAAGAACTGGAGGTAGGAATGAAAGTCGGAGGGGAATTCGTAAAATCGGTTAGGTTTGCGGATGACCAAGCATTAGTTGCTCAGTCAGCCAAGGGGTTGCAAGCATTGTTGAGTGAATTGGAGGTTCAGTGCGATAAATATGGGATGAGAATCAATATTAATAAAACAAAGGTTATGCGATTTTCCAGAAAGGAAAAGGCTAAGCTAAATTTTAAAATAGGCGGGGAAAAAATAGAGCAAGTAGAAAAGTTTACATATCTCGGAAGTGTTTTGGACCAATACGGTCAAAGTGGTAGGGACGTAAGGAGAAGAATTGCGCTAGGCAAGGAGGCTTTCTCAAGGAGGCGGGAGTTGATGACGGGGACGTTGAGTAGGGATGTTAAGACAAGACTCGAAAAACCCTGATATGGAGGGATGTTGGACGGGATGAAGGGAGGAAAGAAGTACACCGAGATGAAGAGGGACCTGATAATAGATTAGTTTGCTAGGTGGGGAGTCACAAAATGTTTACTTGATAGTTGTGTCCATCCAAAAACCTATCTTAACTGGTAGATTACCTAATAATAATAATATACATATTATTATTATTATTAGGTAATCTACCGGTTAAGGTAGGTTTTTGGATGGACACAACTATCAAGTAAACATTTTGTGACTCCCCACCTAGCAAACTAATCTATACCAGGTCCCTCTTCATCTCGGTGTACTTCTTTCCTCCCTTCATCCCGTCCAACATCTCTATCCTGTTCCTACCCTTACCTCGCTTGCCCAACATTCTCCCCTCTATTACCCTCTTCAACATTCCACTACCCCTCAATACGCCTTTCATCCATTTTTCCTGCCTCCATAGGATTTCTCTCAACAAACCCCTCTCCTCCCCCACCATTTCCAGTACTTCCTCATTTGTTTTCCTTTCGGTCCATTTCACCTTCCACATTCTTCTCCACACCCACATTTCAAAAGCCACCAATCTACGTCTATCCTCCTGCTTCAGCGACCACGTTTCCGCGCCGTACATAGCTACGCTCCATATCAGAGTTTTTACGAGTCTTGTCTTAACATCCCTACTCAACGTCCCCGTCATCAACTCCCGCCTCCTTGAGAAAGCCTCCTTGCCTAGCGCAATTCTTCTCCTTACGTCCCTACCACTTTGACCGTATTGGTCCAAAACACTTCCGAGATATGTAAACTGTTCTACCTGCTCTATTTTTTCCCCGCCTATTTTAATATTTAGCTTAGCCTTTTCCTTTCTGGAAAATCGCATAACCTTTGTTTTATTAATATTGATTCTCATCCCATATTTATCGCACTGAACCTCCAATTCACTCAACAATGCTTGCAACCCCTTGGCTGGCTGAGCAACTAATGCTTGGTCATCCGCAAACCTAACCGATTTTACGAATTCCCCTCCGACTTTCATTCCTACCTCCAGTTCTTCCCATGCCTCTTTAATCATTTCCTTCACATATACGTTGAACAGTACCGGTGACAATGGGCAACCCTGCCTTACACCTCTTCCTAACACTGCCCATCCGGACTCTCCGTTCCCCACTCGCACCCGAGCAGTCTGAGACATGTACAGGTTGCGGATCAGTCTCCTCTCCTTCCAATCCATTCCTATTTTCTGCAATACACGCATTAATTTTTCCCAATTCACTCTATCAAACGCTTTTTCGAAATCTACAAAACAGGCAAAAACGTCCTGATTGTATTCTATATTCCTCTCGACTAGTGATCTCATTACTGCAATGGCATCACGCGTACCTCTTCCTTTCCTGAACCCAAACTGATCATCCCCTAAGTAATCATTTGCCTTACTCTCTATCCTTTTGTTGATGATCCTGAGAATAACTTTAGCTGCGTGGGATATCAAACTTATCGTTCTGTAGTCCTCACATGACGAAGCCTTTGCCTTTTTTGGAATAGGAACTAACACCGATCTCACAAAATCTTCCGGCCAGATTCCTTCCTCATAGATACTACGAATCAGTCCATATATGGCCTTCTTCCCACCTTTCCCTAACCATTTCAACATTTCTACAGAAATATTGTCCACCCCCACAGCCTTATTTGCTTTCATCTCCTTTAATACCCTTTCTATTTCATCGTCGAGTATGCCTGAACCTAAGCTATCTTCTTCTACGTCATGTTCCTTTTCTATGTCTAACCTTGTCGGCCTGAGTTCTTTACCAATATATATATATATATATATATATATATATATATATATATATATATATATATATATATATATATATATATATATATATATTCCCGGGTTCGCTTCCCGGGGAAGGCACTTTGGGCACCTGCAGCTCCACCCAAGCTAGTTGATTTTTCGGGTATCAGGTCTTCCTGGGAAACCATAACCGGCACAGGGAAAGGAACTGGCCCTCCTACCCTGATGTGTGAATATTCACACGCCGTCGGGCTTGGTACATGGGTGAGCTCTACCTTCACCTACTAAACCGACCTTCGGGTTGATTACTGTGTTTATGGTTATATATATATATATATATATATATATATATATATATTTCAGACCCCGATTACTCTGGTAGATCAGATCACCAGCGTGAAATCAAGGAAATGGATAATAAAAAGGATAGTTTCAAAATGTCATTTTCCCTCGTACGATTAAGGGTCAATACAGATATGATCGCAGGCGCGAAGGGAACTTTTATTATTGTTGGCAGTCTATATATTTCGTCGATATCCTGTTTGCATTTTAAATAGATCAATTTTTTTGAAATTATATTTTAGGGGTTAAGAAACAGCTGCTGCTCCGGGGAGAAAGTGAGGGAAAAGTCGAGAGATGGTCTGATGGGAATAGAGAAGGGTGGTGGACGACATTAACGGGCGAAGAAAGGAGAATCAGGCGATGGAAGTGGCGGCAGGGCCGAGGCCTTGACACTCGTAGGTGGAGGAGAGTTGCCATCTTGGCGATGAGCGGACGCCTCCTTCTGGAATGAGGGCGCAACATGGAGTCAAAACTAAAGGAGTGAGCATCATGGGAAGAGCGGACTGAAGTGTGTTCCAATCCCTCATCCCGCAGGCTCATCGCTAATGGGAAGCCATTCACAACAATCCACCCTAAATCAGTAGAATAACGATATCAAACAGACGTCATCTCTCAGTGTTTGCTTCCTTCGATCAATATGAATCGCAGACAAAAATTTCTGCGCCATACCAAATTCTAATGCGTACGTGGTCTGCCCAAAAATATGCGAATTGGTGTAATCTGGTAGCCATGACGCGGACTATGTACAAGGACTTGTATAGCCCCGCACACTAACGGCGCTAATTACCCGAGACCCAATGATTCGTCTGTGTTTGGCGGATCGTCGAGCTGTGCGTACTGTACCCGATGTTAGTTTCTATTGTCCTTGTTTCTAATTTTTTTCGAAAATGGAAATTGACGAAATCACGGAGCAACGAATCAACATCAAGTTTTTTGGTGAAGTGCGGTAAAGGTTATCAAGGAAGTACTGATATATTGACAGCTGCTTACGGTGATAATGCTCGGAAGAAAACGTCCGTTTTCAAGTAGCAAGATCGGACGAAAAGTACATTAAAATTCAATTATTAAGTTTCAAAATCATATCTTTATTTTTCAACATAGTCACCGTTAAGGCTGACACATTTCTCCCAACGTGTAACAAGTTTTTTCATTCCGTCACTGAAAAACTTTTCCGACTTTTCTCGAACCCAGAACTTGAAAGCTGCCTTCACCTTATCGTTTGAGGTATGGTAATTACCCTTGAGATATCTCTTGAGTTGAGGAAAAAATAAAAATCGCAAGGCGCAAGATCGGGGGAATGAGGAGGGTGTTGATTCGGTTCAAATTCAGGTTTCTCAGAGCCTCTCAAATTGCGCGCGAGGTGAGTGGTGGACGAGCGTTGTCTTGTTGCAAGATTATTGGCGCCCGACTGCCTTTAACACGACAAATTCGACGTCAGAGGTGTTTAAAAGTCTGTACATATTGAAAAGAATTTACCGTTGCACCTAGTTCTAGAAAATCGGTCACATAAACTCCGTGAGTATCCGGAAACAGTCAAAAGAAGTTTCATCAACAATTGCGACGCGGAATTTAATTTAGCCTATAAATATTCCCCGACACCGCGTTGCGCTGGAATGGCCGCGACCCTGCTTTTGTCAGGGCGCCAGGCTAGGGATGACTAGCCGCATAGTCGCGCCGCTCGGCTCTTCCCGGCGCGATGACTCCTCACCTTTCTAATGCCCCGGGGTGGGCAACAGCTCGAAACAGTCTCGCCACGCCCCGCGCGCACCGATCCTAGTCCAAATGCCGGCGGGTCGGGAAACACGCACCGCACCAACCTGCCGCTGGAGTTCCAGGGGTGGCCCGTGCCCAATACTGGCGGCCCTCCTTCCACCAATGGCCCCGGTGCACGATCTTCCGAGTCCCGGCGAGGCTCGTGCACACTTCTGGAGGCCCTCCTTCACCACTGCCTCCGGTGCACGATTGTCTGAGTCCCGGCGAGGCTCGTGCACAATACTGGCGGCGCGATCTCCAGTCCTTTCGGCAAATTCCTCGACCTTCCGCTGCACCTTGTTCGTGGCTAAGGAAACAAACTTCAACTGCCGGAGTTCGACGTGCCCGTCACAATCGCTGGCGACTCAATCCTCCTCCTCACCATGCGGCAGCCGACACTCCCTCCACCCCCGCGCTCCGCTTTCATTCCGCTTAGTCATCCCTCGCCAGGAGCGCCCCGTAGCGGGGATTCACAGCCGCAGCTCGCTGTCAGTGCGCGCTTAGGGGCACAGTGACGCTGCGCAATACGCAACGTCACACAATTATGGATTTTCCAGGATCGCAACCACGAAATTTTACTACCCATCGATTTACAATAGACCTATCAACGGCACCGTCACGACAAACAGCCTTTAAACGACGATGCATCCATGTAAGAGTCACTTTTTCAGCAGTTAAAAATTCGACAACAGCACGCTGTTTAACTTGCGTTGACATGGCACTAGAACACGTCTCCATACTTACCCTTCTCAAAATACACGCGATGAATCAAACGACCTCAAACCTGCGCATGCGTGTTGGGGGAGAATTTTACTTCCACATGCCACAAGGAGTACTTCTGAAGGTCAATTTTTTTGTGGTCAAGCATATGTGGATTGGTTTTCAGCCTACTCTAGTATTTTAGACTTTTTGAATTTTGTATTTGCGTTTATCAGAAGTTAATAGTGACAGATTTAATTTAATCAGACAGTATTTTACTTCATCTATTTTTAATTATCGGATTACCCTGTTGGTTACCCGGGAGACCGATACTAAAACCGTTTGTTTTTTTAGTTGCAAAAGTGCAAATAAAAGAGTCCCACTTTCCTATCTCCGGGACAACTCGTGAAAGAGAGTGAGGAAAGAATACCTCCGAAGATACGACCGAAACTTCCACGCTGATGACCCTGAATGGAGAGTGCAAAGGAGATCCCGCTGCCGGCTGTTCGTACGAGGGGGATGAGGGGGTGTGTGGGGGGAGGGACTGGCGAAGGGGGTTTTTTGCCCGCCGGCTCCGGGAGGGAGACTCCGGGACCTCCGGGAAAGTTTACAAGAGGGTTGCCCGTTTAAGGCAAGGGGTGGCCGGGATGGCGAGCGGCTAGTGCCCTAAAGGGTGCGTGCGGAGGGGGGGGGAGAGGAGTTGAAGAGCATCCTTCTCCCGTCCCTCCCTCCTCAAGCCAACACCCTCCAGGCGAACCCCATTTCGCTTTAATTACTCCAGGATAGCAGACTCATGTTTGTAACTAGTATTCATGGCATGATGCCGGTAAAGAGTTTTCGAAGAACTCTTCAAAAATGAGGGAAAGAATTTTTGTTTAAATTTGTAGCATTAGGCGCCCGCATCAACATAGGAAATAACCAGTGGATGCTGATTGAAGAACCCATCTCTTTCGATAAATTCAGAGCTTCATGGGAGATAGAATGTAGTAGTGATATTTAGGGTAGGCGACAGACAGCTGAGGTGGTTGCGTCATAAGGGATGGACAGGAAAGGATGAAGGGTGGAGAGAAACCCGGCGTTGGCATTAGCCTACTCTTTAATGAAAGGCGCCAAGGGGTCCGCAGCTTAACCTCCCATCCGACGGACGGCGTACTCATTCAAATTGCTCTCCACAATGCACCTCAAGCAGGGATCGGGGTACCACTGAAAAAATATCTGCCGCTAACTTCACGAACTTGGAGGTGGACGCTCACCCGAACACTTGGAGGTGTTCGGGTGAGCGTCGTGGATGAAGTGAAATAGTTGGGGGTAACCACTGCTTCGTATCTTTCTTGGAGAAAACATATACACACGATTTGTGGAAGTGTGGTAAAAAGCTGGCATCCGTCAAACGTATATTCGGAAGGTGTTGTGGCGAAAAGGTGAAGGAAACCTGCTATTTTTCTTTAGTAAAGCCTCACACTGATTATGTGGCGAGCGTTTGCGATCCATTTCAAAAAACATTAATTACAGAATTGAATAGGGTACAGAAAAAGGCCAATAGTTTCGTGAAAAACTCGTACCAAAGGGCACTAGGTGTCACACACATTTAGTATGGAATCTGGGCTGGGAACCTTTAGATATGCGAAGACTCAGGACTAGATTAAACTTATTACAATGATATAAAGCGTGTGGTTTTGCATCCGACGTTGGAGATATAATTAGGCACTTTAATTACATTGGAAGGACCGGCCATTGCTAAAAAAAGTAGAGTTAGATTGTCAAACTGATAGATTCAAGTATTCGTTTTTCTCGTGCACTGTTCCCAACAATAATAAAATAGGGAAGACCTATGAATATAATAAGTACACGTTGTCGTAAATAGGGGTTTAAAAAGATTGAATTCCCACAAAGTATTATTAAAGTCTGGCGTCCCAACGCCCACCGCCGCGCCGTGCGCCCTTGCGCTAGATGTGGTGTAGGTGAATGTCTATAAAGTCTATTGTATTAGTGAGTTGTCCGTCGGGAATGGGTAGAATAATAACCGGAAATATCTGTAAGTGTCTGACTTACATGTGTGTCTGACCTCTATTAAGGTATTTTCTTGTCCTCTTTGTGTAGGCGTAGGGATAGCTGCTAGCCATGTAATAATCGTAATATACGTAGGCATGTTGCATGATTGGTGTTCGGTCGCACCCTTTCCACGCGGTTTTTGGTGGATCGCGGGGTGCCAGATACATGAGGAAATGGTGGGAATATATGCAGAATGACTGGTGACCAACCACCCCCTGCCACACGTCTTTGCGACGGCTTGCGGGGTATTATGTAGATGGCTGTGAACAGAGTGCCAACTCGAAGCACATCCACGAGGTTCCCGATGCATGTATATCTAGATTACATATAATATATGTCTAGATTACAACTAGAATCGTAGTGTCGCGTAAAAGTTCATTCTGGGTTCGAGGGAATCGGTAAGGCTATTGGTCTGGTGAAACATACATATGTTGATTCTACTTCTTGTTCAGCGAGGGAGCACGCAGGAAGAATGCTGTTTTGAGGGATGGGGCAGTGACCACAGCTGGCTAGGTCCCTGGGTGTGAGAGAAGCTAGCCAGTTGTGGACCCTCGTAACATCGCTACCTTGTTATGAACAAGGTAGCAGTGTCATGACTCCATTGGAAGATTTAGGATGAGAGCCACTAGTTGAGTGTAGGCTTAAATACAGGTTAAATTCACTGCAGTAATTTGAGGAAGGTTACTTATCTGAGGATGTTAAAGACATATTGCAGGCACCGTCTCACTATGGTAGGTCGGATCACGTATGTAAAATCAGGGAGATAGATGGTAGAACGGACAGATTTAATGGCGTATTTTTTCCTCGTACCATGAGTGATATCGAATATAGAATCTTGGGTCTCGGGGCTAGATTAAATTTATTATAAAAATATAAAACGTGTGGTTATGCATCCGAAATTGGAGATTACAATCACATTGGCAGGGCAATGGCAAATGGCAATGATAGGTAATCGCCACAAAACAAAAGAGTTGAGACTGTCGAACCGATAGATTCAAGTATTCGTTTTTCCCGCACGCTATTCGCGACAATAATGAAAGGAAAAATAACAGGTATGCGCTGTCAAAAATAGGGGTAACAATATTAAACTTCCCATAAACTCCCTCTAAGTCTGGCGTCCTGACACCCCCCGCCATGCACCCTTGTGCCAGGTGGGATGTAGGTGATTGTATATAGGTCTATTGTATTTGTGAATTGTCCGTTGGAAATATGTATAATACTAACCGGTAATAATTGTTTGATATGCATGTGTGCCTGCCCTCTTTTAATGTATTTTCTAGTCCTTTTTGTGTAGGTATAGAAATAGCTCCTAACCATGTAATATTTGTCATATGTGTAGGCATGTTGCACGATTGGTGTTCGTTCGCCCCCTTTCCACGCGGTTTTTTTGTGAATCGCGGGATGCCAGGTGCATGATGAAGTAGAGTGAATATATGTAGAATTGCTGGTGACCTATCACCCCCTGCCACACATTCTTACGACGGCTTGCGGGGTATTGTGTTAGATCAAAAATGTATATAACAGCAATCGCGTAGGAGATAATCATAATTGGTACTGTAGATATTTTGTCAATGTCCTGCGTATTCTCTCATGTATGTTATTTTTCTGAACAGATCTATACAAGTTTTCCCGCATGAATTGAAGATACGTATCCTGCTGTTGAATATTGTTGCAAGCAAGTAGCATCCTTCGTGTGATCAACTTTGCTCCAGTGCATGATGTAACTAATATTTCTGTTGAGGAGATTCTCCATGCATGGCTGGTGACCTAACACCCCCCGCCATACTCCTTTGCGGAGGCTTGCGGGGTATTATGTAGATGTAGTTCGCAGAGCTGCCCATCTGAAAGCAAAGTACGACGAATGCACCGGGTTAAGCCTCTCCGAGAAATGTCCGTAGCCGATGGTAAAGCGTCGCCCCACCTACTTCCCTTTGACCCTTGATGGTTGGACCTTATATTCGATTTTGCGGGGTCGAAGGTAGCGGGACGAGATTCCGGTATTAGGGAGAGCGGAGAGTGAATTAGCATGGCTTCGATTCACTTGCCTTGGTGATTTCCAGCGATTTCGAGTGGCTCGTTGGCGCTGACATGCGCCAGAAATGGGCCGCTGGCCTTTGCCCGCATCGGTGATGCCATCCAAGCGTGGACGACTCTGCAGACTGCTTTTCTTCAAACTTCTTTTTCACAACTGGTCTTTGCTCTAGCAATAAATGTCTTGTGTCTTCTTTTATCCCTACCAATATAATCCGGGTACTCACCTGCTCTCATCCTTTTACTGAATGCCATATTAAGTACAACGGCCAACGTTGACTCTCGTTCCACTTACTATAAAATACTTTGTAATTGTTCCTCAGACGATCCCCGCCGTCTCTTCATCTCCATCTCATTTCCACGCCCCTTTTCTCCATTTCGCTCTCAATGTTTTCTTCCCTGTCTGTCATCGCTGCCCTGGCATTCAATGCACCAATCCTAACAATGCGTGTGGTTGTGCATGAATGGCTGGCGATCCAAAAATATCCACACGATACCCCGCAAGCCACCGCAAGGACGTGTGGCGGGGGGTGTTTGGTCAACAATCATGTATGCCCCATCGCAATCATGTCACGTCTACACAAATATTGTGTATACATTGGTCGTTTGGATCATAAATGTAAAATTCCGGAACTCCAGAAATAGTATACTCAAGGACTCTCACAGACGATACAGGATAGTGACTGTGTGGTTGGAGACGACATTAATGCCACTAACCACCCGCCGCTCCTAGGGAACGATTAGCTTTTATTCATTTTATTTATTTTTTATTTTATTATAATCATACATTTCACACTAATTTCATGTGCTTTGCTGAAAAATCCCTTCTCACATGACTGCATGGGTCTTACATGAGATCAGCGTACTGCATGTTACAACACTCCCTACGCTGTTTTGTTGTATTTCCAAGTTACCCTTTCATCCCACTTCCCTCTCTGTGGATGTATTTCGTCACGCCGTCCACTGTAAACAGCAGGACGTAACATTTTTTACGTGTGCCTTTAGAGGCGGGGACCATTAGTTGCATTATTAAAAGAACTTCCCCCTTCTTGCTTCCTAGTTCTGCACGAACTGCCTCTCGTCTCCGTCAACGTCTCTCGTGGTCTATCTAAGTGGTTTTGGCTCACTTTTATTCCCTCCTTTTTCGTGAAAAAAGAAATTTTATGGTGGGTGAAATTAATACATGTTTGGAACTAAGTTTTCCGCTAGAATGTGCATGGATTTGGGAATCTTTTCGGTTTTTAAGTGCATATTTTTCCCCTTTCCTAACCATTGAACAGACCCTCCTCTCCCTTATCCCTTACCCATTTCACTTGGTGATTGCAAGCCTTTGCTACATACCTTTTTGGCGGTTTGCCGGGTGTTTATGCAGATGTAGAATCAATTTCTATCGATTTCGGTGTGGGAAGTTGACGAATAAATGAGGTAAAACTTGATCATTCCCTAATCACAATAAAATGATTGCATCTTTAGCTGTCCATTGTTTGCCATCCATTTGATTACGCACGTGCTGGTCCAGGAACCAGGGTCCAGGAACGTGCCTTCTTTGTAGCGGAACGGACGTCTACTTGATCCCTGCTTAAACTCTTCACCAATGTGCATTTATTGACCAAATTCTTGGCAATACTAAACGGATAATTATTCTAAAGAGGTATTACAAAAAGATTCCTCAGCAGGCGTTACTCGGTGAAAAAAAAATTTTTAACTGCTATTAAAAACATTCTATTCATTGCGCTACACGTTGGAAGATATAAGTAACCGCCAGTTATTCACGTGCTGAGCGTGGTCGCGTGTTTCCGCGTGCAGTGCGCGCCTCGTGTGGATGTACCAACTATGAGGATGAATTGCAGTTTATCATGCAAACGTAGTTTGAAATCGCACAAAATTATTTTAACAGTCTTGTTTCCGACGAGAAATTTTTATGCCAAAATATTAGCGTTTAATACAGAACTGATAATTTATTTCAATTAATTTGGAATGCGCTAAATCGGAGATCCCTTACTTGTGTGCCAGACACAAGCTTACACCGTTTCTTCTCGTCCATATGGACGCACATATCGGTGATGACCTCGGGGCATCTGAAGGGCGACCTCCCCCCGTCCTTTTCCCTCCCCCCGCCCTTGCGTCGGCACCCAGCCAAGAGCGACCAGCCTTCCCGGGGTTAAATGATGGGAGGGTGCAAGTCAGGATGGCTCCACCCCTTGGGTCCAAAGGAGATCACTTTCACTGACAATTGTCGGGAAACTTAATTATCACATATTGGTCGCTGAAGCCAGAAGAGTATTTCTTTGTGTGGTCTGGATTAAGGTACCAAAGTGGGATCGCTGCGGGGTGGGCCGATGAATCTCGCCTCCCTTCTACTCTCCCATTCTCTGCGGAGACCTACGGGACGTCCCTCTTGGGTGGAGGGGGTTGGCTCGTCAGGGGGGAAGTGGAGCAGGCACAAGGAACTTTGCTCCTGGCCTTTTACATTGACTCGAGCGGGAAGTCCCCACCCCCCAGGGGGAGGAGGGAACGATCCCAGGGGGTGACCGGAGGAGCATTGTTGCCATAATTTTAAGTTTTCTCTCTCCGTTTCTGACCGGGAGAGGCTCGTCGGGGGCGTGGAGGAGAGCGGGGGAGGAGTTTAGGGGAGCGGAGACCCCTCTGCCACCCCCTCCGTCCGCTTACCGGGGCGTGAAACGTCCGTGTCCCTAGGGCGAAGGAGGGAAGAGGGGGAGAGGGCGCCCGGCAAACGAGGGTAGCCCAATTATATAATCCAGAAGAAATGCCCTATGTCAATGTGGCAATTGGAGGAAATATTGTTTTTCTTAGCATTGACGAATGCACAATATTCTACCTCAGGTTTTCATTAGACAACCATGAACACAGAAATCAACACTGGGGGTCAGTTTGGCAGGTGTCAGTAGAGGTCAACCAATACTAATCCTGACGGTGTGTGAATTTCACACATCAGCAGTGTAATAAGGGGAGCCAGATCCTCTCCCTGAGACACCAATGGCCTCACAGGAAGTTGTGCTTTCCGAAAAACAACACGGCACGAGTGAAGCTGAGAGTGTCCAGAGGCAGAGATTCCGGGAATCGAACCCAGGTCTTCCAGCCAGTAGTCCGACGATCTTCCGCATAGACTACCTTGTCCCATAGGTTTATTTTATGTTTTAAAAACTGGAGAGTGCGGAGAACGCCTTACGTTAATATGGTTCCCTTCTAATTCAAGAAAATGGTTGACTTCAGCCCTCCCTCTTCCCTTCCAATTCTAATTGTATACGCCAATTGTAATGCACACTTAATTAGCGAAAAGGTCGGTGCTCCCCAGTCCTATGCTTATCCAACCAAAGCAAGTAACGGGATATGAATGTTATTTTTCACCCTTAAGAGATCTCTGGCGGCCTAATTGAGAAATTATGAACAACTAAAGAGGTTACCTGAAGTATAAATATTTGATAGGCTGCAGAAAACTCTCTAGGCACTTGGATTATTGACTGCCGATGCCACATGCTCGCAGGAGATGACAACCTTTCCCAAAGAATGGGTACGTTATCGCTAATTATCGCTTTTTCTATTTGGACAATAACAACTATCTCTCATTTAAATATTATTACTCTGAATAAAGGTGGGTTTTCCTTGTGCCAGAGGAAACAAAGATAATTTCCGTGCATTGCTCCGGATTCGTGGCTTTATCAACAAGTGGAAACAGAATGTAAAGCGTCTATTACCGTTACTTTTTGCTCGGCTGCCACTGAAATTGTCCCGAAAGTTCCGAAGGCTTTGTGATCGCTCCATCTACATCCACACAATACCCCGCAAGCCGCGGCAAGGTCGTGTGGAGGGGATTTTATGTGACCACACGTAAAACAGAATAAAACCACATGCAAAACTAAGAACTTATGTAACTTCGGACGTCCTTCAGGGAAATGTAATAGGGCTACTTCTATTCTTAATAACCATTAATGAATTAAGTTGATACTTTAGAAGCAACTTCAGATTATTTGCAGACGACACGGTGGAACACAGATAAATTAAGGTCCCAGCGGATTGCAAGCTACTCTCTAGAGACTTGGGCATAATATCGGATGCATCCATTTTAACTTACGCACAAGCAAATAAACATGTTAGCAACAAACATTTACGTGCACCTACAAAATATATCTTATGCCTGCGCAGCGTGTAATTTTGTCCTCAATTGTAAGAAATACCAAATATTATAGAATATTAAAAGATCAGTTGATGT
Source organism: Hetaerina titia (assembly GCA_037158775.1). NCBI lineage: Eukaryota > Metazoa > Arthropoda > Insecta > Odonata > Calopterygidae > Hetaerina > Hetaerina titia. The sequence continues at coordinate 15,031,115 of CM073768.1, read as the reverse complement.
TATTGCTCCGTTTTTAGAAAGTGACTTTTTTCAATCGATAGAGGAAGGCTAGTGCCTCGTGGCTGGAAGCTAGCCAATATAACTCCCATCTATAAAGGCGGCGATAGGGATGCATCAACCAATTACCGACCCACTTCTTTGATATCAATCTCTTGCAAACTATTAGAATACATTGTTGTCATTAATATTATGAGATTTCTTGATAGTAGAAAGATACTAAGCCACAAACCAGCACGGATTTAGGAAGAACAGATCTTGGGACACCCAAGTGGACCTTTTTATTCACGATATACTTAGATCGGCAGAAAGCAACAAACAAGTTGATGCAATATTACTGGATTTCAAGGAAGCCTTTGATGAAACCCGCTCAGGGCTAATTATGCCGGATCATGTTAAATATCTGGGGGTAGTTCTAACACCACGCCTTTCATGGGGACCACATATCAGAACAATATGCGGATCCGCTTTAAAGAAACTGGGCTTCATAAAACTGGTGGTGGGGAAATGTAATGAGAATGTTAAAGGGAGGTATTATTTCGCTCTAGTTAGATGGATGACGCTCTGGATGACGCGAGAGAATGAATGCAAAAAGACTTGCTCCGAGATTGCACGGACGGGGACGTGAGTCGCTATCTAGTTTCCCCGAGGATCCAGAGGTGGGAATGTAAAGATCGATATGAAAGTAGACATAATCCATTGAAAAATACAGACCTACCTACGTGCACGAACATTGGTAGAGTTGGGGGAACTCATTAGGATTCAAAGAATTGAGATAATCATTTTGTAGGAGTGGCGGCCTAAGTAGGTCGGCGAACGTCTGCGCTTTGGTGAAAATCGGAATTTCAACGGAGGAAGTCGTCGCGTCCGCCAGGTGGGCAATTTGTGCCCGCGAGAGAATCCAAGGCCCCTGCTCGGCATTTAATGCCCTTAATATTTCTCCTTCTTCTCGAAAAGGTCCATTTTTAGTGGTCCATCGAAAGGTTTCCTTAAGGCGCCTCCATAGACAATTAACGAACCTAATTGAAACTGCTAAAGCACCCACTGGCCAGCTGCAATTCAGCAGGGGCGAATGAATGACTCGGGGGAAGGCAGAAGCGACTCCGGGAGCGGCCGATTGGTCTTCATTTGAATTACCACGGTCCGCGGCTCGGGGGCCTTGACCTCTTGACAAGTGTGTATTAGAAAAGACGGAATGATTCCATTTTCTCATTTTGCTATTCCCTCAATTCCCACATTACACACTTGCGCCTCAAAAACGGTTTCTGCAGGTTTCAAATTAGGTAAAACTTGAATTTTTCTCTGGAGACCAAAAGAGAACTTGAATACAATGTTTATTTGATTTCATAAAAAGTTATTAACCGTTTCTGATTTTAAACCTGGGGTAAGAAGCTAATTAACGGAGTCTAGAGGTGACATGATTGGGATTGTGCACGCATGGCTGGTGACCTTACCCCCCCCCCGCCACACATTCTTGCGGCCGCTTGCGGGGTTTTGTGTAGATACAACAAATGTCCCAAAAGTAGTAGGACTGAGTCGATTAAAAAATGAATGCCTGAATTGATACATTAACTCAACAGTCTTCGAAGTAGCACCCTTGTGCGTCCACACATCGCTCCCAGCGGAGTTTCCACGCCTCGTACGCCTTCTGGAAGGCGGCTCCCGGAATGCTGCTATGCTCCCTCGACACGGCCTGTTGTAACGCTTCTACCGTGCCTTTGTGACATCCTTTCAGCACGGATATCAATCGGGGAAAGAGGAAGAAGTCTGGTGGGGCAACATCAGAGCTGTAGGGTGGGTGATGAATGGTCGAGAAGCTCCTGGAAGATCCGCGTGCGAGTTTCCTTTTGTACGTCCGAGAGAACTCGAGGCATTAACTTCGCACACATCTTTCTCATGCCCATGATTTTGGTCACAAGTCGATGGACACCGCTTTTAGAGATGCCTAGTTCATCAGAAACCAAGCGAACACTTAATCTACTATCCCTGTCCAATAAAGCGTTTATTCTTGCAAGATTTTAGTAAATGTTTGATGTCGAAGGGCGTCCTGAACTTTCGGTATCTTCAACATCTTCTCTACCCTCCCGAAACAACTTGCGCCACTCAAAAACACCCGATCTACCCATGTCGTTATTACTATAAGCTGCCTTGAGCATGTCATGGGTCTCTCTTTCGGTTTTGCCCAGTTTTACGAAACATTTGATGGCGTTGCGTCGTTCTAATAACCGGTTTATGACGAAGAGTAACGAGGTAACGTTGTTGGGGTATCGCAAACGAACGATCCGCACGCCGTGAAGGCTGGGAGCCAACCAGCCTCACCTCCAAGAAGGATTCGTGATCATGAAAACACTATTTTGTAATTGAGGATGTCATTTCATGTTCATCATTTCATAAAAATAATTTCATTGAGTAAACTTTTAAAGATATACCTTATCCCCAAAATCGAAAACCGGCATCCTAAGAAAGGTAATTATATTAGACCAAAATTTTAAGCATAAAAGCCTGAAAACATAATTTTTTACGAGGTCTGTCAAATAAATACCCGCACTGAAGCCATTAAAACTTTATTTTGTAAAATTTAGTCTACGTGGATTTTGTCCCCATCAAAGTACTCTACCTTTGTTGCTATGCTCATATTCCGTGTTCCTTTTCACTGTTTAAAGCAACCTTGGAAGTTCACGGCAGCTAGACTTTTTAGTTTTCTCATCGTTTCTTGCTTTATTGTGTCCACATCTTCTCAATGATGTCCCCTCATCACATTTTTGCATTTTGACATTAGAAAAAGGTGCAGGAGCGAGATCTGGCGAATGAGGAGGATGATCAAGGATGGTGATTGACTTTTTTGCCAGAAAATTGCGAACAATCAATACTTAATGTTCAGGTGCATTGTCATGGTGAAGGATCCATCCATCATGGTGGGTTAAATAAGTGTGCACTGTTGGTTTTCCTAAATTCAGTTCATCAGCTTTCATTAGGTCAGTTTTTGAACAATTGGAAAGGGCAAGGGACCACACACGATCAATGTTGTCGTCAACACAGGTGGTTGAAGGTCGTCCCGGCCTTGCATCATCCTGAGGTTCCTTTTGTAAGCCATTTTTAAAACACTTAATCCACCAAAAAACTTTATGTTTATTTGTTACACCGTGGTTTCGTCCATTTTCATCTTCTACAAATAGAAGAAACAATGACAACAGAAACTAACATTACTGACGCCATACTCACAGCTCGACGATCCCCCAAGCAAAGACGGATCATTGGGTCTCAGGCAACAAGACTAGACTAGATAGGGACTATATTCCTTGTTTTGGCCGCCATATTGCACCAGTTCCTGTATTTATTGTACAGACCTCGTAAAATGCTTAGATTGAAACATGACACTACAACTATATATCTTTGTGTTAGGTTTATTTTCGGAAAGAAGAAAACAAAAACAAAATAAAAATGTAGAGGGACTATGTTTTGCGTCCCTTGCGTTGCTGACGTTAAGTAATCAAGCGGTATATAGACGGCTAAAGACAAATCCATATGAGGCCTCAAATTTGCTTTCTTTCGGTCGACAATTGAATCAAAACAAAAGCGTGTAGAAATACTTAAGTGGCACGGCTATTACCTTGAAAATACATAAAAACACGTGCAAAATCAGACAATATTAATATCAGAAAAATTTTAAAAATTCCTAGCAAAAATAATACAAAGGTACGAATTGTGCTTCAAATATTGCCTCGTACATAAAAAGAAAAAGGTATTTTTAGCGAACGCGAAATAAACGCACAAGATTCAGTTTTCCTTATGCACGGCCAGGAAATTCTATGAATAACACTTACAGGAGTTTTTAATTATGGATTAAGATTACAACATACATTAACAGTGGACCAAAGTATGATTAATTGATTCAGATCACGTAATCAATAACCAATCAGCCTATCGTGAATTTTATGGCGTCATTAACGGGAAAAGACTACATTGCCCGATGACTCACTATTTTGCGATTACACATGAGAAAATATAGCATCAATTCACACAAAAACGATTGATAAACGCAAATTTTGCGTTAATAATAACCCTTCAGCATGTAAAAAAGAGGATGAATCAATCATAGAACATTATAAAGATTTTAGATTTCGAGAAGTGTGAGTTGGTAACGCCGCTCCGTTTGTTCCAGCACTTTTAAAAAGCGTAGTCCATATTGGCGAGATTTATTATTCTAAAAAACGTTAAAATATGCATTTTTTGGGCCTTAATCTCGAGAAAGAAAATATGACCGTTGATTGATGACCGACACCAGAGCCAATGGTAAGACTTAATACGTATATTTGTTTGGAACAGAAATGCTCAACTTCTACAGTTTTTTTCTGAATTTCCTACCCAAGAGTTCCCACTACATTAAAAATGGGATTTTTTTCCGGCGGAAAAACTCATACCAGTCTGAGACTAGAGGTTTTTTTCCTTGTCAACGACGCTTCATGAGTTTGCCGAAAGATTAGAGAGAATATCCATGAATAGACTCAAGGAACAAGACAAGGAAATTTAAGAGAGGCACAAATAAGGGGTACGCGAAGAAGGCTGTAAATTTTAGTTATCAAAGGTGACGATCATGGAGCAGTGCTAAATCAACCTTAAACAAATCATCAAAGGTGTTAGTAGACGAGATACAAGCACTGAGGGCATGCTAACACCAACTTGCCTTCATTCGATAGAAATCATCTTGATCATCGCTACACAAACACACGCATAGACCATACACACAGAAGAAAAATACGAAAACAAAAAACTGGATCCTTCCTAGATAGTGTCTGGACAAATTTTTATCATGAAGGTGAGGAAGGACGAAGAGATAAACGGGGTATGAAGAATATTTTAGTCATCGCACGTCCGAAATCAGCCATCCAAAAGGAGGGGTGGGGGATTAGGTGAGAAGATCTGGGATATCCCATCCCACCAATCCTCTTCCAGCCAATCAATCAACAGATTGACTCGGATGACGAGCCTGATATAAATCTGCGGACTTTTATTTGCGTACGCTTCGCTTAACAAAGCCGATAAGAGGGAATCCCTTCCGAGAATTCCCTCCGAAAAAACTTGAACGTATTGGTTTTGTATATGAAGAGCAACTTCGACAAAAATCGAAGGGATTGCCTAAAGCCGATGGACACGGGGCGTTGGGCGAGCGGGGTCTTAAAGGCGAGACGAGGGCGCGCCGGTCGCGTAGACGACGGAGGACAAGGCACCGGCGGCAACCGAGTACTAGTAGTTTTCACGGAAGGCGATCGACAGCTGAGGTCATTTGCGCCATTCGGGATGGATGGGAAAAGATGAAGGGTGGAGAGAAACCTGGCATAGGCATTAGCCTACTCTTGTAGGCGCCAAGGGGCCAAGGGGTCCGCAGTGTAACGTCCCATCCGACGGACGTCGTACTCACTCAAAGTGCTCTCCACTAAGTACCTCTAGTAGGTATTAGGATACCATTCAAAAATATTTGTTGTGTCCAGGATTTGAACCCGGGGCCTTTCCGTGGGAAGCCTGTACATTAGCCACCTCACATTCCCGATCCCCGGCGGCAACCGAGGAGCCGCAGCCGCGGAAACCTACGCCAATGTGCACATTCAAGGGTCATTTCTTTATTAAACAGCAAAACTATTCGCTGGCCCTCCTCTCCTTGCTTTGAGGGAAATAATATCTTTATCAAAACACGTGACTTGTTAGCTGAGCAGAGCCATTCGGAAATTGAGAAAAATGTCGCCCCAGGATGTTTTGCTTTCGGAAGCTGTGAAACACTAACCTGAAGTTCCGTTATTCTAGCAGCAAGAGACTGGCAGTTCCAACAGTTTGATTTTAACTCGATGCCAAAACCATTATTGCGAATAACCTTAATAAAATGTCCATAGTCCACCTAGGCTAGGGAGGCCAAAGTGGGAGTCAAATTTAACGTTATCGTTTCCTATTTTTCGATTTTATCAAAGGCTTAGAGAACTACAGGAGTAGGCATTGCCGGAGAATTTCAGTGAAAGCGATGTGTTTTACAATAATTACATTGAAAATAATACTCGCTAGTTTTTCAAATGTCATGTGTTCGTTGAGATGAAGAAAACTCCCGGAAGGTGAAATGTGGACGAGAGACTCCTGCCAACGTTTTCCCCAAAACGCGGTGACGTGTATTTCCTCTCGATGGTGCCACGATGCCATTGGGGCGTACCCCTCAGGGGGGTCCCGCCGGATGCTGAGGGAGGGAGGCAGCACCACGGGCGGGCACACTTTCGCCGCTCTCGCTCCCTCCGCACCCCATGCATGCGGTGCGAGAGATTAATCGACTGTGTTGAAAGCGCCATGCGATCACACTCGGCCATTACACCCGAACTGGAAGCCAACCGTGGGCCTGCTTTGTACTCGTTTGAATCACTACTTGCACGGGGCATTCCAGAGGTGCCCTCAAAACCCTTTTTCCGGACTCTAGGACTTCATAGAAAACGGCAAAACGAGAAAGGAAGAGGCGGCTCCCCCGCGGTTGAGTGCATGCCACACGCGGCCCCAGCTACGGCGGGTCTTGGTGTTGGAGATGCACTCACATAGCAATCCCCGCGTTGCTTTCGGTCATTTGCGTCACCGGGAGTACCATGATATTGCTGAACCTTCTGAAGAACCGTAAAACATTAGATTAATTCAGTCGTTTGGCGTTGAGTTGACTCCCTTTGACATTTGGACAATTACCTTAAAGTCTGTCGTCTAGAACGAGATGGGTGGAAAATCCGCTGCTACAAACCATCTGGGACTACAATCCCGGAGAAAAACACACGTATACACTGCCTAAATATATAACTCGCCAATGAGTCTTTCCTCTGTCTTTTCATTTTAATTTTCTTTATAGCAATAAGCCGCTTCACCGTCCTCCATGTTATTTGTGGTATCGTTTTACCCGCTTCACGGTCTTGCTACCACCCTCTTCCCCTCGCCCAAGAGTAATTGTGGGAAATGGGCGCTACTTGCCCCCGTTTCCTATTTGCACCGCTCTATGCTCAGAGTGCGCCGGTGGGCAATCAGTGCTGTTACTGTCGTTCTTACTTGTCCTTGTGTGTGAAAAGCCACTACCCTCTCGGCTTTCCTTTATTGTTAGGTTAAGATACCGTATTTCATTCCTAGTTTTAAGTTTCTTCTTCTCGCAAACCACACTTTCACTTCAGCCATGTCTCTTTCTTTGAATGCCATACGTTTCTTATGTACGTACAATGGCCGGTAAAGGTGAGACTTCACTCCCCAGGACGGTTACTGCTTGCCCGTTCGGACAGCCAACGAACATTTCGAACCCCGAGATGGGTACAGCCAGTCGTGGAGCGTGATTTCATTTTGTAGAACAATCTTTAAGTCAGCCCGACGGCGTGGAGGGTTGATACCCCAAGGGTTTCTGAGCCACGTCCTTCTTCTTTGTTTGCTGCAGCACCTCTTTGGGTTTTGGTAACCTGAAATTGAAACAAGTGAGTTTAGTGGAGAGTGTATAGCATCACCTGGTTTTAAAATCTCCGTTTGATATTAGAACGCTTTCCTACGATATTGCATCCACAAACACCCCGCAATCCGTCCTTTGGACATATGACGGGGAATGCTGCTGCGACATTAGCCATTCATGCACAAAAGTAAGTAGTATAATTTAAATATACAAGGAACGTAGTGAAGGTAAACAAAAAATGCCGGGACCGTAAACTTGATTGGCACTAAGTAATAAGAAAGGAAAGGAAAAAAACACACAAACGTCCAAATAAATAATAAAACAAATTTACAACCACTCGATCACTAGGATGTGTTATGAAACAACTGTGACTCTTGTGAATCACATTCACACACACACACACACACTCAGGGTTTACAAGGATCCTTCCTATGTCAGTGACCCGTCAATCACACAAATAAATGAAAGTTATAAAAGGATGTAATGAAACAGAAACGACTTACGTGAATACACAGTCACTAAGTCACTTGGGTGTGTTAGACCTTTGTGAATTTCACACACTCACTCTGTCAGGGTTTACAAGGATCCCTCATATGATTTACCCGTCAATCACACAGATTAATATAAAATTATAACACGGATGTACGCACCCTCTCGCTCATTCACTCAATCACTCGGGTGTGCTCGAAAACAAGGGCCTTTGCGATTCACAAATACTCACACGTTCAGGGTTTACCAGGATTCTACCAATGCCAGGGGCCCACCAATCACACAGAAATAACAAAACGGAAAATAAGGGACTTCGGTAAACACGCAATCACTCAAAAACTCAGGTGTATCGGAACTTTGTGAATCGCACGCAATCACTCTATCAGGATTTACAAGGATTCCTCCTATGTCAGGGACCCGCCAATCACACAAATAAAATTGAGGAACTAAAATCGGGGGTAGGTAAATGTCTAGAGAAAACCTGACACCAGGTGTTTCGCCTGCAAAGTAGGCCCCTTCAGAGAAAAATGAGAATCCCGTTGTGGAGGTTTGAAAGAATGGCTCATTGGGAGGGAGAGGGGATGATGGGAAAACCTCGTGATTGGACAACAGAGAGGGAGAATAGATGGTCCAATGAGAATTATAGGTTCAGTGGAGGTGGGGGAGGAAGAGTACAGCGAAGTATAACAGTGGCTAAGGAAGAGGGAAAGTTTTGGCTGTTGGTTTGTTAATAGGAGGGGGGAAAGGGGGGGTTTTCGAAAAAGACAAAGAAACAGTCATGCCACACACCCCACCAAACTCGATCAAGGCATCAACCTACAAAGTTATCATCAGGTGGTGACAACCCTGCCAACCGAAACCCCGGTCGTGTCAAATACAATGTGTATAGAACAACCAAGTATTTCTTTTCCGATATGAATCGCTTTCACAAAGTGACGCCTCAAAAACATTCTATTCAGGGGGTGGAAGAAGTTTGGAGGAGGTGTAGAAGGGAGGAACAATGATGTGAGTCAACTGCGTTAGCACAGAGAAAATAGGCAAGATGCAATGGGCCCTTGGTCGCTATTCATGGTGTCTGTACTGTTCTTTTTGATGTGGATGCATTCGTGATAGTCGATCATGTAGTCTGGGGCATGTTTAAGTAGTTTTATGACGTAAATTGTGACGTTATGTCCTTCAGAGAACATATGTTGAGCAACGGAGGATTTGTGAAAGTTCCCTAGTCTGAAAAAAGCAGCATGATCTTAGAAACGGGTAATGAGGTTTTTTCTGGTCTGTCCTATGTATGAAGAATTAAATTGGGGACATGAGATTTTGTGCATGCCAGATTTGAGAAGGGGTCCTATGGGATCTTTAGGGTTTCCAAGTAATTGTCTTAATTTGTTATTGGATGAGAAAGATGGTTTGAAAATGTGTTTATTGAAAATGGTGTCTAACCCTTTGGTGGACTGTGAGTGGAAGGGAAGTTTAATATAGTATTTCTTTTCTTTGGGCTGGGATAGCGTAGTGCTGGATTTGATTAGTATTTTCTGTTTGTTTCTTGAGTATTCTAAATCGTGAAGGAAAATTGTCAATATTTCTCTATCGCTGAAAATTCATCCTCTACATGAATTCTCTTTCGGCGCCATTTTCATTGGCCAGTTGCATTCCTTCCTTTTTAACGTATATTACCCAATCTAGCAATAATACGCACCACGCGACGCATTTCCTTTTACATCTTCTAGAGTGTCTTTTCTCTGATCCATGGACTCCTTATTCATCAGCAAGTACCTCTCTATCCATATCCTCCTTATTTATCAACTAATTCATTGCGTTCATCGATTTGTCAATTTCAACATTATTTTGGGTTTTGAAATTTGCACCTGCTCCCGAGGGAAAAATGTTCGTTTTTCCTATAAATCAGCGGTGTAATGCATACGTTTCCAAGTTCAAAACCAGGTCACGAATTCAAATTTTGATACCCCTGTCTGTTGATTAAGGTACTTTTTAATTTAGGTAATCTACCGGTTAAGGTAGGTTTTGGATGGACACAGCTAACAAATAAATATCTCCTAACAAAACACAATCCAGCAACCTACTGTACATTAGGTCCCTTTCCATCTCTGTGCACTTCCTTCATCCCGTCCAACATCCATATCCTGTTCATGCTCTTCCCCCGTTTGCCTAACATTCTCCCCTCTATTACAGTCTTCAAGATCCCACTGCCGATCAATACGCCTTTCATCCATTTTTTCTGCCTCCATAGGATTTCTCTCAACAAACCCCTCTCCTCACCCACCCTCTCTAGTACTTCCTCATTTGTTTTTCTTTCGGTCCATTTCACCTTCTCCATTCTTCTCCACACCCACATTTCAAAAGCCTCCAATCTACGTCTATCCTTTTGCTTCAGTGACCACGTTTCCGCGCCGTGCATAGCTATGCTCCATATCAAAGTTTTTACGAGTCTTTCCTTAACCTCCCTACACCACGTCCCTGTCATCAGCTCCCTCCTCCTTGTGAAAACCTCTTTGCCTAGCGCAATTCTTCTCTTTACGTCCCTACTACTATTAACATATTCCGACTCACTCTGGCCAATAGTTTTGGCGTACAAGACCCCGTAATAATCCCCCTCTTCGCTGTCATAGGTAAACTCGGCTGTTCCGCGCCTCCTTAATTATCTCACTCTCGCCTGCTCTCTTCGTGAGTCAAGGGGTTTCCATCCTGAAGTACAATACCATCCATATTTGGAATTCTGACCATACATGCGGATTTCTTCGTTGGCCCTTGGTTTTGGAAATCAGAGACGGATTTGAGAAATATTTCGGCTGGATCGTCTTTCGGAAGATAATGCAATTACCGGCCGCGGGAGGCACCAAGATTCGCCGCCACCATGCAACGAGCGAATCACGTTTCCCTCAGCAAGTAGGAGGGAGGGAGTAGAGTCCTCTCTCCCCGCCCTCCGACTGTGCAATTGCCATGTCAATCGTTTTCCTCCGACTGCTCTTGCTACCTTAGAAGAACACGTCAATCTCCAATTTCAATTTCGTACGCACGCACAAATATTCGGCGCCAATATCACTTGTTTTGGACGCGGGAATCGTCCTTTCCGTCGATCAATGCCTCACTTCACCTCGCATCAAACCGAATTGAACGACCCACCCTCCATTTCCACAAATACCGCCCTCCACGTACGCTAGACGAGCAATCCCCTCGATCCGTGGTCATCGCATTCACTACAATAACCATTCCTTACTCTCGCTTCATTTGGATGACCCCACAGCCTCCTTCGACGTGGCCTCACCACGTCTTACCGATCACCGCATCACCCCTTCCGCTTCTCCCTTTCCGCGTCACCCCTTTCCGCTTCCTTCGTACGCCCTCAACCCAAAACCGTTTTCAAATCCATCTTTCTATTCTTCAACGGTTCGACTCTTCATTCAAATTCCTCTCCCTCTTCATTTTTCCTATGTTGTTATTCAGTATTCCTGAATACAGGCTATCCACGTCTAAGTCGCATTCCCTTCCTATTCCTAAACAGGCGCGCATAATAACCAAACGCCTTCCAGAGCTGATCTTCGACGTGTTCTTTTAACCGGCCCTGAATCTCTTCTTGACTCCTTTTTTGATCCCTATCTTCTCCCATACATCATCGATAGTGCTTCCCTTGCTTAGTTCCGACAAAATTACGTTTTCCTTGCATCCGAAATTTCTCCAAATCGTCGCACTGGTCTTTCCTTCCCTCTTCCTTGGCCCGCTTAGTTTCCCGCCTCAGTCCCTTGTTCATCTCTTTGCACATTCCCCTCCCCATTTCTGTGTCCGGATGCTCATCCGTTTTCTTCTTTCATCCATCCTAATAGGCATCCCACTCATGACCCCACGGATTCTCCAATCTCTCATTCTCTGCCATCCCTATCCTTTCCTTCGCTACTCTTCCTATACCCTCCTTAAACTCCGCCCATCTTTCACGAACCACTTCCATTCCTTTTTCTTCATTTATATATTTATGTTTTCTTGGTTTTCCCTCATTTTCACTTCAGTTTAGCCTTCAAGGCCTCACTTTGGCACTCTCGTAATCCTTTGGAATTTTAAACTGAATTTCATGGCAACTAAATTATGATCCTAACCTGCATCCGCACCCGCGAGACTGCATGAGTTGATGATGCTGTTTCGAAATCTAATGTCATACAATGATGTGATATCACTGGTATTTATCCCTGAATCTTTCACCTGCATCAATGCCTGTGCTGGTGTTTGAACGATGGTGATGATACGATGTTTTCAGGCTTAACTTTGTGGAAATCCATTATCACTTAAGTAAAAAAGTAACTGAGGACGACGCCAATGCGTGGAAACTAGTTGTACTGAATAAAAAATTTGGTGAAACGAAACATTAGTTTTGTACTTCAGTGCAAGAGTTAGTTAAAATCAAGCCTCTTCTTCTGCAAAACTCCACCGCTTTCTCTCCGCTATCATTTCTAATCCTAAACCGTCCTCTCTCCCGTCGCTCACTACCTCGACAACTACGTCCCGAGTCACCATTACTCTTGGGCGTTTCCTTTGTGCCACGTGCCCAATTTTTTATACCAATTATTCGTACAAACTGCCTAGTTCCATTTCCTGACGACTATATACTAGTCGGCAAATATGCACATCTAGATTACCACTAGACTGACATCATCTGCTTTTATTCCTATCAGTATTATTCTACCACCTGCACTATATTCTCACATGCTCCACATTCAATGCCCTTCTACCCAGTTTTCTATTCACTACGAGTACTAGGGTCACTCAACAATCATCCTTATCATAAATTACTCTGTCATTATCACTCCAGAAGTCCACCATCTCATCTCACAAACACCTAATATATCTAAACCCTCATTCTCCTTTCTATTTTGATTTTTTCTAGAGTCGCTTTTCTCAAAATCGGCTTAATATCCCATCCTATGCATGGCGGTATTATTTTGCTCTGCTTTAAGTCTCTTTTGTCCAAGTATTTCGTGTGAGGACGACCGCGGAGAATCCCTTCCCCGCTGCCAACCAATCATACGGCCAAACAATCCGTAGTTGTCATCATTAATTATCTCCATCTTCCTCAACAGTGTTTTTAACGTGACCCCTTCACTGAATGGCAGCCACCCCTCTGGGGTGAGCCGCCTCACTGAGGAACACACGCTTCGTGGACTACCTTTCGTCTGGCTCCTAACTCTTTGCTACTAGGAATGGGTAACCCTACCAGGAGCAATTATCATCGCTTCCTCCAGCACTGGGGTCATCAGAACGCACAAGCCCTTCCGCCACGTCAAGGTTGTAGTCCATGGGAGGAAAATATCCATAGAGTCTTTTAACATTTCATTTATGACACTGCATTCTGATTAACATTTCTTCTCTTCCACTCTTAACTTTTTTATCTTTTAAATTTTCTTTTTTTCTTTAATAACGAAATCTGCTCCATTGATTCGTTATTCTTCTAGTTACTCCACTTCCTAGATTGGTGGTGGTTACAAAAGTCGATTTTATTTGCTAACTATTCCAATGTTTTTAAAATTGCTGCTCCTGGTGGCGTTTTTCCTGCAAATATTATTGCAGGTTTTTGTTTTTGTCGGTGTGTTAACAAGCGTTTTTATTGACGTCATTATCCTAGCTACCATTTTGTTCCGGAGAAATGCCTTTGTCCGTGATTTCGTTTTTGGACCCCACATTACCCCAAATACGAAGTTTCCTATGGAGTCGGCCATCAATTGACCCCGATAGCATTCAACTCGTCAGGTTAAAGCCATCAATTAACGGTAGCGTGACGTTAGGCACGATATGACCTCAGGGTTAAGAGAAACTTCTTCACGGAGCATTGAAATTGCTACTCAGTCAGCTACTCTTCAAATATTTATCGCCTGAATTCTTCAGATCCACGCGAAGAAAGCGGAATCAGGAGTGATTAGAGGGATTGCCCACAGCGCGGGCGACCGGCCAGCCCACCCGACCGGAACGTGCCCAGTCGAAGAGTTCAACACGAATGTCGATACAGGGTCACCGTAAGGCTTATGGCGCCAAGAACCCACGGATGCGGAACTTTCCGACGGCTGTTTGGTCCAAGAGGGCCCTCCCAACCCCCTTCGCCCCCCTTCCCGTCTCCCCGCCCGCACAACAGCAGACTCTCCCCCCCCCCCAAGCGAAAGACCAACCCCTTCCCCGGCGACGCGCCTCCTCGCCAAGTTTTCCTCTTCTTTTTCAGTGCAAAGCGTTTCCTTATCGAGAATGTTTCGAGTTGAACTTTTGACCTTATTACATGACCGTGCACTTGGGTGTATAAGCACACAGAAGCACGCACGTGGGCATTAAAATTACGCACGCACAAATAAACATTTACTCAAACGGGAGAACATCCCCAAGCATTTGCACGCGCTAAGAAGATTATGAAGTTGATCGAGTCCGACACACCAAATTGATACACAAGTTTGGAAGGTGGGCAATAAACGATAATTTAATTAGGTTGGTTCAGAACTTCCTCATTAAGTTCAAGGGAAAGGTAGTAATCGATGGCTCAAGCTTTGATTTTGGAAAAGTAACATCCAGCGTCCCTCAAGGTAGGAACATAGGCCCATTGCCCTTTCTTGTTTTCACCAATTATTTCATGTCAAAAATAAGAAGTGATACAATACTGCTTGCCATTAAATGTTTATTGACTGCCCGAACGGGCAAGTAGAAACCGCCCTGGGGAGTGAAGTCTCACCTTTACCGGTCATTGTACGCATGTAGACATTGCACGTAGAAGCGCATGTCATTGAAAGAAAGAAAGATGGTTGATGTGGAAGAGTGGTTTGCGATAAGAAGAAACTTAAAACTAGGAATAAAACATGACATCTTAACCTAACAAGAAAGAAAAGCCGACAGGGAACGGCTTGTTACAAACAAGTACAATATAAATGTAGTAACAGCACTAGCTGCGAACTCTGAGCTTAGAGCGGTACAAAATGGAAACGGAGGCAAGGAACGCCCATTTCCCACAATTACACTTGGGCGAGGGGAAGAGGGTGGTAGCAAGACCGTGAAGCGGGTAAAACGATACCAAAATAACATGGAGGACGGAGGAAGAGATCCGTCGGGCCGTGAAGCGGCTTATTGCTATGAAGAAAATTAAAATGAAAAGACAGAGGAAAGACTCATAGGCGAGTTATATCTTTAGGCAGTGTATACTTGTGTTTTTCTCCGGGATCGTAGTCCCAGATGGTTTGTAGCAGCGGATATCTAGACGGTGCGAGGCGGGATTGAAATGACGCGACTTGCCAGCGAATAAACTCCGCGACGGGCGGGAGTTTATACGCCGCTCGCACTTCGGCCATTCTAGTGAATCGACTCACTTGGAGTAACGTCCGAACAGCCTTGTTTTGGATGGTCCCAAGGTGACGTCAGAGGGTTAAGACTGTTTGCTGACGACGCTGTAATCCACTGGGAAATAGCGAACGACATAGATTGTCAATTACTATGCATTGACCTAAATGATATTAAAAAATGGTGTTCATATATAAATGCTAAATAATATACGGTTAGGTACTTCTTAAAAAGTGATGGAAAACGATCAGGCTTCACCAACTTGAAAATATTATATTCAAGTTACACACTACGTAAAATACTTAGGTGCCACCATCGCATCAGATCTTACATGGGGAAAGCACGTGCACTATCTACGGAGAGGCTCTAAGGAAGCTGGTATCCGTCACACGGGTGTTTGGAAAATGCAGCGATGAGAAAGTGAAGAAGGTGTGCTATTTTTAGTCAGCGCCACCATGCAACTAGCGCATGCGACGGCAGCGTATGGAATCCATCCCAGGAAAAAATGATCAGAGAATTGAACAGGTCACACAGAAGGACCGCCGGATTCGTGGAAAACTCGCACGAATGAAAACAAAGCGCCACACATTTATTAAAAGATTTGGACAAAGTACCTAAAGAAAAACGACGAATACTCACATGAAACATATAGAAAAGATAAAGTGGTTTGACATACGACGATAGCAGCACAATGGGTAAGCACCAAGACCGAAAGGCACTGGCGAAAATGGTTAGGAATATTCAAGTTACATTCCCCCTAAACTTACTTCATCCCCGCCCCGCGTGTCAGCGGGGCGCTTACCAAGCGGCGTTAGCCCCCTGCCACGCGCTCTTGGACCAGGTGCTGGGGTGTCGTGTAAATAAATAAATCTAATTCATTAGTGAAGTGCCCAACCTGCATGAGTGGAATGGAAGCTGATAATTAGTGATTGCTTTGCAAGTGAGCCCAGCATGTTTAATGGGTTTCCTGATTCGTCTTCTCATTGTAGACAGTGGAGTAGTTACCCACAGAAAAGCATTTGTACTTTTTGCAACGATTGTTGCATGAATGGTGCTTTTAGTCACCCCCTTTCCACATGTCCTTTCGATGGATCACGGATTGCAATGTGTTTGTGAAAGTACTGGAATAAATGTAGGACAACTGTTGACCTAACACCCCCTGCCACACGTCCTTGAGACGGCTTGCGAGGTAGGTAATGGATGTGGGTGTGGTGAGAGAAGCCGAGAGGGAGAAAGAGAGAGCAGGGGAAATACGTTAAGTTCGAGGCCTGCACAATGGGGCTCCTCCCCATTCGAGTGAAACCGAATCGCACGTGCGCGCAAAGACACTGGTCCAACACCAACATGCACTACAATAGCATTGCTGGTTAATACTCAAATTACGTATCTTATATGTATTATTATACTCTAGTATATCAAATTATTTAACCTCATGTGTCCGTAGCTCTTAAAGTTCTACATTCTGGATAAGCTCTTGGAGTCACTGTTGAAGAGGACGAAGAGGTTTTACACTCCCTCAACCGTACTGTTTGCGACGTGATTTCATCATCATGACTTCACATTAGTAGTTCCTATGCCATGGCAAGCAATGAGATCCTAAATTACGAACGCTAAAAGTACACGCGAAAGTATTTACTTGCTACATGTTCGACATTTAGCTCGAGATCTTTGTAAACCCGATATTTATAATTATCAACCTACAAGGCATATAGTAAAAGGGGTTACCATATGCTAGTTCTTTTTTATAATACAATGTCCATATTTCTCTCATTTTTTACATGAAGTTTAATATAATTGAAAATATGGGTAAAACTTTATAAGATGAGCTATTCATTTTATTGTTATGATTCTCAATTCAACTGACTAATATTCCTGAAAATAAATAAAACGTTTGGCAAGCTCTCTCCGAACTACTAATCATCTGTGTTCAAGACCTTTGGTGATTACTTTTGGACCCCCTCATGCTCCCTTCCCTTCCTCCCCGGCATTCATTCTTTGCTGGCGACCTGTCTAATTGCATGCTGATTTAGTCGGCTTGGAGGAAAGGGGAGGTAAGGTGTCCACGGCACGGGACAGGGGGGCGGGTCTACCCTCCTGGCCAAGTCTGGAGAGGGAGTTTTTCCGCCATCGTGCCAGAAGAAGACCATCTACAAATCAATTTAGAATACACACTCGCGCAATAAAAGCACACCTACTTCACATTCATCGCAGCACGAATCCGCACCTCAGCAGATTTTCAAAACGGGAAATACTAGGAAATGTGAATTTAAACAGCACACTCTCAATTAGGATTTCTAGACGCAGAAACTGTGAATTAACTTCCTTCGTAACTTGATAACGCTTCCTTCAAACTTTCGGCCAACTTTTACCGATAGAAACCCTCCCGTAACAACATTATTTCCATGCCTTAACGCCCTATAAATAAATTACGCTCCAAGCATGCCTCTGGAAGGCGAGACGATAAAAATCCCTTGGAAGTTTCCAAAGGACTAACTCCCAATTAACAAACTATTGATGTTCCAAATTTAACTATTTAAATTCCCGAATCATTTACACAGTAGCACTGGAGATTCCAGACAAAAACCTGATCCAAAGCGGACTTCGATTGAAATCACGGGCAAAACGCCGACAGCCCAGTTTCCCCCGTCAGCCCAACTTAGCGTTATTATATTTGGATTCCAGAATCTCGAGGACGCCGCATGAATATGCACGCTGTCTCGGGCACCGTGGGAGTTCTGTCGTGAATTACCTCAGCAAATGACGACGACTGCGCGCCGCCGGCCGCGTCCCTTCGACGGAGGGGGTCTCGGGAAGGGGGCAATCGCCCGCCACGGGCACATGGAGTGAAATGTGTTTGGGGGCGCCCCCGCACGACCGAGTGCGGAGCAAGAGAAGACGACGGCCGCATACGCATACATTTCGCCCGTCGAAAAAAACAACAGACGAACGTCCTCGGTCTTCGGAGGAAAAAACTCGGAGAAGTTTCCAAAACCCGAGTGTACGGGACAAAGCAATCGTTACGGCGGCTATTCCCTGCGATCAATTCCCTCGAGCGCACGGTGAACAATCGCTCTTGGGCAAGCGCGGTGGCAGGGAAGGAAATCTATCTCGATCGATGCAATATCGAAGCAGATATGATTGAAAAAACATTACTCTTTGCAGTTCGCCCGCCAGAGTGCTACAGAACGTTATTTTTTAAGATAGCGCCAACGCGAAGATGCATTTTTTATTTTCTTGCGCAAATTAAGAAATATGAATGCACAAATCCTACGACTGCACGTCGAGACCGGCGAGGGAAAAACTACTTCTACGTATACATCGAGTCACGAGCGTTATTTCACTGCTTTGAAAAAAATTATGCTCATCATGGAAAAGTCACTGTCGCGGTTAAAAGTTATTGTCGCGGCATCTCCCGCAGTTTCTTTAAACTTGTCAAATATGGAAAACACCCTAGTGTTTGAAGTTGGCGCTAACCTCGTGGACTGTAGCGCAACGCGTACGACTACGAATATCCGTATGACAATGTATGCATGCTCTGTATTTCGCCCCAACATCTTGCCCCTTTGAAGCCTTCAAAATTTTAGAATACGACTCGGTACCTCAACTGGTTAAAGCACTCGGCCGGACATTGAGGGATCCAGGTTTGTATTCCGGTCAAGGCGAATGATTTTTATACTTTGAAATTGTTGCACCGTCATGGAATAAGTTAAAACGTCGGAGGTATATATGGGTGTACAGAATTATCGTTGCATTCTGCTGTGTTTGAATCATCAAAACTGAGCATGTAAGCACACGGCTTGTGGCTTTCTGTTTTTTCGTCCTTCGTAGCCACTGCCACATGCTGGGATG
Source organism: Hetaerina titia (assembly GCA_037158775.1). Lineage (NCBI taxonomy): Eukaryota > Metazoa > Arthropoda > Insecta > Odonata > Calopterygidae > Hetaerina > Hetaerina titia. The sequence continues at coordinate 15,012,034 of CM073768.1, read as the reverse complement.
CAAAACTGTAGACATAGACTGTAAACTTTTCGTGTAAACAATATGATTTTTTATGGAGAGCATGACATGTAAAAGATGAAATATATAAATGATAATCCAGTACTATTATCATCAATGAAGATGCATGGCCTGAAAATCGGTAATTGTAATCTTGCCTTGAACGTCTGCGCATAACCGAAAAGGTGGTCCATTTCACAATTTTCATATTTGTGGCGAATTTTAATCCCCACGGGCATAACATCGACGGGTGTAGATAGAGACTGACCTCATTTAGTCACTTAGGGCAAGGGTTTGAGCAGAACAAATTCAAGCGGTGTAGTCTCACTGGAACTGGTATCCGTTACAATCCTTCACTCCAATTGGGAACCCGCCCGGAGAGGGTGGCGCTAGTGGGCTAGTGGGAAGGGGGCAATCGCTTTCCCGCCGACACCGTGCGCTGCCAAGACCACTGAGCCAATATTTATTCTTATTTTGAGGAGCTGGTGTAATTGGGAAGTGTACTAAACAGTGATACATGTATGCGAGACGTAGTGTACTTATCAAATGTATTGTGTCCTCGGCAACCCGGAGCTTGGTGCTCAAAATAATCATTCTCAGGAATATAAAACTTTCAAATTCGGACAGTGCATACTGTAAGCAAGTCAAAAGGGAAGTAATCCGATTTTTCTTCCCACCAGCAGAATCCGTGTGTCTCCAAATTACAGGGCCTAGAAAACTGACTTGTAGCTTGGTTGAGAAATGGGCAACCGGTCCACGGCTACAAAGATTAGTGGTAGCCGTAGCGATGTTTGTTGCACAGTGGATTAGAACAAAATTTACACACTTAAGCCACGTTTTCGGTCAATATTAGCATTAGAGGTAGTTTACCGGCGAGCAAAGGTGTTGATGGTTCCACGGATAAGGTGTTGGAACACTTTTAATAAGACACTAAAGACGAAAGAGAGTACTCAGCCATTTTTCAGCTCCAAAAGCTTCCTACCTTTCTCTATATCTTGCAAAAGTATTGATATTTTCTTTACTATTACCATTTTCAAAAAAATTTAGACGGTACTATGAGGTAAAAAGAAAAAAAAACAATCTGAAATTATTTGGTGACGACGGATCGAATGTGAGAGAGGTCAGGGCCGGGTGAGCAGGTCACGACACCTGCCGGGAGGGCATCTCAACCCACGGGCCAGGCAGGGGCGGCAATCGCGGCTCAAGGAGTGGGGAATGGGTCACGTGACGCTGGCCCCACACCCCCGCCCCCGTGCGGCGGCCGGCCACCCATTCGCCCTCCATCCCCGGCGCGCCAGGGACCGCCAATCGAGTCCTCTCCTCCTCCTCGTGAATTTTGTAATTGGTCCCATGCTTTTTCAAGAGATAGCTGCAGAGCTGGAGCCCTAACACCCCCTGCCACACGTCCATGCGACGGCTTGCGGGATATTTGGTAGTAGGCACGTTCGACCTAATATCTGTGTAGAGACAGACGCAGTGAATGTGCATCTATGACTGTCGACATCTATGACCAATTCGTGTCTGAGGCTGCAATCCTCGAGTAGAGTTGCCCAAATGACTCCCGATTTGATATCGGTGCGCGATAAAACGAGGCGACCAAGTGTGTTGGACAACCCACCCTTCATCTGCTTGCGAGGAGAGAAACAAGAGCAGGAAGAGTGTTCTCCACGTGCCGCCGGATATTTCATTCCCACATTACTCGATTCGCTATTGCCTTTGCGGTGACTTCTCTGGCCCAAGAGGGCCAAGGATAGCTTATACAATAAAACACTCTCGCCAGCATCCCCATCCTACTTCTGTTCCCTTGTTACATTCTCCCCTCTCACAATCTTCAACACCCCATCTCCATTCAAAATACTCTCTGTATCCATCTGTCCTGCCTCCTTTGGATTTCTCCCAACAATCCTTTCTCCTCCCCCACTATACCAGACAATTCTCATTTGCTTTCCTTTAGGTCCACTTCACCTCCTCCATCCTTCTCCATACCCACTTATTTCATAAGCCACCAATCTACGCCTATCGTCCAACTTCAATGCCCATGTTTCCTCGCCGTGAAAAACCACGCTCCATATCAAATTGTGACGAGCCTTTTCTCAACAATCTAACTCAACGTCCCTCCCATCGATTTCCTTATCCTAATGGAAACTTCTTTGCCTAGCGCAATTCTTCTCCTTACGTCCCTAACACTTTGACCGTGTTGGTCCAAAACACTTCCGAGATATGTAAACTGTTCTACCTGCTCTATTTTTTCCCCGCCTATTTTAATATTTAGCTTGGCCTTTTTCTTTCTGGAAAATCGCATAACCTTTGTTTTATTAATATTGATTCTCATCCCATATTTATCGCACTGAACCTTCAATTCACTCAGCAATGCTTGCAACCCCTTGGCTGACTGAGCAACTAATGCTTGGTCATCAGCAAACCTAACCGATTTTACGAATTCCCCGCCGACTTCCATTTCTATCTTTAATTCTTCCCATGCCTCTTTAATCATTTCCTCCACAAGCACGTTAAACAGCACCGGGGGTAATGGACAACACTGCCTTACACCTCTTCCTAAAACTGCCCATCCGGACTCTCCGCTCCACACTCGCACCTGAGCGGTCTGATACCACAGGTTGCGGATTAGTCTACTATCCCTCTAATCCATTCCTATTTTCTGCAATATGTGCATTAATTCTACCCAATTAACTCGGTTATGCCCTTTCAAAATCTACTAAACCGACATATACATTCATGATTGTATTCTATATTCTTCTCTATTGGTGACCTCATTACCGATACGTGTACCTCTCCCCTTCCTGAAGCCAAAGTGACCACACCCTATAATCCTAAGTGCCCTTTTAGTTACGTGCAAAATCAGGCTTCTTGTTCTATAGTCCACACATTATTACATCAAATATTATGCTTATTTCCTTAATGTAAGACGGGAACTAAAACTGATGTGGCACAAAGTTTCTCCCCCATAAATGCTACGAATCAGTCCATTAAAACCTCTCACCCTCCCACATTTTCCCAACTTCTATGTAGTTCTGCGGGAATGTTGTCGACTCTCACGCACTTATTTGCTATATATTCCCTTAATTCCCTCTCTATCTAACATTCGAGTAAGCCTGGACCTAAAGTACCATCATTATATCTAAACTATTCTCATCTACTTCGTATTCTCTATGTCAAAGTTTGCTGGACTAATGTCTTTACCAACCATTTGTTCTATAGTATTTGCATTCTTCTATTTTCTTCTCTCATCTATCTCTCTAATCATCTCATCCGCAATTCATGATTCCAGGTCCTTATCCTAAATATTCACAGTTCCTATAGTTTCGTTTTTGGCCCTCGAAATCACTTCTTTTTTTATATTCTCCTCCATAGTATCAAACTCCCTGGCCTCACTCTTTTTTTTCTAAAGCCTGCTAAAAGTGTTATTAATGATTAACCCCTGACTCCTGGAGAACACTATTGCTTTCCCCTCGTGGGGGAATTTCCCGTCTCTTATCCGTTGTGCCCGACCGCAATACAATGTTTTCATTCGCCTACCGTCGCATTTCAATCCCCCATCACTATCAGAAGTTTTCCCGCAAAACACCCGCGACCATGTCCTCTTAACTGGTTGTATGCCGGGGGGATCGGGATGGTGCGGTGGCTAACGTACGGGCTTCCCACCGAGAGGGCCCGGGTTCGAATCCAGGTGACGACAGATATTTTTCAGTGGTATCCCGATCCCTACAGGTGCTCTGTGGAGGGTACTTTGAGTGAGTACGCCGTCCGTCGGATGGGACGTTAAGCTGCGGACCCCTTGGCGCCTATCGTTAAGAGCAGGCTTAATGCCGACGCCGGGTTACTCTCCACCCATCATCCTTTCCAATCCCTTCCCTAATGGCGCAAATGACCTGAGCTGTCGGTCGCCTCCCCAACAATACTACTACTGGTTGTATGCCCTATAGACTTCATCCCTGTGATTATTTGTTGGTATATACGTACAAGTACCTACAAAATTAACAAAGTTTATTGCTACAGCTTTCACTTTTACTAATTATATTATATCAGTTGTATGTTCTACATTTATGTTGACTACGATTCTTCCTACCTTTTTATTCAATATTTATTTATTTATTTATGATGGACTTAATTGGGCGAGGTTGAGACTAAATAGTCCCTTCTTCCACCTAACCCTTACTTTACATACATTACATTGAAGACAATTACATACAGCCAAGCCCTGGATGAAGAGAAAAAGCCACCCAGACGGGAATCGAACCCGTGATCTCTCAGTTGGTTGGCGAGGACGTTACCCCGCCGCCACCGGGGCCTTGCTGGCCACCCCACCCCTCGTTGGCTATCTTCCCATCCGCTACATATTACTCTATCACTATCACTCCAGTAATCCTCGCGAGCCTTTCATCTCAAGTCGCAAAAAAATATATAAATATATGTATCATATATATATATATATATATATTTATATATTTATATTTATATCTTTGAAGTTGACGCCCTCCGGCGACGCACAAACACACGGATACAAAATATTCAACGCACAGAAAAATAAATGGAGGACACTCACAGATTGAACACACGTGGCCGTCGAAACATCAATACATACTGTGAGTGTCCTTCATTTATTTTTCTGTACGTTGAATATTTTGTATCCGTGTGTTTGTGTGTTTATATATACATTCAATTAATATTGGGATATATAGAAATATATATATATCCCAACTTGCAATCGCCCCCGATGTAAAACATGTCTGCTGATCAGATCTGCTCCCCTCTCCCCACATCCCCTCATTGTCCGTTCATCCCGTACCCACACTAACTGCCTCTCGAAAAATATTATCTATCTTTGGTCGTGCAAACAATGCACTTCATTCTACATAGGCGAATGCATTACCCCCTTATCCATTCGAATGAACAATCACCGTTACTCCTATAATTCTGCTTCACTCTCTTCTCTTCCTATCCCTTTACACGTAATTTCACACAACTTATCATTCGACAAATGCTTTTCCCTAAAAATTCTAGAATCCCTACCCGATTCAGCCACCAACATAGAGGTGAGAACTCGCGAATCCGCATACATCCTATGTTTCCGATCCTTTAAAATTCCCCCCTTAACCGCCATCTTTAATTCCCTTCCCAGCAGTTCCTAAACCTTCCGTCCCCCTTCTTCCCTCTCCAGACACTCTCCCTTCAAGACCTCTCAGTCTGACCTGAAGAAGGCCTCGGAGTAGGCTGAAAGCTCTAATAATCTGCAATGTGAGTGTTCTTTTACGTGTTATCTGTTTAATTCTGTGTCCTATTGTGCCGTCCAAAAGTTATATATATTATTTTATTAGGTAATCTACCGGTTAAGGTAGGTTTTCGGATGGACACAACTATCAAATAAATATTTTGTGACTCCCCACCTAGAAACTAATCTATATCAGGTCCCTCTTCATCTCGGCGTACTTCTTTCCTCCCTTCATCCCGTCCAACATCCCTATCCTGTTCCTACCCTTACCTCGCTTGCCCAACATTCTCCCCTCTATTACCCTCTTCAACATTCCACTACCGCTCAATACGCCTTTCATCCATTTTTCCTGCCTCCATAGGATTTCTCTCAACAAACCCCTCTCCTCCCCCACCATTTCTAGTACTTCCTCATTTGTTTTCCTTTCGGTCCATTTCACCTTCTCCATTCTTCTCCACACCCACATTTCAAAGGCCTCCAATCTACGTCTATCCTCCTGCTTCAGCGACCACGTTTCCGCGCCGTACATAGCTACGCTCCATATCAGAGTTTTTACGAGTCTTGTCTTAACATCCCTACTCAACGTCCCCGTCATCAACTCCCTCCTCCTAGAGAAAGCCTCCTTGCCTAGCGCAATTCTTCTCCTTACGTCCCTACCACTTTGACCGTGTTGGTCCAAAACACTTCCGAGATATGTAAACTGTTCTACCTGCTCTATTTTTTCCCCGCCTATTTTAATATTTAGCTTAGCCTTTTTCTTTCTGGAAAATCGCATAACCTTTGTTTTATTAATATTGATTCTCATCCCATATTTATCGCACTGAACCTCCAATTCACTCAACAATGCTTGCAACCCCTTGGCTGACTGAGCAACTAATGCTTGATCATCAGCAAACCTAACCGATTTTACGAATTCCCCTCCGACTTTCATTCCTACCTCCAGTTCTTCCCATGCCTCTTTAATCATTTCCTCTACATATACGTTGAACAGTACCGGTGACAATGGGCAACCCTGCCTTACACCTCTTCCTAACACTGCCCATCCGGACTCTCCGTTCCCCACTCGCACCTGAGCAGTCTGAGACATGTACAGGTTGCGGATCAGTCTCCTGTTCCTCCAATCCATTCCTATTTTCTGCAATACACGCATTAATTTTTCCCAATTCACTCTATCAAACGCTTTTTCGAAATCTACAAAACAGGCAAAAACGTCCTGATTGTATTCTATATTCCTCTCGACTAGTGATCTCATTACTGCAATGGCATCACGCGTACCTCTTCCTTTCCTGAACCCAAACTGATCATCCCCTAAGTAATCATTGCCTTACTCTCTATCCTTTTGTTGATGATCCTGAGAATAACTTTAGCTGCGTGGGATATCAAATTTATTGTTCTGTAATCCTCACATGACGAAGCTTTTGCCTTTTTTTGAATAGGAACTAACACCGATCTCACAAAATCTTCCGGCCAGATTCCTTCCTCATAGATACTACGAATCAGTCCATATATGGCTTTCTTCCCACCTTTCCCTAACCATTTCAACATTTCTACAGGAATATTGTCCACCCCCACAGCCTTATTTGCTTTCATCTCCTTTAATGCCCTTTCTATTTCATCGTCGAGTATGCCTGGACCTAAGCTATCTTCATCTACGTCATGTTCCTTTTCTATGTCTAACCTTGTCGGCCTAAGTTCTTTACCATACAGTGTTTCTATATACTCCTTCCATCTCTCTTGGATTTTTCCTGGTTCAACTATTATCTTACCCCATTTATCTTTAACTGTTAGCACAGATCTTGCCTTCTTACTTCCCGATAATAACTTAACCTTGCTGTATAGAGCACCAATTTCACCCTTCTTCTGTAAACTTTCCATATCCTCGCATTGCGTTTTCCACCATTCTTCTTTTGCTTTATTTGTGGCCTTTCTCAATTTATTGTTTAACTCGTTGTACTTCATTTTGCCTAACTCTGTGTATATTCTTCCATCTTCTTCTCTCATCCATCTTTGCAATCATCTCATCCGTTACCCATGGTTTCCTTATCTTTTTCCCGTTAACGGTTCCTATCGTGTCTTTAGCGGCTTCCAATATCCCTTTCTTGATACATTCCCATTTTTCTTCGATAGTACTCAGTTCTTTACCGGCATCCATCATTTTCTCTACAGCCTCCTGATCCTCCTTCCTCGTTAATTCATTTACTGCTTCTAAATTCCATTTTTTAACCCGCCGCCCTTGCCTTATCTTCTTGAAACGAACATTACATTTCATAACAACTAAATTGTGGTCAGAGTCCGCATCCGCTCCTGGGAAACTGTGCGAATTTATCACACTGTTCCTAAACCTGTGCTTAACCATAATATAATCTAACTGATACCTTTCTGAGTCACCTGGCATTTTCCATGTATACCTACGCCTTTTGTGGTGTCTAAACCATGTGTTAGTGATGACTAACCCCTGTCTCCTGCAGAATTCAATTGCTTTCTCCCCGCGTTCATTTCTCGTGCCTAACCCATAGTCCCCCACCTCACCACGATCTCTTCCTTCGCCTACCGTCGCATTCCAATCCCCCATCACTATCAAATGTTTCCCTGCAGGAACACTCGCGATGATATCCTCTAACTCATCATACATCATATCGACTTCTTCCTCCTTGTGGTTGCTCGGTGGCATGTATACCTGAATAATGACCAAGTTCGTCGGCTCTGCTTTAACCTCTACGAGTAAAATTCTATCTGCCGCTTGCTCTATGTTGACTACGCTTCTTCCCACCCCTTTATTTAAAATTACGGCAACCCCTCGTTGGCTCTCGTCCCCGCCGCTGTATATTACTCTATAATTGTCACTCCAGTAATCCCCGCTATCCTTCCATCTCACCTCGCAGAGGCCTAAAACATCTATGTTACCTCTTTCCATCTCTCGCTTAATATTTTCTAATTTGCCTCTCCTCAACATTGTCCTGACGTTCCAGGTTCCTATTCTAACTACTTTCGCCTTCTTCTGAGTCTTCTGTCCTGCTGCAGCTATTTCTTCCCTGCAAGGGTTTCGTGGGATGACGACCGCGGAAGCCTTGCCTCTCCCGCTGCCGGGCACGACACACGGCCTCTTGGGCCGAGTCCCGTAGTTGCCAGGACTCATATTATCTATAGTGCTCATCATTATATTCTTGGGAATCATAATTGAGGTGGTTTCCCGTTGCCTTCCTCAATAGTGTTTTTAACGTGACACCATCACTTAATGGCCGCCCCACTGGGGTCAGACGCCATTGCAGCCGCCTCACTGAGGAACAGACGCTGCGTGGACTACCTTTCGTCTGGCTCCTAACCTTCGACCTATCTGGCATGGGTGACCCTTCCAGGAGTAATTATTATTACTCCTGCCAGCACAGCTCTAGGGGTCATCGGAACACACAAGCCCTTCCACCACGACAAGGTTGTAGTCCATGGGAGGGAGTTATATATATATATATATATATATATATATATATATATATATATATATATATATATATATATATTCTTAAATCGGCTCTCCGCTCCCTTGAGTTCCGACGCAGAAAAGAAAATTCTCCTATCTTTGTGCTTCCTATTTAAGGCAGGGCCTTGCCTTACCCCTCCAGCTTGTGAAATCTAGCCCTCCTTCCCCACCCCTTTACCTCCATAAACCGGATGTAGCTACTATTTTTCACCTCCCCTCACCTACCCCACCGATTCCGCGTACACTACCGATTCCGCGAACTCTACCCAGACGTCACCACCAACAAAACCTTTCTCAACCCACCCCTTCCCCGCCAGTCGACCAAACAATAGATACTGCCGAACAAGTGTTGAACCTCTCAAGTTTTACCCTGAACCAGCAGCAAGTTTCACTTTTAGGCAAAGTCCTCTCTTTCTCCCCCACCCCCAAGTTCAATCACGTGTCCATCCTCTCTGACGCTATAAATTTCGCTAGAAATCTAAGATGGCGACACTTCTGGGCGACGCAACCCGCCAATTCTCATCCTCCCGCTCTCACACACAGCGCTCTAAGTTCCGTTCACCTTCCCACCTTAAGCCTAAACCTCTACCTCCGAATCACCCTGTCGAAATTTTTAATCTTCTCCTCTCTAAAATATCTAATCCCTCTTTCCTCAATTCTCTGAATCCTTAACCGAACCTCTCCCCTGGGGAAGAAGCCGAGTTAAGAAAACTAATAAAAAATCCCAACCTGGTCATCACCTCCACTGACAAGGGTTCGGCAGTGGTAGTCCTAAACACCGCTGATTACCTAAAAGAAGCCAACAGATTACTCGCAGACACTTCTTCCTACAACCATATTCCGGCTGACCCTAACCCCGCATTCCAAGATGAAATCATCGCTTTGCTCCACGAGAACGGCCCTAATGAAAACCTATTCCCCAGTGATATCTCCCTCATTTCACGTTCCCATCCAAACACCCCCCACTTCTATATCTTACCCAAGATACACAAACCGAAAAACCCAGGGCGCTCTATAGTCTCCTCCCGCAACTCCCCGACCGAAAGAATTTCCGCCTTCGTCGACCACTACCTCCAACCTTTAGTTCACTTTTTACCCTCCTATGTCAAAGATACCTACCACTTCCTCAACTTGCTCCACTCAATTTCTCCCCCTCCTGACACCAAGATCACTATGGTCACAATCGATGTCACATCCCTATACACCTCCATTCCTCACGAAGAAGGCCTTGCTTCCCTACGCCACCTCCTCTCCAAACGCCCTCAAATTCCCAGCACCGATTTTCTCATTGACCTGTCTAATTTCATCCTCACCCGTAACTCTTTTTTCTTTTAACAACAACCTTTACCTCCAAATCAAGGGCTGTGCCATGGAAAGTAGATTCAGCCCCTCATACGCTAACCTCCACCTCGGTGTCCTGGAAGAGAAGTCCCTTTCCAGTTACCCCCTAAAACCCCTTCTGTGGCTTCGTTATATTGATGATATTTTTCTGCTCTGACCACATAACATAGACTCCCTCAATTCCTTCATCTCCCAACTCAATGATTCCTCATCTCTTTCTTCCACTTACAAATTCTTATCCTCACAGATCACCTTCCTTGATGTTAATATTTACCTAACCAATAACAAATTTCTGACCTCGGTACATACTAAGCCTACTAATAAACAATAACACCTTCATTTCAACACCTGCCACCCCTACCATACCAAACGCTCCCTCCCTTACTCCCTCTCTATCCGCGGGCACCGCAGTTGCAACCACCCCGAATCCCTCAACAAATACCTCAACAACCTTCACCACTCCCTCCTCCAACGCGGATACCCAGATTCTCTCCTTCGCAAAAATCCTTAAACATTCCTACACCCCCAAGCCTCCCTCAACCATAGACTCCCACCCTCTCTCAATGTGTAGCACCTCTTCCCCGGCATTCAGTCCCTCAAATTCATCCTCAAAGACCTGTATCCCATCCTCCAAAACCACGTTTCGTCCAACCATCTTACCAAATGCCCATCTGTTACCTTCAAACGGCCCGCAAATCTACCAGATCTCCTTAAATCCACCAAGCCTCTTTCCAAACCCCCTCCCAACCCCAGAATCACACCCCCTCCTTGCTTGCGAGCAAGATGTAAAACTGTCCTATTTTCACCACTCCACCCCTCTCCATCCCACCCTTTAACTCTCTCCCGCCCTTCCCCCACTCCTCATGCACATCTAATTTAGTCTATCTTCTGACATGCAAACTCTGCCCGGCATTTTACATAGGCCAGTGCTCCACACCCCTGAACCTCAGGATAGACAATCATCGCGCCTCATGTAATCCCTCTTCCCCGTCTGCGGGTCTTCCCATCCCAAAACATGTCTCCCACCACAACACCCCCTTCAACCAGTGTTACAGTGTTTCCGTTCTAGCATCCCTTCCCCCATCCGATAACCCTATAAAATTAAAGACGATGGAAATGGCATTTATATGGCTGTGCAAAGGTTATTTATATCCGGGCCTCAATGTCGTTCACTAATTATAGATGGTTGAAGTGGACCGTTGCAGATTTGTTTTATGCGGGACAGTAAAATATTTTGTTTGTCCGCATACAATGTGTTATTTTTGGCCTGGGTTTTGACTTGCTGAGTCCTGATGAGGACTTTGTAGGTTGACACCTGGGTCGTAGATGTTGCAATGTCTGCGGATTGACTGTTTGTCTTCTGTGCCGCTTGGGAATCATTTCCACATCCTTCCTCTCATTCCTATCCCATCTCCGCTCCCCTCTGGCCTCCCTTCTCCCTTTCCCTTTCCACAACCCTTTCTTTCACCCCTCCCCCACCACCCATTCTCCCCTTCCCCCGTCCCTTCTCTCTCTCTCCCACATACCTCTCACTAGTCAGTCCTAACTAATCTTCCGAGGAAAACGGAGTTCGATTCTGTCGAAATTATCAAGAAATAACGTGTGAGCGTTCCTTTTATGTGTTCTTATGTTGTGTGTTGCTGTCTAAGTTTTTTTATTTAAAACTTCCGTGTAACTTCGAAGAAATCATCTATGTTTCCATCCATAACCGGCACAGGGAAAGGAACTGGCCCCTCTACCCTGGTGTGTGAAATTCATGCGTCGTCGCCCTTACTACTGGGTGATCACTATCATCACTTACCAAACCGACCTTTGTGTTGATTACTGTGTTTATGATCGGAAATGTGTGTGCGAGTGTACTTTTTAGCTTTTTAAGCACAATAACATGGCATATTTTTTCTTTACAAAGATTCCTACCTTTTTCGTACATATCCTTGGTAGCGATAGTGATTCTGTGAAGGATATTATTTATTGGTAGCTCACAATATTATTATGTACTTGGGCCGTGAATATTTGTTTCACTGCAAATGTACTATCCAGCTTGAAATACAGACTAAAAGGGATAAGTAGGTAATCTCTGCCAAAAGTAAAATAAATTTGAAAAATTAAAATGGGCTGCTGAAAACAGAATCGGAATTAGTTCGGCTTCCTCGGAATCAAATTTTCACACCCCGGCGAACAGAAGTGTCCGCGCTCTCCTCCATTAATGTTTTCATTCGCTTTCCCTCTGAGAGTCCCCCATCCCCAGCCATTCCTTTCGCAACGTATCCATCCCCCATGCCACCGCCGATTCACCCACCCCCCTCTCGAAGCCCCAGGCATTCAGCAGCCCCCTTGAAGCACACTCCCTCCTTCCCCTTAGTCGCCCGCCTGGGCTTCCTCCACATTTTGAATACCCCCTACACCTATCGAGCGCACGCGCCCTTCAGCCGTCCTCACAGCCGCACGCCCCCCCCCTGCCAAACTCTTTCCCCGCGCATTATTTCCAAAAACACACCGCCGCCACGTAACACCCTCCCTCGCACCAGCTTCATAATGCGCCTTTAGTTTTATCGTGGATGGTCGTTACTTTCGCTTGTGTAACAATTGAAAATGAAAAGAAATATGTGCGGCATATGATGCAGTGCGATTGGTGCATTTATGGCTGTTCTGAATTTAGTTGGAAGTCATGTCAAGTTTTGCAGGGAGCACAGTTTAAGAAATTCAATCATGAATTAATTTAACATTTTCCCAACAATTATCTTTGTACAGAATGAACGTGACTCAATAATTTTGGTGAAAATAAAAATCTATAACGTTGATGTTTTTTAACTCTTCAAAACTTTTTCTGGTTGTGGATTACATATAGCCTGTACCGTAATAATTACTAGTTGTTAGAAGAGAACTTCTTCCCATTTGTTATCAAATGAATTAGGATAAAATATTTTCAATAGTCCGATTCGCCATTCCGAAGTTACACAAATGGGCTAAATTAGTGGTTTTTTGCTTATAATTGAAAGCCAGATATTCTGTTGTTGCAAAGAAACTAATTCCCATCATAATATTACTCCTACGTCTCAACCCTTTCTGGACACCATTTCATTCAACTTCATTTTCGGTCACCACGAATAACACAACATCAATGATTATTTTGCCGTGTGGTAGGTTCACTCATGGTTGACCTCTGTGTCTTCCTGTCTTGAGCCATTCAATTCATATCTTTGTATCTTCTCCCAATCTCAACCATGTCCAACATCAAATACCTCTTCTTCCTGCTTCCTCTCTTCCCTCTATAACTCCCTCCAACACTGTCCTCAACAGGCACTCCTTCCTCATACCAATTAGCCCTAGCCAATTGACCTTCCTGTCCTTGATTATCTTTTCAAATCGTCTCCCTTCTCCAACCCTTCATAGCACCTCCTCATTCTTTACTCTATACTCCCATCTTATTCCCACCATCCTCCTTCAGGACCACATTTTAAAGGCCTCTATTCTTATTACTTCATATTTCTGCAAAGTCTATGTCTCTCCTCCATACAACATCAAATTCCAGATGTGGCACTTCCCAAATACTTACCCCTCTACACTTGTTTGATTACTTCACCTTCCAGTGTGATACCAATCCTTTCACCTTTACCTCCTGTTATCACAACTTTGTCCTTTTCTTGTTCATTAGCATTTCATATTTTTTACATGTGTCATTTAGGTCTCCTAGCGTCGCTTTGACTTGTAGAGCCCACACTCTCCACTGCCACCCCATCTCATTTCACTCATCCAATCAATGTCAATGTCATTTTTCTCCATTTCTTTCTTTAAATTTTCCTACTTGCCTCCCTTAGGTAGTGTAAGCACACTCGATGCCCCTATTCTTATCTTTTCCCTTCCACTTCTTGCTCTGTACTTTCTCTTCTTAACTCCTTCCCTCTTTTGTTTATCTCTTTCAGATATTGACCTCAATGTATTCCCTTCCCAAAGATCCAAATAAGGGGAAGCTTTACCTCTGAACTGTTGTACATAGAAATCCATGTTACACTTGTAAACCATGAACTTCTTGGGAATAATGGTGTGATAGTTTACCATTGTTTCCACACAGGCAGAAAGATGATTCAGCCAACCATTCTGGTTAGACACTGGTTGCAGCCACTCAATATGAATCAGATGCTGCATTCTTGGTTACTCTTAGCATTGCGCTTCACCTTCCGCCTTAGCCGCTAGGGTGGCCCTGCCAGGAGCTTTTGCTCCCACTAGTATTGCTCCCAGGATGATTGTGGCAACTGTCCCTGTCTGTTCATCCCCCTCACCATGACATGGTGAGGGGGATGAACAATATACAGGAACAGCTATTGCCAAAGGGAACATCTCTGATCAAATCATGAAAAGTGAAATAATTTTTGAAGAATACATGCTAGAGGATGAACTTATGGATGTAATGAGCTAGAGGATGCAACGCAGTATGGTTACTTTATTTTACTGACCATATAACGCAACAGTAATCTTGGAGGGCATTGATGTTTTGGAAGGTCATTGAACTAGTTCATTCCAACCATTGCCGTCTGGTGCTCCCATCATCCGTAAGAGTGGAGATTTTAAGATGATTAGACTAGAGGAATCAAACCACACCTGCAGGCTGCCTCTGCACTCAGGTTGCTATTATTAAACTGTGAACAGGTGGTCTTAAAAACCAATAAAATAGGGTATATATCTATAAAAAACAGCTCTTCACCATGCTAAATTGCTTCTACTTGTCAGCTTCAGTCCATTTTTATTCACAAATTTACTGTAGCTAATTAATAATTACTTACAATAGACACGTAAAGTAATTAAAACAATCTAGACAGTGAAAACTACAGGTACATGCCTCACAGCATCCAAGGATGAAAACACTTCTCCACTCGTGCAAGAAGAGCAACAAGAAAGACACCAACTCACAGCCAGATGAGACAATTACCACACAAGGCCACTTGATTGCAAAAAGAACAACATCTCCTTGACCCCAGCATGGTCACCCAAAACCATTCACTGCTCTTATTTCATGGGAGGGAGGAACAGTTGCTCATTACAAATGAGTGCAATGTAATGAGCAATTGTTCCCATACCCCTACCCACTCCTCTCCGAGAAACTAGCCCGGAAATGGTCAAACAATCCCTCAATGCACCTGAGAACCCCCACCCCTCTCAGGCCCCTCCGCCCCTCCCCACCCCCACTCGGTCCTGAGGGTATATATTCTGCCACTGTCTGTTTAGCAAACTTGTACCTGATGATGCCGCAAGTTGGTGAAACACGTTGTACCATCTAATAAAATCTGTGGAAAAGTACAAATCTTTCTTTCTTTTTTGGTAAGGAAGTAAAAAGGCAAGATCTGTGCTAGCAGTAAAAGATAAGTGGGGTAAGATAATAGTTGAACCAGAAAAAATCCAAGAGAGATGGAAGGAATATATAGAAACACTGCATGGTAAAGAGCTTAGGCCGACAAGGTTAGACATAGAAAAGGAATATGAAGAAGATAGCTTAGGTCCAGGCATACTCGACGATGAAATAGAAAGGGCATAAAAGGAGATGAAAGCAAATAAGGCTGTGGGGGTGGACAATATTCCTGTAGAACTGTTGAAATGTTTACAAAAATGTGGGAAGAAGCCCCTATATGGACTGATTCGTAGTATCTATGAGGAAGGAATCTGGCTGTAAGATTTTGTGAGATCAGTGTTAGTTCCTATTCCGAAAAAGGTAAAGGTCATGTCATGTGAGGATTACAGAAAAATAAGTTTGATATCCCAGGCAGCTAAAGTTGTTCTCAGGATCATCAACAAAAGGATAGAGAGTAAGGCAAATGATTACTTAGGGGATGATCAGTTTGGGTTTAGGAAAGGAAGAGGTACGAGTGATGCCATTGCAGTAATGAGATCACTAATCGAGAAGAATATAGAATACAATCAGGATTATATTTGCCTGTTTCGTAGATTTCGAAAAAGTGTTTGATAGAGTGAATTGGGAAAAATTGATGTGTGTATTGCAGAAAATAGGAATGGATTGGAGGGACAGGAGACTGATCTGCAACCAGTGCATGTCTCTGACTACTCAGGTGCGAGTGGGGAACAATGAGTCCAGATGGGCAGTGTTAGGAAGAGGTGTAAGGCAGGGTTGCCAATTGTCACCGGTGCTGTTCAACGTATATGAAAAGGAAATGATTAAAGAGGCATGGGAAGAACTGCGGGTAGGAATTAAAGTCGGAGGGGAATTCGTAAAATCTCGGAAGTGTTTTGGACCAATACGGTCAAAGTAGTAGGGACGTAAGGAAAAGAATGTTAAGACAAGACTTGTAAAAACTCTGATATGGAGCGTAGCTATGTACGGCATGGAAACGTGGTCACTGAAGCAGGAGGATAGAAGTAGATTGGAGGCTTTTGAAATGTGGGTGTGGAGAAGAATGGAGAAGGTGAAATGGACCGAAAGGAAAACAAATGAGGAAGTACTGGAGATGGTGGGTGAGGAGAGGGGTTTGTTGAGAGAAATCCTATGGAGGCAGGAAAAATGGGTGAACAGCGTATTGAGCGGTAGTGGAATGTTGAAGAAGGTAACAGAGGGGAGAATGTTGGGCAATCAAGGTAAGGGCAGCAACAGGATAGGTATTGGACGGGATGAAGGGAGGAAAGAAGTGCACAGAGATGAAGAGGGACCTGATGTAGATTAGGTTGCTGGATTGGGTTTTGTTTGGAGTTACAAAATGTTTATTTGATAGTTGAGTCCATCCAAAAACCTACCTTAACCGGTAGATTACCTAATAATAATAATAACTAGCATGGGTTTTGCATTGAGAGTAATTGAAAGACAGATTCAAGATTAAATATATAATAAATTTGTCGAAGAAGAGCACCACTCCTTTTTCTTGACATGAACATAGAATTCAATTTTCACATAATTGATATTCTGGGTGATGCAATGTACGTACTTGTGATCATTTGTTAAAGAACTATCTTCTGCTTTCAGCAATAAATTTAACACCAAATATTAACAAACTAGTGAAATTCAAGTATGTGCAATTTCAATAAGGGTAAGTAATATTTATGCGCAATAATAGATATTGTTGAACATACAATAATTTAGCCATTTAAAATTTTGATTATGCTATTAAGCATACAATTTTAATTTTTATTAAAATGGCCACCATTGTTATAAATCATATTCCAGGACCCCTTCTATATAATAAACATGTGGTCTTTTTAAATGGCATAAATCAATTAATTCAGTTTTATGATTGAGTTATTACTTTACTCCCGTTAGGCAAATTTGATCCTACACCTATCCCTATTTTACAACCCTGAACGTGAAAGTATGAAGGTAATAAAACTTGCTCGAGTTGTATTGCTCATCTGTGAAAAAATGGTTCATGGTATGCCCAAGGCTGGGTAGAACTGGTGTACCCTGTCATCTTATCAATGCCAAAACAATCTGTGATTATGCATATTAGGTCTGTCCAATAAATATGATAACTGAGCCCATAAAAACTGGGATTTTGCAAAATTTAGTCTACATCAATTTTGTCCCCTTCAAAGTACTCTCCATTCGTGGCAATGCACTTATTCCATCTTCTTTTCCACTGTTTAAAGAACCTTTGGAAGTCTTCGGCAGAAAGGCTTTTTAGTTTCCTCGTCATTTCTTGCTTTATTGTGTCCACATCTTCCCAGGGAGGTCCCCTCATCACATTTTTGCATGTTGGGAAGAGGAAAAAGTTGCAGGGGGTGAGATCTGGTGAATGAGGATGATCAAGGATGGTGATTGAATTTTTCGCCAGGAACTGGTGAACAATCAATCAAGTGCATTGTCATGGTGAAGGATCCATACAACATGTTTGGTTCAAATAGTGCACACTCTTGATTCTCCTAAATTCAGGTCATCAGCTATCATTTGGACAGTTTTTCGACGATCAGTAAGGACAAGGGACTGCACATGATCAATGTTGTCGCCAACACAGCTGTCAACACAACACTGGTTGAAGGCCGTCTCGGCCTTGCTTCATCCCGAGGTTTCTCTTGTCAGCTTAATGCTTAATCCACTTGAAAATGGATGTTTTCTTCAAAGCATTATCACCGTAAACAGCTGTCAACATTTTTGTAATTTCTTGATAACTTTTACCTCACTTCACCAAAAAACTTGATGTTGATTTGTTGCTCTGTGATTTTGCAAATTTCCATTTTTGACAAACAGTAATAACAAGGACAACAGAAAGTAAAATAACTGGCACAGATGACAGCACAGCCCAAGATGCACACACAACACAGATGACTCATTGGGTCTCAGGCAACTAGCTCCATTAGTACTATGGGGAAATATATTCAAATATAACCAATAGTATAATATTTGGTGGTTCAGATCCTATTTCTCTAGGCACTTCTAAAATGCAAAAGAAAGTCATCATATATAAAAAATAACATGGGCAACTGTTCCCTCAATTCCAACAACCATCATCATTGCACCAGAGGAAGGCACAACAATCATCATGGCAACATAAGAACTAAAACATTTAAATTGGGGTCCAAGGTCCAAGGCATCAGATTACATAATACATTACCTCAAAGCATAAAAGATAATACAGCAACTACTGCATTCAAATGTAAATAAAAAAATACCACAAGGTAACATGAGAGGGTAAAAAGGGTAAAGATGTTGTGCATGGGGAAAGAGTTCCATTTCTCTCCCCCCTTTTCCTGTCCTGTTATTTTGGGAGAGAGAGTTTCTCTTCCCCCCTTAGGTCAGACTTAGAAATCTCTAACCGCACCTCTAAATAGGGAACACTCCTATGTTGAGTAATCCATTCCTCTCCACCCCCCCCTCTCGATATAGGCGAAATCTCGAAATCTCTAACGGCACCTCTAAATGGGGAACTTCCCCAAAAGCCTTGAGCGATATGCCTCCTTTATAAGGGAAGACTCAGAGGAGAGACGGGGAGGAGAGACAGAGAGGAGAGGACGGGTTGGGGTTGGGAGGTGAAGCGAACGTCACAATCAGTGAGTTCAGCGTCATTGGAATATAAGGAGAACAGGCAGGAAGTCTGAGGACAAATCGTCAAGTGACGTCGAGGCGGGCAAATTGTGATCGGCCCATGCTGACATGCTCCCAAATCTGCATCGTCAAAGTTCATATGTCTTAACATATTACTCGCTGCAGCTAAATAGGGAGTTTCGGGCTTTACATACATCGATACATACTATCTGTGATTTCCGTAACCTTTCTTAATACCTCCGTATTTCGTTCCGTCATTGCATATGTGGTGTTAATGAGGGTGGCTTGAGCTTGGAGCAAAGGTACGGTTTTCTTATTTCTTTCCCCTAAAGATGAAAGTTCGGCATTTAATTTTTGAAGATCGTCATCGTCTAAAGTGCCGAAGAGGAATCTGAGGGCTTCGCCTCCTAAATTGATCAGACCTCTTTTGTGGCGATGTTCGCGCGACATCGTATTCTCAATTTGCCACAATTGCTTCATGATATTATTTGCTTCGGTCAGTAGAACCCGTGTTTCTTTCTCTATTAACGTAAAGGAAAGGGACCAGAGTCCCTGGGACGAGTCGCTTTGGTTTGAAAAAACCCCGGGCGGGGAATTTGAACCAATATTTTGAATATGTTTAATCTCCGATATTAATAGTCCTACTGACTCGAGGAAATGGTCAAGACTAATGTCAACCGCTATTGTCCAATAGTTACCGGAAAGTAAGAAGTATCCCTCTTGTCCCCTGCTACGGTATTAACAGCGTTCCAGCCCCCTCCCACCCTGACGCCAGCGCCTCAACTCTTCACACCGCGTCGTGGGACCCGCCTCGATGCCTGCAGGGTCACCAGCTTGGACACTACGCCCGTGGGTTCCCCGCCAGACCTCTTAATTGTTTCAATTGTGGACAACGAGGACATCTTGCACGCCAATGCCAGGTACCACTACAATTTCACCCTCTTCCTTCCTTTCCCCCTCCACCATCTCCTCCTTCCTCGCCCAGACCATCCGCCTTATGCAGAGAACCAATCCTTAGATACCCAGATTTCACTAAACCTTTCATTTTATATTCGGATGCCTCTGGTGAAGGGTTAGGAGCCATTTTATCTCAGAAAGGGGATGACGGTGAATATGTTGTTGCCTACGCGAGTAGACAATTAAATCAAGCAGAAAGCCATTACAGTACCACCGAGCAAGAGTGCTTATGTATCATTTGGGCAATCAAGTATTTTAGATGCTTCTTGTACGGGAGGAAATTTACGGTTGTCACTGACCACCGTCCATTGAAATGGTTACTCTCTATTAAAGAACCTTCCTCTCGCCTCACGAGATGGTCCTTACTCTTAAGCGAGTACGATTTTGAAGTACTTCATCGCCCAGGAAAAATCCACCAGAATGTCGACACGCCCTCCCGTACGGTAATTCCGCTCGTCACTAGTGCCTATGAACCCATATGGGATAGGGATCTAATTAAGGAGGAGCAGTACGAGCAGCACGAACCATACAGTGGGGTCGTAAAAACGACCCCACTGTATGGTTCGATAATGACAATTTAATGTATAGAGGGCAGAATCAGCTAATCGCCCCTCGTGCAATGAGAGCGCGAATTTTAAATGCGTACCACAATACCCCTTGGGCAGGACATTTCGGTCTCAAAGGAACGCTTAAATCTATTCAAAAGCAATTTTGGTGGCCTAGAATGCGCACTGAGGTGGAAAAATATTGCAAAATGTGTCGCACCTGTCAACAAAGAAAAACCCCCCGGAATCGCCTTAGGGCTCCCTTCCAAAAATTTTCTGAAGTCACAGCCCACCTCCAGAGGACCCACGAAGTACCCCGAGGCAAAAGCGCTTCCCGACCAGAAAGCGGAAACAGTAGCCCGAGCATTTGTTCAAAATATTATCCTTAAGCACGGTGTGCCCCGTCAGCTGTTGACCGATAGAGGAGCTAATTTCACTTCCCGAGTCATGAAAGAAGTTTGTCATCAATTAGGAATTAAGAAACTCCAAACAACTGCCTATCATCCTGCCTGTAACGGTCAAATAGAACGATCTCACCAGACACTAATGAATATCTTGTCTCATTTTGTTGATATGAAGCAACGAGACTGGGATGACTGGTTGCCTTATGCCATGTTAGCTTATAGAAGTACCCCCCACTCAGTAACCGGAGTTGCCCCATTTTTCCTTATGCATAGGAGGGACATAGAACTACCATTCGATGATATTTTGAGTCCCCTCACACTTAATTATGCAACTGATTCTAATTATGCCGCCGAAGTGCATGCCCGATTAAACATTGCATTCGAGGAAGTGTTAGAAAAACTCAGGAAAAGTACAGACACTAGTATGAAGTATTATAATAAGAGATCCAAGGACCCCATTTTTAAAATTAACTACTTAGTATTCTTACACACCCCAGTGGTGGGCCCGGGGAAAACTAAAAAGCTAATCAAGCCATGGCAAGGACCTTATAGAGTAAAGCCTAATTACTACTCCAGAAAACCATTATGTTGGGACTACCCACGTGCCCTGTTTTAGCGATGCTAATCATTTTTAACCAAAGTCCCTTCCTGTGGGGATACCCGTCCGAACATGTAGGACAGGGAGTCGGTTTCCTCCGGGAGGGATACTTCTTACTTTCCGGTAACTATTGGACAATAGCAGTTGACATTAGTCTTGACCATTTCCTTGAGTCAGTAGGACTATTAATATCAGAGATTAAACATATTCAAAATATTGGTTCAAATTCCCCGCCCGGGGTTTTTTCAAACCAAAGCGACTCGTCCCAGGGACTCTGGTCCCTTTCCTTTACGTTAATAGAGAAAGAAACACGGGTTCTACTGACCGAAGCAAATAATATCATGAAGCAATTGTGGCAAATTGAGAATACGATGTCGCGCGAACATCGCCACAAACGAGGTCTGATCAATTTAGGAGGCGAAGCCCTCAGATTCCTCTTCGGCACTTTAGACGATGACGATCTTCAAAAATTAAATGCCGAACTTTCATCTTTAGGGGAAAGAAATAAGAAAACCGTACCTTTGCTCCAAGCTCAAGCCACCCTCATTAACACCACATATGCAATGACGGAACGAAATACGGAGGTATTAAGAAAGGTTACGGAAATCACAGATAGTATTACCAAAGAACTCATTAATATAAGAACTTCCGGGATCACTCTAGCAAACATGTTTAATCGAATGCAAACTGTCAGCGTAAGTTTAAGATTTTTAGAAACTCTACTAAGCCAAATCAGAGCAGAAATGAATTTATTCAAACTCGCTTGGGAAACAACCATAAATCAAAGACTGAGTCCCTACTTCTTAAGTCCTCCAGATTTTCACAACACTTAGCAGCAAATCACCACGCAGCTTCCTCAGGACACTCGATTCCCCCTCCCCCTCTAAATCGATCACATCTACTCTTACTTCGCGCTAGCACGCGTGTCTTATGAAATCCGCGATAGAGTAGTCCGACTTTTTGTAACCCTTCCCCTCCAAACCCAGGACCATTTTTTCACTTTGTATCGAGCGATCTCGTTACCTATCACAATCCCAAATACTAATGTATCGATGTATGTAAAGCCCGAAACTCCCTATTTAGCTGCAGCGAGCAATATGTTAAGACATATGAACTTTGACGATGCAGATTTGGGAGCATGTCAGCATGGGCCGATCACAATTTGCCCGCCTCGACGTCACTTGACGATTTATCCTCAGACTTCCTGCCTGTTCTCCTTATATTCCAATGACGCTGAACCCACTGATTGTGACGTTCGCTTCACCTCCCAACCCCAACCCGTCCTCTCCCGGACCCAGTCAACCAACCACTGGGTCTACAGCCTCCCTGCATCGACGAAGATCACGCAACGATCTCCCGGCTCTGGGTCTGCCTACAACCTCACGGAGTCAGTGATTAGCGGCGTGGGAACCTACCTATTGCCCCAGGGGTGTGCCGCCTACATCGATGGGAAGGAGCTGCCTTCCTACTCTCGTCACCACTCACGAGTGGATGGCTACAGCCCAGGCGTCTACATTCCCGCTGTTCATGATCTTCTGACCGTGCCGGCCCTGAAAACAACGAACATCTCCACGCCAGATGACCTGCGGAAACTAGAAAATTCGGTACGGACAGCTGAAATCGCCCTTGGCCACCTGGAAGGAGTACCCAGCGTTCGCATCCACGCCATGCTCAAAGAAGCTCGGGATCTACAAACCCCCTTCCCATGGAACATGGAGAGCCCCTGCCCTTATATCTACTGGGGCTCTGGACTCGCGGTCGCCGCGGGAGGGAGCATCCTAAGCATGTGGTTGTGGAGGAGGAGACAGAATCGCCGAAGGATGGGAGGAGTCCACCGGCAACGGACTTCCACGCGAGACAGACATCACCTGGCCATCCTACCCCGCCCCAGGCAGCATTTTCCTCCGACGAGGAGGCCCCTCGACCGATGGGACGGCAAGAAGTATAAACACGACCCCCCCCCGCACAAGCCCACTTCCCTCCCAAAGCCTACAGACAGGAGAAGTGAAATTGTGCTGGTTCTCTAATAAGACTGATTGTTTTTTCCTGTGGTCGGGTATTCATAAGGCTTAATTTCGTTTCAAGAAGGGTGCATCGTGATGAGTTGATCATTGTATAAATGTATACCGTCCCGTAAGGAACGGCATAATTTTTGCAGGGCGGGGAGTGATGTTGTGCACGGGAAAGAGTTCCATTTCTCTCCCCCCTTTTCCTGTCCTCCTGTTATTTTGGGAGAGAGTTTCTCTTCCCCCCTTTTTCCATAGGTCAGACTTGGAAATCTCTAACGGCACCTCTAAATAGGGAACACTCCTATGTTGAGTAGTCCATTCCTCCCCCCCTCGATATAAGCGAAATCTCTAACGGCACCTCTAAATGGGAACTTTCCCAAAAAGCCTTGAGCGATATGCCTCCTTTATAAGCGAAGACTCGGAGGAGAGACAGAGAGGAGAGATAGATACGGGAGATAGATTGGTGGTTGGTAGTTGGTTGCGGTCGAGACTAGCACCGAAACGGGGTAAGCACATAGTATTACTCCCGTCCCCTTTATTCTCCTTGCACAACGCACAGATAACTTCCTGTCCTACAACCCCTCAAATGTTCCATGAGCCTCAATAAAATCCTTGAAACAACCTATACCCTTCTTTAAGATCTCAAGAAGAAGTTAATAAATTTATATCCAATAATTAACAGTTGCCCCATAAAAGAACTAAAGGTAACAAAGTTTTTAGGTATTTGGATTGACTCTAATCTTTCATGGGAGGAACATATTAATAATTTATCTCAAAAACTGGCACAAATCTGTTATGCATTCCGTGTACTCAAGGAAATCATTTGCGTTCAGGCATTGAGGACTATATATTTTGGCTATGTGCAGTCACTTCTCCATTATGGTATTCCCTTTTGGGGCTCCTCTATCTTCCTTCCAAAATTATTTAAAATGCAAAAAAAGATTATTCGCATAATAACTAATTCTAATAATAGAGCTCCCAGTAAACCTATTTTTGAAAAACTAGAAATCTTACCTCTTCCTTGTCTATACATTCTTGAAACAGTGTCTCTTATTAACAAAAATCAGAACATGTTTATTAAAAACTGTGACCTTCATAGTCATAATACGAGAAGCCAAAATGCATTTCATGTAAGTCAGCACAGAGTAAATTAAACGATTAAAGGGATAGATCATCAGGGAATACTTATGTACAATAAATTGCCTGCTTATATTAAAAATATCAAAAGTTCCTTTAAATTTAAGTGTGCCGTGAAAAAACTACTTTCATGTAAATTATTTTATAGTGTAGATGATTTTCTAATGCATACCATTTCAAATGTATAACTGAAATGTGTTAATTCCAAAAAGTTGTAAATTGTATGTATTGTACTTGCATATTGTTTTGATTTTGCATTATGTTTTTTTTTACTGAAATGAAGTGTAAAACATGTTTTGACAAAGCCATGCATAATTCTATGCTTATGGTGAATGAATAAATTGCAATTACAATTACTCGATTCATCTCGACGTCAAGGGCAAGAATCCCTTCATATCTTGTATCGTATTGCCTTGTGGAACTCTGATGAGGGAAACTCGGTGCGCGGCACAACAAAGACGAAAACATACCATTCTAGTATGTAGATGATTATCTCAATAATACTCCTGGTTACTGAGTACCTTGCTTTTAGCATATTAATGCTCTGTGATTAATGGACATTCGTTAGTATACTACATTTTTATTTGTAAGTACCATATTTTAATATGTAAATATATTTTAATATGTAAATATATTTTAATATTTTATTTATTTAGCATATTTTAAAATGTAACTTTGTAATATAATATTTGGGCAAATAAAATGCATCATTTTTATATCATAAAAAAGAAACAGATAGATTAGACAAACACCTCGAGAGACAATATTCGAGCTAGGAATGTGGTAAAAGAGTGTGTTACATAAGATTGCTAAGGGATAAACAGGTGGGTCAAGTAGAGAAGAATTCAAGAGAAAAAACTGTCAGAGTGTTTTATGCAC
Organism: Hetaerina titia; assembly: GCA_037158775.1. Taxonomy (NCBI): domain Eukaryota; kingdom Metazoa; phylum Arthropoda; class Insecta; order Odonata; family Calopterygidae; genus Hetaerina; species Hetaerina titia. The sequence goes on along the minus strand of CM073768.1, from coordinate 14,986,485 downwards.
TACATCACATACACGCAAAAAAAATCATAATTTTAATAAGTCAGGAAATGGTTTCAACGGTAATATTCAAGAATGATTTTCCAGGGTCACACCCTTGAGAGGAAGTATCTTTATTCAACTAAGCAAATCCAAATCATTGCCTTTTGTATCGCATAACAACTTTATTTTTTTCAATATAAGTTCACTTTCCCTGACCACAATTTCTTCACAACAGAACAATAACAACATCAGTGTGTGTGTGTGTGTGTGTGTGTGTCTGTGTGTGCATATGTATTCAAAACCCTTGAATGATGTAATTATTTACAATTGCCTAGTTTTCCATAGAAAAATACCAAATTTATTATATCGTCACAAAATATACTTCAAAATTTTAAATTGTTTACAAGAAGCATTGCTAAGACATCCAATGTAGAATGAATACACTTAATAACCAAGCTAACACACTTTGGATGTAACACATCACCTCCTTTCTATAATTATTAATACAAGATTTTAAAAAATTCAGATTTTTTTTCCTTTTCAATATATCACAGAGACATCCCTTAGTCACACACGGAACTCTTAGATGAGACTTAAAATGATTTCAAGAGTGTGCGCCGCTTCTAAAAATATTGCATTTACAGCGATGCCCTATGATGTTTCAACAGCAAATAAAACTGCTCTGGCAATGCATTCAGCACAGAGGAATGAGACAAAGACAAAACCTCAGTATTGTAAGAATGCAGCCAAATTCATCAGCAAATTCAATTTTTAGTCACAATTAGAATGAAAATACTTGCAATGCAACATGTGAAATAGCTTGACCTTTACAGAAACAGCAAATAGGGATTATGCTACACAGACAACATAGGAAACAACAATGTGAAAACTATGCAGTCCATAAAAAAATAGCATAAATGAAACAATCAATGTAGCCTTATTGTTTGGATTCAACAAGAAAAACCTGTGGATGAGGGCATAAAAATGTTAAACTAATGAAAAGGACATCCATTTTAGAATACTGACAGCATTAAGAGTAATTGAGGTAAATAAGTAATAGGAGTCTTATGATACTCTTCCTTTAAAATGAATAAGGAGATTCGAATAGCCATAAAAATGCAATACTTGTCTAAGGCATCAAAAATCACATTTGTACATGAAAATATTTGCCATCTGAAATGATAAAACAGGGCACACAGGTACAAATGAAACACACAGCATTATCACAATAGTGCCTATCAACTAGCACGCTTGTGAATGAGATTTAATATTAACATTCATTCAATTGTTAAAGATAAAAGGTCATTTGTAAGTGCCACAAGCAATCATGAATTAAATTAGTCTCCAATTACATAAACCACTATGCACAATTCACTATTCTACGATCACAGAGATTAACAAGTCAACTGACATTCGAAGAAATCCACTTCGCATGAACGTTGCAAACTACAAACACAAGATTTTCACTTCTTTCCCCAATGCCACCCAGTTTCAGCCACATTTTTCACTGCTTGAGAAGCACACTGACGTCAGGATATAACAATGGATTCTTTGGATGGGTCTGCACTAGCAGAATTGGCATGCAAATCCTTTGATTTGCTGGATTTAATTAATCAATAATTAATAGTGCACTGAGATGCATCACAAAGATGTATGAGGCATTTTTCAGAGCACACCCAATTTGAAAAACAGCATCTGGAGTAAGGGAGAGAGAGCTCGCATACAAGAGCAGTATCCGAAAGAGTAAGACATACTCCAAACAAGAGTGACTGGTTCCAGCACAGCCTTGACAGCACCACAGATACAACCATAAGCCAGCCACAACACAGTTTAGAACAATAAAACTTGAAAAACAGAACTATGCGGCAACTGACTGGCACAGTGGCTCAACACTCCATAGAATTTCCTATCTACAGCAACACTACATAAGAGCACATACATGCCAAACTTCATGCCTGGACAGAGCAGCCATTTACGATGGAGTTTGGGGCAATATTGATAACCCATCAAAACACCATCCAGCCAAAAGTGGGGCTCAGTCAAGGGGTCATAGAGGAGAGGAGGAGGCATTGAGGGCGGTAACTGCAGCAAGAGCACATCTGCTATCTCCTGGACCATCCTACTAATCATTATGCAAATGCATAGCATATATCGTTGCGTATGTACAACACAAAATGCACTTTCCACCCTGAAGTAATGAACAATATCCTACGTTTGGGTACGTGCCAAAGACAAGCAAAATCAGAGTCACAATTCACAATAACAATGAGTCAATAAAATCAATTCAAAAATAAAAATAAGCTGAATAAATAAGACTGCTAAAAAGCTATTCAATGAAACAATATGGTTACTTAAATATCTGTAGCTTTTAGATAGAGATGGACTATTTAATATTCACCAGTCAGATGTTGAATAATTGATTCTAATAAATTAAGCCAGCTTACTTCATGAGTTAACTATCAACCTACTTTAGGTTTTAATCAGCCTGAAAATAATCATAAATTTATGGAATAATGCTTACATCACTTTCCACATATATTGAAATTAGAAATTTTTGGCATGCCAGGACCAAGTCAGACTAAAGAATCTTGTTTGATCCTAATGTACCTGCTACAATGGCCCCTCTAAAAAATATATCCAAGCCAGAAGGAAGGTTCATAGAATGAGACCTGTCCATTTAGTGCACAATGGATGCTTGAAAGCACTGAAAACCATTCTCAGCATGGCCGCCCCGATTTCCTTCATTCTCACTCCCAACTTCTTTACAATGCCACCATTCTTCCTCGCCAGTTCTCTCCCGAGCGTTTGGGATCTGATCATACATGTTTTTGGCGGATCATCATTTTATGGCTATGCATGCCACTGGTATCAATTTTTTATATTACTATTATATTTTTGGCTTTTGCCTGGGCCTGCAATACAATGGCAAACAAAAAACAAACCGATTCCACAAGTAATGGTGAAATCATTCTTATTGGGAATTACAGATCTCATATCAAATTTACTATCCACATATCGAATTCCCAATTTTCCTAATTAGAGTGGGCCATCTTTCTTTCAAAGATTTGTACACACCAGGCACTTTAAAGGAAAATCCCTTTAAGAACATTCAAAGTCCCACCTCAGGCCCCCCACAGCAAATTAACTCCTTTGTGCCTAAAATTACTACTCATTGCAGACAAGAGTGAACTGATTTGCCTCAAATGTAAAAGATCAACTTAATGCCTATCAAACTCTGCTCTCCAATGCAATAAGCCACAAATCACTGAATGACACAGCCAATGCCAAAATCTAAGGTTATCACACATGTTCAATTTATATGACCAGAATTTTTCATCTGAAAATTTCAGATCACATAAATTGCAGCTTTTCAAAGACAGAAAAGACTGAAAAATGTTCTTACAAATTAGTTTATGAAGACCTATCATTCAAAAGATTTACAGGTAGAATTCCTTAACTCAATTGAATTATAATCACTTTGTCACATTCATTATAATGGCAATTTCATTAATAACTACAAGTTTAGCAGACACCCTGTTTATCAAGGCATGGATACCTATGAATTGATCTGACTATCAAGGGCAGAGATAAAACTAACTTAAAACCTCCAATTTCATAAACCTCAGAATATCACCCACTATATACAGAGTAGACCCAAGGCGTTCAGCAATAAACAGCTCTTAAATAGCACAGGAGACAACTTTATAGTGGATTTATTCTCAATCTAACAGCAGACCATTTGTGTACTTGATGCACATTGAAGAGAAAGAAAGTTGAATTGATATGGTTTTAAGTCCCATTCTCTTATCCCCTCTGTTTCCTCTACCACACCACAATTACGCACCCAAGAACATGCACCTCACTCTCAATGTGTCCCTCGCATTTTCCAGCAATTCTCCATCAAAGTGACCAATGGTCGCAAACGGACACTCAACAGACTCGCATACAACTAGGCTGAACAGCTGAAAAATAAACCAGAGGAGCACACTTTAAAATAATCGATTTTAATGGTTTGGACTGGAGGAGAATAAACTGTAGGGCTAGGGTGGAAGCCATTTCCAATTGGTAGGGATCGGAGGTATTTTGGAGCAGGACAGCCACATCCACTCCCACAGTTATACCCATTGTTGAGAGCATTACAGAATCAGCGTGATATACATGGACTGAGAATCAATACAAAACGAAACAAAGATAATAAGCTCCTCATGAATAAGAATACTAAGCCAAACAAAACTTGAGGCCATGTTCTAGATCAGATGGAAGTTTACCATCGTTTCCCTATAGTTTATCTAGGAAGTGTTTGTGAACAAAACAGTCAAAGTATTATGGACATAAGAAGAATAGCACTAAGCAAAGAAACTTCCACAAGAAATTGATCAAGGACGTTGAGGAATGGCTTGTTAAAACTTTGATATGGAGCATGGTTGTATTGTGCAGAAAATTTTGAAAAGTGGGTGTGAACTAGGATGGCAAAGGTGATATGGAAAGACATAAAAATAAATGAGGAAGTGATACTATGGATGGTGGGGGAGGAGAGAGGACTGTGAGGAGGACATCAGGCAAACAAGGAAGGGGTAAGAATAATATAGGCATGTTGGATGGAATAAGGGAGGAAGGAAATAAGAGGCATCAAAGAAACATTTATTGCAATGTTAGGGTGTCATGTTAATCTTGATAGGCAAGCTTTGAAATGTTTCAATCAAGTCCTACCTTTATCTATCCAAAACCTACCTTTCAAGATATGCCACCAAAGCAATATAATAATGTTACATGCACTCTCCCTCTATTTTATGAACGTAATCTTTATGAAAATCTCTGCTGAACAAAATGATTTCTCTTCCGGTTTTGACCTCTCCTTTAGTAAAATTTAAAGTTAGATGTGCCTGAGTTTTGAGCTAATAATGTTAATGCAATAATTTTTTGCTTTTCTTTTCATATGGCAAATTTTATATAGTATTCTACATGAGGTCTAGCTATCATCTGATGTTAATTAATTTTTAAAGTCTAAATGCAGGTTCATTTAATTATAATTATTAATAATATCGTTAAAACAGGTGATATCAAAAAATGAAAACCTTTGGGATTGTCATATGTGCCAATACTATATTGTAAAAATATTTTACTTCATGAAAGTATTTTTTCTGTCATAATTAACATGAAAATACCAGGTGTACAAGTATGAAATGCAGAATTCAGATAACAGATGGTGCACCAATGCAGTTTGAGGCATAAAGGTTTGACAATTATGCCATTTTGTTTGCCATCAACAAATGTCAGACAAACAGGAGTGATAAATTGAAGAAGTGCTTGCATAAGGTTGTGTTGCTGTGTTCATTATGTAGAAATTTATACCAAACAAAAAGCATTCGCGAACAGAATTAATTTTCTGTTTTCATTTGAAGAAAAGAGCTGCTGAATCATAGCGATTACATCCAAAAGTTTATGGTAAACATGCTCCATCACAAGATACATCTGAACAAACGTTTTGGCATCTCAAAAGTGGTGACTTCAATGTTGCAGACAAGGAACACAGAGAACTGCCAAAAAGGTACAAAGATGTGGAATTGCAATAATTGTTGGACAAAGATGATTCACTAACATAAAAATAGCTCACAGAGCAATTGAGCATTAGTCAACAAGCTGTTTCCAATCTCATACGAGAGATGGGAAAGATACAGAAGACCAGCAGATGGATACCACATGAGTTGAACGACAGGCAAATGGAGAGGTGCAAAACACACATAAAATTTCGCTCAAACAATACAAAAGGAAGTCTTTTCACATTGTGTCATTCCAGGGTATGAAAAGTGGATTCATTTTGAGAATCCCAAGTGCAAAAAATCATGGGTAGACCCATGCCCACCATCCACATCGACCACAAGACCAAATCGCTTTTGCAGAAAGATGATGCTTTGTTTTTGGTGGGATCAGAAGGGTGTGGTCTATTATGAGCCATTAAAACCAAGAGAACGGATTAATATTGAAAACTATCAACAACAATTGTTCGAATTTAATCGTTTGCTACTTGATAAAAGAACAATACTAAAAGAGGCAACACATGGTCATTTTTCTTAATGGGAATGCTCCATCAAATATGGCAAAACCAGTTGGCAACATGTTGGATGCACTCAGCTGGGAAGTTCTACCACATGTGGCTTACTCACCAGATGAATCATGCACTTCCTGAGCAGCACTAGGTTCATAGAAAAGATGTGAAAAAAAATAGCTCAATGAATGGTTCGCGGCAAAAGGGAAAGATTTTTACTGGTGTAGTATCCACGAATTGCCCGAAAGATGGGAAAAATGTCTGACTAGCAATGGAGCATACTTTGAATAAAGTTCTATTTATTATTATTCCAAACAAAATAATTTTTTTGGAAAAAATCTGCATTTCATACTTGTACACCTGGTGTTGTGCAGCAGAAAAAATAAATTTTGCATTTTAACTGAACTGTGACAGAACACTGGTTCGCTTGAAAGTTGAGGTGGTTGAACAAGGTGGTCCAACTGAACTACTGCCAATACCAGTTCAATGTGCAACATGCAGCGTTAGATAAGATACCACTTTTCTTAAACATATAATGTGGAGTTGCAATTTAAGAAGCACAACTGCCCAGCATATATTCATTACCATTTTATGATCGTAATCTTCCTTGCTTTGATTTTAAGTCAGTGTAAAATATCTTATTTCAATAATATCGCTATAACGTTCCTAGGTCTAATAAACACTATGATAATTCCTGTTTTCTTACATTTGCCAGATAATCTGAATGATTATGCACAATATTTGCTGAGGGGAATATTTTTGGGAAAAATATGGCACAGTGAAACAGAAATCAAGGAAAATACAAATCACTTGATTTCTATTTGGCAGTTTGGCTTGAAATAGCCTCAGGCATATAGAAAAACAAAATCACACACTCCCCTCTAACCAACCACATCAATCAACAAGAACAATTTCCCAGTGGCATAACAAATGACAAGTTATCCCTGCACCAAAACAATGATTTCATAATCACACTCACAGATGGCAGAAGCCACTCTCACTCCACATGTTTTGCACCAGTTGGGGACAGATCAAAACTACAGCAAGTGCTTACAAATTTAAAGACAACACAGCAGTAGTAGACTCCATGGCACTCACCCTGCTGGGGTCACCCTCCCTCCTCAATGGCCAACCACCACACATGGTCACTCTACTCACACAGCAAGAACTCATTAAACTTTGGTATATGTAAGTCATAGTCTATGAGATAATGTGTACATCTGAGATTCAATAAACGATGAATATAAATCTAATGTAACTGGAACAACAAGGCGAAGTCTTCAATCTGAAAAGAAGCACGAGGATGAACTTCAATTCAAAAGGAATAAAAGAGCAGTACATAGATCTACCTGCACTTCAATAATGACTACACACATCAACAATCCATTGCCATTATCGATGGGATAACAATAACTGCATCACATGACTTTCTTGAAAGCCATTGAAATTTAATCAAGGTCACATAAATCAAGAATTTACCTACAGATATTACAGAGAGAGGAGTCAATGGAAGTCAATACCAAATTCCATATCACATTGCCACAATAATGACATGATATCATTATACTCTTCACCTCCAACTACACTCTACATCCCTAACTTTAAATTTTATAGCGCATTTTATATTTTATAGTAAACTGCTCTGATGCCAGGCTAACTTGATTTTACAAAGCCACAACAAGAGCATCAGAAGGGTCTGTTAATATGAAATGGCTGCAAAGATAATCGGATTTCATATTCATCTGGGGACCACAATATGGGAGCCACCACAAACCAAAAAGCCTTGAAATGACAACAATGATAAAGAATCAAAGGTACACTTCAAAATGATAAAATAACAAAGATGAGGGTTTGATGATGAAGCTTATTGATGACCAAATGCTAAAACAAATGACTTCTGATAAATGCTTTGTAAATATTTGCGATTCATCCAATGAGTTAAAGCTTATTCCATCGGAGTGAGTGTGCCATGTTCTAAATGTTGTATTATTAGTTGGAGATTGAGATGGAGAATTATCAGTTGGAGAAAAAATTTCACCTTTCAAATGTATCCCACTTTCACTTCAAGTCCAAGCAATACAGGCCTAACGAGTCCTTTGGGTCATCGTTCACAAACACAATATTCTTATTGAATAAAAAAAACCATAAACACAGTAATCAACCCGAAGGTCGGTTTAGTAGGTGATGGTAGAGCTCACCCATGTACCAAGCCCGACAGCGTGTGAATATTCATTCACATCAGGGTAGGGGGGCCAGTTCCTTTCCCTGTGCCGGTTATGGTTTCCCAGGAAGATCTGGTACCCGAAAAATCAACTAGCTTGGGTGGAGCTGCAGGTGCCCAAAGTGCCTTGCCCGGGAATCGAACCCGGGACCCTCTGGTCAGCAGTCCAACGCTCTACCCGCTAGACCACCGCGACCGGCTTCTTATTGAATATATTGACTAAAATACTCCAATGCGAGAGCATATTCATTTCATTACAACTTTTTTTTTTTAAAGCATCTAAAATAGTGGAGAAATTTCTTGAGAGGCTTCCCTCTCAAGAAATGGTCGTGGTGCTGGCTGGGTTGTGCACCTTTCTCACTCTGAATTGTAGAGTGCCTTGGGGGCACATGAGTTGAGGGCACTGCTAATGCAGGAGGTTGAAAACTATTCCCAATAGGTGGTGTTGCTGTTGCTCCACCATTAGTGAGAGTGAATAAGGGGGTAGCGGACAGTTTCATCAGACATCCATTCGTTCACCAGACGGTGGAATCTGGTTTCATTCTGCTTCTTCCCTGATCCTTAAAAACCTACATTAGCAATTAGAAGTCCATATATTAAAAGGAAATGGCTGTAGAGGTAACCTGCTAAAACCAGTGCAACAATAGAAGTTAAAAAATATTGCTTCAATAATTACTGGATACACTGCAATATCCTAATGCATCACATAATGTAATTCTATGATTAACCCCAAAGATATGGCAAAAGTCTAGTGATATAAATTTTTGTTTCCACTAAATGTCTCAACAGAGACATATACTTTACTTTAAAAATGTATAGTTACTTTGAAACATTAAAATTGGCATCAATTGTCATATTCAAAAACTGTAAAAAGAAACTAACTTTTTTACTCCACACACTAATGTCTGTGGAATGACCAAGTTTGTTTCTTCTCACACAGAAAGAATTTCACCAAAATACACCCAAAAGTATTTCTTTAACATTTACAAAATTTCATAACCTCAATCACTGAAAAGATGAAACTAAATAAAGGAACTTTATTTGAAATTACTGTAAGGTAATATTGCATTATGGGAGCATGGCAACTTCAGAAAAGAATAACATGTCAAGCTTCAACAACCGTTGCTGTAATTTTCATTAGTTTCTGAAAACACTTTCCTTAAAAGTTACATTTGGTGCACTTTCACATTCTGGAAATTCCAATTGCAGTCTCTAGACTATTAACTGTGTGAATACATATGCAATTGTTAAATAGGGAGGCACTCACTCTTGCTTTTGTCTATCTGCTTTCAACTTAGTATTCAGAAAGTAGTGAGAATCATTACAATTACAACATGTCACCCCAAAATGGGATACACGGAAAAATTTTGATTTAAAAAGGCACAAATAAATTAGTACAATGTGGTATTTTGGATTATGGAAAAAAACGATTTTTGAAATGATTACAAGTTAAATGAAAATTTAAAAGAACATCAAGAATCGAGAGCTTCAACTTTAAGGAAAAATAAATTTAAAAATATATGTTATTATTTTAAATATAAAAATTAATATTTAAACTAAAATTAAGTTCTTTACCATCCCATTATCATATGAGAATTAAAATATTCTTCACACTCAAGGAATTAGCTGCAAGAGCTTTACAGAACACTTCACTTGAATTAAAACTTGGTGATTTATTGAAACCGCTTACAGGTGGTTACATGCAAGGTTTCTACTCCATTTTAAGTGTTAAAGGTGTTGAGGCTAAGCCAAATATTGAATTTTGGTTGTTTGATTCGAACTCTTAATTTTGTACCTTTTGTGCAAACTTAAAATTACTGAGAGCAAAAACATGTAAGTGTTGTGCTTATTTGCCATTGAGCCTTTTCACCATGCTGTGCCAGAAACTGCCGATTTGATGAAGTGATAGAAGGTCAAGTTATCATCATATACAGTGAATTGGCAGCAGGACAGAAGATGCAGAAGAAAACGAAAGTAGTTAGAATAGGAACATGGAACGTCAGGACAATGTTGAGGACAGGCAAATTAGAAAATATTAAGCGATGGAAAGAGGTAGTATATGTTTTAGGTCCATACGAGGTGAGATGGAAGGATAGCGGGGATTACTGGAGTGATAATTATAGAATAATATATGTGAATAAGGCGAACGGTAACTAAGGCCGAATGAAATAATGGGAAGAGTTAACCCCAGCCGTACTCTTATAAATGGGCATGGATGCCCATTTATAAGAGTACAGCTGGGGTTAACTCTTCCCTTAATTAGAATAATATACAGTGGCCAGGACGAGAGCCAATGAGGGATTGCCATTTTATTAAATAAGGGGGTAGGAAAAAGCGTAGTCAACATAGAGCGAGCAACTGATAGAATATTACTCGTAGAGATTAAAGCAGAACCGACGAACTTGGTCATTGTTCAGGTATACATGCCACCGACCAACCACAAGGAGAAAGAAGTCGATAGGATGTACGATGAGTTAGAGGATATAATCGCGTGTGTTGCTGCAGGGAAATATTTGATAGTAATGGTAGATTGGAATGCGACGGTAGGTGAAGGAAGAGATGATGATGAGGTGGGGGAATATGGGTTAGGCACGAGGAATGAACATGGGGAGAAAGCAATTGAATTCTGCAGGAGACAGGGGTTAGTCATCACCAAAACATGGTTTGGACACCACAAAAGGCATAGGTACACATGGAAATTGTCAGGTGACTCAGAAAAGTATCAGTTAGATTATATTGTGGTTAGGAACAGGGTTAGGAACAGCGTGATAAATTCGCACAGTTTCCCAGGAGCGCATGCGGACTCTGACCACAATTTAGTTGTAATGAAATGTAATGTCCGTTTCAAAAAGATAAGGCAAGGGCGGCGGGTTAGGAAATGGAATGTAGAAGCATTAAATGGATTAACGAGGTAGGAGTATCAGCAGGCTGTAGAGAATATGATGGATGACAGTAAAGAGCTGAGTACTATCGAAGAAAAATGGGAATGTATCAAGAAAGGGATATTGGAAGCCGCTAAAGACACGATAGGAACCGTTAACGGGAAAAAGATAAGGAAACCATGGGTAACGGATGAGATGATTGCAAAGATGGATGAGAGAAGAAGATGGAAGAATATACACACAGAGTTAGGCAAAATGAAGTACAACGAGTTAAACAATAAATTGAGAAGGGCCACAAATAAAGCAAAAGAAGAATGGTGGATAATGCAATGCAAGGATATGGAAAGTTTACAGAGGGAGGGTGAAATTGGCGCTCTATACAGCAAGGTTAAGTTATTATCGGGAAGTAAGAAGGCAAGATCTGTGCTAACAGTTAAAGATAAGTGGGGTAAGATAATAGTTGAACAAGGAAAAATCCAAGAGAGATGGAAGGAATATATAGGAACACTGTATGGTAAAGAACTTAAGCCGACAAGGTTAGACATAGAAAAGGAACATGACGTAGAAGAAGATAGCTTAGGTCCAGGCATACTCGACGATGAAATAGGAAGTGCATTAAAGGAGATGAAAGCAAATAAGGCCGTGGGGGTGGACAACATCCCTGTAGAACTGTTGAAATGTTTAGGAAAATATGGGAAGAAGACTATATGGACTGATTCATAGTATCTACGAGGAAGGAATCTGGCCGGAAGACTTCGTGAGAACAGTGTTAGTTACTATTCCAAAAAAGGCAAAGGCTACGTCATGTGAGTCATTACAGAACAATAAGTTTGACATCCCACGCAGCTAAAGATATTCTCAGGATCATCAACAAAAGGATAGAGATTAAGGCAAATGATTACTTAGGGGGTGATCAGTTTGGGTTTAGGAAGGGAAGAGGTACACGTGATGCCCTTGCAGTAATGAGATCACTAATAGAGAGGAATATAGAATACAATCAGGACGTATTTGCCTGTTTCATAGATTTCGAAAAAGTGTTTGATAGAGTGAATTGGGAAAAATTAATGCGTGTACTGCAGAAAATAGGAATGGATTGGAGGGACAGGAGACTGATCTGCAACCAGTGCATGTCTCAGATTACTCAGGTGCGAGTGGAGAACGGTGAGTCCAAATGGGCAGTGTTGGGAAGAGGTGTAAGGCAGGGTTGACCATTGTCTCCAGTGCTGTTCAACATATAGGTATAGGAAATGATTAAAGAGGCATGGGAAGAACTGGGGGTAGGAATTAAAGTCAGAGGGGAATTCGTAAAATCGGTTAGGTTTGCTGATGACCAAGCATTAGTTGCTCAGTCAGCCAAGAGGATAGATGTAGATTGGAGGCTTTTGAAATGTGGGTGTGGAGAAGAATGGAGAAGGTGAAATGGACCGAAAGGAAAACAAATGAGGAAGTACTGGTGATGGTGGGCGAGGAGAGGGATTTGTTGAGAGAAATCCTATGGAGGCAGGAAAAATGGATGAAAGGCATATTGAGCAGTTGTGGAATGTTGAAGAAGGTAATAGAGTGGAGAATGTTAGGCAAACGAGGAAAGGGCAGGAACAGGATAGGGATGTTGGATGGGATGAAGGGAGGAAAGAAGTATGCAGAGATGAAGAGGGACCTGATGTAGAGTAGTTTGCTGGATTGGGTTTTGTTTGGAGTTACAAAGTATTTATTTGATAGTTGTGTCCTTCCAAAAACCTACCTTGACCGGTAGATTACCTAATAGATTAGACAGTGAATTGGTCACCATTCATGGGCACATCCACAGAAATAATGTCATTCGAGAGGTACTCATGTGATATTGGCCTATTATCTATGGATTCATCTTAGCCCAAATTAATCATTAACTGACAAAAAGGGATTTATTGTTAAACATCTTAGTAATGTTAATTTTCCATGCTCCAATTTATCCCTTCTTTACACATTACATTTATTTCACTGTGATCTGCAAATGTGGCCAGGTCTAATGTATGATGGCAAGCTGCCACCAGTCACACCACTCACCTCTTGGGCAGAACAGGATTGACTGAACAAATCCCATGTCCAAGCGGCAAACTAGTCTCCCTGTTCCACCAACAGAGCTCCAACGTGGATCTGCATAATCAGCAAATTCAAAGTTAACACCATTGACAGTTTCTGCCACTGACAAGTAGGCAACAGGATATTGTAGGGGTTGGCAGAGATGTATCCTTATCCTGTAGTCCTGCCCACGGGCCAAACGCACTGGCTCACCCATTGAAATGGTCGCCACTGAGTTGTACTCTACTCGGTCACAAAATGGCACCTTGCACAGCACTCGGCCCTCAAGGTCAAGTACCTGTGTCGCAAAGGGTATAGCATGAATTCCTGAACTGCTTGTCATTGCTGGTGAAATAATTATTCTCAAGAGATAATCATGACGATGACAAAATCATACATCAAATTCCAATATAAACTACAGTTATTAACCCAAAGGTTGGTTTGGTAGGTGATGGTAGAGATCACCTAGTACTAAACCCAACAATGTGTGAAATTCACACATCAGGATAGGGGGAAAGAGGGGGGCAATTCTTTTCCCTGCACCAGTTATGGTTTCCCAGGAAGTTCTGACACCAAAAAATCACACAGCTTGGGTGGAGTTGAGAGTGCCCAGAGAGGCTTGCCCAGGCATTGAACCCGGGTCCTCCAGTCAGTTGTCCATTGCTCTGGCCACTGCACAATCACATTCCATAAATTCCAAAATAAGATAGCCAAAACTATTTCCACATATTTTTATCCTTTAAATTTGGCTCCAAATACCCTGCCTGTTTTCAAAGAATATTTCTGAAACTCAGCAATGTGAATGCTGTGTTAACTCCAAATAGTCTGCACTATGGCATAATACGTGGTGTGTTCAAAAAATAATGAGAATTTTAATTTTTCAGACAATAATATTCATTTATTCTTATACATTGACGTTGTCACCTTCAAAGTAGTCCCCATTGGAGATTATGCACTTGTACCAGCGCTTCTTCCAATCCCCGAAACACTTCTCAAACTCGATCTTTGAGGTAGCCTTCAGTTCTTTCAGCGATGCGCTTTTAATGTCATCTACGGCTGTAAAACGACGGCCCTTCAAGGTTCTCTTAATTTTTGGAAATGGAAAATAGTCACACGGAGCCATATCTGGTGAATAAGGAGGCCGGGGCATCGTTACAGTATTGTTTTTGGCCACAAATTCAAGAACAAGCAATGAAGTGTGAGCTGGTGCATTATCGTGGTGCAAAAGCCATGAATTGTTTTTCCACAGATCCGGGCATTTTTTTCGGATTGCTTCACGCAAACAGCTTGGAACTTGTAAGTAGTACTTCTTATTGACCGTTTGACCTGGCGGCAGGAATTTATGATGCACTTTGCCATTAAATTTGAAGAACACAGTGAGCATAACCTTCACATTCGACCGCACTTGTGGAGCCTTTTTCGATCTTGGCGAGCCAGAATGCCTCCACTGGGATGAGTGAGCCTTAGTTTCAACGTCATATCCATAAACCCATGTTTCGTCACCTGTTCATATAATACATTTCAGTAATTCTGCATCGTCGTTTACTTCATTCGGTGACTCCTGAGCAACTTCCATTCACCGCTGTTTTTGTTCAAAATTCAACAATTTTGGAACCAATTTTGCTGCCACGCGTTTCATACCCAAAAAATTGAAAAAAAGGTCTTGAGATGATCCAATCGATATGCCAGCATTATCAGCGACCTCTCTAATTGTGATTCGGCGATCATTCATAACCATTTCTTTCACTTTTTCCACGTATTCATCGATTGTATATGTCCTGAGGCATCCAGGGCGTTCGTCATCTTTAAGGTCTTCACCGCCTTCTTGGAAATGCTTATACCACTCGTAAACTCTTGATTTAATCATAGCAGACTCACCATAGGCCTTTGTTAACATTTCACACACTTTGTTACACTTTATTTCATCGTTTACCCAAAATGAAAAAATTCCCGTTAATTTTTTAACACACCTCGTATATCTTAGTCACACGGGTGAGATCTCAAAAAAGCACCAAGCCATGTTCCTTTCATTGATGCTTCCTCATTCTATCTTAGGCTGATCACCAATTAGACCTAATTTCAGCTTTATCCCCTTATGGGAGTTTGCTTCACTTCTCACAGTTATCTGTTTTCATCCACATCTTGAACCTGCCAAGTTTGAATTCCAATTCCATATAAAAATGGTAAAGGAATTTTTAAAAACATAAAAGCATGAGGACATTCTGAATCACAGGTTTGACTCACTGAGTGACATTTGTAATATCAAATTATTATTATTTAAGATTTTTCAAGTAGCTACACCTGAATAACATCTTGAATAGATTTGCCTAAGTCAGAGCATGCATATTTTTTAGTCTACACTCCACGTAACTAACATTTGGATTGGATTGTTATCCATTTACCATCCATCACTCTTATGAAAGGAGTAAGTACTGCAACCTGATTTTTAATATCTTCCATTTCCTTCACTATTTATACCAAATTTTTGTAAATTTATTTAATATTAATTCAAAAACAGCCATGTTTTGGACTTTAAATAGGACTTTTAAACTTGAAAATAATGACAAAGACCATTACAAACACCCAAGCCTGTCACTAGGCAACTATAACGTCACATACTCAACTATTTCTTACAGCATCTACTTCTCCTAGTCCAGAGTCTCAATCTCGCCCCAAAAAAGAGGACTCTCCTCTCTATCTATCTCCTAAAGCCTTAAGCATTTCAGTCGCATGTGACAATTCTGCAGTGATAGAAGTGGATCTAATTTCTTTGGTTTTTCTCCTCTTTGTACTCCCACTGCATAAACTTAACAAATATTTGAAAAGGCAACCTCCCATTATTTTTTCTGTAGCATACACTGGCAAGCTGCCTCCACTTAATCCTCATTTTTGAGATTAATTGCAATAAAATCAATCTAGTCATAACTGATGAGGCAGAGAAATCATTTACTTCAGAAAATTTTGTCTCAATACACACATTTTGATTATTGACATTACTTATTAATTTCTGAACCAAGGGAAATATTTCTGTTTATGTAGCAGTAGCATCTCCAGAACCTGTATTAAGTAGGTGAAAAAACATAAAATAAGGTGCTAGAAATCTAAATGCTATGTTATTTTCTTCATTTTTAAGGCAAAATGACCAAAAGGGATTCCACATAAAATTATAAGATGAAAAAATGGTGAGATGCAAGTATGTCAGGTGCTGCTTAAGATAAATACCGACTTTTGTAATTTAAGGTTAACTTCCACTTATTTTTTGCTTAACTTTTCTAATTTTTGGAGAATCTCCATTAATTATGACTTTTTAACTGCGTTATTACTTCAAATGTTAATTAATACTCCCTACACATATTAATAACTACCACTTTAATAAATCCAGAAAGTGTAAAATAATAATGTCACTTAGATTAAATTTACTGACAGCATCACTTTTGGTCAGCTACATATTAGACCAAAAATAATGCAATAACAAGGGTAGCAGATATTAGCAGGAAATTGTTCATATTTGGTCAAATGATAGTACACATACACTAAAAAACTAGTTATTTTTTAAAAGGCAACTATCGGAACTTTGGTCTATTGGTCTAATTCAATTTTACCAATTCTAAAATTTTGCATAAATTTTATTTTTTAATTTAAAAGCTTTTTACACATTCATAATAAATATTTTAAAAACTACTTGCACACCTATCCTTCATTCAACAGAATTGAGTCTTCTCTATTATGGAACAAGCTATAGGCTACCAACACTTTGGGATATGCTCGAGGTGAATGTTGTCTGAACCTATCTCCCAAATGTTGTATCAAATCTCATGTAGGTCATACACATGTGATTCCTAATTAAGATGAATAAACACATCTAAAAGAGGAATGTGCTCATTCACCTAAACAAGGACTTGGAGGGCATTTAAGGTATGTGATGTTAATTTTTCAACTTTTAGTCAACTTTTTGGGAAAACTTCCCCTGCGTGACTCCTCCAAAACTGGCAGCAGGTCATTCAATGTAAGCACTACTTAGCAACAATAACCATCAAATGCATCTCCCTCCGGAAGACTGTCTGCAAACCTTGAAAGAGTTGGCCCCTGGTCCTGCCTAAAGGAAGCAGAGGGTGTAGGAGCTCTTCACCACTCATTTATTAACACTCCAACCACTCATCAATTATCCTAAGATTTGCAATTAGAACAGAAAATTTGCAAACCAGACTAAAGATTATAACAATTTATAAAATGAAAAACTCTTTAATTTTTATACAATACAGATTTTGGATTTGATGCCCCCTGGGATTCTGAATTTGGGGCTCTTTGCACTACAAATGCATAAAAGTACGGGGAACTCATCAATTAATTCAGGCTTTTGCCATTCACCAGACTTCCCTGAGCCTTGGTGTCCCCATGGGATACTCACAGCCACTTCCATGTCCTCCTCATATGTCAAGGGTGAGCGTGGATGTGGATGTGGCCCCTCGCCCATGGATGATGGTGGTGTGGTGTGCCGCCCCTCACCCCTTCCCACCAACCTCCGACCTTGCTCCACACCACCACCAACGGCCAGTGGTGCAGACGAGAAGGCACTCAGTGGTGCCAAGCCTGTCCAAACCTGGATTCCTGCAAGCACCACCGAGTGGGTGATGCAACGCAACTGGCAGAGGAGGGTGACGGTTGTTGGGGAGCTCAGTTCACTTGGATTGCTCAGCTCCGAGCGGTAGCCAGCCACCCCCCTCTCTGACGGGGGCGGCTCCCGGTAGCCAATCAGTGGCCCTGCCTTAAGGTACCTCCGAGAGCAGCACCGCAGGCTGATTGGTATCGCGGATCGTGGTTTGATCTTGGTGCAGAGACTGGAGGGAATTTCTAAAGGTGATGCCTCCTGCTGCACAACAGTGCCCACCTCGGACATCTTGATGGAACTAAAGCAAATAAGGAAATGTGCATCAAATCAGTGATAATGGCATTGGATCAACTCAACAACAAATATGAGATATGAATATAGGGTTTTGGTACTCCAGAGGAAAAATCAAATCATAAAAGTTGATCTCTGCATATTTTCAGGTTCTCACTGTAACTAATGGCAGAACACAGTCTCACTGGCATTCCTGCCGGCTATGATCCTCTTCCATCCATTACTCAGGGGGTACCCAGCACCTCTTTTTAGTTCATATATGTTTTAGCTATCTCCATCACTTTTCTTAACTGACTTTTTAAGTCCTGGCTCTCCTTCAAAATTACTTTAGCCTTGAATTTCACGGTACGGTTCAGTTCACTGTATGCATGGTTGGTGCTGAATTGTTCAAATTGGGTCATGACACCTGGTATATAGCTGTTTTGAGATTCAGCCCTTTGGCCCAAGAAGGGTGTGGGCTATTTTTATTACACATTGGAATTTTTAGTTGCCATAATGCAATTTTTTAGGACTCGGGTGATCTTTTATGTGGTTCCCCAGTCACGTGAGTTATTCAATAACTCCTTGGAAAATCCATGAGATGGTACTCATGGGAGTGAAAAAAAGTTTTCTTTTAGTAAGGGTCATCTCTTATTGGACTGCTGTTTAAGTTTCAGCTATATTCATCACGTGGTTTCATTGTCATAGCCAATTGAAGCAACAAACTGTTATGAAATAATTTTGAGTCTGTCTGATCAGTGGCAAGGTATTAACTTTCCCCATGCATCTCCACACCAAGCTTAACATTCCCATCCTTTTTCCTTTTACAGTGGTTTAAAAAACCTTTTATGGCTTAAGGAAAAATTACTTCATTTTGTAAATCTTAAAAAGGCCATTAGAAGCTTTTGTTTGTTTAGAAAAAGGAAAAGAAGATTTTTTTGAGGAAAAATCAAAGAAAAAGCTAGATTATGTAAATTATAAACCCCTGATGTGAGATCGGATTATCTCAAAATGAAATTAGAGTATGGTCTCCTTATCAGAAAAAAATATTAGATTATGCAGTGACCATAAGCTACTCATAGCCAATAATAAAAATAACAAAGCATGGAATATAATATTAATAAACAAAGCAACTAATAAAAGGGTAGATAGCTCAATTCCTGATGTATATGATAGTTCTGGTACTTTTATCACCAACACCAAACTGATATTGGTGTTGTGACGACAAACAAATTAAAATGCAAAAAGGCACAGGTCCTTGCATTTAATTGGGCAATATTGAAAGAGGATATAAATTTAAATCTTAACAATGAAATAATTACTTTTGCAGCCAACAACAAGTTCTTAGGCCTACATATTCAACAAATTGGTATGTGGAAAATTCATATTAATAATCTGTGTTCTTAACTGTACACTGTGATGTACACTATTTGGTTCCTGCATAACAGAGTGTCTTCAGTCATATTAAAATTCTTGTATTATTCTAATTTTGCATACAGGGTATCATAAGGAATTGTGTTCTGGGGATTACATGTGTGCATGTTGCACAAAATTATCTTAATTCAAAAGAAAGTTATTAGATGTGTACTTGGTGCTGTTTATAGGACACCACGTACGTCCTTATTAAAAAAATTAACTGTTCTTACGATTCCATCTATGTACATATTAGCCATGTCTGTCTTCATCAAATGTAATATCGATCTCTTTAACACAAATAGTGATATCCACCCTTATTCAACAAGAAATCATCACAGCATCTGCACGAGTTACTATAAATCAGCAACTTACAACAGATTACCAAACTCAATGAAAATGAGTGATAATTTATATAAGTTCAAATTGAAACTCAGGAAACTCCAAATAAAGGTCTATTATTCACTGCATTTTAAAATTACAAGCATTTATAATGCATTGTGTTTTTTTACACACTTTAATGTGTATGCTCTTTTTTAAGCATGTTCATAATGCCAAAATGTGCCTCTATTTTGTACTTTTCTATGCATTTGATGACTCCTATACTTACATGATATTTATGGCCAGTGAACAATAAAATATTATTACTACCACAGAGCAGCAACAAGAAGGCTACAGTTATACACATGCAGAATAAATTGCAGCTCAATACTAACAATCTTAAGATGATAGCAGGATTGGCAGTGAAACTGTTGTCTATTCAAGCCATTGATCATTGTGAGAACCTGGAATTATGCCGACATCATATAACAA
The DNA here is from genome assembly GCA_037158775.1 of Hetaerina titia. Lineage (NCBI taxonomy): Eukaryota > Metazoa > Arthropoda > Insecta > Odonata > Calopterygidae > Hetaerina > Hetaerina titia. The sequence continues at coordinate 14,966,194 of CM073768.1, read as the reverse complement.
ATCTCAAGGAAACCAAAAGCTGACGAAAATAATGAATCTTGAATTATGATGAGAGCTTTTCTGTAAAGTGATTATAAAATTTGCAAAGCTTCTAATGCAAAAACTTAATTACTAACTATTTATAACAAAAATTACCAACATTAAATGTCATGTGCTTAATTATGGATGGATAAAATTTAATAATGGCTTTCTTGAACAAACATGACAACATAAATTTCTTAAAAGGAATTTGAAATTTTTTTGAACTTGGATTCTTTACTCAAGTCCAATAATTTTGGCCTCTTGAAAGTGACTAAAAGTATTCTGTGGTATTTATGTAATGCCATTATTATTAAGGTTACCATTGAAATTAAAATCATCAATATTACTATTAATAACCTTTAGTTTTAGGGTAACATCAAGTTAATGCCGAAGTTACCCCTATGGGAGGGGGGCAAGAGTAAGATAAGTGATGGCATTTAAATGGAGGGGAGGAGGGCTGGAGAGCACCACCTCTGGAGGGTGTAAGAGGGAGTGGTTGGAAGGGGGTAATGCACTCACTGCCTCGCCTTGAGCAGAGCATCCACTTCCTCCCTCGTGAGGACACCACAGGGCTGAGCATGCTGCTCAAGTTCATCAGAGCTGAGGGCCATGAACCTCAGTTGGGACATTATCTCGGGACCCAGGGCCCTCCGCAGGTCACACCCATCCTGTTCATAAAAAAAGTCCATGTATTATAAAAAGTAGTGTGTAATTTGGGCATGAAGAAGGATTATGTACCATAAAAAGCAGTGTGTAATTTGGGCATGAAGAAAGACTATAAGGACTTCAGACATCAGGAATTGCATCTTCAGGGGATTGACCATTCAGAAGATCACTTATCATTTTAGAGAAATCACATTCATTTTATAGCCTCTTCAACATATGAAAATGAGCCTCTCAAAGAGTGTCTAATTGGAACTGCCTTCAATGATGTTCAATGAAGATTTGTATATTATTTAAATAAAATTTTATTCATATTCCACTCCTATTTGCTTATTTGTTCACATTTGCTAAAGCGATAATTGACAGAAGCATGAAAAGTTCAGAGGAACAGAGATGGCATGTCCACAATTTTCTAAATACATTCGTAGTTATGAAGTATGGAACACAGGATTTATTTATTGGATCTAGCACAATTGGATCAAATGATGCATTGAATCTCCACTTTGCAAAAATGTTGAGGATTGGAATGAGAAATAAAAAATAGGGTATTCAGGACAACTTTTTTAAGCGAACATTAAATCCATGATAGTGTGTACTCTAGAATTATGTATCACAATTAAACAAAATTTTCATCAGTTTATATATTGACTGGTGCAACAATTGATGGGACGGTATCATGACATCCATAATATCATGTGAAAAGTGAAGTGTGTAGTTGGTGTAATCTTACAAAAATAAAATTTTGATAAATATATTTTAAACAGTTTTTATCCTACTATGATGTTTTAAATATAATTCTAAAGCTACACAGAGAGAAAGACAAAATATCGAATGAAAGAGAACACAACATGATAATTTCCAAATATATGCACAAACACAATAATTGTTTCAATGTATCAAAGTCAAGAGAAAAAAATATAGGTAAATGATCACATTCACTACCTTATTTTCACAAGTGATAATCAACAAAAGCAATTCATACTCAAATGCACATTATGCATGGCAAGTTGAGTTAACAGTAACGATTATCGATTAGGGTATGCTTTTGATGGACACTGGCAAAACACACTACTATAATCCTAACCGCCAACTAACATGACGCAAAATATTCCTAAACTCCAACCTTAATTATATGTCATACATCAATATCCACAGGTAGATGAGAATAGAATTTGAAATGTGTAAATAGGCATACTTGATTCAAATTCAACAAATTGACTTGTTGAACTTTGAATTGAAACATTTAACCAATTTGCAAGCCAAATTGAAGTTTTACCTGTCCCTGACATAACAAACCACAGGGAATTTTTTTTGGATTTTTCACACACTATAAAATGTTTGTACACACAGTGTAAAAAAGGTGGAGAAACTTTGGGAAACATGTATTGAGCTAAAAGGAAATTATGCTAAGAAATAAAATAATTTGTCCCTCTATTTTTCCTAATAACTTATTGAACAGCCCACATACCTTTTTCCTGCACAAAAATCCAGATGTTGTGAATATCTAGTAACTATTATTCCGTGGTAAATGACGTAATGGTATCACACAATGGAATTTAATCCCTGTATGGATGGATTGTGGTATGAGGTGGATAGTGCTTTGTACCACAGGCAACAAATAACAGTCAAAGAGGGATTCAGAAATGGGTTTCCTTCAAGTTTTCCTATCTGTTCATGCTACATGGTTCATCTTCTTCATACAATAAGTGCTCTTCACTGATTCACATTGATTTTGATGCAGCATTTGGCTGTATTAGTGCAGTTTTCTCGATACAGCTGGAAAATATGTCAATTCCTCGTTGCCTCAATTTTTTATCTGCTTCCCTATTATACATATTTTCATTGATGTAAAAGGAGGAAGTCATTAATTATTTACAGTCTTGTTTTTTTAAACTGCAAAGCCAAAACACTTGTATGAAGCTCATTTATTTCAATGATTTTGTGTGTATTATTAAGGAGAAATTATTAAAATCCTGTAAATCCTATAACACTGCAATAAGCACTTGTTATATATTGCTGGAGTACTCATTCACCAATTTTTATTCTATTAACATGGACAAATGATATTAACCCCTTCCACTTCAATTTATTTTCTGAATATTGTGCCCCTATCCTCTATTTATTTTTTCTGTGGTTCTTTTTAAATGGAATGGTAAGTAATGTAATGATATTTTGCAGCTTGTAATCAACGTAGAACAGTGAAATAAAAAGTGATTATTATTTCACATTGCAAAGTATCTAGTTTAATAATTCATTTGTTATCAAGACATTTTTCTTATTAACTACAACTATAATAATAATGATATTAAATATTAAGAAAAAAGAAAAGTACAAAAACGTAATTGAAAAATCTATGCATAAAGTTAAAAATTGGGAAATATCCATGGTCAAAGTAAGACAACATTATTATAGAATAGATTGGAATACATAATATCATATTACATATGTATTATTAATAATCAGAGAAAGTATGATACTTCTCAAAACACTCTGGCAAATGTAAAGGTACTTGGCAGAGTTTACACTGCCAGGTTGTCTCACTTCTGACATTATTCTTGAAGCATACATGACATCCTTTAGTTGGATGTTGTTTCTTTACTGTTGATGGGATATGTTCAGGAAAATGAGCCCAATATTTAGCTTGCAGTCGAACAGGTCTGTCACCATGTGAAGGTCGTCCACGCACATTGTAATTTGGCAGAGTGACCTTTGCCAATAATGCCTCTGCAAGATTCAAACGAAAACTAGTTATACTTTTCTTCTTTTTTTGTTTAATTTCGAGTATAATGTGTATGAAATGAACTGTGCAATTTTTTATTATTAGGTAATCTACTGGTTAAGGTAGGTTTTTGGATGGACACAACTATCAAATAAACATTTTGTAACTCCAAACAAAACCCAATCCAGCAACCTAATCTACATCAGGTCCCTCTTCATCTCTGTATACTTCTTTCCTCCCTTCATCCCGTCCAACATCCCTATCCTGTTCCTGCCCTTTCCTCGCTTGCCCAACATTCTCCCCTCTATTACCTTCTTCAACACTCCACTACCGCTCAATACGCCTTTCATCCATTTTTCCTGCCTCCATAGGATTTCTTTCAACAAACCCCTCTCCTCACCCACCATCTCCAGTTCTTCCTCATTTGTTTTCCTTTCGGTCCATTTCACCTTCTCCATTCTTCTCCACACCCACATTTCAAAAGCCTCCAATTTATGTCTATCCTCCTGCTTCAGTGACCACGTTTCCGTGCCGTACATAGCTATGCTCCATATCAGAGTTTTTACAAGTCTTGTCTTAACATTCTTTTCCTTACGTCCCTACTACTTTGACCGTATTGGTCCAAAACACTTCCGAGATATATAAACTGCTCTATTTTTTCCCCGCCTATTTTAATATTTAGCTTAGCCTTTTTCTTTCTGGAAAATCACATAACCTTTGTTTTATTAATATTGACTCTCATCCCATATCTATTGGACTGAACCTCCAATTCACTCAACAATGCTTGCAACCCCTTGGCTGACAGCAACTAATGCTTGAACTGTGCAATATCAAACAAAAAAAGAACATTATTTTTATATCCTTTTATGAAATTTCTCATCAACTTGAAGCATGCCAGCTGCTGGTCTTGCTTGTCCACACTTCTCATTCCTCGATTCATGTGCATTCATCTGGACCCATGACTTTCTCACTTGTGACATGATGATACACAATGCACAAAAGGATTTCATTCCATCGGGATTCACATCAAACCATTTTTTATCTATCTCCTTTTCATTATACAGTTCACTCTCCATCACTTACTTTGCATACCTGTTCATTTCCTTTGACAACATTTCCCAAAAGTCAGCACTCAGTACCTCTTCAAAAATATGTAAGGGTTCTGGATTTTTGACCTACTTGACGCAGAAATGACGCACTTACCCTGGAAATTTCAGTGAAATGTTTTATATTTGGATCATTATCTTTTTCATCCCATATCCATTCTTCCCTGGACGCACTGGCACTAGTAGATGCTTCATCTCCACTGCTTGATGCACGCAAGGTGCATTTTCGAATTTTTAGCACGACTTTGCTGTCATCACTCTCTGTTTCACTGCAGGTTTCATTCTCCGCTTCAGTTGGTTCATCGTCTAATTCTTCATCGTCCATTGTCATTCGGTTCAATACTCTCATCGTCACTTTCACGTACACAGTTTATAATTCTTTCATACATTGTTTCCACCGCAGAATATACATATATATATACATATATATATATATATATATAACTAACGTGGACAAAAACCGAAAAGAACACCTGTAACACACTCCGTCTAATCACATGAATGATCGCATTCAAACTAAGCTTATCGTGAAGGAACTGCATAGCCACCACGAGAAAAGCTGAGATGATTCATCGTGTAATAAGAACACCATTTTCGAGAAGGCAAAGTCAGCATATAACACTCGTAGACATAAGAGTGGGTAGGAAACTTGATACTTTCAGGTGGACACCCAATACAAAAACGAAAGAAAATAACATTACAGAAGGATGGCTAAACTAACAGTTAGTCAAAGATTCCAAATTGTAACTGCACTTCACAAATAATATTACCAATAGTATGCGGATGAAAATTTTTTTAACTTTTCTGTGTTAAAATAACATATAGACTTCGAATTTGTAATATGTATGGAAGAGAACTCAATTTATTTCATGGTGATTGGGGATGTAGTTCCTGAGCAAGTGTGATTTCAAATCTACTGCCCAAAGTAGGATTTTAAAAAGTTGACAAACGAACCCTCTTCCCGTAAGAATATCGAGAACACAGCTATCGCTACTCGTATAACATAATTTTATTACTTCCAATGCATAATAATTCATGAAATTCATTCATGAGTTCTTTATGTACATTATGGATGTTTTAAAATCGTTAAATGTTCAAAATGTTTATATTGTTCCCCTAAATAGTGCTCAAATTATGAACATCTGATGACGAGCTACACTTGTTATTGTGCGATTTGGCATCGGAAGTTCATGACGAGCTAGACTTGTCATTTCAGTGCAAGGGGTTAATTTGTCTGTTTGATGAATACTGAATCCCTTAAGTATGAATAATCATATAAGTCCTGTTAAATCAATTTTTCTATGATTATGAGTGACCTCGGGGACTATGACTGGATCATGAACACTAAGAGGTGAAAGGTACGAGGGTAGTCTGAAAAGGTTCCTACATAACAAATAAGTTATTTCTTCTTCAAATTTATATTTATTTTTCAACACAGTCTCCTTTTAAGTGACACATTTTTTTCCAGCCATTCTCTAACTTTTTTAACCCTTCCAAAGAGTAGTTGAAATCTTTATCTGCACAATGGTCCTTTAAGTACATGATAACCTCCTCATCCCATGAAAATTTCTGTCCTCCAAGGCATTTCATTAACAAAACATAGTTGACAAAAACAATTTTTGATTCAACACCTACCTGCCTGTTACTTGAAGCCAAACTTGGACTCATTCTGAGAGTCTGAACTGGGAAAAAATGGGGCCACATGAGCCTAATGGGTCCTTAATGTTCTTTAATTCCAACTTTAGTGAATTAATTTCAGAGTTTTGAACTCAAGTCATTCCCATACAATCCAATATCTTTATCTGCAAGTATTCCACTACTTTAAAAGCCTTTTCTCAAGACTCTCGCCTAACTGTTAGTCACATGGCATGAGTTACAGTTAAAGTTTAATTACTATCTGGTTACATTCCAAAAAAACATTCTTGATTGAATGATTTTTACACAGTGAAATGGTTGCATTGTATTATCTGGCTATTTCATACTTGATACATTTTTCATAAAAAGAATGCAATTGGAATGCAAAATTGATTCAAAATCAAAGTTGCATTGGGATAAACTCCGATCATCAGAAATTAATTCAGAACAAATAGAACAAGCCAAATTGTATCCCATATATATCTTAAGTGTGTCAATTTTAGGGCACTGCTATGATAAATCAATCATATTTTTCTCAAATGTACTTCATTTTGTGACTTTAAATGTGTAACTTGAAGTGAAACATTCATTTTTCTCATATGTTGAAGATTTGTGTTCCTTGCAAGGGATGAAGCTCACCTCTGGGTTCATGCTGCATCTGCGGCACTCTTGCTGGGCCCACGCCATAGATGCTGCAATCAGGCTGCTCTCACCGCCATCGGCATTCAAAAGGTCTTCGCGAAGGATTGCTTCGAGGGTACCACGTGAGATGTGCACAAAGCCAGGGTCTTGCAAGAGCTCCGGAAGGTAGGTACACATCACCTGCAAATAAAAACAGGAGTGGCATAATCGTCATTTGGGCATGCACAGAATTATAATGATTTTAACCTTTTGCACTCGCATGTCGAGTGTGACTCGACATGTTTAGCAGCAGCAGCAGCTCATATGTCGAGCCACACTCAGCACGGAGTTTCACCATGAGGGGAATTGGGATTGTTGTCCATATTTTCCAATAACTTTACTTGTAATCATCTGCATGAAATGACAAGTAAAGTAAGGCTTAATTAATAGCATGGCTTGTTTTATAAATGAATAATATCAACCCATAACGTCGTCATCGACATAAATGCTGTTTCCAGAAGATGCCACCACCTACACAGATGTTTATTGTTATCTCTTTGCTGTGTTGTAAGTTCTTTTTCATTTGCACTGTTTGCCCTTCATTACTCTTGGAAGTCAACTAAATGTAAAGCAATGCCTTTGAGAGATGATCTGTTTCTGTAAAAACGATCGCCAGAATGTTAAGTTACCTCAGTCAGATGTTCCATAGTTCATTGCTTTCTAGTTTGGACACTTTCATTTCCTTTTCTTCCTAGTGTCAGTTGTCTCATCAAACATTCTTTTTCTATCTATTGCATAATCAGGAATATTGAGTATGAGGGTGTAAATTCATGTATATTGTACAAAGAATGCCAACAAAGAAAAAATGAAAAAAACCGATCTCACAAGTGAAATTTATTACGAAACTAGTACACGATCTCATTGGAGAAATCCGTATTGTGTCACAAACTTCCAGGGTTAGATTACCATCCACAAACATAAGAGCAATGTTTAGACGGGAAACTCCATATAATCCCACCTCACCCTAACAAAAGTCATAAAGATTGCACTGTTTCCTCTAATCGAAAAATCAAAGGTGGAAGGAGAGAGACGACATATATCTGTGAGACATGTGAATGTAAACCAGGTCTTCATGTTCGTGAATGCTTCCAAAAATATCATACCATGAAAAATATAGAGTTTAAATTATGGTCCATCGATAAATTTATCAATAATTATGCAAAAAGATCCAATTAAATTAGTTTGTATGAAAAGAAACTCCAGTTTTTCATTCTAGTGCCACGCTCAGTAAATTTGGGGTATTTAAAAAATTTAATCCAGAGTAGACTGAGGCAATCTAGGAAAAAGGCACCGGAGTGCAAAGGGTTAACACATGTAAAAGAAATATGAACAAAGGATTCCTAATTCCAAAACTGAGGAGTTTTCCTACAAAAATATTGTGCTCTTAACATGTTTTACAGATTTTCTACAAAAGTGTTAATTTTAACTTCCCTGACTGGATCTTTTCCTCCACAGTGCAGTGGGTGCAGCTGGACAAAATTCAATTTGAAATTCCAGCTGTTTTATGCCACATGTAGAGGTCGCCATGGGCAACCAAATAAGCTTGACATATGTACTGAGCAGTCACAACCTCAAAACAGTTGTAATGTTGAGAATAAGTGTGGAGTATAACCAAAAAGGCGTGATCATTGAAAGTCTATACGCTGTTCACTCAGCGACAGAAATTATTTGGTTCTCTGGGTACTGTAATTGATGGTATACAATTCTTCAGGTACCCAAAATTTACTGTAACAGGAAAGTGAGGAAAAAACTCGACTCAAAGGAGCAAGTTGCCAGGACACCCAATGTTATCTAACGGACTAAGGAGCTCATTTTTGAGGATATATGACAATTGATCAGAAAATTGTCACTGGTTGTCAGTGTGAGTGAAAGACTGCGTTGAATCATCGAGGAGGACCTCCGCTACAAATCTCATGGCATTAAAATAAGACAGATGCTTTCTGAAGCCACTAGGGTAAAGGGAGTTGAACGTTGCAACCTGCTTTTGTGTTCCTTAAAACACAATGCTGCTGGTAGAATCAGAATTTGCATGCAGAAAATGCATTAAGCATGGTCACAAGGGTCATCAACAAGTCCAGACATCCAAACATTGCATCATTGAGAGCCATTATTGAAAAGCGATTCACCAATATGAAATGTGGCGCATTAAAACAGGTCTGTGAATGCTTAAGATCCAGAATTGAGGCCATCATTCAAGCAAGTGGGGGATATATTTACTGACTTACTCCAAATTTCTCACCAGATGTGTCAAATTTTCAGTCAAATAAAAACATTCTTCCAGGTTTTACTGCTCAATTCCACGTTTATTCCATGAATTTCTGATTCCCGGTTTTGAATCATTCACGGGTGGCCCTACCGTGGCTCCAGCAACATCCTCCCCACAACAAACCTACCTTCAAACTTTCTTGAGCCAGTTCCTTCTCCTCAAGAGCAGATGCAAAATCATAGATGGAGCAGGCATTTCTGGGCCTCAGCAAGTTGACCAAATGCATCACACAGTTCTGCTGCAGGTGAGGCAGCAGGTATTTCTTGGCAGCATAGAGTGTGGCACATGTCGCCTCCAGGGATGGGAAGGACGTGCAATCCGTGTATATGTACCTGGTTGAGTAAAATTTCACAAGTCAAAACAGCATAACCATATGAATAAGCAAAATCAAAACAAAAAGAGTCGCTTTCCACAAAAACTAATGGCATACATTGAGTATTCCTGAAAGAGTATGAATAGTAAAGTGTGAATGGAATAACACCTATTTGCAGAAGGGGCCAAAATCATTATTTGCCCTGGAACAGGCTGAAAAGAAATGCTCAAACTACTACGGTGACACCACTCTTTTACAGTTTTGAGGGGGGACAAGGGAAAAGTAAAAATCTAGGAGCATTATAATTTGCAGGAAATGGAAGTAATGTTATAACTCAGTCTTCTCTAATTTAATTCAATTTACCTAAAAATTGATGGGTCAATGATTTGGAACAGAAATACATAAACAAATAAAAGTTAACATAATTACAGTAAAAACTGTTATTGCTAACAAAAATGTAAATAAGTTCTTTGAACAAATAATCTATGCACGTTCTAATATATCATCATATTCATAAAATTAAGCACATAAAACTACTGCTGAAAAAGAAACATGGATAACAAAGGTAAGCACATATGTAATATAATAAGTACATAATAATAGATAAATATAATTAAGGAGCCATCAACCTAATCATGCACTTGATGTGCACTTCCAGTGAGAAACTGTTTCAGGATATGGACTTCAAAATTCAGCACAGATGGTTTCATCAACAATTATGTTATGCACACTGAATTTTGAAACAGTGTATCCATCCATTTGATACTTTGAAGCCATCAATGCCTAGTCTTGCTTCAATATGTAGTGCCTTTTCATTTAACAAAACTCTACCAATTATTATGTCAGCGGTTTTGGTTAATTGAAACAATGTCTTCAAAATTTCGTTAAGCTCATCATACTTATGGAGCATTTGACATTATTTACACCTTTTAATTTTTATATTTTGCTGAATGCACAACATATATCATTAGTAAAAATAAGAGTAAGAATCAATGGGAATAACAAAGGCACATTTCCATAGAAATGCTGATGGAGAGAGCAAGGTCATGTATCTTGGACGCAAGGCAAGGTCAGACTGGCACATTCTCCTTTATCTAATCAACTTATTGCAAGGAGGACTGGGCTTATTTTTCCGGGCCATAGGCATCCCAGTTAAAATACCTTTTTTTAAGAAAACCTGGATTTTCATTTGTGGTTTTGAGCAAGTCTCTTGCAACAGCAGTATGAAATTTTCAACGTTGACAAGACAAAAGAGAATTCGACGAGACATCTGATGACCACTCTGAAATAGGAACTGCCAATTATGACTAGGACTGCCGCTTATTTTGAAAAGTGGAAGAGACAATGGAATAAGTATATGAGTTCCCAAGGAGAGTGTTTGAAAGGGAGTTGAGACCTCATTGTTATAGATCGGTTATTTTTCTCAAAATATTGCATTGATGGATCCTTTATGGACAGACTTTATATGTCTTGAAAAATCTTGGAAATATTCGTAGATATGTGTTCTCTAGACTACTGTACTTTAATGTTCATGGATTAAATAATGCTTAATAATTGACAATGGTAAATTAATTTACGAATATCCAATTGACTTGAACTTATACAAAGGTTATCTGAAAATTTTCTGACCTCGACATGAAGATGACAACACTCTTCAACAAAAGTTGGGAAATGAGTTTGATGCTGTGGACAAGGATTCTGAAATGTCATTTAGGAACGTGAAATTTTAGGCATCCAAGTTAAACATGGCCGTACCAGCTTAGCTGATGGTGAGCATTTAGGACAGCCAAAAACTGCCACAACCACCACAATAACATCGAAAAAGTTCACCAAATGATACTGGAAGACCATCGAATTCAGGTTAGAGAGATATGTAACAGAGGCTATGGGCATATTGAAAGAATACACTTGCCTGAATATTGACTGAAGAAATGGACATGTGTAGACGTTCCGCCCCGATGACAGGGGGAATCCTTGCCTGCCAACCCAGAGGTCACGGGTTCAATTCCTGACACGGTGGGTTTTACTCCACCTTGAGCTCGGGTGCTCGTAATGATGTCTACTGTTACATATATCATCATCAAAAGTCTGATAACAAGGTCAAAAAGTACTCTTTTCAAATTAATGCTAAATGTATTAAAGAAAATAAAATAACTATATAATGTATATCCTCATGTTGGGTGCCACCTTTCCTCACTTTGGATCCAAAACACATTTGAATGAACATTTCCAAGGCACTGTTGGAGCAGTTTGAAACTTAGTTTAGATAAATAATTAAGGTGGTTCCCTGATTTTTCTTTCAATAGTGTTTTAAACATTACACCATAACTCAAATTGTCAGTTCGATAATGAGATATCTTGATAGTATTAACTTTGTCAGTAAACGTCAGCACGGATTCAGGAGTCCACTCATGTAAGACTCAATCAGGACTAATCAAACATGAATTAATCAGGTGAGAATGGTAGGTAAGCGAATGCTGAAAGGCGATGGATTCAGTTTTTTGGGATGCAAAAAAGATACTGCTGATAGATTATCAAGTTTCACTGAGGTAAGTCCTTTATTTCTATTCCATTCTGATAACTATTCAATCACCCTTGTAATATAACCAAGAAATTTTAGTGGGTGAAAATAAGACTTGTTTGGAACTTTATTTTTCCACCAGCCCTTTTGGGATTTGCATTTCTTTTCAGATTTTTGGTGAATGTTTTTCCCCTTTTCTAAAGCCTTCCTTTCCCCTCTCCCCTGCCAGTCTCATCTGGTTCTTGCGCCCCTTGTCATAAAACTTTTTTCTGAATTGTGCAGTATTTATGTAGATGTAGAAATGTCTCAGTGGAGCCATTGCCTTTGAAGTCACCTCACTAAGGAACAGAGGCTACATGGACTATCTTTTGTCTGGCTTCTACCCTCAACCAATCTGACACAGGTGACCCTCCCAAGAGCAAGAGTCATTGCTCTCACAAGCACAACCCTAGGGGTCATCAGAATGCTTAAGCCCTTCCAATATACCAAGGTTGTAGTCTATTGGGAAGGATGACACATTCACAGGGCTTTAAACCTCATGGCCTGGAAGATTGCAATCTGTTGTGCTATTGGCTGCAAGACAGTTTGGGGGATTAAAAATAACCATATTGTTTACCAATGAAGTGCAATTCATTAATGATGAAATAAATTACAATCATACTTAAAAACATGGAGCAGGGAAAATTGCCATGATTATTATTAGGTAATCTACCAGTTAAAGTAGGTTTTTGGATGGACACAACTATCAAATAAACATTTTGTAACTCCCCACCTAGCAACCTAATCTATAACAGGTCCCTCTTCATTTCTGTGTACTTCTTTCCTCCCTTCATCCCGTCCAACATCCCTATCCTGTTCCTGCCCTTACCTCGCTTGCCCAACATTCTCCCCTCTATTACATTCTTCAATGTTCCACTACCGCTCAATATACCTTTCATCCATTTTTCCTGCCTCCATAGGATTTCTCTCAACAAACCCCTTTCCTCACCCACCATCTCCAGTACTTCTTCATTTGTTTTCCTTTCATTGACATGACATTGCATGATATTGCATGATATTTGGCATGTTTCTAAAAAATTATGGTGTGGACTCATTGGGATGCCTTCCACCTATTAGAACTAACTTTCAGATGAAATACACAATGCCAAAGCCAACTAAGATTCGTTGACTTTTTACATGTCTTTCATTGGATGAGCAACCAATCTGGTCCTGTTTTACAGCATGATGCATTAAATTTGCATTTTGGCCGTTACATTCTCATGCAAAATTTAAATCATAATTTCATTAATTACTGGATAGGCCACAGGAGACAAACATTCTGTATCTCAAGTTCATCAGATAGAAAATGACTGTGGGGAACTTTAAAATATTTGTACATTAGTAAAAGCTCAAACAAGGAATTAGTTGTTTTTTAAATATATTCAAAAATTCATTCAAAATTCTTCATACTTTCTTTGTTATAGATATCCTTTTACCCTTGGGGGAGGACTTAAATAATATTTAATAAATATTTGTAAAATCAAATTGTAATTGCACAGCATTTTACTGTAAAACAATTCAATGACTTTCAGATGCCATATTGAAACATTTCAAAATTTAAAAAAAAGGTACATTTGATGAAATAAAAATATTTTAGCACTTGAGAAAGAACTTGTCCCACACCAATGAAATATTTTCACTGTATCTGCACGATGTGCTTGCAAGAATTTTTTGTTCACAAAGCTCCATAATTGAGGAGTTGACGGCACATGTCCACAGAGAAAAGTTTTTAATATTGCATCCCCTATCATAGCAAGAATTTTTGCACAACGCTCCTGTAACTCCCTGGAAAAGTATGGTTCCTGAGAAATATGACAGAAACTTTACTCACTCTAAAAGAATTCGGAAGGCCTCAGGTTCTACATCAGACACTAGGATGACATTCTTCTCAGCAATAGGACCAAATAGCATAGCCTCAAATACTGGACTGCAGCAAGCAAGTAGAATTTTATGTGCCTGAAACACCTTTTAAATTTTAAATGTAATTAATAATAAGAATTCTTCAATGGGCCTGGAACAAAAGACATTTCTCACAAAATTTACATTTTTTTAATTAAACAAAGGAGAAATATGGCCTCCGGTACATCGAATACAAACTGGAAATTTACCTGACTGCAGTTTTCTCCGGAAACTTTAAACGTACAATCTGTCCACTGCTTTGTTTTATGAAGATGCTGAATTCTTTCCGAAACTCCAACTTTAGACAACTGCCAATCTTCTCTGTCCATCTTACCTGTTGAAGAAGAACAGAGGTAGTTCACCCAGCAATGAACTTGGTTCGGGGTTTTTTTTTACACGCTACAGTTTCAATGCCAACCAGTTCGTGACTTGAGGTGCGGTTATTCACCTTTTCCATTGTAATGTTTTTACCAAATTTAAATATTCATCCGGCTGAACTTTAACGTTGAACCAACGAAAACTCTCTTAAAAATGTCTATGCATCGAAATTCTAAAATGACTAATGGCATGAGTAAGGAAAATAACTTATTGCCCGAGGCATTTGAAAATTACGCAACGAGAAATGTAAACAAAAAGCAAAAACTAGTGTGAGTTTTTGACATGATCATCATACATATATATGTGGAGATTAATTTATAGCAAAGAAAAAACTGTTACCTGAAGCTATAATGGTATATGTTTGAAGTCTTAAATTCCTTATATAAAATGCACACTCTCATAAATTCCTATTCATTGAACTTCTTTTGCTTGCCTTTGATTCACGAAGTTCGCCTGTCTTTGTAATTCAGCAGTACCAACAGTACCAAATGTCACACTTTAATTCAAAAACATCTACCGACCAACGTTTCGACCACTGAGTACACTCCATATTTGGGCCGGTAGAAGGTATATGTAGTATGTATGCTAAGTAATAGATGTATTTCCATGATTTTTTTCTGTTAGACTAAATTATATAAATTACTTCTTTAGTAGAAGCTTCTATATTGTTGACTTGATCTATACTATTACTTGCTAAAACACAAAGTTAATGTGGCAATAATGAATGTGACGACCGATTTACGAATACGGAACGATTCGATGTGTCCATTGGATCCCATGAGAGAGAGATTATGAGAATAGTTGCGGTGGATTTCATTCATAAGACATCCGTTTAACAAATGCAAAGCTTAACGTCGTAATTGGATGATTCAATCATTATGAAGTTCAAGTCTCTACCATTTTATTGCGCTTTTCGACTTTTAAGTGATTCTATCAGTTCTCGGGTGTCGGCGATTGAAAATCGGAAGGCAAGTGCAAATATTAATTTGAAAAGAGCAAGGGCTGAAAGAGCACGTTGCCGATGGAAATTGAAGTGTATTTATTTGTTTAGGATATACTCCGACGAAGTGTTTGCCTCAGTATAACATCTAGACAGGAGTTGAAGGAAGAAGAGGAAGAAAAAAAGCGTGATCCAGCTAAAGACAGAAGTAAAGTAATACCTGTTGAAACAAGTATTAAATACCTTCAAAGTTCAGGTACGATGATTTCTAAATCACCATTAAAGTTATTCTTGGTTAATCTCTCTGTATTCATATTGGCTATACTCAACGGGATTTTCAGCCTACAAGGAAACTTACGGTGACGATCCTGTGTGGTTGCAATACCGAAGGAATTACAAAGGTGCATTTCCTCCGCTGCACACCAGAAAAACTTGTATTGTAAGTCTCACAAAGGAATAATTATTCTTAATACTATTAGAAAGTGGTTCCATAGGATTCGGACTCCTTTATTGTTCAATTGATCGGGGGACACTTCAGTAATAACGCGATATGGAAATCAAAGGTTATGTCAGTAATAACGCGATGTAGAAATCAAAAGAATATCTTTTAAGTTAAATTAGCTGTTAAGCCTTCCTCGAAAAAAGTCGTTCGATTCACTGGTAGACAAGAGTCGTGCTGGCATTTCTTAAAAATGTCACTTTTGGCCATTTCAAATAGATATTCAAAAGAGGAAATAAAAATTAGTTTTAACCTTACAGCCAAAAAGTACCCAAATACAAAGTATAGTATCAAATTTCATTTTCAATTAGAGTAAAATGTACTCAAAACACAAAAATAAAATGGCACATATGTACTTCAATAATTAAATGTATCAAAGAGAAAAACTCATTCAATATTATCCTTATAACAATTTTAAAATGCCCAAATTACCCTACGTATTTGTTTCCTTATTAGATTAGATTTCCAATTTAATGGGGATAAATTGGTGAGTACTGGTCATGGTGCACTAAAAGTGCCTCTTATTGTGTGATGGTAGTGACTACTAATTAATATATTCTGAATACATATTTTAGTTTTTCATCCTAAATAGCCTTGCAATAATAGTGTAATCAATTTCACTTCTTTCCAATATGGCCTAACCACTTTTCCCTTCAACAAGACTAATCTTTTTTTAGTGCAAGGTATAGATTGTGGTACACATAACTGAGTTTTGTATTTTCCTACTGTGCTGAGGCAAATATGTTTGAAGCCATTTTTTTGGATAGGTCATCTAAACTTTAAACACATTGAAACTATGCATATAATGAAATATACTTAATTTGCTCATTAATCCTCTTTTGTATTATCCCAGAGCCTCTGAATAGAGGTGAGTATGCCAAAATATGTGTATCTACGATTATTAAGTATTAATTAGCAACTTAATCTGAGTATATCTGTTACCCAAAGTCATGAAAACACCAATCTACCATCTAGTATAATTGTTTTCAGTTAACATGCCAGCCATGCCTTTGCAATGAATGAAACATTATTTACTTGAATAACAAAACATCGATTTTTTTCAACAAGGCATTGTTTGTTAAATAAAATGGCTTCAAAGAACTCATTTCAATTTTATTTTACAGCGTCAAGGTGAAATAGCTACTGGAAATCCATGTCCAATTTGTAGAGATGAATATTTGGTGCTGGACCACAAAAATGTGGATCTGCTCAAGCAGTTTATATCTCCCCATAATGGGGAAATTCTAGGCTATAAGTAAGTAGAAGAAATTTTTTCCATTGTTTTTATTTAAAAATTTTTGCTGTTTAAACCTAAAACTAACATTTTTTTATTTTTGTGAGTGGGTGTTAAAAGCAGTATTATGCATTGTCTTTTCAGTAAAACTGGTCTTTGTCGAAGGAAGCATCAGTCCCTTCTGGTTGCCATTGAAAGGGCTAAGGACAGAGGGCTCATAACTTTTGATGTGCCACTTAGGGAATATGATTATTCAGAATATATCAATAAGAGTAATGAATAGGGAATAGTGAAGGATCACCCTTCTTCAAATAAGTTTGAAAATATTTGTAGACCAAGTTAATTTCCAGCGCCATATAGTTTAATAAAATTTATATAAATTGCATATTTGTCTGCTTTAATTACCTACTGAACCTGTAAGGAGTATTAATGAATCAATACAAAACCAGGATCATCATTAGTTACCAAGTACTATAATTTCATTGTGGTACCAAATAAATCATGGAGCAAAGTACAAGTGACACTATATCCCCAAGTTACTTAGAGTTCCCAATTGTTATCATTGGTGGGGGGATATCTGGTGTCTCCTGCCTTCAGCAATTGGCTCTCAGTGCACCTGAAAAGGATGTCATTTTGATCTCTGCATCACCTTTGGTCACGGCAACCACCAACGTGAAGGTGTTGACCAAGACCCTAACACAATTTGACGTTGAGGAGCACAAGATTGGATGGCTTGAAACTGTCCACCCAAAAGTCAAGGTAGGCTGCCAGTCTGGACTTAACCTTTTCTCCCCTTGACCTGTCGACAAATGACGTCATGATGCTATCTGAACATTTGGATCTCTGGCAGATGTGCCAAATTGTCTCCGTAACAAACCATTATAATGATGTTTATTATGTAATTGGCAATATTTGAACTGTTTGAACAAATTGATTAAATAGTTCATTAGTGTATGAATGTTAGTTGTAGAAACCAAATGCACATTTTTACCTGGGCAACAAATCAACAATTTCAGCGATAACTTTAAGGAAATTGGTTACTCACTGAACTGTTCATTTCCATTATATTTTTTTCAATTTGAGGCATTTAATTAGCATTAATTTTTTTCTTATGTAAGTCATTAAGGTTTAAAATGGTGGGAAGGTGTGTAAGGATGAGGAGGTTCACTCTGAATTAATAGCAGTTGAAGCAATTGCAATTAACTATGGCCTTCCTAAATCCTTGATGGATATAATTTTATGTAAAAGGTTAAGAAAGAATATTCTCAAATAGATTGTTACAATAGTTGATGTAATAGTATTTACAAAAATGGTATGAGGTTAGATGCGTTAAGGGATTAGCAAACAAGTAAGCTTCCCTTGTAAAAAATACAGAGAGGTATTCTGTATTAAACATAATTAAGGAACTTACTCATGTAACGCAAAATACAAAGCTGAAAAACTTAAAAAGTGTGCCGTTTATAGTGTGTAGTCAGTGTGTATAGGACCAACAATGCAGAGTTTTGAAATGAGGGCTTAAGAGCATAAAAGATGCTTTATTCAAGGTAACAGTGGCACTTGGCATTTCATGATGTATTCGCGTGTGGACATGGTCCAGATTTTTCACAGGATGTGGTGTATTTTGAGAGGAAAGGTTAAAAGTTAACAGATGTTACAGTAGCAAGGATTTGAACTCACAATTATATTTCCTAATTTCAATGATACTAATCTACCAGTATTTTTCCAAGATGTGTATATTCAGTGTATTTCAAAGACATTCATATTGATTAATGGGTTCAAATATTATTCAACCTCATAAGCATACTCTGAGTTTTATGCAGAAAAACTTTAATAGCCAGGTATATAGACTGTTGCCCTAGGCTGCAATTGTTATTGGCCCTTCCGCTAGAGGGTGTATAGCCATATGTTGTCTGCTCATTGAAGAGGGTACCAGTGTTGGGACTGACACAAAATGTAAGAATTTATTTTTTTTTACTTATTTTGGCCAAAGCTGTAGTTTTTTTTTAACTTTTGCATAAATCAAACCCTGGTCTAAACCGTAATCATATTTCTCATTGTGAAGACTTTCATCTTAAATGGCATGGAGAGATTACATATGGATTTTTCAAATCTTCATACCCTCAGTGTTGTGCTTTTTCTCAAATACATATTAAGACAATTACTTGAAGAGAATGCAGTTTCATAAGAAAGGGAGAATAGCTAATATCTCTCCTATCTCTGTAAGACACAACAAATAGGATGCTCAGATACCAAGGCCAATCCCACCTTTCCGTCCTGCAAAACACTGTGGAGTACATGATTATTGCCAAGGTTTGATGCTCACTTGGGCTCATTTTTACATACATCTATGAAATGAATAAAGAAGTAACAGTTTTAGATTTTAAGAAAACTTAGATATATTGTTGCATCCTAAGTTGATGAAATAGCTTGGCATTAAATTTATTAAAATGGCTTGCTAATCTGTATGAGAATTTTGTGGCATCCCTCCGAGCAGTTGTAAGAGTCCTGGTCTGTGCAGGATTCATCTTCAATTCCGTACCAGATGAGGCATGTGGTATGGAAGTGCGAGAGTTGCATGTTGCGCAAATTAATTCATTCCATGTGGAGGGAAATAATTCCTGGCCACTGCATTCATTGAGTGTTTCAAGTTGCCCTGTGCCGTTTGATCCAGGTGGTGCAGGGCCGAGTGGTATCCTTTGACCCCAGCTCCTCTTGCGTCAACCTCTCCTCTGGCAACCCAATCTTCTACTCTCGACTGTGCATCTGCACGGGTGCCACCCCCAAGGGACTGCCTGGAGTGCCAGGGGCAGCTGCAAACACTAACGTGATAGGAGTCCGAGATGCAGCCACAGCAGCTGAACTGCGGAGGCGAGTGGCTAGCTCCCGAAGAGTGTTGGTTACCGGGAATGGTGGGATAGCCTCCGAGGTGGCCTATGGCCTGTGTGGAGTGCAGGTCTTTTGGGCAATACGAGACCAACACATCAATGCAGCATTTGTAGATCCAGGAGCTGCCACTTACCTCGAAAGATGTTTCAAAGAGAGAAAGGAGGCTAATGGTAACTTCTTTACTTTTTGTTAATTGATCAAATGCTATTTTATTTCAATCATACAATATTATTACAACTTTCTATATGCACCATAAAGCCCTTGTTATTTCATAATTTTATTCCAGGAATGGAATAGAAAATATAGAGAAGTCAAACCCATTCAAAACTGTTTGGTTTTTATATTGTTCATGCCCATTTAATACTCTTTTGAGATACTTAATGCCTTAAAAAGTAGCTATCAGGTATCTCTGATCTGTTTTTGGAAAAGTTATTTTTCTGTTATATATGTAAGTGATATGCAAGATTGAATTTGTTCTCTTTCTGTCTATTTCTGTCATACCAACACATTTAGGCAGTTCTTATTTGAACAAACTTGGGAGAAACTGGAACTCGTACACTAAAAATGATTGATCTGGTGAGAAAATATCTGTTTCAACCTTCTAATTGTGTGATCCACCATAGCTGTCTGTGTACCAGGAGTTATGGTTCAGCTGTAACAAAATTTGGAATTTTAAGGGTAATACCACCATCTTAGGATTCACTGACTTGTTCAGAATCTCTATGAATTGGAATTTTCATTCTTGTGGGCATATTTTGACAGCTTCATTGAGATGTTGGGTCTCATTTGCCAGCAGGTTGCATTCTGGTGAATATTTGCTTCCCCTGCCCCCTCAGATACTCCACGGCTATATTATTTGACACCATAAGCATAGATGAAGTATCATTTTATGCTGTTAAAAAATGTAATTAGCAAAATTAATGGTATATTTGCATGAATTAATTTAAGATACTATATCATTTCTTTACTTTGTGAGAATTTCTCAAAACCATTATAATATAATGGATTACTCTAAATTTCCAAACCCAATTTTATTCTTAACTCCACAGCAATTTTGACAACTGGTGTCATCCTCCAGGTAATTTGGTTTCAAATCCCTAAAAAAATTTGAGAGTGACACCATTTGTTGAAGCCATGGTCAGTTAAATTTAAACTGCAGTATGAAATTTTATATTCAATTATCATTTGAATAATTTGTGAGGCTCGTCCAGGAAGTAGTACCCATTCATGCCATATAGAGTGCTTGCATCGCATGTGGCTGCTGCTCCATTTCCAATGCCTTCTGTTGTTTGTCTGCTCACTGTGTGTGAGGTTTCATAGCAATGTCATAGTTTTTGTTTTCTATGTTTATCAATGTTTAAGGGAATCAAAAATTCGTCCAATTGTTGTATAATCAATTACTAATAATCCAAAATTAAATCCCTCCCAATGGAATACAGATAACCTTGCCATGGAAGGGTTTGTGAATTCTAGTGATTTCTAGTACCATTGTGCTGGTGGAACCAATTGCTTCTAGTAGGACAACTCATGCCAGATAGGTCAACGGTTAGGAGCCAGAAAACAGGTAGCTCGTACAGCATCTGCTCCTTGAAGAGGTGGCAGCTAAGGTATCTGACCTCAGTGATAGTGGCACTTTAAAAACATTGGTTAGGAAATCTAAGAGAAACCACCTCAATTATATTCCCAAGAATCTTAAGAGTGCACCACTAAGTGCGTTAAGATGCGAATAGAGAACTTGAGTTCTGGCAACTATGGCACTTGGCCTGGAAGTAAGAGTGGCATGGCAATCATCTCACAAAATCTTTGCAAAGCAGAATCAATAGTGGCAGCAAAGAAGGCACTAAAGAAGATGACCAAACCAGTTAAAATGGGCACATGTCCTTTTTAAAACTGACTATATTCAATATTTTTTTCCTTAATCCATAAAGGGTTTTTTACACCACTGCAAAAGGAAGGAGAATATTAAGACTTGTGGTAATTTACAGGGAAAGTTAATCCCTTGCCAGCAATCATAAAATTTTGGAACCCCCTGTGTAAATGTGAGCATTTTACAATTTTTAATGTGTATGATCACTGGCAAGAGATTAACTTTCCCCGTAAATCATGACAATCTCAATATTTCCATCCTTTTTTCCTTTGAGAGGAATGTAAAAAACCCTTTATGAATTAAGAAAAATAATTATTTAATACAGTTAGCCTTTAAAAGGCCATAAAAAGCTCAATTTCTCCTTTCCTTGGCATGTTAAATCAATGTTGAGGGCAGTAACCTTGGGAAATAGAAAGCAGGTGATAGAAAGATAGAAGCTTTCGACAGGAGGGACTTGATTGAAGGAGCATTGGGTAAGGATGTTAAGAAAGTGCTCTTTAAAACTAATATGAGCATGATCTTGTGTTTCTTGAAAACTTGGGTGTTGAAGCAAGATGATAGCCATTCAGGATGTGGAGAAGAATGGGCAAAGCATCATGAAGTGGACAGAAGGCAAAACAAATTATGTATTAGTCATTTGGAGGAGAAAGGATTGTTGGGCAAAATCCAGAGGGGGCAAGAAAGGTGCATGGCAAGCATTTTATTGGCGATGGGATGCTGAAAGGCTGTGATTGAGTCTACTCGGAACTTTAGTTAATGGTAGACTACCAAATAATTATAAAAATGATTATATGTTATGATCTCTTGATGGATATGGAACTTTTATGGATGTTTTTTCTTCACTGTTCACTCATTCAAAACATCTTAATAATTATTTTGTCCTTCATTTAATTCCATCATTCAAAAGCATAAATCTAAATACATGAATATATTTCTTTAGTTTCCATTTTGGTTTAATGAAATGTTGGTTATTTTTATTTCCTGGTAATGTTCAATATCCATACTATTGTGGTTACTTTTTATTCACCTTTGTGCTGCTTGCTTTTGGCATCAATAGTGATTCTATTGGCACAAAAGACAATGTCTTTTGGTAGCACCTCCTTTTTGCTCAAAAACACCATTACCTTGTGTTCACATTTTTATACATTTAACAAGCCATGTGTCGGTATGTTAATCTAGAAACTGCAGTGTTCAGCCAGCACCCTGAGCTATCCAGATTTGAACCCTCTTTGATGGCTTCAGATAAAGTGTAACTTTATCTAAAATCAAAGATGTGTGTTTTTTGAGCACCATTCTTCCTGAGAAACCAAAGGGTAGCTTAAAGAAAGGAACGGTACACATTCATATCATGAGTTTATGAATTTAACAGTTTAGTGTGTACTTTCCCCATGTCCATCAAAGCTAACCATCAATCCCAATGATGGGATTTAATAAAAGACATCAGGGTCTGCTTCAAATCTTTCTGTGTAAATAACTATGTCACTATAAAATCAAAAACAAGCACATAACATTCTTCCATTGGTAACCCTTCACTTTCACTTATTTGGGGACCTAAATGATGTCCCTATGATCCTGTTGTGTGCCATATGAAAATTATTATAGTTTCCACATAGTAGTATTTTGTAATTACTAAATTATGCAGATTAATGCATCTTGTCTCTAAAATTTTTGCTGTAAGGATTTCTGTTCTTTCTAATTTCATCACTCTCTTCATGGATGGCATTTTGTCCTTTTGAATAGCCAACCACAATTTTATCAATCTGGTCTCTATTTAGGGGATAGGTGGTAGAAGAGACTACATAGTCTCAATCTCATCTCAAAACAGAGACATCTATTTGCTGAAGTTGTTCCATTAATTTTTGCACAAATTATTTTTCAGTTTTTTATGGCAATAATGTTTTTGACTTCCTTCATACTTACTCTGCTTTTTTCCAAAAAAACAATTTAGTATTCTTAGTTCTATCTTAGTACAGCTGATACTCAACTTTGAATTCTTTTGTGTTTTCTTCCTGCCTAGATCAAAATGAAGGACTTCTACCGGAAAACCCAGAATGTAATTCCCCAAATACAGGCTATGACACCAAAATGTCAAGTCACTCCACGTGGAAAATAATCCGTGCTAATGTGACAAAAGAACCTGCCGAGATGGAGAATGAGATATTTGGGAGTGCCCTTGGACCCAACTGGCAGAAGGATTTTCCACTGCAGGGGTCGGGAGAGGGTCATGGCTCTCTCCACATTGAGTACTGCTGCGAAATAGCCCGCCTGTTGACTCCTGAGGAGGCAAAGGTGGAAGCTGTGAAGTTGTTTGAGTGGGACAATGGAGGAATCTCTTCAGGGGCTGAGGAGGGAGCCAGAGGATCATGTGGTGCCTGGCCTGTGTATGTGCTACTGACCAATGGGCGGTGCATTGGCTGTGACCTGGTGGTGGCTGGAACAGGTGTCATTCCCAATTCAGCTCCCTTCCTTGGCATCAGTGGTGCTCCCAGGAGCTGCCCATCTGATGGCAATGGAATAATGGTTGACTTGAGGATGCGCACCAGCACCAATCGTGTGTTTGCAGCTGGTGACGTGGTGACTGCTGCATGGCCCAACAGGTCAAAGCACTGGCTCCAGATGCGACTGTGGTCACAAGCAAGGGTGATGGGTTTCCATGTGGGCAAGTGCATAGCCTTATCACTCCAGAGGGAAAAGCAGGCTGTTGCCATGGGGATGGTGTCTGCGGAAGAAGCAGTGATTGGGGGAGGGGAGGTGGATGCTCCGGCTCCCGTGGCTTGCGAAGAGAGCGCACAAAGCAGCGAAACTGGCCATTTGCCCACTTTGAATGTTCACTGGAAGGAAGATGATTATAATGTAGCATTGGAAGATGATGAGAGCATGTACGACTTCTCCTTTGAGCTCTTCTCACATGTCACTAAGTTTTTTGGCTGCCGGACGATCCTGCTGGGGCAGTTCAATGGGCAAGGGTTGGGTGGGGAGTACGAGGTGGTGGTTAGGGTGGGTGGGGGTGAGTACATCAAGGTGATTGTGGGCCGGGATGGGTGCATGGCAGGGGCCGTACTTGTGGGAAACACGGATCTGGAGGAGACATTTGAGAACCTCATCTTGAGTGGATTGAACGTGAGCTCTTATGGAGAAGACCTGCTCCACCCAGGGGTGGATATCGAGGACTATTTTGACTGATTTATTTGCTGTTTTGCCCCCTGGAATTGTACCTTGCTGTCACGCCAATTTCAGCCTCTAAGCTTTATCTCCTGACTGGATGATTCGCAGGAGACTATCTATCAAGGGATTAGGAAAGTGTATAAAGTATTCGGATGACCGGACATTTTATCCCACATTGAGTGTATCTGACTGACACACCATGTTGATGTGGTTAATAATGTATTAATTGAAGTTATATTCTTATTGATGAGTGCTATATTTTATTCAGTCATATAATGCTTGTGATCTAATACCATACTAAGAATAAATAAAGTTGAACATTTATTACCATGATACATTTTATTGAACTAGTAAGCGAATGGAATGATTATTTGAAATAGTGACCATAACTTGCGTGTCAAGTTCCCCCAGAATAAACCTTTTACTGATATTGTGGTTCGGATAAATACTTGAGTCGCTCATTAAGTCCTTAGGACAAATAGAAAAACTATTTCGGTTGATTTTTTTTTCAGTATGATTTCCTTTGAGCTTGATACATATATCCCAGGGTTTCTCCAACATTTTTAAGCCATCCAAAAGAGTTGAATTTTGGAGGGTCCTCAGAATAGGCATTAGTGTTGGCCATAACCTCCTTGTTGTACATGAATCGTTTTTTGCCAAGCCATTTTTTCAAGTTTGTGAATTGAAAGAAGTCACTGCAGCCCAAATCTGGTGAATACAGTGGATGTTGTAACATGGCCTTTAATTCCATCGAAACTGCAAAGGTGTGTACTGTCTTGATAGAAGAGAATTTTGTTTTGTCAAATGAGGACTCTCTTTTTTGATTTATTCACTCAAGCGGTGCAATAATGATTCATAATGATCTCAATTTATTGTTTGTTATTTTTGCAAGTAATGAATGATGATTTTGCATGCATCCAAAAACCCATGGGCATCACATTGTTGGCCCATTTTACTGCCTTTGCATTATTCAGAGCCAGGTTGCCTTCAGAAGCTCAGCTTTGACTGTCCCTTTGTCTCCGGAGTGAAGTATTGATCCATGTTTTGCCTAGATTAAGGTATCGATTCAGAAACTTGTCAGGATTGCAAGCAATGGAAAAGTACCAAACCAGCCTCGGAATCTACCACACAGTCATTTTTATTCTCCACTGATTGCAAACGTGGCACATCTTACCAAGATTTTATCATGCAACATTGAAAACACCTTGCCTAGTCATATGCCTGTGGCCTCTGCTATTTTATGAACTTTGAATTGTTGATCACTCATATGAATATCATGGATATTGTCAATCATATTAGGGGAAAGTCACTTCCACTGGACATCCTGAACGATTTCCACCATTTCAGGGAGTACAGCTACATTTAAACTCATTTACCCAACAGTCACAAACAGGATCAGATGTGTCACAAACTTCATCCAACTTGGTTTGGATCTTTAGCATTGTGTTAAAGCCTTTTACATTGAAGCTCTTTCTAATAGAAATCAGTGAGTAATACTATCTGGTGCCTCATCTCCTTGGTCCTCTGTAACATCTGGAGTTTCTCAAGCTAGTATTCTCAGACCATATCTTTTTTATTTGTACATTGAGGACTTATCTTCCCTTGTCCCAACCTCCCTAGCCCACACGTTACTTTATGCCGACAACTGCAAAATTTTTAAAGAAATTAATTCCCCCACGGATTGCTACCACCTTCAGGAGGCTTTAAATAAAATTTCAGAATGGTGCAGCACATGGATGCTAAATTTAAACTCAAATAAATGAAATGCTCTAGTTCTCTCCCTAAAAAATTCTCCTCCTACATTTAACTATATAATTAATTCAGTTCCTCTGAATCGTGTTGCTTCTGTCAAGGATCTAGGTGTATTAACTGATCGCAAACTAAATTTCTCTGATCACATCAAAGCAGTTAAAAGCAAAGCCATGTCTCTTCTAGGTCCACCTTACCGCTGCACAGAAATAAAAGATGTACAATCTCTAAGGGCATATTTCTCAACCATTATCTTGCCATTAATTACCTATTGCCCCCCTATTTGGTCCATGTCTGCTCAATCTAACCTTAATACCCTCAACTCGATAACAAATTTTTTCAGTAAAATTGTTAAGTACAGAGTCCCCCATCTTCAGGACTCGCCCACTGAATCACTTCTTTCCTCACTCTCGATTTATTATCTTTCCACTCTACGTCTAAAATCCAACTTAAAACTCATGCATAACACCCTTAACAACTGTCCTGAACTAATTTCCCTTATCAATTTCAGAGTTCTTACTCGAGTTACCCACAATCACTCTTAATTCCACCAACCCGTTCCCAGATTGTCCCTCACCAAACGTTCCCTTTTCTTCTGTCTCCCCACTTTACTGAATTCCCTTCCCAAAAGCATTGACCCACTCTCACTACCAGCCAACAAATTTATAAACCTTTCTCTGATGCATCTCTCTCAAAAGAACTAGCACAACCTCTCTATTCACTCCCACATCCTGGTTTTGCTGCTTTGCTTTTTGTTTGTTATTTTTATGAAAATTAAAATTGTAATAACTACACTAATTATTGTCTTGTTGATGTTTGTATTTTTGTGTCCTTGCATGTTGCTGTTATACGTGTCACTATTAATTGGCAATCCTGCTGTATGTGCACAATTTTTACCAAATAAAATAAATAAAGTTATTAATCATTACACTTAACTAATTTTTTTCCTTTTTCTAAATAAAGAAAAGTTAAGTCACTTCAATCGGGTGTTCAATCAATGTACATGTGATGAAGGTACATTGGACTTGAGGGTAAAGCAGTTGAAAAAAGTTTTATTATTGGTATTATTCAAAAAGTGAAAATAGGGGATCAATTCTCTAAACTAGTGAACATTACATCAGAAGTTCCCCAAGGCAGTGTTCTAGAATGATTATTTTTCTAATTTGCATACGCGATCTACCAAATATTTTTATTCCAAAGTCTTTGCTGATGATTGCATTATCTACTGATGGATAGAAGAAGCTGTCAACTATCTGATACTCCAAAATGGTATCAATCACCT
Source organism: Hetaerina titia (assembly GCA_037158775.1). Taxonomy (NCBI): domain Eukaryota; kingdom Metazoa; phylum Arthropoda; class Insecta; order Odonata; family Calopterygidae; genus Hetaerina; species Hetaerina titia. The sequence continues at coordinate 14,938,331 of CM073768.1, read as the reverse complement.
TTTCAAATGGGTTATAAAAATTTATATGGGCATTAATGTAAGCAAGAACATGCATATCACTTTTTCAAAGAAAGAGACACAACCAATTATTTACACTATCTTAGGAGATATAATACCATGTAGCAGTGCTTGCAAATATTTAGGCATTTACTTAACTTGGAGATAGGGAGTTCAAGGGGATAATGTAACACAGAAGTCATTTAAAATACTTCCCTGGGTAAAGAGAAATTTAAAAGGAAGCAGTGTAGGAACAAAAGAAAAAGCATATAAGGTCCTGGTTCGCCCTGTCTTGGAATACTCATCCATAGCATGGGACCCAATCAAGGTGGGACATATTAAAAAGATAGAAAAAGTGCAACAGAAGGCAGCAAGATACATACAGAAGATATGATAAAGTCAGATAGCATAACAGACATGTTGGGTATTCTGAAATGGGATTGTTTGCAAAATAGGAGAAAGAAAAGAAGGTTAGGTGCAATGTTTTAACTAGATAAATATGACAAAGCATGGGAAGATTTAAGGAAGGAAATACAAAAATCGAGTTTTAAAAGGAAATTAAACCACTATCTTAAAATAAGAAAACAAAAAAATGGAAAAGTTTCATTATTTAGTAGAAGTATTGTGGAACGGAACCAGCTACCTAGAGTTGTTTGAGCCATTTCCATCTAATGTTAGGAGTTTCAAGAACAGGTGTAAGACAGCCATTGCACAAATTAATTTTTTTAAATAAGATGGGGTGTGATGTTAGTGTGTGATTTAGGATAGTGTGCAATGGTGGGCCATATGTGGCATTAATTTGCGTTTTCCTCAATTATCCATGCAGTGGATCCACGTAACATATCAACTGACAAATGGCTTGAATTCAGCCAATTTCTAATCGTCTTCCTGCAAGCATTGGCAACAAAAGGTAGCTAGGAATTACATGGATGACCACATCATTTTAAGAAAAAAGGGTGCCATTTTTGGGATCACCCTCTTAATTTTTTCAAATGATAGTGTCAATTGATACCAAACCAAAACTGGGACTGTGAAATAGTTTTGTGAACAAACATTTTTGCACATTTTATGAAGTTTAAATGTTGTCAAATAGTCTGCAAATGATTTAATATAAGTCCATTATTGCGCATGATACATAAAATATGACATTTTTTTCAACATACTGCAATTTTAGAGACTTATTTTTGTTAAAAGGAAATAAAACTATTTCAGTTTTAGCATTCCCTTTTGAAGACACTAGTGGAGAAAAAAACACATTTTTTAAAATTTCTTAGAACAAAAACATTTCCAAAATTCCAGTATGTTAAAGAAAAAATACTATTTTTCTTTTTGAAGGAACAATTGTATTATGAGAATTGGAAAAAAACTAATTTTAAACAGTCACTATTTTAAATGACTAAAAAGGAATGTAAATTTTATTGAAAATGAATTTATGATGTACATCACACTTTAATATCTTGAAAAAGGCAAAATTTAATTTTACCCTATATTATAGTGGACCAATATCTTGGAAGTGTTTTGGACCAATACGGTCAAAGTGGTAGGGACGTAAGGAGAAGAATTGCGCTAGGCAAGGAGGCTTTCTCAAGGAGGAGGGAGTTGATGACGGGGACGTTGAGTAGAGATGTTAAGACAAGACTCGTAAAAACTCTGATATGGAGCGTATGGTGCGGAAACGTGGTCACTGAAGCAGGAGGATAGACGCAGATTGGAGGCTTTTGAAATGTGGGTGTGGAGAAGAATGGAGAAGGTGAAATGGACCGAAAGGAAAACAAATGAGGAAGTACTGGAGATGGTGGGTGAGGAGAGGGTTTGTTGAGAGAAATCCTATGGAGGTAGGAAAAATGGATGAAAGGCGTATTGAGCGGTAGTGGAATGTTGAAGAAGGTAATAGAGGGGAGAATGTTGAGCAAGCGAGGAAAGGGTAGGAACAGGATAGGGATGTTGGATGGGATGAAGGGAGGAAAGAAGTACACAGAGATGAAGAGGGACCTGATGTAGTTTAGGCTGCTGGATTGGGTTTTGTTTGGAGTTACAAAATGTTTATTTGGTAGTTGTGTCCATCCAAAAACCTACCTTAACCGGTAGATTACCTAATAATAATTATAGTGGAGTAGGTCGCGTTAATCCAGGGGTAGAGCATTGGACTACTAACCGGAGGGCCTGGGTTCGATTACCGGGCAAGCCTCTCTGGACACCTGCAGCTCCACCCAAGCTATGTGATTTTTTGGGTACCAGATCTTCCTGAGAGGTCATGACTGGCAAAGGGAAAGGAACTGGTCCCCTACCCTGCTTCTGTGTGAATTTCACCGCAGCCGGGCTTAGTACTAGGTGAACTCTACCGTCACCTGCCAAACCGACCTTAGGGTTGATTACAGTGTTTATGGTTTATTATAGGGGAGTTATACTGGATCATTTGTGCACAAGCAAACAATTTGATAAAAATATCATTTGTTCATGAAATGTGTGAAAATCGTTTATTGACCAACTATTTCAAGGCACTCAGTTTTGGATAGACATTGAATGATAGAGAAAGTTTGAACAAAACCTTAGAGGATGCTGTCAGAGCATTTGTTGAATTGACATTGAATGACCCATACAGAAAAATATTACATGTGCAATAGAAAACTGATTTCCTATTAATTGTATCTCTGTATAGAAGACTTCATGAGGGCGTCAATGTATTAACAAAGATATTGTGTAACCTTCTTCCAAAATAAATGATAAAAATTCAATTTGACCTAGGTTAACACAAATGAAACATTTTATCTTGGGCACACCAATGCATATTTTTTGTTATTTAAGTCTATACTATATCAATTCCTTTGTGATCATCAATGCTACGCAGTTGATGAATTCAAGTACCTTTTCTCAAGGCAAATGATTTTCTTCATAAATAACTCTACGAAAATACTCTTATATACTCTTACTGCTCCCGACTCCTGTTTTTGGTTTTTACTCTGTTCACTTACTTATATTTACATTTTGAGATACATGACTCTGTAATATGCACTCTGTGATGTGTGCAAGGAATATGTGCAGACAATGTGATGTGTTCCATACTTATTAAAAATATGTCGAATAGGAACCAATAAAAATTATTATTATTATCTTGAACAAAGAATGTATGCCCTAAGTGAATTAAAAAATTGAGTCATCACAGTGTTATATGGATGCTGATTGGAAAATCATGGTTTTCAAAATCAAAGGTAAATTCACAGTTTTTCTATTTCCAATTATTTTTCATCCTAAAATGGGCAAACATTTTAATTTTCCAGCTGATAATTTCAATAGTTATCAAAATTAACATTTGTCACATCAATATTTTAATTTAAATATCAATGATCTAATCACTAGCATTATTCTATTTTGGCCATATTAAACATATCATCAGCACTACAATGTAGTATGTAACCTAATGTGCTTTATAATTATTAACTATTCCACTCCATGATATCTTGCTTGAACACACCCCTGCTTATTGTCTTTTCTACTGCCAGAAATCATTTGGCCTGGTCGAACTTCTAGGGTAAAATAAAAAAAAACAGTTATTTGATAGCTAATATAATGAAAGATTGTACTGGAATATTAGTAAATACCTTATATCATTACATTGACATTTTATTTAACAAAAACAAATAAGTTAGAAAATCACAAAGTTAATATACAAAACAGTGAGTTAATAAAAGTTAATTATCAAATCTAAAGAAATATCATATTATACAAAGGCATGTTAGCAGAGAAAGTTTAAAAAATGCTATGGCACAAATTTATCTAACATGATACTAGTTCATAACATTAATAAAAGCACCTTAATTAGAATTGAGTTCAGAAAATTTATGGCTCTGGATCTTAGATAATGGGGAAACAATGTCAACCTCACTTGGCAGAACAAGTTGATGAACCAAAATTGCTCACATAATTTACAGGAGCAAAACTTAGAGGGATAAGGTGGTCACCTAAAATGTAGATATCCGTGACTACTGCTTGAATTACCAGGGCACAACATCCAGTGATGTGCTCATAAGCTAAATGATGCATTCAACTGTGTCAATCAGGTTGACTATTGACTGCTCATGAGGGATCAATAGCACACAACAGCAGAACACTCTCACCTGAGGAGTAGCACACCTGAACACCAATATCTGTCACCATGCCTGCCAATGAATCTGTTTCTTCAACCAGTGAAAGGTTGGAAAATCATTTCTGTCACGGAGAATATATCCTGGGATATAAGTCTGAAACTATTCCAGTCTCTGGGGCATCCAAAAATGATGCCTCTAATCATGATTGTTTCCTATTCAGAGTTGCCAATAAGGTACACTCATGAAAAAATGCTAGCGAAAAGAAGTTTAATAAGTTTTATGAAATTTAGTGCTCTTGGTCATCTGTGGTTCCCGGAGCCACAGCCGACCAATGGGCCATAACCTTCATTCCACACCCAACACAAGTGACAGCATAAACCCAACTATCACTCACTGACATCGGGAAAGAAGAACCTGACCTTTTTTGGTCCACCATTCTCAGTGCATGCGGGTGACCTGAGGCTCGACTTGACAGGGGTCATGACGATGCATGACTTGTGCATCATTTCCCTGGGTGACCCTTCTGCTTCCCCTTCTGCCTCATTCCATCCTCCCATCTCCTTATCACTACCTGTGCCCGCACAAGTCCCATTGATGGCACTCTCCACTTCTGCCCTCATCCTCTGCATTGCCACTTCAAACTCCTCGATTGCAGGGATGGGGTCGCTCACCAGGGGCAAGCTCACCCTGGAGAAGATGGCCAGCAGGTCCTCTGTCGCCTCCTCAATGGCAAACAGGGCGGCATGCACTTCGTCCTCCACCTTGCCTTGGGCACCCGGCGATGAGCATTCACCGATCTCTAACCCACGCCCTATGCTCATCCGCTCCCTCAGACGCAGCCGGCTCTCATCCCCAGAGCAGTCTTTGTCACCCCCATCATCCTCTTGCAGCAGGGATGATGACAACTGTGAAATGCTGTCATTGAGTACCTTTGTGACACATCCCATCTCTATGACAATGTCCGCTCGTCTTGTGGGGGAAGCCCATTGCCCACTACCACTCAGGCTCACTTCCCTCCCCATCTCCTCTTCCTCAGCCTCCCATGATTCACTGTAATCAAACATAGCCTGCAGGCTGTCTCCCTGTGGACAGAAAGGGAGAAAAGAATTGGTCCATTTGCTTATCCCAATAAAATCTGTGTAACAATGTGTAATTTAGTTTTATGAATTCTTCTTTGTACATAGGTTTTACTTGTTCTCATTGGGCAGAACATGAAAATTCCTGAAATATACATTTTCCCATTCTACTTATAAATAGATTTGTGCTCTGCAACTTCCTGGGAATCAAGAAGCAGATGGTGCTGGAAAAGGAGCTCTCAGCAGGGAGGAAATAGGCCGCCAAGCAATTCCCAGCCATGATATTCGATGCATGTTACAGAAGATAATCCTTAAAACTTGAGACGAATCATTTCAAGATGCAGACCAAGGGGGGAAATTATAGTCACATGGCTAAGGATTGGCCACAGTGCCTTGAATCACTCCTATCTCATCACTCACATGGAACAGCCTCCCCATCACACCTGCATTGCCACACTCACATGGCTCTAAGGCACCTTGTGATTTTGTTCCCCAAGCATTAAGTACTATGGGGTTTTAGCAAAATATCTGAGGAATTATGCTAGGTCTCGGGTGATGTAGATGGCGATTTGAATTTCCACAGGGAAGAAATTTTTTAATCCAAATTTTAAGTTGCTAAAAATGACCGATTTTCAGAAAATACATGTTAGTGATAAGATGATAATAAAATGCAGTTGTCAACATGTTTTTGTAAAATATGAGTTATTGCAATGCATTTTACCATGATGAATTAAGTGAAGACATGACATGACCCTAGCTGTTGATGTAACTTCATTTAATTCTACATGGGTGCATTGTTTTTAAGTAATTTTTGCTCAGAGATAACAAAGATATTTGGATAAAATTAATTATGCATACTAGTCGATCCATATGTATATAATGTTGTAAAATACAGCTATTAATGCTGATTTGCTTGTTCCAGGAAGTCATTGCAGTGTGATTAGGTTCCTTCAATTGAAAGGTTATAGCCAGCAAATCCACGATGAAATGATGGATATTTTAATGGAAATGATAGCCCATCATGTTGTGCCCATGACTCAGTTGTGAGGTGGAAAAGGAATCTTCAAACTGGCCATGTGTCCCTCACAGACGACAAACCAGGAAGAGGAAGGGTAGAACAGTGCACAAGCATTTACCAGAAAAATATTTACATTTAAGTATTTTTCCCTGGATTAGGCATAGAAAACGATTGCCTTGATTACAAATTACGATAATATCACTGTTTTGAGCCAGTATTAAGCAGAGTTTTGATATTTTATCCAAAGAACTGCCTTAAAAAAATTCCTAAATAAATCCTAAATTAATATTATGTAGCACATTTAGTTTATTTTCACATGTGGTGCTGGCATGAAACTTAATATCAGTTGGGCTAGTGGGAATGCCACCCCTCTGCTAATACATTGCATAGTATCTCTCCAAATACACTCAGTCTACAGGCATTTAACCTTAAATAGTATGAGAGTGTCGCAAAGGCAGAGAAAATGATTGTTTTTAATAAAAATTTTGATAATATCAAGATAATAACATAAAATTAAGCATCGCATATGAAGTTAAATTGATAATAACTTCATGGGATGTTAAGAGAGGAGATTGACATACAGTTAATAAAAATAGACGTTTCAGGCATGATATGGTGGAATATCATGATTAATTAAAATTGGCAATTTTCCACAAAAATAACTTATTTAAAAAATTTGTCATACAGTATTGTTTTTAAACTTAAATTCGTGAATTATGCTTCAGAACATGGAAAAAAGGGAGCTGAAAGGCATTTTGGCCCAGGGATGTCATATTTCTGGGATTCTAGGATGAATAAATATTGCCATGTATGTAGCTAACATCCAAATTCCTTTCTCCTTTTCTTTCTGATCCAAATAATTTTTGTAAATTCTAACCTGATAAATCAGAGGTGTCTTAGGAGCGGGGAAATATGGTAACAATCAAAAGTTTATGATACCCCTTCATACACACAGCGGAAATGCTAAAAAATGTATACTCTTATGCAACTGGGATCATTTTATTGGGTTTGGCTGGCCTAAGCAAATGGCTTATGATTGAACATTTGAATTATTCTAGTGTTTTCATCAAAGTGATCATTGAGAAACACATTTGTGAAAATTATTGATATCACATAAGTTTTGAACAATAAAAATCAAGCAGTGTAAAAAAGGTTAAATGCATGGGGAATAAGATCTTTGGTAACTGTAAGCTGCACCACTACAATGTACCATCTCACACTGCCTCCCTTGTCATATACTGAGAACCTGGACAAACACAAGGCAGCATCACTACCCCAGCCACACCACAGACTTGATGTGGCACTGGTGGACTTCTCTTAGTTCCCAGGAATAAAAAGGCAACCATTGTTGAATCCTGGATTACATCAGAGGGGCTATGGCAAGATGCATCAATGCACGAGGGTGCTATTTTGAAGAATTTTTGTAATTTGTAAAATGACCTGCAGTGCATTTATTCCCTATCTACATAAGTACCTTGCGAGCCGCCAAAAAAGGTGTGTGGCAGGGGGTGTAGCACCATGAGGGAAGGGTAAGGGATGAGGGGGTTGGGGTTATCAAATAGGTGAGGAAATGTGGGGGGAACCTGTAAGAAAAAAATATGCATATACACCCATATATATATCCCCGTGCAGTCCCTAACCTGTATGTTAATACTTATTGTAATGAACTAAGTCCTGGGGAATTTCGGTTACAAGCATTCTGGTCCCTTATCATTCTTGGAAAAAATGACATTTTAAACCTGTCAGTCCTGCAGTCTATCTCTCTAGTCTTATATTCGTGATCCCTTTGACCGTAATACGTTGGGGTTCGTATTATATCCTTGATGTCATCAGAAAAGGGCCCTTCTTTAAATGTTTTTAATAAGTTTAATTTATATTGTAAATGCCGCTGTGTAGGAGAATCCCAACCTAAATTGTCTAGCAAAGTGGATATGCTGCTGCGTTGGTCATAACAAAGTTTGACAAATTTAGCCCCCCTCCGATGAACTCGATCTAATTCCGAAATCAAATTTATATTATGAGGATCCCATATACTGGCAGCATACTCTAGGTGGGACCCTATATTGAGCCTACCCTAGATATAGTATCTACCCTATATTGTATAGTAGCCTACCCTATATTGCTACTATCTATAGTACAGCTACTATCTATGATAATAGTAATAATAATATCTAATAGTATAGCTACTATCAATAGTAGCCTACCCTATATTGAGCCTACTTATTTTTGGGACCTGTAAGTCAACAAAACACCTATTTAGGCCAATGCAACAATTTGAGGGTGTAAAAATCATTTGCTTTGACCAGGATTTCAACCCGGATCCCTCAATGTGTGGCCGAGTGCTTTAGCCAGTTAAGTTATCAAGGCATCCTCTTAAATCTATTTAGGCACTCCAAAAAAGTGCTCACAGCTCAAGGGGGCTTCAACTCACTTCTTCATAATCCCTCAAGACATTCAAAACATGGGTGAAATGCCCTTGGTCCCAATAGGTCCATGCTTTCCTCTCCAAGTCACAAACTTTCACCTTTGGTTGAAGGAGACCATCAGTGTTTAACACCTGCACATGCTGGAATCCCTGGTAAGAAAGAGAGAAAATCAATGAGAAGTTGTAGTTAAGAGAAACATATGGATACTTCTATTGCTACAGGAACTGGAAACCTATGCAGTCACAGGTGGATGTTGGTGAATTTGGAAAACAGTTATTTCAAAAACCCTGGGGTGTGTCAATTCCTTGGTGTGCATTTTTTTGCCCATTTTGTTGACAACTAAGAAAAAGAAACATAACTCAACATTTCCTACAAATCTAATTAAAAAAATGAGAGGTCAAAGCCAGTTGATGGCAAATCAATTAAGAAGGATAATATCATATCAGCCATAATTTTCTCCATATTTTTAATATAATTCTTTATAATCTTCCCAAGCTCATCCATGCCACATATTTCCTATTTCAGATTTTTCTACACTGCAACTTATTCTTCTTTGCATATTCTCAAAATTAATCCATTTCTTCATGTGTTTGATTGTGTGTGTATGTATTTCAACACATATGTCTGCTAAATAGGTGGGTTGTTTATTATTAATAAGTAACCGAGGGGCATTTACATTAATTGTTTGTCATTGTTTTTTGGTTTGTCAGAATGGGAAAGAGGTCTTTGAGAATATGTTTGAGGGACTGAATTTCCAGGAAGTATGTAGTAAAATTGAAGAGGGTGGGTGAGTTGCTGTCTGGGGAAGATTTGGGAGCATGAATGTGTCGAAGGATTTTTTCATTGAGGAGGGACACGGTGAATGTGGTGGAGGGAAGTGTTTCATAAATTGTGGAGGAATATGTCCAGGGAGTTTGGGTTATTGCAGACACGGTGACTATGGGTGGAGAGTGAGTATGGGTGGAGAGTGAGTATGGGTGGGGGCATATAATGTACAATCAGTGGCAGCTGGAGTAATAGAGATATTGTTGTTTGTTAGCAGGTTTAATGTGGACGTTAAGTCAAAGATCCTTGGTTCAAGTCCTGGTCATGAAATACTTTTTAGTGATTGTGATGTGCTCAAGTTCACCTTCCCCACCATTCCTGTGTTTGCCTTTCATATGTTCCTATCCCTTTTCTGATATCTACAGTGGAATCTCGCTTAACGAACACCCTGCTCCGTGACTAATTTACATAACCAGCAAAAATATTGGTCCAGAAAATGATTTGATCAGTAAGCAACATTTTACATTAGGAGTGGTGAGGAGAGTGGAATTCCCGGATTCATTGCACATCTGTTACTTCAGTTTGTCTCTAGAACTTGTTCTGCTAGCATCTTAGCATTGCTAGTAATCAAACATTTTTCCAAACTTGTGTTCAAACATATTATTAGTGATTTTTCTGTCCAAAATATAATAATATTTTGTGCACAGTTAAATAATTGACCTCGAAGAAAAATGTGTTAGAAGAAAGTCATAAGAGAATAAAAATAACAGTAGAAATGAAAAGTAAAAATCATTGAAAATCAGGAACAAGGTGTGAGCGCAGCTGATCTAGTGTGCACATCAATAATCGGTTGACATCAATGATTGGCCTTTTCTTCAAGAACATGGACAAGACAAAGGAGATAGATGCTTCAAACAGAGTGGCGAGAATATCTACTCAAAGGTACTGTTTTCTCAACCAGGTTGAATGGTTTCTTCTAATATGCATAAATGAAAATCAATTGCAATGCAACACCATTAATGTAAATATAATTTGCAAATACTTCATTTAGACTATGGGTGAGGTATGAATATGTAATTTTACAAGTCAAGATTATGGAGTGTTTTATTTATAAAGGGAAAGGCAGGTCTATATTTTAGCAGGTTAACTAAGTATTACTAATTAATTATACTGCTGAAAGTAAACTTGTAAGAGAGTGTATGATAAAATTTATGCTTTGGCTGTCTATACAATGTATATAGATATCTGCAGTCTGATATTTATCCGTGAAATTCATTAATTAATTAGGTATAGTATGAAACAGTTTATTTCCTTTACCTATCTTCTGCTACCGAAGCTTAGATTTGCAATAAATATATTTCACTATCAAATGATGATATAATAAGTGACTTATCCACACCCTGTGCATGTTTCATACTGATCAGGTGTGAGTGACCGATTAAGAGTTGAGATGGACAGTGTTAGGAAAACTCAAATATGATCATCTACATTGGAAACTATTGAGAAATAGGTTTGGAGAAGGATGGAAAAAATAAAATGGACAGAAAGAAAAATTCTAGAAGCAATAGGCATGGTTGGGGAGAAGAGGAGATTGTGGGCTGCAATCCTAAGGAGACAGGAAAGATAGATGCAGAACATTTCAATTAAAGGTGGTATTTTGAATACCATGATAGAGGAGGATGGACATTTTTTTAAGCGATTTCTAGTGGGTAAATAAAAATTGTCCATCAAAATTGCATTATGGGGTTCAAAATAGCAATATATTACTGTGGCCAACATGAACAAGACATCCAATTTTGAAACTCTCATACATTTATTTTTTGATGAATTCCTGGCTACCAAGACACTGGCACACCCATTTATTAGAATATATATTTTTATTGTAACACAAAAACACACAGTAATCAATTCAAAGGTCGGTTTAGTAGGTGATGGTAGAGTTCACACAGTACTAAGCCCAATGGCATGTGCAATTCACACATCAGGGTAATAAAGGGGCTCAGACCTTTTCCCTGCACCGGTTATGATTTCCCAGGAAGATCTGGTGCCTGAAAAATCACATAGTTTGGGTGGAGCTGCAGGTGCCCAGAGTGGATTGCCCAGAAATCGAACCTGGATCCTTCGGTCAGTAGTCCGAAGCTCTACCCCCTGGACTACCACAACCAACAGTGTAATACAAAGAGACTCAAAAATGTGTAGACATAACTTAATCAGGTGAAAAAAAGGAAATTAGTGGCAACATTTCAATGAATATCAAAAAGGATATGCACATTTCCCAAGAGAATGTGCAAAAATCAGAGATCCATGTTTCGTTAAAACTGAAAATACTTACATAGGTCAAGTTGTGGCTCCTACACAATCCATTGGCCTCTTTCACCATGAACTGCATCTCATGCAAACTGGCACTCGCCTCCCCCTCCAGTAAAATGATATCGGCTTCCTCCTGGGGGATCTCCATGTGATTCAGTACATCCTCCAGATCCTAGGATAGGCAGTCCATTCAAACAAAAGGAAAGCATATTGAATATTCAATGAAATGAATTGAAAGAAAATAGAATGAAAAAATTTATCTCTGATCAAAGACCTCAAAAAATCAAATTAAAGCACTGTTAAAGAAGAAGAGGTACCATTTGAAGATAAAGACAAAATGAAGTCTATGGTCTGTGACAGAAGAAAAGAAGGAAGCAGCCCTATTAAGCAGGTAACTGAAAGCTACACTCAGAAGATCCCTTGATTTGGAAATCAGAATCAGCAAAAACAGAAGAGCCAGAAAGAAAATAAATTGTAGAGTAGCCCATGAAGAGAGCATTCTTCCATAGGAAAGTCTACTGACAGCTGACAACAAATATGTAGGCATGAAGACGTTAACTGACTGTGAGAGAAATTAATGGAGAACTACATTGCACCAATCTAAGAACTGCTTCAAATAATATAGCTTAATTAACCCTGAATGAATTTAATATTATTAATTATTAATGAATATTTTTCCTTCTACCGTGGTTGGACAATGTTTTTCTGATCCCTTTTCGTTCATGGAAAAAATTATGTTTGTCTATCTGTTCTACAATTGATCTCTCTAATTTTATTGACATGATCTCTCCCACCATTGTACAATGGGGGTAATAATGCATTTTCAATATCATTGCTAAACAGAGATCCTTCTAATTTATGCAAGAGATTTAGTCTGTAATTTAACCTTCACTCCATGAGTGATTTCCAGCCTAGCTCCTCTAATATTTTGGATACACAACTAAGTTTATCATAACAACGTTTTACAAATCTAGCTCCTTTATGCTGCAAACATTCCAATCCAACAAAAGATTAAATTTCTCTCTGACCTCTTCATCACATTTGCCCCGTACTTATCTAATAAATCCAATATTTTTGTCAGTTTTTTCACATTTTCTGATAAATGCAGCATGAATCACTCAAAATTACACATTCTCTGAAAATGATATATGATAAGTGTGGGAGTATATTCATTTTCATTAGAAATTCCTGCAAGAGTACACTATATTGAGCTTGTAAATTGACTTGTGGCTTTCTGAAACGGCCACTGAAGACAAGTGGCTTAGCTTAGGAGCATAGAGGTCATCAGATTTATCTAGAGAGGAAATAAATCATGGGCACCCCCACTAGTGGATTTAAACACTTTCAGCGTAAACTTTGCCTTCCTTCATTGCATTGGCCCTAGGCTAGCTGCACCACCACACTTGAGGGTATACACACTTGGAAAAAGTTGGACGTATATGGGCTGATGCTGGTGGAGAGTGCTTTTTCAGTGGCTGCCATCTTCTTTTCATGCCCTCTCTGCAACTCAGCCTCGAGGGTTGCCTTTTGGTGCTCCAGCTCCCCTTTGGCCCGCGCCACGCACTCCAACAACTCCTCCTGCTGCGCCTGAAGCAGCAACCAGCAGGCAAAGAGAAACAATCCTTTATTTGATGGAATACCCGAGGACACATCTGAGATAAATGCATGGGCATAGGATACATCAAAGGATGTAGTGTAAAAAAATCAAAAAGAAGGCATAAAAATTATGAAATATCGTATACAAATTACAACATCAAAATTATTACAAAAACAGAATAGTTTAACCTGCAGAAATTAAAATAATTTCTTCTAGAAAATGGATATTTTATCCTCTGATTTTCCAACTAATGATTGTGCCTGTCCTATGGAAATCTGACACATCCCTGTCAGGCAAACCTAGAATTTCTGTGAGATGGCGCTCCTCTGTCGGTGGATGACCTCTTAGCAGTAGTGTGTGGCACAAAGTAAGTCCAAGAACCAATGAGCCTTCACATTGACGAGACCCATTTGCACACATGCAACCAATCAACCTGGGTGGGATCAACAAGTCTGAGGGGGTAGATGAGCTTACACAACCAAAACATATTGAACAACGGAGCATGAATGGGAGTAAGTAGGACTATGCACTCTTTTCTGGGTTGACTATCTTCTATGCACTTACAATACACAGCCCATGGATTTTGAGAAACTTAATTTTCCTTAGATATTTGCCTGATTCTAATTGATAATTTTCACACAATATCACATTCTTTTATGTACGCAAAGGTACTTATATTCAGTTATCCCATTTCTGTTACAGATTTTATCATCTTTATATACAACATTTCAATTTTAATTTGGTGTCCAGAATGATAGAAGACTTGACAGTTTTTCCCATAATCTTACTAATGTGGAATGAGTTTTCTTTGTTGATCAGTTTACGGTTATTTTAAAAACTGAGCAATAACAAAGAGTTGCTTATACCTACAACTTAGAAACAATAATATTCAATGAGCACTTGGACAAAGATCATCCCAAATTTAACTCCTACATACGCATATAGTACTTCTAACTAGCTAACACCAAAAATAAGATGTAATTTTCACTTATCATTTATGTTTATGGCTTAAATTTTTTCTGGCTATGTTTATTAAACTCATTAAAAAAAGCCATTCACACTTTGTTTGAAGGCATTTTATGAAATCTACCAAAAATAGTACAAAGCCTTTCACTAGATGAATTAAAGCAGAAGGGTACTGCATATACGGGTAGGTATGAGGCTTGTATATACACCTGCCATGAAACATCATAGTCACTCTAACAGTTTATATAATTAGTCATTTGCATCGAACAACATACAAGTGTATGTCCCAGGGTGTTGATTTGTTTCTCAAAGGCCAACCGCTGCTCTTGGAGTTTGCTCTCTGCCTCTTCATTTGCCCTCTGCAGCTCCTTCACTGCATTTTGCTTTGCCTTCTCCAGCTCTCGATTCAACCTTAAGAGATAAGCAAAAATTATGACAGCAATCACCAAAGAGTCAGAGGTAAAATCATATGAGTAATGCCCCCATGTCTCATATTACATACAAACCTGCAAAATGCCTTCATTGGAAAAGCAAGAAAGAAAAATTTCACAATTTTAGATATTTCACGCCAAATGGAAACATACATGTTGGTGCATTGTATGAAATGACTTTGTCATGTATGCAAAATTAATAGAAAATTTGGAGAGTAAGGCTCTAAAACTATACTGATAAGTGGAATTGTACTGATTATTTATAGCAATATAATATATTTATGGGAAAGAATAAATCAAATGACTCATTTCAACCCACCTCTCTTCCTGAATTAGCTTCAGCTCTTGCCTTGCAAATTCAAAGTCAACAAAGTGACTGCTGGTCTTTGTATTCCCACCCATGGATGATTGCTCTGAGGGGTTGTTGACAAGGAAGAAGTGATTGCCACCAATGACAAGGCGGTCACCATGCTGGAGGACAAGTTCCGTGCCAGTGGGTACGGAGTGACCATTCACATAAGTGTCCCATGGGCCTATGGGTCCAGGGTGCAGCGTTAGCTTCCCTGCATTGTTCTCAATCACACTGCAGAAGGAGAAGGAAGAAATTCTATCAACACTCAATGTTCATCTTGCAGACGGGGAAGATCTGATTTGATGCATTGTCTGGAAATCCATGGATTCCAAATCTGTGGTCACCTTTGAAGGCAGGTCTAATAAATTCAGATTCATTTTGGAAATTTTCAAAAGATGCTTGCGATTCTCCAAGTTCCCATAACATAAAATTAGTTAAAACTTAAAAAATTGATTTTTTATTATCTTAGAAAGGAATTAGAATTTGTCATGCAAGTGGACAGAAAGGATTCATGATGATATTTTTAGTCACAAAAATCAAATTCCCATATTTCAAAGCAAAAGATCAACGTAATATCCAAAACCACAGCTCTCACAAGGTTCAGCTCATCTCAGCTTCAGGTCAGCTCCCAACTCTTATCACGGAAGACATAATTTAAGGCAATGTGACCATTAATTTTAAGTTTGCTGTTTTTTTTAATATAGCTAGCAAAATCATCTTTCTTGGTGCGCTAAAATTTGCCCCTAGATCTTGAGAACAGGCCTTATGAAACTCACAGGGTAGTGTGACGTACAAATAATTCATGAGAATAATTTGTCTAATTTATTGTTAACAAAGTATTTTTGCACAAATAATGTGAGGTAACAAAAGTATCAGTAATTTTTCATTGCAATAGAAAACACTGTCTTTGGTATTAGTACCATTTAAAGTAATAAATGACTTGTTTCATTTTGCCGCAAGTCTTAATGGTATTAAATTCCACATTGACTCTAAAACAAAAAAATGCACACACACACTAAAAGATTAGAATTTCTCTTTTTTCCAATATTAACTAATTCTTCTTGATAGACATCTTACATACGTGTTACATCTTTAAAATGTCATTTTTTCCTAAAACGATAAGAGACCAGAATGCTTGTAGTCGAAATCCCCCAGGAGTCAGTTCATTACAATAAGTATTAACGTACAGGTTAGGGACTGCGTGTATATATATATGTATGTATATTTTTTTTCATAACTAAATAGCTAATGTTATACTCTTAAGAGTTCTACCTCTTGAGTAGATGCATTTTCCTTATCTGCCAACAGTAAGGGAGAGAGGGAATGCTTTGGTCAGCAGTCTTCTACCTCCGAGTCTCATTTCCTTCAGTTCTCTCATCCACCAACACTTGGTGAGAGGGGATTCTCTCATCCCACAATCATCACCTTTGTTAGAGTACCTGGAATTCCACGTGCTACAGAGGAAAGACCCATAGGTCAATAGAGAACACTTAAAATGCTTATGATCTCTGCTTTTACGAGTGGCAGGCTTGAATATGCCCATCTATTGCATGCTTCTTATATGATTGCTTGCGCAGCACCACTCTGTATATGTTTTTTCAGTTCATTTTGAATCATTTATGAAGTGTACCTAGCATTTATTTTATTATGTTTCTATGTGCCAATCAACCGAAGAAGCAAAATTTTCAGAGTAGATTATTCCTGAATTGGGAACTTTTAGAATTTTAGACAACATACCTCATGAAGCAAGCGCCTAAACTGCATCATTGATTCAGGAAATGAGTTGAAGAAAAAAAGTCTTCTAAGGTCTCCTAAAATTTAGGAGAATCCCAAAAATCTCTCATTTTTTAATAAAAGATTTAGGAGTTTTGAAACATCAACGATGTTTAATATAAATTTTTGCTTAAATTTAATAAAACTGTACAAACCAAAGCTCTCTATTTGCAAAAGCAAGTACTATATAAGATGTCATTGGCGGACATAATTTCAACATTAAAATAACATTATTTCATGCTGAAGTTATTTATCCCAATGATGGTAGGTCTAACAGGTTGCTTGCATTGGTTTCGTGACAACAATTAAATGCTGAAATTGAACATTTGTCAAAGTAATGTGTCAATACCAAATGAAGAGAGAGGATACAATTGTGAATTGGACATCTAGCCCAGTGGCACACGGCCAATCTGGGGCAAAACTGAGGGGTGAAGGAAAAAGGGGCAAGCAGGAATGGTGTCATCTTGAAACAACTGCTTTCCGGACTTTCACTTCAAAAGGACCTCTTACTCTGTGAAGGTGTTGCAAATCCCATAAACAGCTGTGTGGGGAGTCACATGATTCCTTTAAGACTAAATACAGCAGACTTGTAGTATGAATCTTCCACAATAGTTTGGTAATTCAACAATAAAGAAGACATTTACAATAAATATAGAATTTAGAATAAATTACAATAAAAATGTTGAAAGATGCATCTGTCATGCTTAAAAATAAGGATCACCGGTCTTGAAGAGTATTCATCTAAGGGTGGTTTATTTGGCTCTGCAAACCAAACCAATGCCAGCTTCCCTCTCCCTAATCAACAGAAAGAGTAAAGGATGGCGCCTGTCTCATTTATCCTCCCTTGCTGGCGCTCATCTCCTCTCCTCAATCTACTCCTGGCAGCCAGTCTCTCACTTTATCCCAAAAAACTATTACAATCAACTTGAAAATATATTCGACACTAAATTCATTTTCTGGAAAATTTAAGAAAGAGGAATATTATGTGGTAGGAACATAAATTAAAGAGTGAAATTTTCATGCTGATCTCTTCAGTTGCTCAGGGACATGGAGCAAAACTATTTGAGGCAATCAGCTTTAGCCTTAAGTAGATTGTCCCAAAAGTCTATATGATATCATAGCTCTGTGTAATCTGGAACATAAATACGGGAAATATTTTTTCTAACTTTGTGCCAACATATTAAATGATAAAGTATGGGTAGGAAGGCCATCAAACTTCACGGAGAGAGTCATTTGGAATCACCAATTCTGGAATTGAATTCTTGATATTTTAACCAATAATTCAATTCCAGAATGCCATATGGTACATCAATAATTCTTGGCAGAAATTCTATCTTAGTGTTACAAAACACCTTCACTCTTACAGAGCACCTTCTTCCAATAATTGATTGTTTCATATTTTGCTGAAAATGGGAAAGAACTGCTCACATTGGACACACCACCTGATATAATTACTTTTGACGACAGTTTTCGAAAAGTCCCTCAGATAGCCAATGCTGCTCTCCACTCACCAGTGATCAGAGCCCACCAATGGGCCCTCCAGAAGAATGTCCGCCACCTCTGATTCAGCTTGCTTATCTGACGCTGCACTGGGAACACGCCCAATGTGCACCTTGCCTGGGGGCAGGATGTACAGCAAAGTGCCACTCAACCCTGGGTCAGGGGACAGATTGATGAGGCAGGCTGCTCTCTCTACTGTGCTTTCCGAACTCAAACCACCACAATCCTCCTTGTTGCTGAGGCACACGGCCAGGCCCTGACGACGCAGAAATGCTAACTCTGCACTCTTGCACTTGTCAGCCTCCGCTAACCGCTCCCCCCATGTCCTGCAACAATTGTGCATTCAACTTAGACTCATGTGAACTATGAAACAGTAGATAATGGGGGGATTATGTTATATTAATGAATTAAGTTTAGTTCAAATGAAGACCATCTGTCACTTGGAGAATAACAATTTGTCTGTTGAAACTGATATGTAACACTTAAGAATGACCTAGAAGCTAAAGAGAGCTTGATGAGAAATGTTCTTCAAACCTGAACTCCATGTTAGCACTCCCAATAATTTAGTAAATCTTGGGCAATCAGGAAATTGCTGTTTGTAATCCAAATGCTTCTTGCTTTAACTTGTGAGTGGATGAGAGGGAATGAAAGCCATTGCACTTTCCCACAGAAAATTGAAATTCACTGACCATAGTTCAAACATATGTCAACTAGTCATCAAAGTATATCAGCACAAAATTTAGCCAAAGTAAGCCCTTAAATAGGAACAACTAACAAATGGAGTATGCTACAGATGTTGGGGAGGTCTGGGGCAAAGGGATGCTGAAAACCTTAACTAACTCCTCCACACAGCATTTGCCCATCTGCCCTTTTCCTTCAGGTGCTTTGAAGATTTGCCTAAATTAAATTTTGACCTAGTTACAAATGATAGTTTATAGCTTCAAGTAAGTTTTAGACAAATGCACAGGAGAACCACCACTACATGTATTGCTTCTAAGTATTGCTTACTAAGACTCAAGGTGGCACTGTACACTACAATAAACCCTTCTTTGATAGGACAGCCTTTCTGCCTCCCATTAACCTGTCCAAAATATCTAATCTTCCCCTCCCCCCACCTCCTCACTTGCTTAACGTTCTCCCTTCCACCAGTCTTAGACACCCCATCCCCAATCAAAACCTTCTTCATCCACCTCTCTTGTCTCCTGTGGATTACACCCAAAAATTTTCTCACCTGCTGCTCCTACTACTTCATTCATTTCTTTTCCATCAATTTTACCTCACCCATTATTCTCCACACTCACATCTCAAATGCCTCCAACCTACACCTATCATCTTGCTGCAAACACCAAGTACACTGCAAACACCATACAAAATCATGCTCCATATCAAAGTTTTGGCGAGCTGTTTCTTAAAGTCCTTACTCGATATCCCAATCATCAATTCCAGTCTCACCAAGAGAACTTCTTTACCTACATGTATTGCAATTCTTCATCCTTTGCCCGAACTACTCTGGCCATCTTGACCCAAAAAACTTCCAACTGTCCCATCAACTCCAACTTATGTTCTCCAATTTTAAATTTAGCATAGCCTCCTCCTTCTTAAGAACCTAATTATCTTTGTTTTACTTACATTGATTTTTGTGCTTGAATGCTTGCAACCTTTTGGCTGTCAGACTAACTAATGCTAGAGCATCCACACACCTAACAGATTTCACGAATTTCCCACTGATTTTTATTCCTACCTTCAGATCTTCTTCCGACTATTTTGACATCTCCACCATGTATTACCACTGAAACATAATTTTTCATGAGTTTTCTTTTTTTAGTAATATAAAAGCTAATTTCACGTTAGGAGCAAGACCCCAAATTTCTGACCATATTATCTTCAACAGATGAGTATTTTTAAAACATACATACTATATGCTGTCAAAATAGATCTAATAAACAGGAATCTACAGTGGTCATATTGGGACAAGTAGGTCAATATTCTGACAGCCTTTTTGTTGTAGGATAAAAACCAATTTTATACCAGGGGCATGACCCCAATTTTCCAGGTTACAATCAAGATAGGCTACTGAAAATAGCATAGTATAGGGATCTTAGGTGCTCAAAAATATTAACATGCTTGAAAAGACAAATGAAGGGAGTTTCCAATGATTCCTTTCAGAATTGGGAGATGAGAGAGCCAGATTCCCAGTCTTCATAAAGGTGAGCAGTGTTAGGAAGAGGACTATGGTATCCATTGACATCCATTCACCATATGCAACAAGGAAGTGCCAACAGTGGTACTGGAAGAGCTGGAGATAGGAATGAAAGTCAATTGAAAATCATAAAATCAGTTAGGTTTGTGGACAATTAAGCTTTAGTTAGCCAGTCAGCCAAGAGCTAACTGTCATTTCTGACTGCATCAGATAATCAGTGAGATAAATATGGGAATTAATTTGAAGAAAGTAAAGGCTATGTAGTTTTCCAGAAAGAGAAAGGCTATGTTAAACGTTAAAATAGGAGGGCAAAACCTAGAGCCGGTGGAACAAGTTTACGTTTCTTGGAAGTGTTTTTGAGCAAGATGGTAGGGACATAAGGAGAAGAATTACATTAGGCAAAGAAGCTTTGGCAAGGAGGAGTGAATTGATGACACAGACATTGAGTAAGGATGTTAAGAAAAGGGTCTTCAAAACTTTTACATGGAGTGTAGTGTATTTATGTATGGCATGGAAGCACGGTCATTAAAGCAGGATGATAGGCGTAGATTGGAGGCTTTTGAAATGTGGGTGGGGAGAAGATGGAGAAGGTGCAGTGGACAGAGAGGAAAACAAATGAGGAGGTGCTAGGTATGCTTGGGCAGAAGAGGGGGATGGGTTGGGAGAAATCATGAGAAAACAGGAAAATGGATGCATGGCACATTGGTGATTCAATGTTTAAGTCCGATGGGAGGGAGAATGTTAGGCTAGTGAGGAAGGGTCATGAATAGAGGATACACATGTTGGACGGCAGGAAGGGAGGTATTATGTATGTGGAATTGAAGAAAAGTTTATTGTACGGTGCAATGTCACAATGCATTCTGTAAGTCAATACTCAATAGTTTACTTGTGTTCAGTCTGTCAATCCAAAATATACCTTAACTGGTAGAATACCCAACAATAATAAATGTTAAGTGGCTCAGGGAGATAATTCATTTAAAACTGGTTTTGGCCAGCAGATTAATCAAAATGATTATAAATCAGCACTATTATTGGAATTTTACCCAAAGCTAAAATTGAAGTTGTTTGTATGAAGCAGTGAAACCACAAAGACAAAGTGATCTATATTATGGTATGGAATCATTAAAATCTTAATCTCAGTCTCCATGATGCTAAAAATATTAATCTTTTAATCATTACACCCAAAGGCCATTTTCTGGTTTCATTTTGGCTGAATTTTTCAGTGATGTTTTCTTCATGTCACTAATTTTTCTTTCGTAAAACCCCATTAGATATTAGCTTTGCCACATTCTATTCAGCATGTCCTGAGGGACAGAATACAACTTTGAAGAACTAACACAATTACATTTTCTGATTTTTAATGTGCGTATTAAGAAAATTGAAATACAATGATTAAAAGGAGGGTTGATTGAGGGTTTATTGCCAGATAAACTTAACATGTAACCTATTTCTTGGATGAAGAATATTTTTCCATTATTTTCCAAAAAGAACACTAATACAAAGGTAAAGTAACTAGATTTTTCAAGTGGGAAGGCTAAGTTAAGGTTAGATGGGATAAACTAGAACAAGTGAGATAGCTAATATATTTAGGAACTCTTGTGAATGATTAAGGGTGCATTAGTATGGACTTTAAAAGAAGACTTGTGTTACCAGTACATGCATTTGTCAAGACAATAGAATTGATAAAAAGTGAACTAAGTAAAGAAAGAAAAGCGAAACTCTACGTAACGTGACATCCTGAAATTTGGTTTTTGAGGCAAGATGATGAGTTTAGATGGTAAGTATTTGAGATGTGGATAAAAGGAAGAATCAAGAAAATCATTATTAATCACCTACCAAGGAAATGGCTCCTGGTTTGATGGAAAAAGGGTTTGGGCAGGGTGTGGTGGAAAGTCAGAGGGCGTGCATGTCAATGGGGGTGGCCTGGCCAATCAATGACTGCCTGCCTACCTCTCGGCCCTGGCCAGCTGCTCCTCGCTCAGCTTGAGCCTGTGCCGCAGGGCGCCCACCTCGTCCGCCGAGGAGGGCTCCGCGCCCTCCAGCCCCGCGTCATCCGGCCCCACGCCCACGGCCCTCGTGCTCGGTGGGATGATGCGGCGCGGCTGGAAACGTCGCTGGTGCTCGCAATCCAGGCGCAAGGCCCTGAGGCGCTCGATCTCCGCCCGCAGCTCCCTGCCGGGGGGAAACACCACCACACCCGTTGTCGTCAGAGAAAGTCGAAAAGATGAGCATGACGGAAAGTGAATACAAGAAAAGGCAAAACCGGGGGACTGCGTGAGAAAACGCCATCATCCTGAACTCAGCGAGCTGCAAATTCGGAAAACGTGAGTTCCAAGGGAGAAATTGACACTTAAATCCTCCCGAAAACCTCAATTAGACGAGAGACGAGGGAACCTTCGCGCAAAAAACTAGAAATTGGCGCAAAACAATCCTCCCTCCAGCTGAACGGGCGACTCCTTTGCACGCCATACTCCTCGCAAGAATGTCAAGTTGAGTTTGTTCCGATGGCACGGGACCACGGCATACTATATGTCACCCAAGCGAATCCCAACCTGACCAGTTTGCCCGTCAGCGCCATCAGGGTGTAGCAGAGAATTAAGTGTTTCGGTGAAATCTAATGATATTGAACTTAGAAACCAAATACTTAATGTAGCTGCAATGTCTAAATCCATTTCAATCACGAAAAATCCTCGAAAATCGTTTAAATTTGAGGGTAATATCTCGAGAAGTATACCTCGCGACGAGGGCAAAAATTCCCATGAACCTGTAGGCCTTTCCTCTAAGAGTTGAAACAAAAAAATCAAAGCAGAATTATGAACAGATGAAATTCTTCTATTTGCGTGTTGAGTTTTATTATAATATTTTTGACGAATTTCTAAAACAAGTTTATGTTTGCATAAGATTGTGGGATTTATGTTGAATAATTAGTAAGAAGTCTGCGTCCGTTTAACGATGGAACCACACAATTCGAGAAAGGGAAGAAACATCTCAAATTGTGAATAAAGAAAGCGGCGTAGGTAGCGATGGGAACGGTAAAGCACATGAAAGAAGGCCATGCATAATAGAAAATGGAAAAATGTGAACACGGAATGAGGGAGAAAAAAGTATAGAGAATCTCAAAATACCGAGGGATTTCCCGAATATATTTTCGAACACCGTACTAAAGGGTGGTTGCGAAAAACTAGCTGATACCTATGGAGGCGTTGCCGTCGTGGGCGTGGATAGGGGCAGAGCGCAGGCAGGCAACAGTGAAACGCGCACACAAAAATGTTTTTGCCCACTACTGCGCGCACCAGTCAAATATAATCATGGAAAATGCTATAGCCAAGAGCAATCTGGCGCATGCCTTTTTCAGCATCCTAGCAGGAATACCAGCATTTTTCTTTCGATCATCGCAAACGGCCTCAATTTTCGTTGTGATGCCAGAGATAAATCTAAAGGTGTTGAAACGCGATATAGAATTTTAACAGACAATAGGATGTGAACACTGAATATGAAAACATGAATATTACAAAATTATTATTTCATGAATGTTGGAAAGTAAAGAGTTATCAAACAGTCCAAGCAACATCAGGACTTTTAATGTTCATGAATGACCAAGATTTCATTTTTTTCTCCGCTTTTTCGTGCAGTAATGGCACATGTTATATATTAAATGATGCTACGCAAAATTGTTTTTCTGATTTGACCACAGTCCGTTCAGATTTGGGAGATTTTCATAACGCAGTTCCGAACGCCATGAATCAAGAAACTTTTGAAGTAGAGGAAATAGCAAACGTTGGAGTCCGGATTGCACCGATTTTTCATGCTTACACCCTTACATTGCTGTCAGCTTTCTGTACACCGCACCAATTTCACCCTTCCTTTGTTGACGTTCCATATCCTCGCATTCTGTCGTCCACCAAGCTTCTTTGGCTCTGTTTGATTCCCGACTCAGTTTATTATTTTAATCTTTAGACTTCCTTCTAAGTTTGCTTTTACATTCAAATGTAGTAGAAGTTACTTCAGGTGTTCTCCAGAGGAGCGTTATAGAACCTCTTTTATTCCTACTTAAAGTGAACGACAATGACTCCGAAGTCACTGGTAAGGTCCGTTTTTTTGGCGAAGATCCAGTGGTTTACCGTGATATCTGTGATCCTGAGGACACAGCAGCTTATCGTAAGCTATACAAACCGTCAGATTACCGTAAAGCTAAACAACGCTGGTGCGGCACTTGGCAATTAGAGCTAAACTTAAAAAAGTTCGTAGTGATGAATTTTTGGAAAAAGAGCAATTCCCAAACGCCTACTGCAACGGGAACACCGAAATGGAAAGTGTAGACCCAATTAAATACTTAGCGTTACCCTCACTCACGACCTCTCCTGGGTGAAACACATACGAGGAATATGTGGTCAAGCTAACAAAAAATTAGAATTTAGAATACACTGCTAGTATACGGGACCCTCACGAAGTTGGAGTGATTCCGGATTGGATCGCTGGCAGCGTAGAGGAGCTAGATTTGTAAAACGTTGTCATGATACACTTAGTAGGGTATCCTAAGTATTAGAGCAGCTAAGCTGGGGATCATTCTCGGAGCGAAGGTTAAATTACAAATTAAATCTCTTGCATAAATAGGAAGAACGTCTCTTTAGCAATAATGTCGAAAATTTATTGTTACCGGCCATCGTACTAAGGTAGGAGAGATCATGTCAATAAAATTAGAGAGATTAAGGGTAGAACAGGTGGATTTAAGATATTTTTTCCAAGAACGATACGGGATCAGAATAACATATTCCCGCGGTTAGGGTACAAATATTCGGGTCAACATTAGTAAGGATGTGTATTTCCCCTGCCAGACCCGAGCGGCGGCTGGCGGGGTATTAAAAAATACAAAATACAACAGAATATATTCGAGAGATTAGAGGTAAATTTGATTCCGGAGTGCTATGGAATGACTAAAACATATGTTTTAATGAATGGCTTCCGTTTTAATGAATGTCCACGCTATTATTGTTTGCCGCTGGTCCTGGCTTCTTTCCTTTTGCTACGTTGACTTAACAACTGGAAGCGCCAAAAAATAATATCCAGTTTTAAGAAAGCCGATTCGTTGAACTCCTTCCAAAGGGTCTTAATCCATTATTGCAATTTTTGGTGGTTTGCCGTTTAAGGTTGGTTTTGGAGTGATACACAGTCAAATTTCTATTCCTCACCCAACAAGACACAATATGGTGCTCTACAATACAGTTAACTCATCTTTAATTCCGCATAATTTCCGCCATCCTTCACACCTTCCACTGTTGCTATTCCGTTTATGGAAGTACAACAACCCATAAACCACCGCAAGGGCGGGTAGCTGGTGGTGCTCGGGCACCAGTCATTCATACATGAAGATAGGAAGTGTTAGTGATTGGAGGGATGCGACCGACAATCGAGGCCACTTCTGTCATTACGGATATAGCCCAAGAGTGCTATTAACTCAACTTCCGACGCCGGCGTGCAGAAAAATAAGGCAGCTCCGAATCTTTTCTCGCGGGTGTCACTCGATGCCTATAGCAACACATCGAAAGCCCCCCTCATTCCCGTGTTGGCGTCCACCTTTATTCGGAACCGGAATCTGCACAGTCCCGATACCGCTAAATTGATGACAAACCACCTTGCCATTCCGAAAATAATTTCCTATCCTGATACACCAGTCTATTTTATATGCATGAAGCTGGTCTACGTGTCGTCGTCATATGCCACAGCCTTACCTGAGGGAAGAGCGACAAAGAAACCAGCAGTAAACCTGCTGAGAAAGTCTGCCAATAAAATACATTATTTCTAAGTTTAAAAAAATAAATTTCAGGTGATATCAATACATTAATAAGCCATTCGCACGATGAGAAATTAGAGACCGACGGGGAAGGGGAATTGGATGATGTGGACCGTGAAGGCACAAGATTCTGCAGCAGCGGCGCGATGCGTCCAACGAACACGAGTAGGTTTTCAAGCCGGAGGTAAAATAAGTCAAAGTAACTATTTAATGCGCTTACATTTGCGGGCAGAATTGCTCAAACTTCACTATTTAGGTGAGAGGGAGAGGTCCATCAAAAAAATGAACTAATTATGAGCGGGAGTAAAATGAATCGAAGCGAGTCTCCAAAAGGGGAATGTCCGGAACGAATGCCCTCGGATTTCGTCTCGAAATGATTAGGGAAAACATGGCGCTCACGAATACCAAAATTACTCGATAGTTCCACGTATTCCGCACTTAAAGATGTTTTTCCGCAATTTTAAAACGGTGGAATTTATTATGTATAGCCTGAATTCTACTGATAACAAATTTAATCATGAAAAAAAGTATTATACTACTTGCTAATTTAGAATAGCTTCTCTATCCTTTGAGAAATATTTGTGCGATGAAACAAGTTGAGATAATTTAACTTACGATAAGCGTAAGGTATTGAGTGTTATCCGCAGGAACACACTGGCGCCACTAAGGGGGTGGGGAGGGAGGAAGCGCGCTCCGCGATTGCGCATCACTGGTAATTTACGGGGAAATTAACAGAACGCGTTGTTGCGTGATCGTAAAAACATTTCAGGGCGCTTCCAATGCTCGCGGGCAACCAACCTGGATGGATAAATGGAGGAAATACACGTAAAACCCCAAATAATATCTTTAGAGCAACTTCTGTGCATTTGTGGGAATCTCCACGTCGCGTCGGCCGGTTCGAGTGCTGGAGCGGAGTGCTTCTTGCATGCGGGTGGGCCGCTTGGCCCGAGGGCGGCGGCTTACGATACCTGATGAGTCGGTCGTGGTGCCCCTCGTTGACTCGCACCCTGTTGACTATGCTGGCAGCCTGCGTGGCGTAGCGAAGAGTGGACAGCGTCTCCTCCACGTGCACGCTCGCCGGACTCACCGTCGCCAGCATTGCCGTCCGTGAATTCCCGCCGAGGCTCTCCTGCGCACGTGAGAGACAACAACCAACCAACCAATCAATCCTGAGCCGCCAGGCGGAAGGCCGATAATACACCAATCAAGAGTCGCTGACACAGAGAGAGAGAGAGAGAGAGAGAGAGAGAGAGGAAGCATTGCATGCGATGGCTCCCCATCGTAGCTGGCGTCAACACACGCTGAATAAGCCTGGAAAAGGCTTCTTTAGAAGTATCTGATATGTTATTTGCGACCTCACTGGGTCCAAAAGTAACTCATTCAAAGATACAAGAAAAACTATGATCGATGTTTTCCCTCCGCGTTTCACGGAATTACTCTCACATACACACAAGGCTATTTAAGAATAAAACGTGTATCATATATTGCCACTCCTATATTTTCCTTTTGACAGGTTTCTGTCTTATATAGCTTCCGAGTTGAACAAGTGTTTCAGCACCGTCCGTCATTAGCATTTTGCCACAGACATTGTCATTCTGATATGGCAAATGGGTTTTGAAAGAACTGGAGGAAAAGGTTACTCGCAACATTTTCAACGTCTCATGTCATCAGAGATCTCATCAACAGTCGTCGGAAGAAGTCCTGTTGTGTAAAAAAACACTGTTTCCATGACGGTTGTCATAAAAAGAAATGAAGTTGGTTGAGGCTAATTGGTAGGTCCTAGAAGTATAAACCAAGGACTGCCCCAACGGTACCCCTTACTGTCATAATACAAGTAGGTAGTCTGAGATTTGGACGGGGTATAAAAATCCAACATAAGTAAGGATCTGCTCAACCTACTCCGCACTTATGTCATAATGCCTTCTTCGGTTCTTCATATTTCCCAGCGGCTTCCATTCCATTCCTTTCTCGTTACCACTTGTGAAACATTCTCTCTTCCACCACGCCACCCAACACCGATATCACTCCCTCTCTCCTCTGCGAACGTTAATCTTTGTCGTTTCTCTTCTTCTCAAATAAATTTATTTCCCCATTCTTCTCCATACCAATATATCAAATGACTAAAAACTCACCCTGATAATCTTAATTCAAAGACCAAATTTCGGAAAAGCAACCACTCAGCTAGGAGACATTCCCTTCATGCCTAACCGAAGATGCATGACCAATGGAGAATCGGTAAAGCAACGAAAGGGTGATTAAAACAGCGCTCTTTGGCATACAGCCGTCTAGCGCACATTTCGCGCCAAAAAGGCGTCCATTGCTGGAGCACCCAAACCATTACTATTTTATCGCCAACCCCTCCGATGGACTTTATTTTCTTATTTAAGCACCCTGCAAGCCACCGCTAGGGTGTGCGGCAGGGGGTGAATATACACCATACTAATTTTTACCCAAATATGATCCTACCGCGGTCGGAGAATGTTATTCTGATCCCTTTTCGTTCAAGCAAAAAATGATATCTTAAATCTATCTGTTCTACCCTTAATCTCTCTAATTTTACTGACAAGATCTCTCCTACCGTAGTGCAATGGGGGTAATAATACATTTTCAACATCACTGCTAAAGAGACTTCCTTCTTATTTATGCAAGAGCTTCAGTGTGTAATTTAACCTTCGCTCCGTGAGTGATTCCCAGCCTAGCTGCTCTAATATTTTGGATACGCTACTAACTTTATCATAACGGCATTTTACAAATCTAGCTCATCTACGCTGCCAGCGATCCAATCCGGAATCAATCCAACTTCGTGAGGATCCCATATACTAGCTGTGTCTTCTAAATTCTAATTTTTTGTTAACTTATTCATTCAAAAATTCTTAATCCAACCCAGGATTTTTATCTATGCCATATGCTTATAGCTTTGTGAGTAGTTTACCATGAGGTACTTTATTAAAGGTTTTCGTAAAATCAAAAAGTTTCGCGTCCACTGGAACGTTTCTCTCTCCCGAAGTAACAATATCATGAACAAAAAGCGTAAGTTGAGTCTCGCAGGATCTACCTTTTCGGAAACCGTGCTGATTTTTCATCAATAACTACTAATTATCGGGTTGTCTCACGATCGAACTAGATACTATATGTTCCATAACCTTGAACAAAATATATGTGAGAAAAATAGGTCTGTATTTGCTCGGTTTCTGCTTGTCTCCGTTTTTAAATATTGCTGTTACATTAGTCGTTTTCCGACCTCTGGGAACCTTGTGATGTTCCAGCGACTTCTTAAATGTCATTACTAAATATGGTGCAATTACCGACGCTGGTTCCTTAAATATATGAGCGGGTATTTGATTGGGGCCAGGGGAATTTATCAGCTTTGAGCATCGGTTGACCGGCATGATTTGGTAAGCTATCGGAGGCATGGAATTTGGTGAGACAGTGTCAAGATGCTTTGAAAGAAGGAATTTATTGTTAGCCTTTTGCAAACTCCTTGTTACTCTTTCGCCTTTATCATTATGAGTCAATTCGATAGTTAAGTGTGGCCCGGCACACTTAACACAACGGGGCCGAATGTCACAATATTTTTTGTGTGCCCAAAGCCCTGGAAATTGTGGCACTGTATCACGCCCTTAGGTTGTTGGAATTTGGTGATATTAACTGTCATGTTCAGCAGCATTCTACTTTCAAAAGGTCGTCGGTTGCGGATATTTTGTTAGGATGACATGGTAAACTGGTACCAATCGTTTGTTACCTGTAGTTCTGCCATTTTCCCTGACTCTGTAAGTTGGTTTTGTGGTGGTTATTTGGACAACGCTTTTCGTCTTGTACCCAAGTCTCTCTATCTCCGCCTCCAGATCTTTGGCATTGACATCTCTCACTAAGTCCCTGACACAAAATTCATTAGGTTTGTCTGCTGCCAGCTGGTATGAGGTGATTCCCAGCTGCTCGTTTCTTAAAATTTCTCTTTATTTATTTATTCGTCCTGGTTCGAATACAGCACTTTTTGGCCTTTACATCGGACAACACTGACAACACAACAGTAACAACAATGCAATGCAGGTGGAAAAAATCCCACCCTGGCGGGAATCGAACCCGCGACCCTAGGATTGGCAAACGAGGACGTTACCCCGCCGCCATCGGTCGGCTTGCTTTGAGGAAGTCATCAGTAATGGCGCAGTTAATGGCAACAGTGCCGGTTCCCCTAAATATGCATTTTGGAGGCGTCAACAGCGTGGCCGTCAGCTCCTTCACCAAGTCCACCCATCCTGCGACATTTTGCACCGTTATTGTCGGTATTTTAGGTGTCTTCGGGACCGACGGCTGAGTCTCCATCACTTCAGTCGTCGACTCGATTGGATACTGATTGGCGTGTGTTATGTCGGGGGATACGAATACACGGCGCCTTTTTAAGGGTGTACCTTTTTTCCTTGAGACGACAGTGAAGCTGTCATCTTGACCATGCGATGTTTGCGCTGGTTGGCCTGTGCTTTCATAATTGTTTTCGTTTTCGGCGAGCGAGAGGGCTAATGGGTGTTCCGCTTAAGAAGTGGACGCTGTTGCGATGTTATTGTCTACAGCCGCATTAACCCCGACGCTCTCGGGGGCAATCTTGTTTTCCAGGGACGATTTTGTTTGCCGCGTGAGAGTTAATTTTTGCTAAATGCCGCTTTCTGATTACGGCAATAGCTGCGGCTGCAGCAGGAGATGGTGAAGCCGGTACAAATCTTTGGAAAAGTATCAGAATTTGAGTGAGCGCTCTTTGTTTATTCCGATCTTCACCGCAGGTTGGATTCCCGTCCCCTCTCGGATAGACCCCACCTAGCATGGGAAGCGAGCGGCTCCGCTGTGCACCACGCACGCCCCCGCGTGGGCCCGCTCTCGGGCCGCCGCCGAGGCAGCGGTGGGAGACGGGGGCAGCGAATGCCCCCCACCTCCCTGGTGGAGAGGGCATTCGCCTGAGGGGAGGGGCGAGAGATGTGCCATCCAAGCTCTCCCCGGGACGACTTTTTATCACTTTGGATTTTCCACAAGAAAAGGCCTTTCATCTCGTTCCCAAATAATGAAATAAAATAATAAAACGCAGAGAGAGAATGATGCGATAGTTGTCCACGAGTCCCTACATGCTGGGCGATAGCTACTGAGGAGGTTTTTCTCCCCAATATTCAACCATGATATCCATGGCATGGCACAACGGATTAAAAGGATCTGATATTTACATGCTGATATGTCTGTACTTGAAGAAACCTACATGTACAGCGTCGAATAAAATGAAAGTAACATTTTTTCATAAAAACACCATAATTTCTAGACTCTTCTGAAATATTGAATAATGGAATATGCATTATTCTGAAAACCTAATTTTCTTGTCGGCAGAAGAACCTCAACATTATGGATGGAGTAGAAAGACAAGTTTTTCGCTATCATAAACTGACCTTGTTTTCCTATTTTAGATTAAAGTGTGAAATTCTGCGTGGACAAACTATGTCAGTTCCTCACTACGATAAAAGTAATTCCAAGAAGTTACGCCTGAAAATCTATCTGGAGACATCTTTCCTTGTAACGTTTTGAAATATCTGAAAGCATCCAACCTCATTAGCGCCAGACGATAGTTAAAACTGAACATTAAATCTTAATCAGGTGTAATTTTCTCATTCATCTCCACGATACGTGATGGTCTTATAGGAAGAAGAATTAGGAACCAATGAACTGGAGTGTTATGACTTTCAACACGGAGTAAATCACTATTCTGATTCCACACGTAAGAAGGTTCAGCTTTAGCGATTCCCCACGAAAAAGAGGAGAAAAATAACTTGTTTTTCAATCAAAACTACCAAGTCAGTGTTTTATCTGTCTTAAGTGAACTTGTCCCCACTCACTACGCCAATGCTTACCAGGGAAATCGGACGGGGTTCCAAATTTACTTGTTTAAAGAAGGGGAGTAAAATGGCCTTCAGAATCAATTTGCTAGTTTTAAGAAAAATAGTAACCACCGAAATACAGAGGATAGGTGGAATCACTTCCTTGAGATCACGCGCTCAGCAGTCAACCAGTTCATTCCCAGTAAATTTATAAAAGATAGCACGGGACCTAGATGGTATCACGCGGATGTTAGAAAGGCATTACGACGTCAAAGGCTACGCCAAGTCAAGATGAAAAACGTTAGGAATGATATCTCTAGCGACAAAAAGACTGAGATCACTTATGATTATAAGATATCTAGGGCGAATGCCCATAATGAATTTCGGAAACCGTTAAGGTAATTCAAAATGAAAAGGTCAGTGGAAAATTTGAAATAGAATCCACAAGGCATTTTGGTTATACGTCAGAGAAGTTCAGGGAAATAAGTCAACTGTTAATTCACTAAAAAATGATAAAGACGAAAGAGTAACCAGCAGTTTGGAAAAGGCTAACTTATTAAATTTCTTCTTAAAAATATCTCACAAATTACCTCCGATAGCTTACCAAATCGGGCCGGTCAACCGATGCCCAAAATTGAAATTTCATGTAATGGAATAGAACGTTTGCTGAAAAATATTACGCCTAATAAATCCTCCAGGCACGATGAAATACCCGCTCGTATAGTTAAGGATCTAGCTTCGAAAATAGCGCCGTATCTAGAAATAACATTTAAGAAGTCCTCACGTAACACCAATATTTGAAAACGGAGACAGGAAGGGTAATTACAGAGAGTAATTACAGACATATTTCCCTCAAATTCATTCCGTGCAAGGTTATGGAACATATAGTTGCTGGTTCGATCGTGTAACACCTCGATAATTAAAACTTATTACTGAAAAATCAGCACGGTTTCCGAAAAGGTAGATCCTGCGAAACACAACTTGCTCCTTTTATTCATGCTATTCTTATTTCGGGAAAGAGCCCGTTCCAGTGGACGCGATTTTTCTAAATTTTAAGAAAACCTTCGACAGAGTACCTTATAGTAAAGTACTAACAGAGCTAGAAGCATATGGCTTATAAATATCCCTGGTTGGATTAAAACTTTTTGGATGGCCGGGTTCAAAGAGTAGTGATAGACGAGTTAGCTCAAATGCAGTAGGATTTACTTCAGGTGTTCCCCAGGGAAGTGTCATCGGATCTCTTTTATTCCTACTCTACGTTAACGATATTGACTCCGTAGTCTCTAGTAAGACATTTATTTGCCGACGAAGCAGTGGTTTACCGTGATATCCGTGATCCTGAGGATACAGCAGCTTTATCAGATGACCTTAATTCTATACAACGCTGTTGCGACACTTGGCAATTAGAATTACACTTAAAAAAGTGCGTAGTCATAAATTTTTGGAAAGAGCAACTCCCACCCGAACGCCAACTTCATTGGTAACACCAAAATAGATTGTGTAGACTCAGTTAAATACATAGGCATTACCCTCACTCACGATCTCTCCTGGGTGAAACACACCGGGAAAATGTGGGAAAGCTAACAAAAATTAGGATTTAATAGAAGAGTATTGGGTTTATGTGACGAAAAGGTTAGAGAGAAATGTTATCTTTTGCTGGTTAGGCATAATTTAGAATATGTTATAAGCATATGGGATCCTCGTGATGTTGAAATGATTGCTGGATTGGAATGTTTGTAGCGTAAAGGATCTAGATTTGTAAAACGTTGAAATGATAAACTTAGTCAAAACAATAACAAAATCAATAAGGCAATCAGGCTGGGAATCACTCACGGAACGAAGGTTAAATTAAACACTGAAGCTCTTGCATAAATAGGAAGGAAGTCTCTTTAGCAGTGATGCTGAAAATGTATTATTACCCCCATCGTACTACGGTAGGAGAGATCATGTCAATAAAATTAGAGAGATTAAGGGTAGAGCAGTGTTAGCAGAATAAGTATTGATTAGATAGATTTAAGGTGTTACTTTTTCCAAGAACGATAGGGAATCATAATAACATTGTTCGACCGCGGTAGGGTCATGTTCGGGTAATAAAAATAAATTCACATGGTATCGCTATCGCTACAATGTATTACAGTGGGAGTCATATTACTTGAAAGTGAATGTTTTTAGAAACGCATCACTCTCGATTGATTCTTGTGAGTGCGCACATCACGATCACTCTCGTGCAAGTGGAAATTAATACGTCAACATTCTAAACGCATCAAGGAAGGGGGGTACGTGACCTTGGCGCCTGGCGCATTCCACTTGTTCACGCTGACATAAAAGTACGCATCTTGGGGAATTTTTCGCTTGAGTTCATTTTAAGAAAAAAATTAAACAGCTCCGAAAACTCAATATTTAGTGTTTTTGCGCACTCCTGTAGTTTCAAGGGGCAACTCAACTTTTTCTCCTTTCGGGTACACATCTAGCAAAAATATCATGTCGTTCTAGTGAAATCGCAAAACGTGAGTTAGAACATTTTTTTGAATTTAGGGTGAATGAGCGTCGTCCATATAAAACCCCGATTTCCACACACCTGGCTCGTTCGTTTGGAGTTCTACCCACTTCGCGGCGGATCACTACAGCGACTAGCTGCATACGGATCGATCCAATCCGATCCGATAGCGATCGATCCAGCCCGAAATAAAAACGTCATCCGTTGTCATGTATTCCGCCGCGAAACACCGGTCCGCCTCCCGTGATAGTGTACTATGTAAGCAAGTGACTCGAGGCGGCAGGACAAGGTCAATCAAAGGACACGAAGGTGGCCTAGTCCGTATGCGTGACTCCGGCCGCGTTCACTCGCGGTCGAGTGAGCACGCAGCGAGCCCAAAATTCACACTGCGTGTCACGTGATGCATCCACTCATCCAAATATAAACACAAAGCCACAAAAACCACACATACCTATGCGATAAAGGAACGCGAAATTTCTTCGGTTAATGGGTCATGTCTATCACTTTTGATCGATATCAAAAGCGTCTTTGACGCGTTAGACTATGGACCCAATCTTGTGAGAAGATACTTGTAATGTGCGTGCGAATCGACGGGATGCTGTTTGGTTGGCTTGAGAGGACGGGTCCTTCACCCTCCATCCATCAAAGGGCGACTTGGAGGGCGGGGCAGGGATGAGAAACTGAGAGGAACTCATCAGTGCATCTGCATCGATCAAGTCAAGATAGAATCAAAGACGAATAAAAAAATAGACCGAACATTTCAATTGTGGACCGTCTGCATTATTTATATTTGCTGAGAAGATTAGCTTTTAATAACAGTGGCAATAAATACTACAAACTCTTTGGGTTGTCATATAAAAAAACTATGTTTTATCGGTCACCCGATTATATTTGAAACAGCCTGAAAAACACGAATCTTCACCCATTGATCCAATGAGCACCAACTTCGGGTGATACTTCCCAGCCAGGCAGTTCCGTAGCAAGAGGAGCAAACATCTGAAAAGGCTTGCGCAGCAAACGTTAAAATATAGTTATCGATATTTTGGCAACATCTGATACGATCATTTTCACGAGATCATCTATTGACAACGATCGATATAGATATGGGGAAACGTATGAATCATTCCAAGGGGGAATAGCGGCAGGGGTGTTGGGACAAAGACGATACTCCCCCTGGCAGGTGGCTACCGTCGACCGATGCAGGATGCGAGTGATTGGTGTCCGTGGTTAGGTTGAATGAGATAATGCTGCGGCCACTTAACCATTTTCTTCCCCGTCTAAAAATGCAAATCGCGAAGAAACTGCTTGGATAATTTCAAACAGGGGTGCTGGAATGAAGGCATTTACGGTCACTAACTGACAGGAATGTTTGCATAGCGGGAAAAATAGGGATGCTGAATGGTGGGAGCATGTGTTTTCCACATGACACACCATCAGAGGTTTCGCCAGAGACTGAGGGCATCGGACATGAGCGCTTATTTTATCGAATTTGTGGGTGGGAATGAATGAACGGCCTTTGGATAATACCTGGTCGGCCACTCTACCGTTTTTCTCTGTCGACTTGGTTTCAATTTCTGGTGCATCACCTCTGCCGTCATCCATATTTCCCTCCTTTCTTCATTTTGCGAACAGAATGCTCAGTCTTAGTCTCACTTGAACTTGATACATCACACGAAAAACTACGTCTGGTTGAATTATTCTCGCCGTGCGTTCTCATAGGGCAACCATGCAAGAGAGGATTTCTCGTCAGATCTGGAATGACAGACAAGTCCCGTCAGTCCATCCCCACACACATTCGGAGAATACTCGACTAAAGAAGAAAGTTGCCCTCACTCGTCGATTCCATTTCGTCGAGCACGGCGGCGGCGGGTCCGCCTTCCCGACCCGAAGGTCACGGGTTCGATTCCCACCTAGGGCTTTTCTCCACCTAGAGCTTGTGTGTTTGTAATTGTCTTTGTTGTTATTTTCAAGTTAAAATATCCTATGTTCAGGATAAAATGCTTACGAATTTAAGCTAAAATTAAATAAATAAATATACATAAATACATGTACACACACACACACACACACGCACACGCTCAAGGTGCGTTCCAAAAGTAATGCAATTGAATTTCCCGCGCCGCTCCTATTGGTCGGAGTGGAATCGAACCACTTGTAGTAGGTGGGGGGGGGGGGCACGAAGTTTTTCCGCGAAATTGGCCTCAGTGTTCTCCAAGCTGTGGAAGCGGTAGAACATCAGTTATTGTAAACCACTGCACACCGAGTGTCGCGAATAAAATGAAACCGACGATCGAGCAACGCTACGCGTTTGCGTTTGGCGCTAAACTGAAAAGACCTCTAGTGTAGACTAACAAAATGATCCGCGAAGCTTACGGGGCCTGTACTCTGTCCTACTCACAAGTTTCAAGGTGGTTAAAAAAAGCTTTTAAGGAGGACCGGGAATAGGCTCATGACAAACAACGCTCTAGGCGGCCGTCAAACAGCAAAACCGACAACAATGTGGCTCGTGTTAGACAATTGTTGGACTCTGACCGTCGATTGAGTATTAAGATGGGTGCCAATGAACTGAACTTGTCATCTACTGTTGCGTTTCGCATTCTTGTTGAAGATTTAGCGATGATGAACGTGAGCGCTAAGCTCGTGCCCAAAGTGCTTGCCACAACGCGCTACGAGTCCGCGAGTTCCTAGCCAAACACCAGGTGCCAACGCTGCCTCACCCCCCCTAGTCCTGACTTCGCCCCTGCAACTTCTTTTTGTTCCCTCGGATTAAGTCAGCCCTGAAAGGAACCCGTTTTTCGACCATAGAAGAGATCCAATCAGCCGTGACGAAGACCTTGCGAAAGGTCCCCGAAGACGCCTTTCAGGGCGCGTACCGATCATGGCACAGTCGCTGAAAAAAATGTGTAGAGGCCCAAAGAAAATACTTTGACGAATTTAGTGTTTGTGAAAATTTGTTAAATAAATAACTTAAAAGAAATAATTGCATTACTTTGGGAACGCGCCCTTTATATCGAGTGGCTGAAACCTGTGGTATAGACCAGATGACATCTTTTATTCTCAATTGCTATTTGGAAACGCGCACGTGGCGTAATTACATAATTCTTGCGATACATTAATTTCATATACCTATATCGTACACCATTACAGTGGCTGATTACATCATCACACCATTTCAAAAATGCACGGAAAACAGTGATACATTTATAGGCAATAATAGCGGCATCCATTTGGTAGAATTGGAGAAATTAATATTATCAACCATTATGATGCTATGTCATCTTATATTAAATATGGTTGAAATACGAAAGATGTACGAATATACATACTTGTGAATATCCTAGAAGTTACGCATCATGTTTTGTATTATTCCCTTTTTCCAACAGAGTGTGTGGTATTCGTTATAATTTCTTTCGGAATGTAAACACTGAACTTCTTTCGTTCCGTAAATTCTTACTCAGCACGATTCTCGCCGATTGAAAACTTGAACACTTTAATATGTTTTATACTGACTGAATTTCAGTAAATTAGTTTGTCTAATTATGAGCGCAATACCGTGATTTATAAAATACCCAACAATTTCTTATGTAAAGCCATTTTCCTGTTGTTTGATGTCTGTGTTTGATGGGGGTCGATAGTTAATGGGATTGCACCCGAACACACCCATGGGCACAGAAAATTAACGGAGAGCCTGACAACAATGAACCTTTACTTAGCGTGACTGTACAACAGGAGAGTACAGGAAATGAAAATCAAAATTGTGAGAAAACAAAACTGGCATCACAGGAAATAGTTAAACCTTTCAAGCGAAGTAGTCGGGGTCCCCCATCAAATTACTTAACTTAGTGCCCAGCGGAGGATCAGTCATCTTCGAGTACAAACTATTCTTATATGCGGGGGTTTCACTTGGAGGAATGCGATGATGGAAAAAGGATTTCCTTCCCTCCCCGACAAGCCCCTGGAGTGTTTAGGGGAATGGGATGGTGGGAACCAGGCGCTACGGAGGAGGAGAGAAAAATGAAAAAAATCGCGGATAGACACGGAAAAGGACCATACTGATAGGATAGGTAAGTGAAAACACTGCCTAATTTCGAAATGGGAAAAGCGTGAAGGATAATACGTGAAAAAGCAAGAAAATATAAAGAGAACCCGGGTTGATTTAGGCGACAACAGAACCGGACAATAATAAGCATATAAAGAAGAAAACAATCCCATAGCCGAATGCATTGTGCGACCGCCCCGATGCGCGGTCGTCGCGACCACGAGGGCTTGCCCGCTTGGGATTGCTCGAGTGCTGCCGACCTGCGGCACTCGAGTGAAGTCCGAGCCGACCGACCCCTTGCGCTAGTCGGCCCTCGTGCCATCTTGGGCGGGGGGAGGGGAGGAAAAGAGCCAAATACGGGAGCTGCAGGCATCAAAGAAGGTATTACACTGCGATGGTAAGGGCTGGCGATAAATGGCAGTGACAGCGGCAAAGTTGCATAGGGATTGAAAAGGAAGAGAGAAGCTCCTTCCATTTGTAAACGGACTCTCGGCACACCTGCGTCGTAGTATAGGCGTCCCATTTCATAGATATAGCATCCAAGCAAGATATGAAACGCACGAGAAAAAACAACTGCCGGGAAGCCGTTGGAAGAGGGGCCAAATTCCACAGAAACACCAAAAAAGAAACGCCCGAAAACAGCCGAGTTGGAAGATTAAAAAACAGAGTAAGTGGAGGAGTGTGCGAAAAATATTGCACCCCTAGAATGAACCATAGAAATTAGATCAAGTCAAAGATCAAGCCAAGAACGCTGCAAGTGCCAGGCAAGAGTCGCGACAAATATTTATGTGGTTGGGTGCAATCCAAACACCCGAATGCGGAAGATGAAGGTCGTAGTACTCGTTAGACAGCACTACATGTACGTAGAGAGTATGTAGTCCGGGAGCAGCAGGTTCCTTTGCTCCACGTACGCCATTCTGTGGCGCATGTGATATTCTTATCTCATGAAGATATTCTTATCATCAATGCCAAATTATCACAACACTTTTATCACTGTGTCCCTGGATACAAAATTATGCGCCATTTTAAAGTCCATAAAAGTCATTATCCCCTCTTATCTGCCACAATTGTTCTGGTTTTGATCAGTCTTGATGTTGAAGATCTGTTCCTTTTGAGATCGTCCTTTCCCGACGACTTATTGGTGCTCTCCTATTGGTTGATAGGCAAGTATGTGATTCTCCAGTCTATTTTGAAATCTTTTGGGTGGCATCTCTCATGTGACTCGCACGAGTGACACGCTTCTGTAGTTGCCCGCCTTCAATTGCTATGCAACGGTTGGATGATCACCTCTCATCGTTCCTAAGGAATTTTCTGCGTGTTCCAGATCTGCTTGAAAAGCCTCTGAAAGTATGCCAATACCTCGCTGCGTACTTGAGCGGGTCCACAGAGATTGAGTCTCTGCCGGTTGTTTTGGAGGATCTTTATGACATCTCTCTTTCCTTCTTAACTGGTGAATTGGAGTTAGGTGGTCTAATTTCTTTAATGGAAGTTCATTTTATTCTGTGGAAGTTCACAGTTGAGCAGTTCTTAGGGTAGTGTTTAGCCAGATGCTCATAGTTGTTTACCGTTTGAAATAGGTGTAATCCTGAAGTTCACTTATTCCAAGCTTTGGAACGTTTTCTCAGAGCAGCTTCACACTCGTCATTTCACCGCGAGGGTTTCTTCTTCTTATCTAGAAAGATCGCAAGTTTGGCTACTTCTTGGATTTTCGATCAATTTGTCCCATTCGTGGCAGTCTAGTGGGAAGTTTCAATTCTCCCTTACACTTCTCCTGCATATTCTCGTGAATTTCCAGTTCTTCTATCCAATATATTCGTATCCTGGGAGTTTTGTTGATGGCGTTGTTAGAGATGGGCTCCATCCTTATATCATAAATGTCTGAATCGAAGTTAGCTGCTTTATATGCTCTGAAGTTTTTACTTTTTTCGGCTTGGTCGCCTCCACATGACCCATTTGAGGTCACTGTCAAGTCTTAATTTGCTATGGATCTTCTTGAACTGTGTGGGGCTCATACCCATTTTGATTGTTTCACAAACATCAATTAGTCTTTCACCACTTTTGTTTGGCTTTTGTGAGCAGAGTATTCTCACATCACCTTGTTCAACCTCTTTTTCTTCCCAACCTGAGCAGTCCTCTCCTTTTAGAATTTGTATATACTTCTCTTAAGTGCTCCAAACTTCTTCAAGTTGCGGCCAAAATCCATCTACTTTCTCAGAGTCATTTCTATTGTCTATATAAATCGGGGAAAGGGAATGGAAGAGTTCACAATTTGTTACCGCCAGTCAAGGCCAGTGCAGACAGCATGGGACATGGAGATCTGGAATCTACGACAGATTAGATTGTCGAGTGTCATTGCATTGTAATGCCATTGTTTGTATCTGACATCTTGACTTTGATGGCTGGTAATCTATTCAGTATCCTAAAGTTGAGATTTCATCCGATTTCATCAACGCTTCTTTAGCAGTTAGAGTTTGATCTTGTATTCTTCAGTCACCTTCATCAGTACACTTCCACCTGTAATCCTGTTTTCAAGGGGTTTTGACGTTGAGCGTATTAAAATAGTGTTTCAGTTTTGTCCTGAGTTTGCGGGGTACTGAATACCCTGGCTGATCCAGACATGATGGCGGAGGTTCCCCAGAATTCCTCGTACCCCGAGGACAAAAGGTCGAATCAGCTGGGGGACTAATTTTCGTAGGCTTTTCCACCATGGTAGTTGTGTGCAATTGGGTTTGTGAGAGACATTGCGGAACCACATCCAAGAGTAACATCAAGTTGGTAAGACCTGGAGTTTACAACAGGAACAGCCGTCCCTGACATGAAGTCAGACGCTAATCAGGAAGTCGCACGATACGACAACATTACTATATTATTGGCCGTGATTCCTATATAATTACCGAGGAAATGCTAAGAGGCATGAGGAGTGCGGGTGGGGGGGGAGAAAGTAGGTGAGTAGCTGCTCGCATCAGTACATTATAGACATAGTTCACTTATTTGGCCGAAATTTCTTACGGAAATAAACAGCGGAACATGGACATTAGAAAAAGAAATGTGTTAGCAAAGCGAACATCCACAACGAAATAAAGCAAAAGGGAACGTACTACGGCCGAATGAATGGAATAAATAAAAATTACCCAAAGCCGTACTCTTAGGGGCACTAGTTAGGGGACACG
Organism: Hetaerina titia; assembly: GCA_037158775.1. Taxonomy (NCBI): domain Eukaryota; kingdom Metazoa; phylum Arthropoda; class Insecta; order Odonata; family Calopterygidae; genus Hetaerina; species Hetaerina titia. The sequence continues at coordinate 14,896,489 of CM073768.1, read as the reverse complement.
GGGGAGGGTGCAAAGAATAAGGATAACAAAACTGCACACACTTAGGTTTTTCGGCACAATTTTTCCCCACGGACACTGCATCACAGTGTACTTCCTTTTCCGTATTCCTAGTCTGTGTGAAGGGTCCCTGACGCTGGGTTAAAGCCCCGTAAACCCTGAGTGCGTGTGTGTTTGCGACACACAAACGGTCAATTTGCTCTGCAAATACCGGAGTGAGGGAGTGCGTGCCGTTCCTTTACTTTTTTTTACGCCTGTCTGAGTGAAGGGTCCCTGCCGTTGGGTTAAACCCCCGTAAACCCTGAGTGCGTGTGTGTTTGCGACTTGCGACGGTCAATTTGCAATGCATATACCGAAGTGAGGGAGTGCGTGCCGTTCCTTTACTATTTCTATTTTTACGTCTGTCTGAGTGAAGGGTCCCTGCCGTTGGGTTATATTCCCCGTAAACCCTGAGTGCGAGTGTGTTTGTGACTTGCAACGGTCAATTTGCACTGCAAATACCGAAGTGAGGGAGTGCGTGCCGTTCCTTTACTATTTCTATTTTTACGTCTGTCTGAGTGAAGGGTCCCTGCCGTTGGGTTAAATTCCCCGTAAACCCTGAGTGCGTGTGTGTTTGCGACTTGCGACGGTCAATTTGTAATGCATATACCGGAGTGAAGGAGTGCGTGTGGTTTTGTTTGCCTTGTCTGAGTGTGTGGTCCCTGGCGAGGGGTTTTTTCCCCCGTAAACCCTGAGTGCGTGTGTGTTTGCAACTTGCAACGGTCAATTTGCACTGCAAATACCGAAGTGAGGGAGTGCGTGCCGTTCCTTTACTATTTCTATTTTTACGTCTGTCTGAGTGAAGGGTCCCTGCCGTTGGGTTAAATTCCCCGTAAACCCTGAGTGCGTGTGTGTTTGTGACTTTCGACGGTCAATTTGTAATGCATATACCGGAGTGAAGGAGTGCGTGTGGTTTTGTTTGCCTTGTCTGAGTGTGTGGTCCCTGGCGAGGGGTTTTTTCCCCCGTAAACCCTGAGTGCGTGTATGTTTGCGACTTGCAACGGTCAATTTGCACTGCAAATACTGGAGTGAGAGAGTGTGTGCAGTTTTGTTATCCTTATTCTTTGCACCCTCCCCCGTGTCCCCTAACTAGTGCCCCTAGGAGTACGGCTTTCGGTAATTTTTATTTATTCCATCAACAACTGAGTTATCACATGAAGCTCTGACACTTATCGTTTCATTCATACCAACTCTCCACTCAGTTCCGTTTCGGAGTAGGCAATACCAAAAACACCCTGGCTTTTGGCAAACTCTCTCGTACACACTAATTTCTTCCACACTGCCCCGCCTTGCCACAATTATTTCGCCTCTATGCCACAATCATACATTTTTCGCATGAGGAATTTAGTCTCCAACACTTAAAAATATTTCTTGCCTTGAGAGTCGCATCACTCATAATCACCCGTGACTCTCTCGATGAACCACTGATGCCCTCTCTAACTAGTCACTCTTCTCTCAACATGTCTGTTTGGCGATTCAACACTATTCTATCAGCATGACTGATACAGCATTGCATACTTCTATACTTTCCATCAGAAATAAACATGAAAAGGACAGGCCGGGTGAGAAAAGGGGAGGTGTCGAGGAGTGTGTAGGAAGAGAGAATGTTACTGGAAACCATCGCGAATAGGAAAATAAACCGGCTTAGACACGTGGTACGAAGAGTGGGTGATGGGTACGAGGGCATGAAGGAAAGGGTACAGCAAAGGAAAACAAATGAGCGGAGAAGAGGCCTCCATGGACCTGCCAACCACGGAAGATGACCTATGATGATGATGGTATTTTCCATTACTGATTCTCCCAACCACATTATTTCACAACCAACATTCCTCGGGTACTCAATATACATTCACGGCATTTATTCATGATCTGTGCTTATCCTGGCACAACGAACTTCCTTAACCTTCCCTACTTCAGTGCTGCTGCAGTAGAGCAGTGCGAGGAGGAGCAGACTTATATAGATCATCGGTAAATAACACGAACGCTAATAAGTCATAGGCTTCGAGAATATCCGTAATAGTAGGATGGCTTATGTCCTCGTTTTTTAGTAATTTATTTGATGATATTCGTTGCAATTAGGCAATTGTTCTGGTGGCAACGGTCACATAACATACAAACAATATTTTAACAGTTACAATAGTACACAAATCACTGATCAATGACTTTTAATAATCAAACCACTTTACTTTTCCACATTAACTTTTTAATTTTTACAACCCAGGTTTCGTTATAGCATAACATCATCAAGTCTGTAAAAAGTAAAGTGGTTTGATTATTAAATGTCAGTATGAAGATTTTCCACCAAGTTACGCCAGAAACTGTTTCACTGATCAATGGTTTATCACCCAGTGGCTGCTTTACACTTCTTAAAGCTCCTAAAATTGGAAGGAAAGAGCTCAAAAAAACCCCCAGGCAGCTGGCTCCATTCAACAATAGTTCTGTTTAAAAAAGAGTATTTTTTTCTTTTTTTGTTTTTTTGTCTTTTAGTCGTTTTTCCCCTTAAAGTATGGTTTTTCTACTCTTTCCATAAATCTTCCCACGCTTCGTCATTTTTAAAAATTCTGTGCATCGCGCCTAACCTACTTCTTTTTATTATAATTTTTAAACTTTCCCATTTTAATATATCCAACATATCCGTGACACTCTCTGCTCTTTTATACTATCCGAGTACATATCTTGCTGCCTTTCTTTGTACCTTTTCTATCTTTTTAATATGCCCCTCCTCATATGGATCCCATACTATTGACGACTATTCTAGGATAGGTCCAACCAGAACCTTATATGCTTTTTCTTTCGTGGCTACGCTACTTCCTTTTAAGATCCGCATAACCCAATTAAGTGCTTTAAATGCCTTCCGGGACACATTATCTACTTGGACTCCCCACCCAAGATCCCCAGTTAAGTAAATGCCTAAATATTTGCAATGATTGCTACATGGAATTCTTTCTTCAAAGAGGGTGTAAATATCCTTTTGTGCATTCTTTTTATTTGAAAAATGTACATGCTTACTCTTACTGACATTAATGCCCATATTATTATCTGTAACCCAGTCACCCAGGCGATTGATGTCATTTTGTAGTATTACTCGGCCATTTACATGCTCTACCCGTCTGTATATAATGCAACCATCAGCAAAGAGTCTTATTTGGGAATTTATACTGTTTGGTAGATCGTTTACGTAAACCAGGAAGAGCAACGGCCCCAGAACAGTGCCCTGTGGAACCCTGCTATAACGTTCGCCTCTTTTGAAAATGCATCCCTTATTTTTACTTTTTGAGTCCTGCCTGTAAAAAAAATTTGTATCCATTGTTTTACCCTCAAATCTAATGGTAACGACTCCAACTTATACAAAAATTTATCGTGATGAACTCGGTCGAAAGCTGCCGAAAAATTAATGATTACTGCATCAACGTCCTTTCCTTCATCTATTGTGTCGCCGATATATTGGCTTAATCCCAACAGCTGCGTTTCACACGATTATCCCGTTCTAAACCCGTGTTGGTGTTTGAATAACCATCTATCTCTTGCCCACCATTCCCGAATATAGTCAGCGATTCTTTTTTCCATAATTTTGCAAACAACTGATGTTATGCTTACCGGTCTATATTTGTTGGCTATTGCTCTGTCCCCTTTTTGTAAATTGGGGCAATGTTTGCTTTTTTACAATCATTAGGCAAAGCATTATTGTTTACTTTGAATAGATGACTCAGGTACAGAGCTATTGCGGTCTCACCAAGCTTCAGAATGTCAAACGATATATTGTCCGGTCCGACTGACTTATTTTTCTTCGTCTTCCTTATTTTTTCACAAAATATGAGTCCTCCACGATAATAGCATTTGTCGAGGGAAGTAAGCTGTTTAATGTAAAGAGTCACAGAACTTCTTCAAAAAACCCTATGAACGCTGTAGCTATTCGGGGAGAATATCAATAACGCTACGCTAATAAGTCATACGCCTCGAGAATATCCGTAAAAGTATGATGGTTTATGTTTTCATTTAATATAATGAGTAACTGAATTTCTTTAAAAAAAAACTACGAATTAACGCTGTAGATATTCGGGGAGAATATCAAGGTCATTTGTGCAATTAGGGATAGGTGGGTAATTCAATAGAGGTAGGATTGACAGGGAATGGCGGAAGGGTGGAGAGAATCCCGGGGTCGGCATTAGGCTACTCTTAAGAGAGGCGCCAAGGGGTCCACAGCTTAACGTCCCACCCCACGGACGGCGTACTCCACTTGAAGTGCTCCACGCATGACACCCAACGTTGGGATTTCTACTTGGAACAATCCTAAACCCATTTCCTGAAGGAAAACGAAGTTTATGTGATCAGGAAGTTGTACGACGTCCCAATAAAAATATGGTTTTCCCATGAAATTAGGAAGCGAAGTAGTGTCATGACCGTGACTCATGCATGCTTGCCCTCTTCCTAAACGGTACGCATTACGACAAAATGGAAGCGATGTAGTTTATTTGGGAAGATAAGTGGGTAGGTACCTCATTTGGAACTGATTGAGAAATATGTTGTAATGGGAAAGTCTTTCGTGAATACAAGCAAAATTATCAAGGTAGCGCAAGTTGATGCATGTCATTTTTGGGATGTGGCTTTCTTTTGGTTATAATTTTGTTCTCTTTATGATTACGGATTCGTGGAATACACAAACCTTTCCAACAGAATCTTTAGAAACTAAAAGATGTAGTGTGTGCGATGTTAAGATGAAATATACAGATTTGGAAGAGATCCAATGCAATGCATTGGATGCTTTTCTTTTCGATTCCCTCGGGCACCCTGGCTTCGCCCGAGCTGTGTGATTTCCCAGGCGCCAGATCTTGCATGGAGAGCCATAGGTGCCACAGGGAAAAGAACTGTACCCCCAACCCTGAACTGTGAATTTCACACGCCGTTGGGATTAGGGCTAGGTGACCTCTACCTTCACCTTTCGAACCGACCTTTCGGTTGATAACTACGGTTTAGCATGGTGGTGCATTTTCATAATTAGGTGAAAGTTTTTTAACTGTACATTTTTATGGTGATAAGTTTGGTATAATCTTCACAAGAATTAAGGCATTTCAAATATCACTCAATAAAAGTAATTGAGGCTCCTTGTCGCCAGTAAAGATAGTGTGCCGTGTAAGGAAACCCAGGTCTAGTAGAAGCCGAGAGATTGTAACTTCTTCCGTTCCACTCTTCCAGCAAGGCGATACCCAATGCGGAGTGCCCTCCTTAGTCACGCGATCGCAGGACTCTCCGCAGCCTCGTGGTTCAGAAGCGACGATGGAACAACGGGGAGTACGACTCACTTCGCGCTCACCACGGTCTACAGCAGACAGAATTGGAAACTTCGAATCCGAACGAAATAAGAAAGGACGATGCCAAGCTCTCATGAATTAGTGTTCACGGCGCCCGGGGCCGCGGTCATTCAGTACGCAGATCGCCGCCGTCGCAGAAATTCCTAACTTGGAATGAAATCGTGACGACGAGTGAAAACATACGCCCGCTTTCAGACGTTTTTTGCACCCGATTAAAAAAACAGCGAACGCATCATCGCCGTCTCCTGTTTCCGTCCGTGGCTGTCGCATGCGACGCACGAACGGCACGCGGGTCCGGATACGTGCGAAGGATTGCGTCGCACACAATTGACGGGCCGAAGAAAAGGAAATGAACCGAAATCGAGGAATGGGATGGGTGTTTCCCGAGAGGAAGAGAAAGGTAACCCCGAAACGCTTCGAGCGCGGCGGCCCCCTCACTCCCTCCGAGGGGAAGTGTAAATAAATAAGTGAAAAAATAAACAAGGAAAAGGGGGTCAAACTCCCCTCCCTCCGCCGTAGGGGCGGGAGATGGAGGGGAGGGGAGGCATAGGCGTGGCGGCGGCCGAGCTCCTCCGACGGCACACGGCCGCCAGATCCCGCCGAGGGAACAAGTAACGAAGCAGTCCCCAGCCAAAGGCATTATCTCTCTCCCGCGGTCACTCGGGGTCATTCCGTTTCGGCGGCAGGCCAACCCACTGTCCCCAGGTCACACGACGCGGCAGCGAACGACTAGCGGGGCGAGGCTGGGTGGGAGGACGCCGTCGGCGAGGAGCGGCGGATCTCCGCGGGGGCGGTGGAGGCTTTGGGGGCCCGGTAGCAGGCGACGGCGGAGGAAGAAGGAGCGATGGCGAATCCCGTGAGGGCCCTCTGATCGATCGATATCCGAAAGGGGCGCAATGGACCTCATGTACCTGCCGGACGCCTTCACGTTCCACGTGATCCGCTCGCCCGCGTACGACGCTCGCGACTACTTGGACGCGGCGTGGGAAGAGGAGGAGGAGGAGAGGAGGCGAAGGCGGCAGAAGGGGGGGCAGCAGAAGGACAAGGGGGGCGGTGCCAGCGTCAATGCCACCGGTGAGTGCTCCTCCCCCCGCCCCAGCACCCAGATGCGAGCGGGCGTGACCTTTTGTGCCCTTGCTACGTAGAGGCGACCCCGCTCGAGTCTCCGCGGCAGCGTATAAAATTCCGGAGGTCTCCTTCCCGCTCGGCCAGTGTCAACGTGTTGAAGTCGCCCGAAACTTTCTTCTCTTTCCTTTGAGAGAGAAGGCGACGTTTTTCTCGGATGGCGGGCCCTGACTCGCGCCGACGCCATATGGATCGGCTTGGCAGGGAGGCATGCGGGAGACATCTGGTGGCGGAAGGCGCGAACTGCCGCATTAAAGAAGCCTCCCGCTTGTTTACATCTGCGTCGCGCCGAATTTGAAAGAGGGAATTTCAAATTAAGAGGATATGGCGTTGGACTGCTCTGGTGTCAGCGTCCCAGGGCGTGAACCAAATATTCCACTAATCGACTGATGGTCCCACATGCCAAGAGTTTTCAGTTGGTTCAAGGAAGGGATTCGCAATCCTATCTTTTTGAAGTACTGGAGTGAGGCATATGTGTATACTCGAAAGCGCTGCTGATGTACTCCCTTGGACGTCCGTGACGCCCGCACGTTTAGGATGTTGTTTGTCTAAAATCCCAATGCGCTCTCACGCGCCTCGGCCTTATTGGCGGTCAGTTTCAATGCCACTGATATCCGAAGGGGATTGACCCACGCGCGCACCTCCCGTCACATTCTGAGGTGACCGGACAGTGCTTGCTTGTTCCCTGTGCACTGACCACCACTTAACCACCCACTGCCTTTCGCATCAACACTTTTAGAGGTGGTGGCTGCCAGGAGAGAGGTCGATGCACCTCGCGTGCATGCAATATTCCCGACCGCACGAGGGTCTGCGTGGAATTCTCTCGGGCCGTGCGTGCATTGGAATTCGTGAATGAGCATTTGCATCCGACAAACCTCGTGACAAACGGCGGATAACAAAATCAGAACACAAAACTGTAACTATGAGATACATACATCAACACACTCTGCAAGTGTATATTTTATATACCATGCAGGAGGAAATGAAATATGCGTATCAGAATATTGATTTCCCTGATTTCACCTTTGTCTTAAATTTTATTCACTTATTATGAACACGAATTAACAATTCTACAAGAGTTAGCCATTTGTCGGCCACCGAGAGTAAATCATAGTCAATCATACAAATGGTATAAAATAATTCTGCATCTAGTGCAACACTTACATTTGAAGCATACCAATTCCGTGATAAATGCAGGTTCCTGTAGTTTCTTTGGGTGTAATAAGAATTGCACTTTTTGCTTCGATGAGCATGTTAAGAATACTCGTGACGCGTTTTACGGCTTGGAGATTTTAGCAGAACTTAACGAAATATTTATCATTTCATATTCTGGCCAAACATTTTTTCGAAAATTTGATGATTTTAAAGTCTTATCAAAACTCTTCCGGGAGAAATATATTATTATCATAGTTTTATTTATTACTATTATATTATTAATATGGTAGTATTCAAATGAAAATAATATTTTACCCCAAACCCAAGACAGCCCTTAAATTGGATATTGCGCAGGTATAAACGCTAAAAATTTACACTATCAATCATTTATTCAGCAATTTTTTAAACTTCGTCTGAATATATTTATAGAGCGTAATATTTAGGAGGAACTTTTATTCACGAAATCAGGCTAAGTAATATTGAAGTTGTTTTGTCCTGGTGATTTATTTCTTCGGCCGTTATTGCCCTCCCCCGCGACCCTAATTACGCTCCCGCTTCGCCCGCTAGCCCCATTCGCAGTGCAGCGCAAATATGTACGTTCACTGGGAACGCGTTCATTCAATGAGACGTGCTCGGCCTGTTATCAGTAGTCAGTCGATCGCTTCCATTCCCACGGAAAGGATAACAAGTGAGGAGACGTGCACCGCAGATGAATGAACGCATGAAGGTGTCCCGTTTCCCACGGGGAGCTGGTTGTGGATGCCGTCCGTGGTTCTTAATCCAGGAGAACACCGCCCTAAGATTGCGGACGCCGTACACGGTCCTCCAGAAATATGTAATTCTCGGCGATCATTCGCATTCCCCTGAGCGGATCATTCTGTTTCTGGCATTCTCCATTAGTACTGATGGTGGTCTGTCGGGTGAGGTAGGTTTTGGATGAGCAAGCAGGCCAACCACCGCCATAAAGCCTCACCGAGCACGATGCAAGGACCACCCCATGAAACAATACCGCATACTCCCTTTCCCCCTTCATTCCGTGCCACATGCCAACTTGTCATCCCTCGCCCCCCCTAACCACCTCTCCCTCCACCACAGTCTTAAACATCCCATCGCTATTCCAAATACTCTGCATCCATGTTTCCTACCCCATTTGGATTTCTTCCAGCAACCGTTTTACCTCCACTGCCGCGTCCAGGTCTTCTTTCCGGTTCATTCGTTTTCCTATTCGTCCACTCCATCCTTCTCCACACCCAAATATCATCAGCTTCCAATCCATTATGCCTATCATCCTGCTTCGGTGACCATGTTTCTGCGCCGCGATGACTAAGCCCCTCGTCAAAGTTTCGACGAGCCGTTTCTTAACATCTTCATCTAATGCAACAATTTTAGAGTGTCAGACATCTCCATTTAAGTCCCTGTCATCAGTTACCTCCTCCCCTTAAAAACCTCTTTGCCTGACGCAGTTCTTCTCCTTGTGTCCACATTACTTTATGCATCTTGATCTTTCTTTATATTTTCAATATAGGCAAACTGTTCCATCTGCTACAGTGTATGAGCTCGTATTTCATACTTAGCTTAGCCTTCCTCTTTCTCAAAAACCGCATACCCTTGTATTTACTTACATTGATTCGTGTACCATACGTATTACACTGACTTTATAACGTGTTCAACAATGATTTTACTACCTTGGCTAATTTGTCGATTAAATCTTGTTCATTCACAAATTTAACTGATTTTACGAATTCCCCGCAGACTCACTCCTACCTCCAGTTCTTCCCATGCTTCTTTAATCGTTTCTCCTCATCGTGCGTCGAAAATCATGGCTTACAATGGGCATCAACTATCTTACCCCCTCTTACTTAACATTGCCATCATCTGCTAAGCCTGTCTAAAAATCGACGAAGCAAACAAGTGCTTCTCCGCTTTATTCTATACTTATTTCCGTCTGTGCCTTCAATTGATATGGCATCACGCGCACCTTTCCCACAATGCAAGATAATCCTCCCCTAAACATTATATTTCCTTTCCTCCATCCTTCTTTGCTGGTGATACTAAGCACCAACTTAGCTGCAGGATAACTGTCGTCAGGGCCTCGCTGGTTTTCCCTTTTTGGAATAGGACTGAATACTGATCTGACGAAGTCTTCCAGCCAATTCCTCCTTCACAAATGCTACGAATGTGGCCATGTTTAACTTTCCTTCGTGATTTTCTAAACACTTCAGCAGGTCCACAGTGATGCCATCTATCCCTGTGGCCTTTTTGGATTTCTTTTATTTTAATGCCTTTTCTAACTCGCCATCAAATATGCCACACGTACATATTACTGGACATACTTTTTTCTAGTTTCCAATTATAAAACATTTTTTTACACTAACAATTAAACTAAGAAATTTAAGATAGAACATTTTGGTAACTCATCTTTAATCGCATTAGTGTTATGGCATAACGATGACCTTCCCTCGCATATATTTAAAAGAAAATGGTCCAAACACAATATACCCTCGCTAATCCTGACGGAGTCCAGCCATGCACTAAGTATAGTTTTTTATGGGGTCACAAGATTGCTACACTATTTGCTGATATTTTACCAAAGACTACATTTTGCTTGAGTTTCCCTGGACATGGATGAAAACCATATTTAAATAATTCACCATTTTTCTCTGGCATTGTAAATTACGAATTACCATAGCTACATGAATCAAATAATTGACTTGTTCAACAAGAAGAAATACATTTCTTAGTCGCTAAACATTTGTTTTCCATAGATGGCCATGTCTTGACATCTGATTTTGAAACTTCCGAAACGCAAGCCTGTTTATTTTGAGCTCTTCTGGCTGTTATCACGACCTCTTACCCCACACTGTCCGGATTAGCGAGGGTGAACTGTAATGTTGTTGAAAAATTAGTATTACCTATATTTTGGTTGTGAAAACTTCATATTTTATGCACAATAGGTTACCTTCGTATTAACATGGCAATGTATTAGAGTTGAGCTAACAAACTTTCCGTCTTTATCGAGTCACTGTAAATTGGTTACTAATGCATTGCTTTCCAAATATAGTTTCTAATTCATCTCCATACATAAGAAGTATCAATCCAATTTTTAAAATAATATAAAATGTAACAACTTTTTAGATGTTTCACACATTATGACAAAGGAATCAATACATTCTCAAAAATACTTCACATTTATATATTCTAATTTTCGTCCACAAAGCACCGACTATTTCATTCATAACAACTTCTTTAAATAGGCACTGGAAGCACTACTCAACTTAATATTCATCACTGTTTACTGTGGTTGGAGCAAGAAGACGGGTGGAGCGGAGGTTAGGAACAGCATTTCTCCTGGCCACTGTTGGACGGGCGAGGAGGTTCATCCTGCTGGGAAATAAACCCCCGAGGGTGTTGCAGTCGTGAAAGCAAGCGGGTGGCAAAGTTCACACATATATTTAGGTAATATTTTCGACAGAATTCGAAGCTAAAAGATAAATTGCGTCGGCGGAAGAATATATTTCAAAGCTACGGGATCTGGTGACAAATACGCTAAGATGTAAAGGAAATATAAGCCAAAACAAAACTATCGAGCGTAGAGGTGTATCTGAAACTTGAGGCATGAGGATGAGCGTAGGTTGGAGGCTTTCGAGGTGTGGGTGCGGAGGGTAATGACGAAAGTGTGCTGAACAGAGAGGGGTGAAAGAGAAACTGATTAGCACGAGGTGAGGGAAGAGAAGAACTTGCGCAATTGGAAGAGTTTAATTGGAGGAGATTGGAAGGCAGTGGGATGTTGACGGTCTAGAGTAGAGGGGTGACTGTAGAGTAAATACCGCAGAGTGCAGGCATCACTGGGCGTCATGAAGGAGGACCTGCTACGAGGAACTGAAGATGACGAAGGAAGGTTAAACGAGGAATTAGGCCGGGGAGGATCGCTTGTAAGTCACCGGAGATTGTAAAAGCCTTTTGGGCCGAGACGACTGCGAGGGTGTCCACAGAAATGACCCTCCCGACGACCTGCACGCGTGACCCCCGCAAACACACGCTTCTCCTCAAAATCAATCCTTTTTTCATATGTTGGCCCGAGCCATCGCCAATAGTAATTATTTAACTTATAATGAGAAAATAAAATGGCACTTGACCGAAATTCGTATCAGTTTCAACAACAATTAGTTCTCAGATCTCCCTTTATTTTCACGCGTATGAATACTTTCTGGAAATGACCGAAATTTGTTCTGGAGACCTCAAAACATGTGCTTCCCTTGAGGTCCCTTTGTCGAATTTTTGATGAAAGTATTATTTTCCCCGATAAACAGGGAGGAAGCAGTGCAGGCGCCCTTACGGGGCGACAGAGCCACTCGCCGTCGGCGTTGCATTTCCCCGGGCGCCTTTGCCGCGCTGTAGCGAGAGAGAGAGCGTTTGGGGGGAGGGGGATGGCAGCCGCTCTCGCGACGGAGCCCCTCCCGGAACAAGAAAGCCTTCGATAGAGAGAGAGAGAGAGTGCGCGTAATTGCGTGCTCCCCACAGGCGAATGCGTGCAGCCCATCCCGGTGGCGGGTTCATGGCGGGGAACCCATCTTCCGAAGTGGAGAGGGATTGATGGCGCGTAGGACTCGTGGGTACAACACATGGATATTGATAACAGCCGTCCAGGAAGTATTTAATGGACCCAGGAACGAAGCATTGCGACACTTAATGGTCTCGCCAGAAGCTGATAGATTCTGACTGAAAAATTCCCAAACTTTCCGTAGTTTTTGTACCCTCGTATCACGAAGTAGGGCCCATTCATTCTTGCTCCCTAAAAATTAAAAAAAAAAAACTAATCAACCCGAAGGTCGGTTTAGAAGGTGAAGCTCACCCATGTACCAAGCCCGACGGCGTGTGAATATTCACACATCAGGGTAGGGGGGCCAGTTCCTTTCCCTGTGCCGGTTATGGTTTCAAAGGAAGATATAAAAGAATAATATATATAAAGATGGTACCCGAAAAAACAACAAGCTTGGGTGGAGCTGCAGGTGCCCAAAGTGCCTTGGCCGGGAATCGAACCCGAGACCCTCCGGTCAGCAGTCCAACGCTCTACCCGCTACACCACCGCGACCCCCCTATAAATTATGTGGGCATAAATTACTATACTTAGTATAAAAACTTACGAAGAGAAAACACTGGGGCACATTTAGTGGAAGTAGAAGGCTAAATGTTACGAAAATAATTTTACAATGGGAATAATATAAATCAAAACAATCCTAGGTCCGCTCCTTAACGAGAGGTGGTGCGTTACCTCTATCCACTTAAATATGTGAACAGCCTCGTAAGCAAAAGTGTCAATGGCAGCGTGCTGATCTTCAGCAATATTGGCATGTCCTATGGGAATGAAAGTAATGTTAACATACGTAAACACGAGCTGTTCAATGACGACTGATCACATTATTCACGTGACTTTTGTCCAATAGTTTAATTTTATGCTGCATTGTAATCGTGTGCTGCACGATATTTGTGGTGCGACGTGGTGAAAGTTGAGAATGGCACTTGTCCCCTTAACCTGCGGAACCGGAATGAGTACGAAAGCTTAACTTTCGGCGCATTGATTATGAATCCACGCCATCATCTCGAACGTGGGCCGATTCTGATCCCGTAGTTGTTCTGTTCTGATTGTCTCCGGTCGTACGTAATATCGTGTATGGGTTAAATGGAAGAAGGGACCATTTGGTCTCAATTTCGCCCAAAGAAAGACCTTTATCTGTCCATCTAATATCCAGGTAGTGTAAGGAGAGGAGTTACGCGGCAATGCTCCGCCACTGATTGTCAATGGTGATACAATAGGGACGGAGTTAGTAGAGCGGACTGCAGGTGGACATGAGTGAGAGAACAATTCGGCATAAAGATGACATAAACAGGACAAAAGTGATGAGATCGACTTAGGGAAGGGAAATGAGAATATAATACGTAAGTAACAAGGCCTAAAACGAGTGGCAGTGAAGGAAACTGCAGAAGAGACGAAAACCAGAGTCGCCATTACTAAGGGTTGCTAAAGGAGAGTAAGGTGACAGCGCCGATTGCAGAAATAAAGGTATGGGTTAACCCAAGGGAATGATGTTCAAAATGCTTTGTTTCGAGTGATTTTCGTGCTGGTCAAAGACCTGGATTCTTCAAGAAGAAGGATGAGAAATCGTTTCATAATTTCCTCAGGGCTGCGTATTAAACGTATTTTCTCTAGAGTCGACATTTTGTTCTACCTACGACGGTTTTCAATCAAGATTGATATTTTTTTTATTTGCATACTTGAGTTCAAATAAAAGAATACGGATGATATCAATAACAAATAGATGACTAATCATTATTGAGTATCTCTCGCGAAATGTCATAGACCACCGTCAAAAATATACCACCTTAATGAAGCAAGGATGACATGGCAGAGACGTACAAAGAAAATGTTTGCTGGATTTTCGGAGACAGATTGGGGCCTTACCATATACATGATTCCCTGATTTCTGCCAATATTTCATGAGTCTCCCCCGACTTTTCCGTCTTTTAAAGTATTCCTCGTATTTATCTTATTTAATGGCTTTGTTTCTGTCATGTTCTTTATCTAACAATAGACGATGCTTGACACCGTAACACCTTTCACTACAATAAAACGCATACTTCGTGGCACTCTTCATTGCGTCCAATTTTCTTATATTTTTATCCACCGATTGCAGTCCGACGGCCTCTAGCCGGTAAGACACATCTTCCTGGGGTGGTTCCAAAGCACTTTCTCCAAGCCTCAATGCTTTAACTTCCCCACATTCTTCCTCCTCGAGTCCAGCATGACGTCCATTTCCTCCTCGTCTAACTTTCTCTCTCTTTCACCGTCCCCAATTGAGGAGGGTCGTTCATGAACTGTATGACTTACATCAGATGTCCTTCGTTCACGGTTAAGAAGAATGAACGAAAGGAATGAGAATTATTAGATGATCGAGAACAGATTCATCTAAGAAAAATGGTATTTATGAAATGATTGATTTGTGAACAATGGTCGAGAACAGCTTTGAAGAAAAATTGACTGAAGAAACATTACTGGTATGGTCGGACTACCTGGGGGAAATCTCATACGCCTGCAGTATGATGAAAAATGTACTTATTCAAGGTGCTAAAACCTTTTGAAGGATTTCAAAACGTGACAACACAACAGCAAAACCTATTATTTGAATATATTTTTTCAAAGCAAAATAGCCGTAAATACAATCCTCCGCACCCGAATTCTTATTATATTTTCAAATCTATTCCTCTGCTCTAGAGATAAAATAATTTCAATCCTACACTGTTTCAAATTATTATTTTCATCGAACGATTGACTTCATATTTAATGTTTCTTTTAAAATTAGAAATTATATATATATATATATATATATATATATATATATATATATATATATATATTGCTCAGTAATAAATACGAGTGTAAATATTAAGATCCATAGTGCCTTGTAATTCTTATCCATTCTGTTCCTTAGATTCAAAAAGTTATCACATAACTGGAATATTTTCATCAACTACACGCAGCTCTTTCATGACAAATAAGTCTTTGATACTACCCTTGATTTCTCCGCCACATGTCCTTCTTGTTCTTCAAATTTTACGGTTTCTATATACGTGGGTAGTTCATTAAGTCCTTGGGAAAACATAAAAAACAAATTATTTTGGATAGATTTATTTATATTTTTCAATACAGCCTCTGTTAGCTCTACACACTTTTCCCAGAGTTTTTCCAACGTTTTTAAGCCTTCCAAAAAGTAGGATTTCGGACAGTACTCAAAATAAGCACTGTGTTGGCGATGACCTCCTCGTTCGACGTGAATTGTTTTCCGTTGAACCATTTTTTCAAGTTTTAAAATGGAGAGAAGTTACTGCGGGTCACATCTGCTGAATACGGTGGCTTTTGCTATGATTAAAACTTTAATTCCATCCTTACGCCATCGAAACTGCGAAGGTGTGCACCCGTGCATTGTCTTGATGGAAGAGAATATTTCCTTGGGAAATTCGGCCATTTTTTCATGATTTCTTCGTTCAACCTGTGCAATAACGACGTATAATAATCTTCATTTCTCGTTTTTTCTCCTTTTTGCAAGTAATCGACATAGATGATTCCGTGGTCATCACCTCGTTGGCCGATTTCACAGTCTTCCCTTCTTCGAAGCCGGATCGCCTTTATAAATCGACTGTACCTACGTTTATGGAGTGTAAGTTGTAGTATATCCATGTTTCGTCCGAAGTTGTGCATCTACGCATAAACTCAAGATTACGATAGAGAAGCGCCAAAGCAACCTCCGAATCGACCTCACGATTGCGTTTATATACGTTTCCGTGCCATTCCACAGTATCTAAATCGACCACAATACTTCAAGCAAGTGTCTGATTCCACAGCACACAATCCAAAGAGTAAATCGAAATCACGAGGGAGAAAAGTTGCAAAGTTTAAGAATAAATGTTAAATCTTTCACAATGCATTTTAATATCCGCAACAAGCATAAACGACATCATTTATCAGGTATCAAATAAACAATTTAAATGGAAAGCAAATAATTACATAATGTTTCATTCAAACTACGTAGATCGATCTACTAAAATTGATTACGTCGTACGACATTCTCCATTACAATGGAGATTTCGGCTTTCACTTAATTATTTCATGTTCAACCAACAAGGTGTTCGTTCATCACCGTATGAAGATCTTGGTTTTCGTCATGGGTTTAATTCATAATGAATCAAGTCCAAAATGGATTCGTTTGGTTTTGCTAACGTGGTTCATCATGAACGATTTAACTGTTCGAGTCACTAGCATGAACCAAATCACGCGAATCCCTGAAACAAACTGAAAATCCCACCTCTAGCGTCCGGTATCCCGCAACCTCTCAATGTAGTCTTCTTCACCCGCTGCCCTTTTGGATTTTCACTTTTGAATTTTTCGAAATTTGATACCCAATTCTGTCCTCCTTATGTACGCACACCGAGCTATCGAGGGACAGGGATTCATTCGCATCAAGAAGTGTGTCTGCCTGTGCAACAGGTGTGGGCTCACCAGTTACCGATTTCCACCGCAAGGTGAGAGCGCATTTCAGTATTTTCACGTGGCGCAATCAGCAATCAACGTTTCAATGATTTCAATCACACGGATTCCCATTAGTCACCTAACAATTTTTTGGGATAATTCTATTCTTAATGTTTAAATTAATCAATTACAACATACGTTTTTTGTTAATGAGAATTAATTACATCTTGCTTAAAGATGGAACTTTACTGTAAGGCTATATTTCAGGATACATTCTTACAGTTTCGTCGCAGAAGGGGCTAGGTTTGGGGCGTCCTTCGCTCGATATTCCACTGCCGGGAAGGATAAGAAGGTTGGAAACATTTCCATCGGGCAGGAGGGATGAGCTGAGCTGGATAAATTATTAAAATGAGTGGGTAAATGTGCGAAAAATAAGTCCTAAATAGGAACGAAGTGGATCACACAGGGCCTCTGAAGGAATTGGGAAAACGAAATAGTTGGGGCACATTATTTGGCGGGCGAAGCACTCGACAACCTCACGGCTCTCGGGCGGGGAAATGTTCACGCCTTCGAATCTTTCCGTTATTTTGCAGACGCGCTTTAATCTTCCACCTTAGGTTACACAGCAGACTATTAAAAATAATTGTAAGCTAAAGACTAAAAATAATTGTAAGCAGATCCACGTGCAACATTAACCTAGTCCTCAAACGGGTTATCGGAAATACCCTTATGATATTCTCATTATAATGCAACAATTATAAAGCTACAAAAAAATTCACACGCAGCTTAGTCTTAGGCTAGTACTGGGTGAACCTCCTACCAACCCGACCTTCGGGTTGATTTCTGTGTTTAAGGTTTTTAAAAATATATTATTAGATTATCTCATCTCAGATGCTATGAACCACTCGCCCCCTCGGGCAAGGTCGGACTCGCTCCTCCAATCGCATCACTCTTCCGCCGCACAATACGCGCAATACGCACAATACGCGCGCACCACAATAATCTCGGGCGAAAGGCGGCGAGCGCGAAACCACGCGCCGTGGACGGGTGCCCCAGGCAGGCGTGGAGCTGGACGGGGGCCGGGCTAAATATAATCCCTCCCCGGCCCTTTGCATGCGAAGGGAGGAGAGCCGAACGGAATCCAGCCAGGTCGAGGATTCGTCGCACTCGACGACGACCGATTGGCGGGCATACAACTCAGGATTCATCGGGGTCAAAATTTTGGGGCCTTGTGGTGTCATCGGCGGGGGATCCGCGCCACCCTACGACCAAAATGCCGTCCCGAGCGCGACACCCCACGCTTCTCTCCGTCAACTCATTACTACCTGCGCTTACTTGTGGCGGTCACATTGAGCACCGCTGGCGCCATAAGTGAGAACTCGATAGAATTATGAGGAGATCTGAGAGTTAGACCAAATCCTCAAAGCCACAGGTTAGTTAATAAGGCCTAATAGATTGAAGATACAATCTGCTGATGGCAATTCGTACACGGAATGGTGCAGCACCTGTCGGATATCTACATTGCAAAGCATACGAATCTCAAGTGTTTATATCACATTTAAGGCCGCCTTCCTAAGGTCTTGAAGCATTGAGAAATGAGCCCACGCGTTTTACCTGATTGCTTTTACTCGCTTTATCGCCACCCTTCGAAAATTACGGGAACCAGAGGCAAGCGGACTCCTCCCTCTTGCTCGGCGGGAACTACATCTCCTCCTCTCTATGGTTTTCGCAGAGGTTCGATGAGCTCTGCGTATCTCTTGTGTTTTGTCCCACCCTCTCCCCCTCAGCAACTCGACCTTTCAGGAGGTCATTAGAGATAAGAGCAAAGTCATGCCGTAATTAACTTAGATTTTATGCTCTGCGTACAGACTTTCTCAAATATTTGCAGTGAACTTAAGCGTTTAAAATAGGGATAAGGGCGTACTAGGCGATATTAGTTGACTTACGCAAGAAAACACTTGGCAAGATTAAGACTGGATAGGTATGATCACAAACCAAGCAGGTGTGGCGATTTAAAAATGTCTTTATTTCTTTAAAGTTGCCGGAGCCTTTTTACTGTAAGTATTTGTATAAATATTGAACATCGAGACACTCACCTTTCTTATCACTGATATTCACTCACTTAAACTTTAAAACCTCGATTAGCAGAGAATATTTTCAATTGGCTGTGGAATCTCCAATGTCATCAAAATTCTTCAGGACATTACATCAATAATAAATCTCACTTTTATTGAGTGGAATCTGAAATTCCTTCATTCTTGATGAGAGTATACCAAACTTGTCACCATTGAAAATGTACATTTAAAAGCTTTCACCTAATTACGAGAATGCACCACCATGCTAAACCGTAGTTATCAACCGAAAGGTCGGTTCGAAAGGTGAAGGTAGAGGTCACCTAGCCCTAATCCCAACGGCGAGTGAAATTCACAGTTCAGGGTTGGGGGTACAGTTCTTTTCCCTGTGGCACCTATGGCTCTCCATGCAAGATCTGGCGCCTGGGAAATCACACAGCTCGGGCGAAGCCAGGGTGCCCGAGGGAATCGAAAAGAAAAGCATCCAATGCATTGCATTGGATCTCTTCCAAATCTGTATATTTCATCTTAACATCGCACACACTACATCTTTTAGTTTCTAAAGATTCTGTTGGAAAGGTTTGTGTATTCCACGAATCCGTAATCATAAAGAGAACAAAATTATAACCAAAAGAAAGCCACATCCCAAAAATGACATGCATCAACTTGCGCTACCTTGATAATTTTGCTTGTATTCACGAAAGACTTTCCCATTACAACATATTTCTCAATCAGTTCCAAATGAGGTACCTACCCACTTATCTTCCCAAATAAACTACATCGCTTCCATTTTGTCGTAATGCGTACCGTTTAGGAAGAGGGCAAGCATGCATGAGTCACGGTCATGACACTACTTCGCTTCCTAATTTCATGGGAAAACCATATTTTTATTGGGACGTCGTACGACTTCCTGATCACATAAACGTCGTTTTCCTTCAGGAAATGGATTTAGGATTGTTCCAAGTAGAAATCCAAACTTTGGGTGTCATACGTGGAGCACTTCAAGTGGAGTACGCCGTCCGTCGGATGGGACGTTAAGCTGTGGACCCCTTGGCGCCTCTCTTTAACAGTAGCCTAATGCCGACCCCGGGATTTTCTCCACCCTTCCGCCATTCCCTGTCAATCCTACCTCTATTGAACTACCCACCTATCCCTAATTGAACAAATGACCTTGATATTCTCCCCGATTATCTACAGCGTTAATTCGTAGTTTTTTTTAAAGAAATTCAGTTACTCATTATATTAAATGAAAATATAACCCATCATACTATTACGGATATTCTCGAGGCGTATGACTTATTAGCGTAACGTTATTGATATGCTCCCCGAATAGCTACAGCGTTCATACGTAGGGTTTTTTGAAGAAGTTCTGTGACTCTTTACATTAAACGAAACCATAAACCATCATACTATTACGGATATTCTCGAGGCGTATGACTTATTAGCGTTCGTGTTATTTACCGATGATCAACTAAACCAATGGGTTCTTGTTTTTAAGACTCGCTATTGATGGCCTTGTTTAGGATTATATTTCTAACAAAACGCCAAAACAAAATACGAGGTAGAAAACTGCAAAATTACGGCTGCTTAAAGAAAATAATAAATGTCGTTAGTATTAATTCGATTATTGAATACTACTGAAAAACAACATATCCTTCTAATTAATTTTTTGCCTGGTTTCCCATATGCTGAGGCTAATTGACGTTGTGAAATTTAACAAATGTGCATCGTCAAAGAACAATGTAGGTACAAAGTCCTTGCCTTCCATTATTTAACCCGTCGGCAGACACTCTTTCATTCGTAACTGAATGCAAAGTGATTATTTTACTATCGAATCCATTTGCACCTCTAAATAATGACGATCAATTTGTCACACACCATAAATATTTCCCATCAATTTCAAACAATATGATCATGTTTTCCAAAAATAAATAAGTCATTTTGGCGTATTTGGAAAGTTTATTCAACTCCGAGGTCACTTCCCATTGAATGCAGCCCACAGCGGCTCAGAATACGCAGGGAAGAAGGAAGGGGGGAAGGTTGCGAGAGTGAGGCCGATGACCGCCGCCGCGTTAGGGCCCAGTCGGAAGAGGCGAGAGGGAGAGAGAGAGTCACTCGCTCCTGCATCGGAGGCCGACGTCCCCCGACGAGCCAACCACGGCCGGACTCGGTTCGCGGGTATGAGTGAGTGCAGAGGTGCGAGGAGGAAGTACGGTGGGTGGCAGGGGGATGCGCACTCGAGTCGTGGTTATCAACCACATCGACGCGAGGTGGAAGATGATGAGGGGAGGAACATAAGGGGGGAAGGGTTTAGGAGGGAGGCCCATCAGGAAACGGCGGGAGAAAGAGGCCACAGCGACGCCAATTTGATATTTTTCTCATCAACCATTAGAGATTACTTTGAGGAACTGATATGTTAGAGGGATGACCATTATCGTCGAATATTTAGGATGGACCAAGTAAAAGGAGTGTAGTGAGCAGAATGGGAATGGCGTAGAAGAATTTCCATCAGAAGCAGCAAATACTAACGGCAAACAAAAGTAGCCAACTTTTCTGCGGAAGTGAGACTTAGACTATAGGGTTTGCGGAGAAAAGAAGTTTGAAGGCGATGGATATGTTGTGCTACGGAAGAATGGCGAGCCACAAATGAAGGAGTGATTCGGAGAGTGGGTGAAGAGAGGGCGGGCGCTTGTAAAAGAAGAAGGGGGCAATAATTGGGCACATCTTTAACACAGGATAGCGCACTTTAGACCGTAATTGAAGGAAATTCGAGGGGAAGAGATACAGAGGAAAGCAAGGTCGAATCGCGAAAAGCAGGTAATGGAGGGCAAGGGAGTGAATTATGAGGGAATGAAGAAAGTGTCGGATTGTAACGGGGAAGTGAGGAGAACCGATGCAAATCAATCCCTTCATTAATTGTTTGTCATGGTGAGGGTATCGACGATATTGTCAACATTTGGTCGATAACCCTCATAGACAAGATAAGCATAGTCCCGTCATATCTCGTCACCACCTCACGCCATCACCCCTCCTGTGGGGTAGGCAGGCAGGTGCTGCTCCCCGCGGGGGCCAGTGGCCACGTACATCCGCGGGGCACTTGTATCTGGGTTACCACCATCTGTAAGACCTCGGTGACCCCTTGATTTCGGTTCCCCACGCGTGAAAATGTCAACTCTAACTTCTCTTCTACTGCAGTTATAATTATCAAATGATTAAGATGATTCCGTAAAATACCATTTGTTACTCCGGCTGAACAGATACGATTGGCAGGAGAGTCGGACTGGGCAGTGCTTGGAAGAGTCTGTGATTGGAGTCTGACAAGGGGGTCTATTACCACCGGTGCTGTTCAACCTATGGAAATGGTTAATCAAGCAAGGGAAGAACTGGTGAATGGTATGAAAGTCGGCAGGGAATTCATTAAATCAGTTAAGTTTGCTGATGACCAAGCTTAGGTTGCCAGTCAGTCTAGGGGTTGCAAACTAGGTTGGGTGCATGGAAGGTCAGTGCGATAGGTATGGGACGAGAATAAATGTATATAACAAGATCGTTACGCATTTGTAGAGAATGGAAAGCCAAATTAGATGTAAATATTGGAGGGAAAAAGAGCTGGTGGAACACTTGACCTATCTATAGTGTTTGGATCCAAAATGGGCCAAGTAGTCGCGACATAAGTAAAAGAAAAAGCTGTCACAAGGAGGCGGGCATGGATGACAGGGACATTGAGTAGGGATGTTAGGAAATGGTTCGTTAAATTTGTATATGGATCGTGGTTTTATACGGCGCGGAAACATGGTCACTGGAGCAGGATTATAGGCGCAGATTGGAGGCTTTTGAAATGTGATTGTGGGGAAGCATGGGGAAGGTGAAGTGAACAGAAAGGAAATTAAATGAGGAAGGGGTAAGTATGGTGAGAGAGGAGCTGGGAGAAATCAAAAGGACCAGGAAAAATAAATGCAAAGCAGATTGATAGAAAATGGGATGTGGAAGACTGTGATAGAGGGGAGAATGTGAGGAAGGGGAAGGAACAGGATAGGAATATTAAATGGCATGAAGGGAGGAAGAAAATATACGGAGATGAAGAGCGACTAACTATAGTGGACGATGCCAGGTTGTGTTGTTGTTGAGAGTCGAGTAAATGTATTGCTATACAATTGTAAAGAATGTCTCCATCCCAATCATACCGTAACTGGTGGAATACCAATAATAATAATGTAGGATTAGGGGGCAGTAGGTAATAAAATAGAAGCTACCACACTGTAGCAGGTTACGTAATTCGTGTTGTGTTGTGAATAAAAATGGTAAAAGCAGTAATGACATAAGAAGACGCGCTAGGCAAAGAAGATTTCGCGAGGAGGAAACTTATCACAGGGACGGTAAGGATGTCATAAAACGGTTCGTCGAAACTGCGATAAGGAACGTGGTTTTCATCGGTGTGGAATCATGGTTGTTGATAAAAGACGATTGTAGCATTTTGAACTGTACGTTTGGCAGAGGAATGAAAAAGGGGAAATTGACGAAATAAAAAACAATGGGGGAAGTGTTGGGCGTGTTGGAGGAGGAAAAGGGATTTTTGGGAGAAATCAAAAGGAGGCTGGAAAGATGGATGCAGAGCGTTTTGATTGGCGATGGGATGTTGAAAATTGTGATGGAGGGGAGAATGTTTGGCAAGCAAGGAAGTGGACTGCTAAGGTTATGGCCTGGGTAAATACAAACGTGAAATTTGTGGAATAGCAAATAAAAAGTTAGGATTCATAAAAAGAATTGTTGGGAATTGTAATGAATTGGTCAAGGAGCTATATTATTTCACGTTAGTTAGGCCCCACCTCGAGTATGCTGTAAGCGTATGGGATCCTCATGAAGTAGACTTAATTTTAGAAATAAATCGGGTGCAACGTAGAGCAGCTAGGTTTGTGAAAAGTTGTTATGAACAAGGTAGCAGTGTCACGAAAATATTGAAAGAATTAGAATAGGCGCGACTAGATAAACCTAGGCTTAAATACAGGTTAAATTTACGGCAGGCTACTTATCTGAGAATGTTAAAGACATTACAGGCCCCGACTTACTATGATAGATCAGATCACCAATTTAAAATCAGGCAGATGGATATTAGAACGGATGGATTTTAAATGTCGTTTTTTCTCGTACCATTAGAGATCAAATGAGACATGACAGCAGTCGCGTAGGAGATAATTTGAATTGGCAGTGTATATTTTTTGCCCATATCCTCCATGTCATTTTTTTTAATAGACCCATCTTTTTAGCAGTTTTCTCGCATGGTTTGAAAAAACGTATCCTGTTATTGAATATTGTTGCAGGGATGTGCAACGTTCATTCGTGTGATTAACTTTGCCCCAGTGCATGATGTAACTAATATTTCTGTTGAGGAGATTGTGCACGCATGGCTGGTGGCCTACCACCCACCGCCACACGCCCTTGTGGCGGCTTGCGGGGTATTATGTAGATGTAGATGAAGTTTAAGGTATAGGATAGGGCTATTGGACGAAATGAAGTTGGAGACTTGAAATTACTTTACCATCGGCTAGAATTAATATTTTCACCAGTTAAAAAAATCAAATCATAATAGCCATATGCCTAAAATGTTGTCATCAAAAACGTAGACCGTTTTCGAAGAACGAGAGCTTAATTTTCCTCCAGAAGGGCGGCGCCACTCATTCTCTATGTAGAATGCCGACCCTACCCGAATTGCATCGACGTTTTCTTCTAAGCTACCGGCAAGTAACAGTAATGCGTTTCGCAAGGAAGATGGCGCGATGCTTTTAATGTGTGCACTTCATATTAAAGTGGTAAAAATTAAATCCCTCTAAAACGGAGGTGCTAGCAGCAGGTCAAATATACGTAAACCGCAAGCACATCTTCCTACACGCCTGCCGCCACAATGGGTAGTATTCAATATTTCGCGTTTGCTGTCAATCGCACTCGGGGATGCAGAGTAAGATGAACTCCAAATGTCCCAACACCTAAAATGCTTTTCCTTCTAATCGGCAATTATCGAATCGATTATCATCTTCTACGCTTGATCGAACAAATCGGGCCTTTTTTCCAGGTGTCGAAGAAACTGAAACATAACAGTATTCCTGCAACCTATAAGTATTCCGGATTTTCACGCCAGATTGGTCGTCCAGTTTGAAGGAGTGGTTAGATGAATTAAACTTTCCTACTTGTATTCCTCAGCGCCTTGTAATTTCCATTCTCAAACGTTATATCATCCTCATGATTTGCGTTAGCGCAAAAAAACATACACGAACTGCTTCCGTCATCTTCAAAGGAAACATCATTTCCTCTAGGTCAACGTTAGCCGGAGAAACTGCGTCGAAAAGGTTCACGGAGGCAACGCTGGTACTGTCAAAAAATTTACCCCCCCCCCCTCCATAGAGAAGCCGGAGGGACGGAACTGGACATTGGAAAACTTGCTTTGCATGCTGGATGATCCGTAGGGCGGCGAAAGGCAATTTGGGCTCATCGCCTACCTCCAGGGTTCAGTCTGAAGCCCTCTTTGTCCAAATCGCCGCGAACCATGTAGCGTGGGAGGGACTCGAGAAAACTAATGCGTGTCTGCGAGCAGTGTGTCCATCGGGAATCGCTCCCGCTCGCATCGGTGCTTTCAAATTATTCGTTCATTAATGCATTCGGCCCAATCAATATAAAGGCCCCCGTAATGCCTTAAACCCATCGCCACGATGAATGTTCCGGATTAAGTCAATCCTAGTTTAGGGTCCTGACGGAAGACCATTTTACACGTTATTAAATATTTAAGGGCTTCTTTGGTTCTCAATGGGCGTGCTTGCTAAGAAATATCAACTTAATTCTTTTATTTTACGAGTAATAGCCGTCCATGTACATTGGTGGAAATATCCTTCATTTTGTTAGAACATACGTTAAGGCACTATTAAAGTGCTCCATGTTAAACCCTATTTCATGATACATACATGCATGTAGAATTTTTTTAAATCGAAAGGCGAATCGTAAATAGTTTTGCATCGCTCACTACGGGGAGTTAAACTGCCTCACCCAACTTTGTACCATGGGATATGCTCCGTTCAGCCTACAATGGCGGGTGCCGGATAAAAGTAATCACTGACACTATATGAGATGCTATGTCGAGGGGATTTTAATTTATAATAAGTTGCTGGGACACAGTTTCCGGGGATCGGGATGGTGTGGTGACTAACGTACTGGATTCCCACACGGTGGACCCGGGTTCGAATCCTGGAGACTGCAGATATTTTTCAATGGTGTCCCGATCCTTACTTGAGGTGCTTTGTGGAGAGCACTTTGAGTCGGTACGCCGTCCGTTGGATGGAACGCTAAACTGTGGACCCATTAGTGCCTTTCGTTAAGAGTAAGCTAATGCTGACGCCGGGTTTCTCTCCACCCTTTCTCCATTCCCATCCATCACTTATGACGTAAATGACCCAACTGACCAACCTCCTCTAATATTAACAACAACAAAGACATGGTTTCCCAAAAGGGTAACACTTCCCGAGTGAGCCCCAGTTGGCGAGGGATGGATCACCCCCCCCGTCGTCAATCATTGGCAACAAACTGCAGTTTAAAGGCGACGGGGAGGGGAGGAAGGACCCCTTCCTGCCTGTAGGGGTCAAAATCATCGCAGAGGTCACTTTCATCCGTGTCCCGGTGGTCGAGCGATTTCGATAGAGTGGCAAATGATACTCAACTGGTTCTGGTTCTACCCGACGAGAAAACGTAAAGTATTGAGTTTGGCCTTCCAACAGCCACAACTTTCCTGAGGTGAATATAGATACTCATCCAATTTGGTATAAATATTGATTAGTGCCATATAGAATCATACTATTTGGTGCTTCGGTCAGCACCCCCGAGATACATGGGTGAAAGGAAAGTAAAAGCAGATGCTACGGATTTCTGCAAATGGCCAAAAAGACTTGAAAACCCATTTCCAAAATCCAAAAACCACCGTGCCTTGCATTAATCCATTCATTAAATTGTTTACTATAGAGGAAATCTAATCATTCCGCACAAAATGGCTATTTTCATTAGCGCAACACGAAATGAGAGAGATTAATGCGAACCTATCATTCATCAAAGCCCACTCCAAAGATTCAAAATACATTTGAATAGATTAATATTACAACTATACCCATGACGTTAAAGAAAAATGCAACATTCCTGTATCTAATCACCAAATGTTTCCATACTGTTGAGGAGTATTCAAACGATGAAAGTTCGAATTTCGAATTATTGGGTGGCTATGACGTATTTCTACTTGTCCTATGCCTTTGGACGAATGCATTATGATTATTTAAGTAATCTCTCCCCCCCCCCCCCTTGAAGAACAACCTTATTGAGTTAGAAGGTCTTGTGAGTTCTGATGTGCCCTAAAGCTGTGCGACTAGGGAATAATTAATTTTACTCATATGTATGAATATTACATTGATATC
This sequence comes from Hetaerina titia, assembly GCA_037158775.1. Classification (NCBI taxonomy): domain Eukaryota; kingdom Metazoa; phylum Arthropoda; class Insecta; order Odonata; family Calopterygidae; genus Hetaerina; species Hetaerina titia. The sequence goes on along the minus strand of CM073768.1, from coordinate 14,869,332 downwards.
GTATGCTTTTTTGGCAAATCCCTACCCTAATGACTGAGTTGGATTGGAATAGATATAGTATATGTGAAAACACCCTCTAACCGTCTTTCCTTTCACTTTCAAGCTCTACTTTCACCTCTCGTCCCTCTTCGCGAAGGGATACCTCACGCGGTCCGCTACCAACTGCCAAGTTGGGCCATTTCTATTAGCAGCGACTGGCGTGGGGACCTTTCGTTGCATGGCCGTGTGTCAATAGAATTTTCCCCTTCTTGCTCTCCAGGTCCGGGTGATCTGCCTTAGTATTTTGTCGTTCTGTCTTATAAGTGGTCGATGTTAATTTTTATTCCCTCCTATTTAATGTACTGGAGAACTTACTTAGTGGGTGAAATTGACACTTTTTTAAACTAAATTTTCCGCTAACATGTATTTATGTGAGCATCACAATTATCGTCTTTTCAGGGATTATGAGTGGATATTTTTTCCAACTTTGCCTAACCATTTAAACACATTCCCTCTTTCTTACACTTTCCACCTATCACATCCCCTTTTGGTGGATCGCGGAGTATTTGTGCAGATGTAGATCAGCACTTTACCAACAAATGAATCTTACATATAAAAAAGTGAATGCAATGTGGAATGAGGTCATCCGTAAATTTTTAGGTATGCCCGAAGAAGATATTTCAAAATCAGTACTCACCCGGATTTCGATGCCTCATTTTCTCTACTTGTTTGGGTACACAATTTTGTGCACGGAAAAAAGTATGTACTACTAAAATAAACTAATTAATTATGCTGAAAGTATCTGCTTGTAATTTCGTACAATTTACGTACAAACGTTTAGATGAAAGTTAATTAATTGCATATTTATCGCCAATATTATCTACGTTGTTTGGTCTTGCTTCATTAACTCTCCATCCTGTTCGTTTCATCCCAGTCAATTTCCTTTATCTCTCAAAATATTGGTTGTTTTGAAAATGGGAAGGGCATCGTATTACTTAGATAATTACTGAAATGATAAGCAGCGCTGTGGTACTTTCCCAACTAAAATATTCAATCACTCCTTCTGCTCGGAGATTCTGGTCCATTTCCCCGCCTCCACTTCGCCCTCGAAGGCGTTCGAGGGTGGTGGTGCCTAAGGCGGTGATGCTACTCGGGTGGTGCCCTCATGGACAGGCTTCGATGCTAACGACGCAATACACCTGGAAGGCGACGACACTAAGCTCGCTTAGGGGCCCACCTCCGTCACGCTTGGGTAACCCACCTCTTCTCGGTGACCAAGGGAGGTCACGTCGACCACATCGCCGTGGGAGGGAGGAGGATGCCGCCGCCTTCGTGAAGCCAAGGCGTCGCTTGACGGCGCGAGTGTTAGCGCTGCCACCGCAGTCCTATTATACGAGAATTCTAAGGTTATCATTTTCGGCGCCTGTATATTATACAAGTACTGTCTAGCTCATGCGTAGGCTGAGGAATCGGCAAGTGAGATGAGGCGCCTGTGGTAAGGAATGAAAGCAGTCTAGGATCTAATTAAGTCACATTTGCAAATGTACCCGTTCTACTTGGGCATTCAGCTAGGAGTGTGCAGCGATAGATTTATATCATTCAGGCATGATAAAACAAGGGTCCCCTGAAAGAAATTAAGATTAATGAAAAAAATAGAGGGCTAACGATTAGTTCCTGTTTCTAGGATAGCAGAGCTGACTGGCAAAGAAGGAGGCCGCACATTAAAGTAAATGGGACATGTGACAGATTTTGCTCGTGTTTTGAAGAAATGGGCGTACTAGTGAGGACTCCGGAACCAATAGCTTCTCAACAGTCTTCTGCCAACAACAAAAGTTAGTTTACAAAGAGCAAAGGAATGATAACAGCGAGTGATGGCGTAAAGAAAAGACAAGAGTTAGTCTATAGCGCAGCTTTGTATGGCTCCTAAACGTTATGGGGAGAGAGAAAGAGCGTAGAATAGAGGCAGGCAATTGAGATGTATGGGGTTCGAGAAGGATTAAGAATATAAGCTGGATAAAAGGACAGCGATTGGCGGAGGAGGAAGTTAGAGGTGCAGGGAGGATAGAGGAAGCTCTTTTGGAGGATGGAGGAGTTATTGAGAAATGGCAATTAGTTTGAAGTTCCCAATGAAAGGGATAATTACGATAGATTACAATCTAGGGTAAACGAGGAGGAAGGAGGAAATGAACGAGGTTTTTACGACAGTATGAAGGTGGTTAAAGGGTATAGGTGGTAAAGATAGTAGATACTTTATAAGAGAGGAGATAATTTAAGGTTAATGTCATTTGTGTTTTTCGGCATTGCATTAGTCCTCGGTGTGATGAAGTATTCCTGAAAGAGCCGCCCGATTCAAAATAATAACGACGAAAGGGAGAGTATCGGATGAGGAGTGGGGGCGATGCAGTGGGTGAGAGCGCCACCAATGAAATGAAACGTTGGCATCTCGTTAAGAGCGCGGTGGAGGGTGAAACCTGCCCTCCGCTTTACTCTCTCCATTGAACGCCGGAAGGCCGCTCTGTGCCCCCGCTGCGCAATTATTTCTTTCCGGACAAGGTCAGCCTGAACTAGATAAAGATACCGAGCGAAACCCCATTACTACGAGACTAGCCACTATTTCACAACGTATCTATCATGAAGGCGATCAGCGACACGATCGCAGGTGATTCGGATGGATGGGTCATTTTTGGGCACACGTTAATACTTTTTATGGTCACAAAATGGCAATCTCCGCCAGAAAATCCGTGATTCCATGCGACCCAACTCTGAGGATTTGTAGTCACGCCAGGACCCGCGTTTACGTATACCGCGAGCGATGGAGCGAATTAAGAAAAAACGGAGCGCTTTGGGGTCATCCATCAGATTATTTAACACTGACGTGAGAGCGGTTTCAAGTCCCATGAACACGACTCCCGTTAGTCATACTCGTAATTACGCATCGGAGGTTCTCAATCTCATTTAGATTAACAGCCAAGGATTCCCCTTAACGAGTTTTCACGATGTTTTCTTCGTCAAAAAACTGCTACGAAGGGGAGGAAAGTTTCAAATGAGAATTAGAACAGTTGCAACGCTGGGGGAGGGAAAATCAGCGGCGCGTGGGAAGGGAGAGGCGAAAAAGCCTCCGCACTACACCGATGCGCCTACTCATCCCCCTCCCCCCGGTGCCTTCCCCTCACCAACTCCGTTTCCTCTTCTGCGAGGGCCTCTTGAAGCAATGCGGTCTCCCATTTCCCGCCAACTTCAACATAATTAAGGCATCCTAGACGATCATGAGTTATCACAGCGAAGAAGACCATGGTAGCAATCACACTCGCCTTTCCGTTACGAGGGCGTCCAAGGTAACGTGACCGGTTAAAGGTTGCAATGAGAGTCAGATAACAAACGAATGTGGAAAATTAAGGCTTGGGAGGAAGAAGTGCCTGAGGGAGCCGTTTTATGAGGAAGAGAATCCAACATGAAGCTCACGAGTTTGACGGTCTCACCATAATTTGGCTTATATTAGTGAATGCGGAAACTCTCTGGAAAGAAATCCTTCCAAAATTATGAGACACGACTGCTTGGAAAACTGAAGTTTGGGAGTGACAACGGGTCGCAGGAAATTAGTATTTGGTCGGAAATACAATGGTTTGGCGCGGATTACTTATGCGCATACAGTTGTGAGCGAAAAGATAGAATTGTCGATGACAAGCACGTGCGTTCGATCACACGCTCGGGACGGGCATTTTCATTTGCGTGAGGGCAATGGGGAAATGGAAAGCCTTTAGAATTTGTCCCTGTCCATTGGAACATTAGACGGGAAGAATATAGCCGAGGGTCACTACATAACCTTTACGCTGTTCTTTATCGGGGTGGACTAAGTGCGTAACGGCCTAATTTTAGGTTTAACCGATAAACTTCTTCCCTTCCATTATGTTTTCGAGTCTACTCCATCCTGGCCTAATTCTTTCACCTGCCGCATTCCATCGTTGTTTCATAAATGTTCTTCTATGCCTTGTTTTGAGAGCCTCTTCTAACACGCTAAGCCGTGACATTTTCCGCATACAAACCTTTACTCTTCTCTCTCTTTGATGATTCTACTCGGAAATGATCTCTCGATATGAACAAACCAGCGGGGTACACTTCTTTCATCCTTCTCAATTACAGGGTGCATCCAAACCCCATTCTTCCAGAATCGATTAAAAGCATTGCGACTAAAAAAATAACTTTCGCGAACATTTCTGAAATTATTACCAATAAAGATGATACGCGAATAAACGGTGTTGCTGGTCGGCTGCGGTTTAAATCCAAACGACCATTTTATCAAGACACTCAAATGAACGATTTTCCAAGGAATGGAAGTGAGGGCAGGATGATTCGATTCGCATCCGACGAAGACTGCATCGCTCTTCGGCAAGCCCTTGGCGTCCAGCGGAGGGAGCACACTGCACCTGTGGCGCCACACTGCGGCCGTCACCGCGATGAATGTAGCACGTGTAGGGGAGTACGATGGTGTCAGACTTTCCATCCACGACCGTGCACGAGCATTATTCCCGCGCTTCTCTCCGCCAACTGTCATACAATGCATCAAAATATCGTGCACCTTACCCTACCAAAATATACTGCACCTTAATTTCATACCGCCACTTCTACGTAAGATAAATATATCTCCGTCAGATATACGCCTAATACTTATGCCTATACGTACTTTGGAATTGTGCGGCACGCAACCACAGCATGGATTCCTGAGCTTACCGAGAGAAAAAAATTTAATGCGCTCAATTCCATAAATGTTATTTCCCTGCCCGTGTTGCGACCGTTCAGCCATCGCCAGCGTGAGCTTGAGAATTGCTAGTATATACCAAGTTGACACTCAGGTCGGAAAACTACGTTTTATTTTGGGGACTAAACCCGACTTTTATTCAAACCTCAAGGTCGTAGCCCTTCGGGAATTCTTTCGCTAATCCCTAGCCTGGTATACAAGGTTCATTCAATAAGTATCGGGACTGGTTCGCTGTAGCCTTAATGGAGCAGTGGATGAGGGGTCCGACCGATCGGCTCGGTAGAGGGGTCCTTCACCACTCAGGTGCACTTTAGTTCAGTCGCCTCTGGGTATGCATTGAGACAGGAGGATTTTTGTGACGTGTGATTGTTTGTGGTGTTATCGCGCCAACTTGAAGCGTAGGGTCGAGCAACGCTACGCTGTGAAATTTTGCGTTAAACTCGGGAAATCCACGTCGGAGACCCTCGAACTCATTAAACAGACTTATGCGGATGATGCCTTAAGCCGCATAAGAGTTTTGGAGTGGCACAAAATGTTTAAGGAAGGCCGGGGGCTCGTCGAAGACGAACGCCGCGTCGGACGCCCGACGACCGCTCGAACCGGTGCTCATGGGGCCAAAGCGAAAAAGGACTCTGGCAGGCGTTTAACCATTGCCCTTATCAGTGAGGAGACTGGTCTTTCAGTCGGAACCGTCCACACCATTGTAACAGAGGATCTTGCGATGAGGAAAGTGTGCGCGAAGCTGGTGCCGAAAGTCTCGAGTGAGGAACAAAAACTGTCGTGGGTGGAAATTTCGCTGCTGACGAAATTCGGCGTGGCAACGCTGCCTCACCCCCCTCTACAGCCCCGACCTGGCCCCACGTGACCTTTTCTTGTTTCCACGAATAAAAGGGAGCTAAAGGGATATCAGTTCGATTCCATCGAGGCGGTTCAAGCGGCTGCGGCAAAGACTCAACAGTATTCCGGAAACCGACTTCCAGCGGGCTTTTGACGGGTGACAGACGCGCCGAACTAAGTATATCGATGCAGGAGGAATGTATTTTCGAGATTATTAAGTAATTGTAATGACAGCTACAATAAATTTTGATTTTTGATACCAGTCCCGATACTTATTGAATGGACCCTGTACATCCTTGGCTAATTACTGCCAAACTCTCTTCGGCTTCGACTCCAAACCATTAAGCAATTACAAGAGTAATGGAACCATTACAGTTTTAGGTGTGAATTGCTTAATAGTGCCATGGGGGCATCAAAGGCTCATCTTTGACCGGTATTGTAGCAAATAATTTTTTTATTATGAATGTCTATGGAGACAACTCGTACAACGGAGGTAACTCAAGCTGAAACGGGTATTATATTGATAGGTTTTACTGTTGACGTTCTATTTGGATCTTTTTAATAATCCCCATCTTCGGCGTCATTTTTAGCTTCAATTTAAATGCATTGAAGCAAACGTTGGAATCAAGGCTGCTGAAAGCAGGCTCAAAACTAAATACGTACATACTCGTGCAGAATATCTTTTATCTCACCATATCTCACATCCTGCAAACTTCTTCCTCAGCTCTGCGTCACCATTTCTGCGCAAAATTCTTCTCCGTTACCTCGCTGACATTCTTCTTTCCACCTTCGGGGCCTTTAACACTCGTCTGCTTCTCACTACCTACATCCTATTTCTTCTAACTTCCACTCACATCATCACCTTCACCCCCATTACATCATGCACTTTCTTTTTTTTCCTCCCTAGATAGGGTCCACATTTATCCATGCTCACCCCTCGAAATACTCCCATCTACCATATTCATCACCCTGCCCACGGTTTCAGATACAAAAAAGTGCTGAGTGCCATATTCACCAATCTGCCCTTCACGTTTCTCCTTAGAATCCCATCATCCATTTCCTCTTTGCTGAGTCTGCTCTTCGTAACGTTATTCCTTACAACATGCCCTCCCGACTACTGCGTCATTTCCATCTAAAATGCCACCAGAATTCGTGAATTATTCCAACGGCTCACTTAACGCATCCCTCCGCCAAGTTTACCAGTCTTCCTGCTTCCCGATATTATCATCTATTTTCCATGCTCACTATTCAAAAGTGCATTAAATCCTTGTATTCTTCTTTGTGCCGGGGCAAATTCTTCCCGGAGGTGTCCACTGACCTCGTTCTCCCTCTTTCCTCCCCCACAGAGATGGCCAACCGCAGCGGGCACCAGAAGAAGTCACCGAGCGCCGGTAAGGACGCCTGCCCCATGTGCAAGGAGAGGAGGCGCCGGACGCTGGCCACATACATCCGCACCAAGTCGCGCCAGGACAGCGAGCGCACCATCGAGGAGGAAGAGGAGGCCCCGGAGGAAGCGTGTGGCGCCAATGAAGGAAGCCCGACGCGGGGTACTCCACGTGCGAACGAACTACGACAGTGCGAGCAATGAGCTGAAAACGTTCGGGCGGCGAATTGGAATCCATTTGTTTCCATGGTGTCATATTCGTCCTGCCTGCACCTGATTGGGTGCACCGCAATCCTGGGACTAAGACGTGGTGCGGTGTCCTGCGAATGGTGGGGAGGGCGCGCTTGAGAAGGGAGGGGAGAACTGCAGGGTGACTGCCAACGGGTGCTGCCAGTGCAAAGCACACGACCGAGGACCAAGCACTCCAAGACGTATTCATTTCGCCAAGTGACAGAAACACTTCTATAAGTTTATTTGCTTGCGAGCGTTTTATTATATTGCTTCAGGTGCAAAGGTTTAGAGGAATATATTATTTTTCGAATTTCACATACACGAAGAAATGGAATGTTTCTGCAAATAGCCACTAATAAATAAATCATGTTTTGAAAATAAATTTAACGAAACAAAAGGATTTACTGATTGAATCACCACATCTTTCATTCCGTCCATTATTTTCGGGAATCGCTGTCGAACGCGCGGAGGCTAAATGCGTAATGGTTCGTTCGCACCGCGTAGCCTGCCGGGAGACACCGGACCCCACTCCCGCCTTCCCTCTCCCTGAAAACACTCCCCAGTTAAGCGCTACATAGGTCTAAAACCATCGGAATATCTCACACCCAAAGAACGGCAGACTAATCACTGGGGGTGAACCACCCTAAAGGATTGACGCGACGCAGTAAGTCACAAAATGTACACAGATACACAACACACATTAATGTATAGAATCAACCGAAAACACATAAAAAGGATTCTCACGCGTATTCCGAAATTTTCGGTGGCATGAGCACTTTCTCCGTGGAAAGTAGGAACTGAGGAGAAGGTTTCAAGATGGGGGGATAATTAGACGAGGACGCTAGATGGAAGGGGAAAGGTTTGGGAGGGGAAGGCAGAGTTCGCCCAGTAATATGACCGATGGCATGTGAACATCACAGGTCAGGATAGGGGGTCAGTTCCTTTTCCTAAGTTACCTATGGTTTCCCTGGAAGACCTAGTAGCCGAAAAATCACACAGCTTGTGTGGTGCTGAGAGTGCCTAGAAAGGTTTGCCCGGGAATCGCACCCAGCCCTACGGCGAGTAGTCCAATGCTCTACCCCTGGACTACCGTGACCCTATACATACATACATACATATATATATATATATATATATATATATATATATATATATATATATATATATATATATATATGTGAGTGTGTGAGTATAGATATTATTATTATTAGGTAATCTACCGGTTAAGGTAGGTTTTTGGATGGACACAACTATAAATGACTCGCTCACAACCAATGCAGCCTTGCCTGGCAGAGGAGGTGTATATATACACACATATATACACCTCCAACGTGTAGTATATATATCCCTACCATGGACTACAACCTTGTCGTGGTGGAAGGGCTCGTGCGTTCGCAGTGTCTGTTCCACAGTGAGGCGGCTGCAAAGGCATCTGACCCCAGTGGGGCGGCCATTAAGTGATGGTGTCACGTTAAAAACACTATTGAGGAAGAATACGGGAAACCACCTCAATTATCATTCCCAAGAATGTAATGATGGGCACTATAGAGAATATGAGACATGGCAACTGCGAGACTTGGCTCAAGCGGCCCTGTGTCGTGCCCAGCAGCGGGGGAGTCAAACCCTTGCGGGGGAGAAATAACAGCAGCAAGACAGAAGACGCAGAAGAAGACGAAAGTAGAAAGAATAGGAACATGGAACGTCAGGACAATGTTGAGAACAGGCAAATTAGAGAATATTAAGTGAGAGATGGAAAGAGGTAATATAGATGTTTTACGTCTATGCGAGATGAGATGGAAGGATAGCGGGGATTACTGGAGTGATAATTATAAAGTAATATACAGCGGCGGGGACGAGAGCCAACGAGGGGTTCCCGTAATATTAAATAAAAGGGTAGGAAGAAGCGTAGTAAACATAGAGCAAGCAACTGATAGAAGCTTACTTGTAGAGATTAAAGCACAACCGACGAACTTGGTCATTGTACAGGTATACATGCCACTGAGCAACCACAAGGAGGAAGAAGTAGATAGGATGCACGATGAGTTAGAGGATATCATCGCGAGTGTTCCTGCAGGGAAACATTTGATAGTGATAGGGGTTTGGAATGCGACGGTAAGCGAAGGAAGGGATGGTGGTGAGGTGGGGGACTAAGGGTTAGGCACGAGGAATGAACAAGGGGAGAAGACAATTGAATTCTGAAAAAGATGAATTGAATGTTGGAATTTCCCATTGAAAAATGGGAATGTATCAAGAAAGTGATATCGAAAGCCGCAGAAGACACTATAGGAACCGTTAATGGGAAAAGGATAAGGAAACCATGGGTAACGGATGAGATGATTGCAAAGATGGATGAGAGAAGAAGATGGAAGAATTTAAGCACAGAGTTAGGCAAAATGAAGTACAAAGAGTTAAACAATAAATTGAGAAGGGCCACAAATAAAGCAAAAGAAGAATGGTGGAAAACGCAATGCGAGGATATGGAAAGTTTACTGAAAAAGGGTGAAATTGGTGCGCTATACAGCTAGGTTAAGTTATTATCGGGAAGTAAGAAATCAAGATCTGTGCTAACAGTTACAGATAAGTGAGATAAGATAATAGTTGAACCAGGAAAAATCCAAGAGAGATGGAAGAAATATATAGAAAAACTGTATGGTAAAGAACTTAAGCCGACAAGGTTAGACATAGAAAAGGAACATGACGTAGAAGAAGATAGCTTAGGTCCAGGCATACTCGACGATGAAATAGAAAGGGAATTAAAAGAGATGAAAGCAAATAAGGCCATGGGGGTAGACAACATCCCTGTGGAACTGTTGAAATGTTTATGAAAATGTGGTAAGGAGACTCTATATGGACTGATTCGTAGTATCTATGAGGAAGGAATCTGGCCGGAAGATTTTGTGAGATCAGTGTTAGTTCCTATTCTGAAAAAGGTAAAGGCTAGATCATCTGAGGATTAAAGAACAATAAGTTCGATATCCCATGCAGCTAAGGTTATTCTCAGGATCATCAACAAAAGGATAGATAGTAAGGCAAATGATTACTTAGGGGATGATCAGTTTGGGTTTAGGAAGGGAAGAGGTACACATGATGCCATTGCAGTAATGAGATCACTAATCGAGAGGAATATAGAATACAATCAGTATGTATTTGCTTGCTTCATAGATTTCGAAAAAGCATCTGACAGAGTGAATTGGGAAAAATTAATGCATGTAGCGCAGAAAATAGGAATAGATTGGAGGGACAGGAGACTGATCCGCAAACTGTACATGTCTCAGACTGCTCAGGTGCGAGTGGGGAAGTGAGAGTCCGGATGGGCAGTGTTAGGAAAAGGGGTAAGGCAGGGTTGCCCATTGTCACCGGTGCTGTTCAACGTATATGTGGAGGAAATGATTAAAGAGGCATGGGAAGAACTGGAGGTAGGAATGAATGTCGGAGGGGAAATCGTAAATCGGTTAGGTTTGCTGATGACCAAGCATTAGTGGCTCAGTGAGCCAAGTGGTTGCAAGCATTACTGAGTGAATTGGAGGTTCAGTGCGATAGATATGAGATGAGAATCAATGTTAATAAAACAAAGGTTATGCGATTTTCCAGAAAGAAAATGGCTAAGCTAAACATTAAAATAGGAGGGGAAAAAATAGAGAAGGTAGAACAGTTTACGTATCTTGGAAGTGTTTGGACCAATACGGTCAAAGTAGTAGGGACATAAGGAGAAGAATTGCACTACTCAAGGAAGCTTTCTCAAGGAGGGAGTTGATGATGGGGACGTTGAGTAGGGAGGTTAAGATAAGACTCATAAAAACTCTGATATGGAGCGTAGCGCTATGTACGGCGCAGAAACGTGGTTGCTGAAGCAGGAGGATAGATGTAGATTGGAGGCTTTTGAAATGTGGATGTGGAGAAGAATAGAGAAGGTGAAATGGACCGAACGGAAAACAAATGAGGAAGTACTGGAGATGGTGGGTGAGGAGAGGGATTTGTTGAGAGAAATCGTATGGAGGCAGGAAAAATGGATGAGAGGCATATTGATCGGCAATAGTGGGATGTTGAAGAGGGTAATAGAGGGGAGGATGTTGGGCAAATGAGGAAAGGGCAGGAATAGGATAGGCATGTTGGACGGGATGAAGGGAGGAAAGAGGTGTACGGAGATGAAGAGGGAATGATGTAGATTAGGTTGCTGGATTGGGTTTTGTTTGGAGTTACAAAATGTTTATTTGATAGCTGTGTCCATCCAAAAACCTACCTTTACTGGTAGATTACCTAATAAAAAGATATATATATATATATATATATATATATATATATATATATATATATATATATATATATATATATATATATATAATGCAAATTCACTAATTAGTCGACAAACACAGAAACTAAAACATATAAAAGAAACCGAAAATTCGAGAAACAGTGAGTCCCTCTTTTATATGTTTTAGTTTCTGTGTTTGTCGACTAGTTAGTGAATTTACATTATTGTGCACGTTCGTGGGTTTTTCAAGAAAGTGACTTCATATATATCTATATATATATATATATATATATCTATATATATATATATATATATATATATATATATATATATATATATATATATATGTATGTATGTATACTCTTTCACATGTAAATAGATATTTGGATAAAGAATGGGAACACGTATAAAAAGGCGAACACAGGACAGGAAGGGAAGGAGGAATCAAGCAGACCACAAGTGCAAAATTATTTCCTTGACCGGCACTGAAACACCGCATCTTTCGACGTGCTGGGCCAACGCTCTGACCACTTGAGTTATCGAGGAAATATAATTATATAATTTACATTGAAATCTGTGGGTGGTTAATTCAACCAAGTGTCCCTATTCTTTGGCCAAGAGATGGCTTTAGCTCAAGTGAGAAGAAAATATAAAATGACTATATGAATATGAAAAACAAATATTAAACAAAAAACTGGGAGAGGCAATAAAAGAAAGCAACAATTGGGTATCAAAGGAGTGAAGGTAAATGGAGAAGAAATCAATATGCTCTGGTTTGCAGATGAAATCAAAGTAGTGGCAGAAACGCAAGAGGAAGTGCAAGCAAGCTCTAAGTGCTATGAACCAAGTACTGGGAGAATATAATAAGAAAATCAACAAGAAAACTAAAATCCTTGTTTGTGAAAGAGAGAGGCTGAATGCAGAAATCACAATTTTATGGGTGAAACTAGAGAAAGTGGAATCCTTCAGCTACCTGGGAAGCAGAATAACATGGGATGAAAGAAGTTCGATCGACATCAAGCGAAGAATAGCCCAAGCTAAGAACCCATTAATGAAGAAGAGACAATAACTACGTTCAATGAACCCAAGGCTGGAAACAAGGAAGGAATTCGTCAAGACTTTCGTGCCAAGGTGCTCTATGTTTCCGAGACTTGGAACATTGGAAAAGTGGACCAGGGAAGAATAGAATCCTTTTAAACATGGTGCTGGAGGAGAATGCTGAAGATAAAATGGACAGACAAAGTACGGAACGAGGAAGTATATAGAAGAGCAGAAGAGGATAGGGCCATATAGAGAACTCTAAGGCAAAGAACAAATAGATAGACTGGACAAACATTGAGGCACAATGGATTGATTACAAATATAATAAGGGAAAAATTGAATGGAAGATTCCATGAGGAAGACCAAGAGACATGCACGAGGTGTGTTCAAAAATTAACGGGAATTTAAATTTTTCGGGCAATAATATTTATTTATTCTTATACATTAATGTTGTCACCTACAAAATAGTTCCCTTTGGAGATTATGCACTTGTGCCAGCGCTTCTTCCAATCCCCGAAACACTTCTTAAACTCGATCTTTGAGATAGTCTTCAGTTCTTTCAGCGATGCGCTTTTAATGTCATCTACGGCTGTGAAACGACGGCCCTTCAAGGTTCTCTTAATTTTTGGAAATAGGAAAAAGTCACACGGAGCTATATCTGGCGAACATGGAGGCTGGGGCATCGTTAAAGTATTGTTTTCGGCCAAAAATTCACGGACAAGCAAAGAAGTGTGAGCTGGTGCATGCTGTGGTACAAAAGCTATTTTGGAACGAATTATGCTGCCACGCGTTTCATACCCAAAAAATTGGAAAAAATGTCATTGTATGTTCGAATTGATATGCCAACATCATCAGCGACCTCTCTAATTGTGATTCGGCGATCGTTCATAACCATTTCTTTCACTTTTTCCACGTTTTCATCGATTGTTGAAGTGCTGGGGCGTCCAGGACATTCGCCATCTCAAGGTCTTCACGGCCTTCTTGGGAACGCTTAAAACACTCGTAAACTCTTGATTTACTCATAACAGACTCACCATAGGCCTTTGTTAACATTTCACACACTTTGTTACACTTTATTTTATTTTTAACGCAAAATTTGATACCAATTCTTTGATCCATTTCTTTTAACAAACGAAAATCGCCGAGCTCATAAAACACGTCTAACCTTAGTGGCTGTCACAAACAAAGTCCACAATGAAAACAGCTGAAAGTTTTATCATACTTCAGGGGCATGTAAACCAACATAATAAAAAAAAAGTTTGACAATCGGTCTCTCCAAGCCCGCGAAATGAAAAAATTCCCGGGGCTTTAGGGGGGATGAGGCAACGTTGCCACGCCGAATTTCGTCAGCAGCGAAATTTCCACCCACGACAGTTTTTGTTCCTCACTCGAGACTTTTGGCACCAGCTTCGCGCACACTTTCCTCATCGCAAGATCCTCTGTTACAATGGTGTGGACGGTTCCGACTGATAGACCAGTCTCCTCACTGATAAGGGCAATGGTTAAACGCCTGCCAGAGTCCTTTTTCGCTTTGGCCCCATGAGCACCGGTTCGAGCGGTCGTCGGGCGTCCGACGCGGCGTTCGTCTTCGACGAGGCCCCGGCCTTCCTTAAACATTTTGTGCCACTCCAAAACTCTTATGCGGCTTAAGGCATCATCCGCATAAGTCTGTTTAATGAGTTCGAGGGTCTCCGACGTGGATTTCCCGAGTTTAACGCAAAATTTCACAGCGTAGCGTTGCTCGACCCTACGCTTCAAGTTGGCGCGATAACACCACAAACAATCACACGTCACAAAAATCCTCCTGTCTCAATGCATACCCAGAGGCGACTGAACTAAAGTGAACCTGAGTGGTGAAGGACCCCTCTACCGAGCCGACCCGTCGGACCCCTCATCCACTGCTCCATTAAGGCTACAGCGAACCAGTCCCGATACTTATTGAATGGACCCTGTATATACACACAGACACATCTAATATTACATAAATACACTTATAAATGGGTCCTTCAATAAATCCTTTGAAAATCCAAGAGATGGCACTTGTAGTTTAGGAAAAGGCTTGCTTTTAGGAAGCCTCATCTCTCATTAGACTGTTGTTTAATTTTCATCTTTCGCTATTATGCCGTTTTACTTTCAAGGTCGATTGAAACAAAAACTTTTGTTGATTTAGAAAAATGAAAACGAGTTGAGTACAGTAATTAAACACATATTTGAAAGACTTAATACAGAAGAGATCAAAGCTGAGTTGGATGAAGTTTATGGCACATCTGCTCTTGTGTTTTGCAACTGTTTATAATTGGGTAAATTAGTTTAAAGGCCGCCATATATCCAAAAATGATGAATATTTATCGGGAAGTCCAGCAGAGGGACTTCATTGAAATGATTGATTAAGTTCATGAAATGGTTTTCATTGTTCTATGAAACAAAGTTAGTGAAATAGTTGAGGCAACAGACATAACATTAGGTACAGTATTTTAAATTTTGCATGAAAAATTGGTTGTAAAAAAAATCTTGGCAGGGTTGGTGCCACATTTGCTCACATTGGAGAATAAATCCAATCATGTGGCCAATTCAGCAGTCGGTGCTTTTCCATTGCAATCCTGGACCACAGTTACTGCACTGATGCATGATAACAGAGAAGTCACATAAGGATAAGAAGGAATATAGTTAACACTGATTTTTCTGAGACATTCCACGGCAAAATTAGCACTGTGCAAGCAGCTGTCCAATACCTTGCTCGTTGCTTGTCTTAATTAATTGTCTTAATTAATGTCTTAATCTTGCTTGTTGCTTTGAAATTCAACCTTTTGAAATCCATAAGCCCATGGAGATATAGTAGAACATCTCTATGGTTTGCTTCATTTGCAGTCGTTTGCTATTACAGTGTGCCATTCCACCATTTCCTAAATACTGAAAAATGGACTGACCGTGACTTTCCCAGCACTTTTTCTTGAGTGCCGGAGATGCCAGAACTTATCACATGGAGCTTTATACAGCCTGTCATCAGGATCAAAATGATGTAGTTTAGTTTCATCTGCTGTGTTAATAATTGAATGATTCTTCATTATTTGAATTGAATGATATCTTCCTGTATCAGCTAAAACTGTGAACAAACATCCACATGAATGTTTTGTTGTTCAGGTAGGATCAATCTCATACCATACTGATGTCATACCATGTCTTATTTGCTATTTTTGTTACGAACATGTGGGAAGCACCCAGAGAAACTTTTGACATTTCAGATATGGTGCTTAATATTATTCAATGACCTTCTGTCACCATGATGGCAGGGGTGTCAATGTTCACTCCCATAAGAACAGTGACCAAAGCTCTGGGTCCACCTTCCTTTGAGGTTGATTGTCTCCACTCTTTAAATATTAAAACCATCTTCCAGTTATGGAATATACGGAAGAAGACTCTCTATAGCCTTCTGAGGTCATATTCACTCATGACCCTCCCTGTCGATTTGTTCAGGCAGAAAATGTTCCCGTTTTATCTGCAAAGGTTGACATAGGCAAACTGAAAAAGTTTAGATTTAAAATGGATGCTGCTCGACCAATACTTGATTATATAAAATGAAACTTAATACATATACATTCAATAAACATATGACATCATATTAAATTTTGCATAGTAAAATATGCGAATACGAGACATATTCATAAAGTAAGCACCGTAAGGGCCGTTTGCTTATATAAAAATATTGGTGCCTCAGAACACAGTTTTACTCCTGCAGCACCATCTACTGATTCATTGAGAAGCTATAGCAACATTTGTTTCGTTTCAGAAATCGTTTGCTTGTCCGTGCATGAAAACAACAGTGTCCGCGACAATCATTGACCCCGCCAGCTGTGAAGTGCGTTCTGTCATACGATTCTTGTATGCAAAAGGATTGCCGGCTGCTGAAATTCATCGGGAGTTATGCATAGTTTACGGACATACAGTTGTGAGTGAAGGAAAGGTTAGACAATGGTGCCCTGATTTTAAAAATAGACGAAAAAATGTTCATGACAAAGAGCGAAGTGGGAGGCCCAGTATTCTGACCGATGAATTGGTTTCGCTAGTGGAACAAAAACTGCGACGTGATCGTCGATTGATGATTAATGGCCTGACTGAACAATTTCCTCAACTTGGATGCACTACTGTCTACAATATTGTCACGGAAAACCTAGGAAACCACAAATTTTGTGTAAGGTGGGTACCGAAAATGTCACCGACCACCACAAAGAGCAAAGAATGTCCAGTGGACGAGAGTTTTTGGGCCGTTACCAACAAGATAGAGTTGACTTGTTTTCTCGCATTGTTACCGGGGACGAGATGTGGATATCCTACATCAATCCAGAAACAAAACAGCAATCGATGAAGTGGCGAAACTCATTTTCACCAAAACGAAAAAAGTTTAAACAAACTCCATCCACAAGTCAAAAACTGATGGCTAACGTTTTTTGGGACATAAACGGTGTTTTAGTGGATTTTATGGAGCGTGGGAAAACAATTACAGCTGATGTGTACTGCGAAACGCTCAACATACTGAGACCATAAACACAGTAATCAACCCGAAGGTCGGTTTAGTAGGTGATGGTAGAGCTCACCCATGTACCAAGCCCGACGGCGTGTGAATATTCACACATCAGGGTAGGGGGGCCAGTTCCTTTCCCTGTGCCGGTTATGGTTTCCCAGGAAGACCTGGTACCCGAAAAATCAACTAGCTTGGGTGGAGCTGCAGGTGCCCAAAGTGCCTTGCCCGGGAATCGAACCTGGGACCCTCCGGTCAGCAGTCCAACGCTCTACCCGCTAGACCACCGCGACCCGCCATACTGAGACATAAGATCCAAAACAAACGACGCGGGAAACTGTCATCTGGCGTAATTCTCCTCCACGATAACGTGCGTCCTCACGCTGCTGCCAAAATCAATAAGAAAGTTCAATAAATACCAAAGAAAAACTTTGTTTCAATCCACCACTTTATTTCAGGTACTGACGTGATAATAGATACTGTGGTCTTTGTTAAAAGAAAAAAAATAAAAAGTACCTGAAATAAAGTGGTGGATTGAAACAAAGTTTTTCTCTGGCATTTATTAAAATGAACTTCCACAAAGTTGAGCCTGAAACTATGGATTTAAGAAAGTTCAAGATTTTCCTTGGGAGCTCTTTGACCATCCACTGTACAGTCCTGACCTTGCACCTAGCGACTAGTTCCTCTTCTTGCACTTGAAACAGTGGCTCAGTGGACAATACTTCAAAACCGAAGAGGAACTCAATAACGACGTTGTGAATTGGTTCAACTCTCAAGCAGCGTGCTTCTATGCAGAGGGGTTAAAGACGCTTGTGCAGCGGTACGAAAAATGCTTAGAAGTGAACGGCGATTATGTAGAGAAGTGAAGTAGATTCATAGCTAACTAAATGTGCCAATAAAATGTGTTTCATATGAGTATATTTTTTCCTGTGACCAAATGGCTCACAATTTATGAGCATGCCTCGTAATAATTATTATCACTCTTCATTGAATTCAAAGTTACGTAAATTAACCTCAGTACCATAGAACTGTTTAATGTCAAGTTCTTAACATTGAACAGCGCTACAATGCTGATGTCTTCTCGGTGTCCATCTCTTTATTCCCATTGATGATCACCAGCTGACTGAAATAACATTTTGGGAGCTTTCCAATTTCTTTTTATTGACTGTAGGAATTTACCTAACTTTGCACTCACAGCTCACATGCCTACATTCACTCTTTATTGAAAATCATTGTAGGAAGAACAAAATGTCGGCTCTTGAAAAAATGTTTAATACACAGCCCTGAGGATATTTTGAAATGATTTCTCATCCTTCTTCTTGAAGAATCCAGGTCTTTGACCAGTAAGAAAACCACTTGAAACAAAGCACTTTGAACATCATTTCCTTGGGTTAACCCATACCTTTATTTCTGCAATCAGCGCTTTCACCTTACTCTCCTATAGCAACCCTTAGTAATGGTGACTCTGGTTCTCGTGTCTTCTGCAGTTTCCTTCACTGCCACTCGTTCTAGGCCTTGTTCCTTACGTTTTAAATTCTCATTTCCCTTCCCCAAGTTGATCTCATCACCTCTATCTAGTTGATGTTATCTTCATGTCAAATTAAGCACCAGCTTCAGTTTGCCAAATTTAGCACCGACCAGTTTGTTGAATAGGGCTTACGTGTGTACAGAGACCACGTACACCAGGTATGCTACCCCCAGTATTTCTACGTATTTCTCAATTGCCCTTTAATTTCTTCTAAACCTAGCACTCCAACAGTCAGCAGCGTTTTTATAACAATTCCTGATATTTTTTTACATAAGGCCGCATCTCAGCATTCCGCCCCAATTTACCTTCCATTTTTTCGCCGTAGCCTTACAATGGCGCTATCAAAAAAGGCATTAAAACCATGACTATTTTGCCAACAAAAGTGGCTACACCTTCGTGAAAGGACTGTCCTGCACGTTTAATCTCTCCTCTCCAAGCGACGAAGGTTACTTCTCTTGGTGAGGAATGACATGAGGACGCATAATCGGTTCCCGTTCTTGACGAAGACGTCATCCCTCACGTGAAATATTCTCTCAAAACAGACACGGCACCGAGAGAGAAAAGCATACTATAGTTTCTCTTACACTTATGCTCAAGTGTACTCTCTCGCTCATGTCCACCCGCACTTCGCTCTACTCGTGCCGTCCCTATTATATCACCATTGCCAATCAGTGACGGAGCATTGCCGCGTAACTCCTCTCCTTACACTACCTGGATATTAGATACCGGAGACAATCAGACTGACCAACTACGGGGTCAGAATCGATCCACGTTCGATATGATGGCGTGGATTCATAATCAATGCGCCAAAATATACGTTTTCATGCATCCGGTTCCGCAGGTTGCGGCGCCGAGCAAAAGCCGACCTTCGACTGTGGTCATTTGTTCATCCACCATGAAAACAGCGCACAGGACATCCCTGTCTTCCTCTCCTTGCAGCCACAGACGTGTGAAATCGGTTCGACGGCAACGCAAAACCGGATGCATGGATAGGCAACTATACGGAGAGGATAGATCGCCGGGCCCCTCCCCTGAGGCCAGCCACTTCCTCCTCTTCATCAGCAGCGCACTTCCCCCCTCCCCCCCCCCCCCGCCTTCCGGCATGTGTCCCCGCGCACAGCACGCCGTGGCGCGACGACGTACGGGACACCGAACATCCGCCACGATCGCGTAAATCTTGACGAGTTAACGAGTCAGTAATGGGCAACATTTTTGGAAACTAACTCCCATGTTGGTCAGATCTGAGGAGCAGAATACACGAAAATCTACGGCATCGACGAAACTTGCCTGAATAGGGAGAGATATGGAATCTTACGACGCAGTGCAACAACCGACGGTGTTACGGGTCTGAGGATGTCAAATGAAAGTTATCTCAACCTTTTAAACTACACTGGAGTTCTTTACGCTATAAGTAGACTATACGTGCTCCACCTGGAAAATTCATGACTTGTATAGTAAAATTTCCTACCTATTCTATTGCTTTTTCGCTATAATAACGACAAAATGGAAAAGGCTGTCCAATTTAGGGTGATAGAAAATGTTTTTATTCCTTGGTTTGCTTTGGAAAATTTTGTTATATTAATAGCTTAACATGTAATGTATAATGTATGTAGTACAGTTTCATAGATTTATATCCAGTATTGCGTAAGTGGAAGACGTTGGAAATATAAACATGTTCAATTCACCTACGCCTATTCTGATGATGAAAATCACTTTCCATTAAATAGTTCCTTCACGTTTGGGAACAAGAGAAGTCACCTCGGGTCTAGGTATTGACAATAGGAGAGAAAAGGAAAGGACATCGCATTGACTTTTGCGAGATTACCATGACTTCGCAAAAACCGCCATACACACGCCCATGTGCATTTTTTGTTAATAACGCGTGGGTAGCACCTAATGAAATCGCCAATATTTCTGGTTATGATGTTAACGTTATTCGATGATCTCTCACAATGAAGGCAGCGGTATTAACGTTGACTTTCGTAACAGCAGTGACTGCAGTTCCAACCGATAATTGGAAAAAGATTAAATTGCAGTAGCGAGAGCATGCTTTCCAATTTACCTTCAAATTTTCCCTGTTTAGGGAATAAACAGCATGGTGTACCCGGGAACACTCGATGGTTTCAGAAGAAAACCTGATTCTACGGAACTCGTAAATCGTGCAAACGAAAACAACTCGAGACAACATAAGCATCGCATTTTGCGCACTTTCTCTCCAACTTCCAAAGTAAACCCATTTCACCCATATCCTCCAACGTTTGTCTCCATAACCCTTCTCCACAGCCAAAACAAGAATTTAAAAAAATGGAAGTTAACAGGAAGGGATTGGTTAAAAATAAACAACATTGTTATGATGGCGTCCGGGATCACGAACTACCTTAATCGAAACGGGAAGAGAAAAATCTCATCGACTGCGTGTCTATGCGATAGTATTTTCGATAAAATTTAATTTCACGCAGGTCCAAGCTATGCTGACGATATCACGAGAACATGAGCGTAGGGAAGTGCGTCTTCCGACGAATGAAGTACGCATGCGCCGGCTGCGGTTTCCGGAAATCACAGAAATCCCCCCCATGGAGGCGCGCGGGACTTTCCGAACGCCTCGCTTCCACGACACCCATTGCCGATTCAACAGCGGACACGCACGCGTCCCTGTACCCATCTGGAGATCGCCGGTCGAAACGCGTCCGTAATTCTGCGCGCGGTCCAAGAGGCGAGTTACTAGTCTCAGCGGCGCGACAGGGAGGAGAGCGGAGAGGGAGATCTTTTGTCTGGGAAGACGGATCATCGTCGCATCCGGGTGAGTAGGTGGAGGAGGAACCCATTCTGCGCGGAGACGGAAATAAGCCGTGCACACACACGATGCGCCCCGGGGCAGCGAAAGTACGAAGTAAAAGCGTTGCTACACGTGGCACCAATGCTAGAGTGACTTTTATTTCGAATGAGTCGATTACTTATTTTACTCTCATCATGCGTAGTAGTATAGCGGAAACTTTTCGTAAAAAAGTCGACTTCGGGATTACAACGGAAATACATTCTTTGAGATCTCTTTAACCCACCTCTGGTATTTCCCGAATGTTGTGCACATACCTGTGTGTTGATGGATTTTTGTGAGCAAGATAATAGTTTTTTTTTTAATTCACCTGAGTAGCAATTAATTCACCTCTAACATTTTAACTGAGTGTGTATGACGACTTTGTCCAAATATACTCGAACACCTGCAGATAGTGAGCGCGTCGGCCTTCGTTCAACGTGTCAGTGCAGCCACCACCAATAAACAATACACGTAAAAAACGCGGGAGGTCTGAGAACTACATTTTTTACGTAAAAATGATCAATATTTCCATGGAGCACCATTACATTTGTCTCATAAAACAATGAAACAAATAATTCACTAACGTGGAGCGTGGACCTTTAAAAGCGTAACAAATTAAATGTTTGTTTTCGCGTCATAATTTATCGAATCAAAGACGACATCTAAAATGTCATTTCCTAATCGGTTTTTAATATTTTTTGGCCCTGTGGAATGAGGGCACTATGGAAATCTCGGCATTGTCGTCTCGTTCCCTCCGAATGGCGAATCCATTGCACCTCGGAAGTAAACTGACTTCGATTAAACGGTGTACGATACGTTAGTAATAGCCTGCGAGGGGATGTGATTGCGAAACTTTTACTTCACTCGGCAGTCACAAAAACTTTAAATAGACCTTATTAATGCAATGAATTACCGTCCATTAGTGATACTGTCCTTGTTTTCTTGTAATAAACAGGAAAACCGCGCGGAAAAAGTACAGTGGTGGTCCCACACCAGATTTCCGAGTCTGGGACTTCCCTCCCCGCAACGGACGTACGAAGGGCGATCGAGGGAATAGCCAGGAAACTACCCCCGGGTGGGCAACTGTAAAGCAATGCAAGGGGTCGCCCGATCCTCCCGAATTCGATTCCCCACTACCCCAAGAGCGCACATTTCACAGGCAGAGTAGTAATGGGTTTGCCGCCGCACTAATAATAACCACCATCGTCGCTTACGTGTAATTCGGGCTCGAGTGTTTCAGAAGCGTGCCTACCGGCGTGATGGCATCTCCATCAACAATTTACGCCTACAACACGCAGACTGTACTTACACACTGAGGCACACGAGAGTTTGCCGTACGAGGAATCGACATTCGCTCAATTGTCATAGGTTTCAATTTCTATGAATTTCTTCGGGCGACGTTCATTCGCAATCAATTAGTCACGCAATTCGACCACGGCCGGTTCGAGGTTCCGGTGCATTTGCGCAATTGAAATTCAAAAGAGACCTCGACGACACGAAGGAGATAGATAGATAGACAGATAAAGGTTTTTATTTGAACGAAATTAAGACCTAATGATCCCTTATTCCATTTAATCCATCGTCGTATACATATAGACACAAATTCATTACGCACAGATTTGGACATCGAATATATATATATATATATATATATATATATATATATATATATATATATATATATATATATATATAATAACCACCAACCATACTATATATATATATACACACACACACACACATTTCAAAAAACTTGCCAGCAACGAACAGTATAAATACACATAAAATGAACACTCACACGTTATTTCTTAATAATTTATACTTAATTGTAATTTTTAATTAATAGTGTCGACTTCCTCAGAAGAAACGATAGTGATCGTTTCTTCTGCGGAACGCGGAGCTAACTCCCGTAGAAATTATTAGGATATAACGTGTGAGTGTTCTTTTTATGTGCATTTATATTGTTTGTTGCTGTCCAAGTTTTTTCATTCAACACTTCCGTGTTACTTCGACGAGATCATTTCTATGTACGAGAACATACATATACACGTACAGAAATAAATTAAGCATACACCTAAACATACACACATACTCAAAGTAAATTACAATGAAAAAAAGAGAACAATACAATAGGGAAAGTATAAGCAAATACTGAGGTTTGTGGGAAAAGCTAAGGAAACCTGGAGAGGCCGGGGGAGGGGGGAGGAAGAAATCGCCGACCCTCGACAATACCGCGTTGACAAGACACCCCAAAAAATGCCTCCGTTGCGTGCGCTTGTAAATACATGAAACCTTAGATGGCAACAGTAATTATCTCAAAGGATTTCACTAGCCTCGCTGACCTAGACCTGTACGCGTATATCATACGTAACGCGAGAAACTTCCACGAAAAATAAGGGACGAGTCACAAGCAGAATGTTCTTATTAAAAGAAGTGGAAGATTCCTTGTCTTTCGACACTTGGCCAATTCCTCTGTCTCCAGCTCAACTGCTAAATACCTTCCCAAGAACTCGCTCTCTTCTACGCAGTTTCTTCGGCAGGGAAAAATCGCAATTTTTTCCACTATTTGACCTGTAAAGTCTCCAATTATCTTGGAGATACGTCAACCTTATCCATTTTTTTATTTGCAGTCGGTATGACCATTCGTTGCTTATCATTCGATTTTTTTCACTTCAACAACCAAATCTGCAAAATTAAGGACGGGTGTAGATAAGCGCAGGAGTATCATGTTGTTTACATCGAAGCAAGGTTACTAATCAAACGTTGATGCGTCGTAACGCTCGGGCGAGTTAGATCGCATCGCTGCGACAGAAACGCATCCTTTCCTTCTTAACTTCTACTTCATGAATATTGTTCATTCACGTAAAAAGGAACCTTATGATTGCAAGAAGGTGGAATTAAGAAAACTCCCTACTTTAAGTCGAGTACTATGGTGTGTTGCCAAATTTACTCTCTATGTCCTGGGGTAATTACAAATGTCAATTACCCAGAGCAAACATTTGATTACAATTAAATCCTTAAGATTTTAATATAACTAACTATATTAATACCGTCATTAAAGTACAACATGAACTAAAAGAAATAGCTGGCTACAATGTTGATGTAATCCTGGCAAGAGAATGTAAGAGGGAGAGAAGGGGGGAGGTGGGCAGGAGTGAACTGTGCAAAATCAGCATTCAGACTCTTTTAAAAGAAATTCACTAAATCTAAATAAAAAAAGAGCTGTGAGGAATGCCATTCCTCAAAGAAAAATTTTGATCAATGACCACCAAAAATGATACAGTAAAATTTGATATACAAGCACAAATTCTCGTTCTATCAAAGGCTCCGGATGATTTTAAAACTTTGCGTACTTTTGATGAGTATAATCTCTCCAAGCATTATAGGTGCTACTGAACTAACGCCAGTCAATTGTGATTGCACATTCTTAGGTATGAACGGGGCAAGCACGAGGAAGAAGGGCAAGCCATGCCCGAGGTGCAAGAGCCAGGGCTGTAACTGCAAGTGTGGCGACAACTGCAAGTGCAAGCATGTGGTAGTTGTCCGACCACGTCTCTTCTCCTACTACACGGACATGATGCACTAACGAGGGAAAATGGGCCAATTAACTGCCCTCTCAGTCATGAGAACAATTTCATTCATTTTGCCGAAGAAAAATGTGTTCCTCATAAACCTTATAGTAATTATCCACTGCATGCATCACATTTGTAATTGACCCAATGTAAAAATAAACACCAATGAAAATATACGTTGAACAGTATTTTTTTTAGAGGTAAGGCAGTTGTCAATCTGTGAAGTTCTTACATTTGTGTGAACACCAACAGCCAAATCCACATAAGTTGTTGTTGTGGCTATTTCTGTAACCTCATTTAAGTTTCCTCGAATATTAAAAAGTTTACATTGAGAGCCGTGCATAAGTAAACAAAGCAATATGAATAACTACATAATAGCAGAATTTTTGAGGTCCAGTGAGAATGAAATTTTGGAGCATATTATTTAATGCATACAAATACCCAACTAATCCTTAAACAAATAGAAAATGACAATGCAATAATTGCAGAACGTAAAAAATCCCAGTCAAAGCGAATGATTTTTATACTCTGAAATTATTGTATTGTAATGCATATTAGCGGATGACTCATTTCAAAAGTTACTGTCGTGGCATCTCCCGCAGTTTCTTGTAAGTAGAATATGAGTGAGATTGGCTTCAAATGTTAGACATCAAAGTTACCAAATTGATGCATTATCAATACAACTGCTCCAATTTTTGTCAAGCTACCAAAATAACTGACTGAGTTCTTGGGGACATCAGAAATATAAACCCACATATTACTCCACCCTTGTAATTTGTTGAAACCTCTGCCTAAGTATTTTGAGGCTCTTTGGGAAAGGGTAAGACCTCTGCAGGTAATCCCTTCAAATTCTCAACTTAACAATTAATGAAGGAATATTTAACTTGGTCACTTTTTTCCCGGCTGGCCTTGATTTTAAATTTTTGCACTCTTTAGACTTTTTCCACCGGAGCACTGTTCATTTTGAAATACTTAAGTTTTTTCATGAAGGCAGTGATAAAAAATGCAGGTGAGCAAAAATTATTTGATAATTTACTCAAAGTTGAAGTTACCCATCCCACTGTCATGCCATAGGAAACAGCTCCTAACTCACCACAAACACAGTCGATTCCATTCCTCATCTTGAATTGCTCCAAATAATAAGACTACACTTATAATTGATTCCCAACTTAAATGCCTCATGTGTTCATCTTTTACCTTTTAACACTTGTTCACTTGTATTTTTTTAAAAGCATATCAAAGTTTAAAAGTTTTTCATTATTTTTATGATTTTAACTGTATCAAAATTTCAAGGTGCTGGGAAGAGAGAGTAGCATGGATTATCCCCTCCTCCAACAACTGATAATCAAGAATGTACTCCTTGTACTTGTAGTAGATTTTTTTTCAATTATAGTGGAAGAGCATTTCGTTGATCAGTATATCATTGCTACATGAGTTGTTCCTTTTCCACAAATTTACTCATGCACCACTAAAAATGATTGTGAAAGAGGATTCCTTGCTTGCAGATTACTGTAATATTGCAACGCATCATTCATAGTCTTCACTCAAGTTTGGAGTCAAATTAGTACTTCGAAATGCAAGACCCAGAGGCTTTGGGGAATGGGCAATCACAAATTCTGTTTAGTTAAAGAATGTGACTTGGCAGCTAACGGAGACGTCAGTGAAGCCTTCTCTTCCAGGGTGGAGCAGAGTTCAGGCATATGCTTCCTCAACGAGGGGCTTGGCTGTTGGGTCCCCTCAACGCCACTCAAAGAAAGGGAAGAGACCAGGAGGCAACTGGTGTACATGGAAAACCCTGATGGGTGGTTTTTCTGGGCGAGTTTGGAGATAACTTGCAATTGAGAAACAATTGGTGGATCAGGAATGCAGCCAAAAGTTCTATTTTGAGTTTTTCAAAGAATTTTTGGGGATTAGCTATCTGAAGATGGGGACATGATTGTCCAGGGGTAGAACGTTAGACTACTGACCTGAGGACCCAGGTTCGATTCCTGGACATGCCTCTGAATGCCCTCAGATTCACCCAAGCTGTGTGATTTTTGATATGTGAATTTCCTGTGAAACTATTGGTGGCACAGAGAAAGGAACTGGCCCCCCCTTATCACCCTGATGTGTGAGTATCACATGTCATTGGGCTTAGTACTTCATGAGCACTACCCTCTGACTCAAACTGACCATTGGGATTATTACTGTGACTATAGTTTACCTGAGCACTCCTAAGATGTTTTTGAAATAACCATAGTTTTATATAAACGATTTCATGATAAATGAATAAAACGAGACGCTTCAGGTGTGATGTGGTGGAATATCATGATTAATTAAAATTGGCAATTTTCCACAAAATAACATTAAAATTATTTTGTGGAAAATTGCCATTTTAATTAATGATAAATGAATGTATACAAAGGAAAAATATAGAAGTTTGAATGGACCATGCCTTTGTTATATGTTAAGTGGTATTTTGCACTAACAATTGCAATTTTAAGTGTTTTCCATCATGATTTGTGTATCGCTGCTCTTTATGACCACTTCGTCATATATGCATATGCATACATATTTCATTTCAATTATCAGTAGCTTTAATCATATTAAAAGGAAAAGGTAACATAAAGCAATGGTGTTGTACTAATGTG
The DNA here is from genome assembly GCA_037158775.1 of Hetaerina titia. Classification (NCBI taxonomy): domain Eukaryota; kingdom Metazoa; phylum Arthropoda; class Insecta; order Odonata; family Calopterygidae; genus Hetaerina; species Hetaerina titia. The sequence continues at coordinate 14,841,791 of CM073768.1, read as the reverse complement.
TCACTTATTTAAATAAACATGGCACTAACAGCAAGCTTAGTACTCATAATTTTTGTAGCAATCTTGTTAACTTCCCCTTGAGATTCACATCAACAGGTATTTATGTAGCAACCTGTTTTCCCAGTTGGCTCACCATTTCAACAGGCCTTGAAGCAAACTTCAAACAAAAACACCCTCACTTGATTTCAACATGTTTAGTGGCCTTTTATACAGTTTAGTCCCCAACATTGTTCCTAAGGGAAAGGTCAGAAGAGAGAGTGAAGCAACACTTACCCTGAGGAGCCAGGTGAGCACCGAGTCCCTATATGGGATGAACGTCCGCTTCTTAGCACTGCCATTGCCCTCAGATAGTGCTGCTATCACCTTGCCCAGTGTGAGCAGTGATCGGTTGATGCTCACTCCCTCCTATAATTAAATGCAGTAAGCCAGATGACAACAAAAACATTAATAATAATGTATTAATGGGTGAAATTAACAGGAATAAGATGGAGAAATTGGCCCAATTGAAAGAATCACAGTTTGAAGTGAGGGGTACGTGTACTGAGGGCACACTGAAAACGTCAATCATATCGTTTTAGGCATGCCCCAGAGGGGAGTAGAAGACTCACTGACATGGAACATTTAATGCAGCCATTCTGAGGTGCTTCTATGTATTAGAGCACAGATGGAATTCTGAAGATTCTGGATTTGTCTACATCACTTGCAAAATCCTCGTAAAGAAGCCAAATGTTTAATTGTCACATGTGGTTCCTCTACTGCAAACATCATGACTTGCATTGGTCTCCAAGTCTCTGGATGATGTGAAATTAATGATTGTTGATTCTAACAGAGTTTTGGAGGGATAATTTCTAGATGCATTCTGATTCATATTATAAAAGATCACTTAGAATGAATAATGACACACAGAAAGACTCCTTGATTTCACAGAAAATAAATACTGTTAAAAAAATATTTCTCTAGATACAGAGGCTGACAAGTCATTTCTTATAAGAAAGGTGTTTTAACTATTTTCTTAAATCACAATATTAGTTCCAAATAAACACATAGATAGCTGAAATGCCATAAATCAAACTTCTCTAGGTAAATTTTTCAAACACTGACAACTTTTAAAATCTAATTGGGGCTTTTTAAAGGGAATACACAAAATTAATGCTTTTTGGTGAAAGAGATCAAATTTTTTAATCATCGGCAAAATGTTTCTCTCCCAATGATCGAAAAATATCCCTAGGTCAAACTGAATTTCCACTGCAGCATGCCCATTTGTGAGCTACACTGAGAGCATTTTCAGAAGGGCCGCATGAGTTAATTAGCCACGCTTGAATGATAATACTTTCTTTTTCCTCTACAGATTTCTCCAAATTCTCACCCTTCAATTGACAAAACTTCAAATAACACACACTTTGCTCCTGTCAAAATATTGCCATTATTTTTAATTCAAACTTTGTCAAAACATGTCTCAGTGTAAATCAATACACTAGAAACCACCATAATGGTCAAGTGATTAGTCTTCCATGTGTAAATGTGCAGTATTTCAGTCTTCTTTGCCTCTGGGCATAATCAAAAGTATTGCAGCTAACAATTAGTTGCCAGGAGATTTTAAGAAGACAGTGAGAACAGTCATTTTCACAATGATGACAGAGATTACTGTGTACCTCACCTGTCAAGGTTATGATGATGTTTACCACAATATCCAGAAATTGTAAGAAAAAGTTGGTTGATCATATTTGTACTTCATGCTAGGACAGAGAGAATTCCTACTCAAGGCAGGTAACAAAAGTTAAATGCAGTAACGTAAAGATTCAATTATAAGGATTAAGTAGTTAACAGTGCTGTGCCCAGTGAAAAGGTTACCATCTTAAAATGTTATGCAAATAAAGAGTATGCTAGTGCAGCATAATAATGACTAGCAATAAATTTGCAGACATAATATTTAAATATTTTGGTGATGGAGTACAAATTGAATAAATCATAATGAATTGATGCATAATTTGGGAGTTCTCAGCTTCCTTTGCCCCTGTTAACAGTACAAATCTATGTAAGACATCGCACTTTGTTTTAACATATCGCATAGTAATACATTCTTTTAATTCTCAAGATTATCAATCCTGAAAACATTTACACCGAACAGTCAATTTAAGTTCGCTCATTGTACATGATGATTGTAATATTGGTGGAAAAAAATAACCGTCCTTGCAGCACCTTATGAACTTAAATTATTCAAAGTATATGAAATAACTGTAATACTTACTACAAGAAATTACATTTGATTTCAAAGACAAATTTGAAGTAGGGTCATGGAAAACTCTACGAGTTTACTGATTAAAAGGTAAAATCCATAAACAAGTTGATTTCAGACTTATATACACAAAATCCTCACTAATGCAGACCTAGCTAATCTGGACTCTCGTATAAGCCGGACTGACCGAATGAGACCATAGTGTATGGGTGTCCGATTGAGGAATTGCATGAGGCAGCACTACCGCACTGGCCCAAAATGCATCTCTAGCTTTGAAATTCTAACAATTAAGAGAAACCTATCAAATGAAAGTTTTCTGTTAAGAGTTGGGGAGCTTGACCAACTCATCAATCTGAAACTGAAGAAGATTAAAGTCTTCACCTATTTGCTCTTAGAAGAGAAAATGGACAGTTAGGTTTGGCTAATTACCAAATTACTGAAATGAAAAAGATAAGAAAAGGGTGATCACAGGTGGTCCAGGATTGCGTGGCACCAGAAAAAGCTTTAAAAAATTGCCAAATAGGAACATTTTTTTGTAACAAAAAAGGGATATTTCTCACATTTTTGTTTAATAATCTGTATGTAATTGTTATTTTTATAACTGTTCTTGCACTCTTTTTCTCAATCAAATTTATAAATCCCAGTTAATTGATAACATTGCAGTGCAATTATCATTTGGATTAGTTAGAACATTGAGCTCTAACCCATATTAATGAAGTTTTCAAATTGTCCTTTTTTATCATAAATGTAAATAATGAGACTTGGCAGTTCCAATGTTAACAGACACGAATTTGGTTTTATGTTTTATCAGACTAAAATACTAATTGACATGATGTAACATTTGGATTCCAATTTTGCAGCTATTTAATCTAATAAAATGTCTATAAAGATTTAATTATTCATAACGTTGATGAACTGCAACACCTATCAAAGGAAAAATATATTTTCTCTTATTATTTTAGTTTGGTGTTTAATACTATACTTGAAGTAAGTTCTAGTGCTTTCTCAGCATATCTGCTCAATGAAGTTTTCCCGGGTCTTCCAAACGGGTAAGGGGTACCATGTTGGCTGACATTTCAATTCTCGACTCATGCATCATCCTCAGGGCAGATGAGTGCCAACTCTGCATTTTTGTCTTCTTATATACACGAGCACACAGGTCAGGTGACTCATGATCAATCAACAAACTATGATCCTCTTTTATTATGATTTTAAAATATGACTTATTCTGGGGCTCAAGTTCCCAGCTATTGAAATTATTTACATGCTAAAAGAAAGCATTTCAGACCATTTTGCAATCGAAAGAGCATATGTCATTTTGACCATTTTACATTAAGCACAAAATCTTATCTCTTCCATGTATTTTTATTTATACATCTGCTGTGTGCACTGTAAAAATATTCATTTGTATCAACAAAGCTTTTCTGTTCATACACATGCTACAAAGAAAGTGAATGATACTTAAGTAAATAACAACAGATTAAGACTATACCAAGTGAGCCCACAGTATTACTCAAGCAAAAAAAATGATACACTAGCCTTATTGATAAAAAGCTTAAATAATTTAAATGAATTTTAAAAAGAAACTAAAAACTGTTTAATAAATCAAGCTGTTTATTCAATTGAAAAAGATCTAGAAAATATAAATTTTATTAAAGACTGTCCATTATATAGTAATATTATTTATATTGATATGGTGTCTTATTTTATTTTTATATGGTGCCTAATTTGAATGGAACGCTCTTCAGTGACACACAAATACATAAACACATTTGCACTTATTCCTTTAAAGCTTACAATGCAGCATATAGAGATGCAATGCAGAGAATATTTTATTATCACCATTTATAATGGACCTAGTGATGCAACAGAAGTTGAATACATCCCATTAATAGTTTACAACTCACCCTCATTCGATCTCCACTGGCGGTTGCCTGAGATGAAAGCCTCTCACTTCCAGCTAAGTCGACAAGACTGATCTTACTGCGACGGCTCATGTCATGAATATCAGTGCCACCACCACCATGACCATCCTTCTGGAAGTGTGAGTGTGTCAATATACATAAATAAAATTGTGGTTATTTCATTTTATATCTTTGCAATCAAGAGGTGTATTCCTGCATGTGCATTTCCTTTTTTCCAGAAGCTGAAGTGTGAATAAGGACACTATACAAACTGAACATGTACATATTTAAAGTAAATTTATTTCAGTACTAACGGTTTTCACACATAGTCGCATCATATTGTGTATTAAAATGCTTGTGAAGCAATATTTAACACTTAGATGAAACAAAAAACATTAAATTACAAAGACCACATGAAAAATGAAACTGACACAAGGTTTAATTAACATTTTCAGGGGCAAAGAACTTTCTCCAGTGGAAAGAAGACAAGAAGACTTAGGAGGTGGGAGAAAGACAGGGGGGAGAGAGGGTGGAGTGGTGAGAGAAGGGAAGGTCAGATCGGGCAGCCAATAGAGAGGGAGGAGAGAGGAAGAAAAGGAAGGAGAAAAAGAACCTAGTGAACAGCAATGATTTATGGGTGCCAGCATGGATCCCAAACAGATACCAGCAAACTTCAAAATACCATATGCAGGCCTGCTTCAGGGTTTTGAGTTTGACTGGAGAATCAGTTTGTGGGACAAAGTCAACCATAGGAACTTTGTTACACTTATGCAATGAGACATTACAGAGGGAAGGACGTTTTACGAGACTGAAATATAGGCTCAGGGGCAAAGGCAAGCTGGATGAATGGTGGTTGTTGATATGGTTGCTAAGCGGTGCGGTACATTGCCCTATGTAGAAAGTGGAACAGTCAGCCCTATGCAGAAAATGGAGAGGTCAAGTTACAGCAGATAACCTGCATTGTTGGATGTGCAGCAGGAGGAGGTCAAAGGATGGTCAAGCATCAACAGGGAGATGGGGAGGGGGTGTTGAGGGCATGGTGGCAGTGATGAGGCACCTGGTCTCACTGCATGGTGATGTGGATTTGGGCGGTGGGAGGATTTAGAGGGAGGCTGGGTGGATTGGACTTGGCAGGGCATTTATGCATAATGAATGGACACATAGGGAAAATGTTGGCCACAGTCAATTATTTGTGTGAATGGGGAAAAGATCCTTTAAAATGGATTTCAGAAATTGAATCCCAGGGAATTGAATAGTAAAGATGATAGGGATCTTTGGTGGAGAGGGATTTGGGTTTGTGGGAGTGTTTGTGAATTTTTATGGAGAAAAGATGCCTGGTATCTACTTTGGAGGAGGGAGTGACAGAGATTATTGAGAGAAATTATGAGGGAATTAGGATAGTTAAAGATTCATTTGCTACAAATAGAAAGGAATATGGGAGGGAACATTAGGTGTGGGAGGAATGGCAGCTTCTGCAAAGAAAGTATCGTCATTTGTTTGTAGGTTTGATGTGAACAGAAAAATGAAATTTATTTTCTTCAAAGGAGATGTCCACCTCAAGAAAAGTTATTTCAGAGGAGGGAATGGTGGAGGTGAAAGAGAGAGAAGGAGTCATTGAGGGTGGAAATGGGAGTATGGATGGATTCTGTACAATGTGACCTGAGAAACAAAAGGTCATTGACCAATCAGAACCAGATGAGTGCTTTAGCTTAAATTGAGGAGGAATTGTTCTTCAAAAGGACAGAGGTAGATATTGTCATAGGATGGATCAAAACTATTTCCCATGTCACTGCTTTTCTCCCAGAGGTAAGATTGGTTATTGAGGAAAAGGAATTGCGGGTAACAGCAGCAACACAAATATAGATAATATGGATAACAACTTTACAAATCATAGATACACAAGTGGACTCATGAACCTGATTTACATTTTGATGGTCAACCTGTCACCCTCTGAAAGCCATGTTGGTTTTTGGTTTTGTTGGGGAGGCGACCGACACCTAAAGTCATTTGCGCCATTAGGGATGGGTGGGAAAGGAAGGGTGGAGAGAAACCCAGCATTGGCATTAGCCTACTCTTGTCGAAAGGCACCAAGGGGTCCACAGTTTAACGTCCCATACAACGGACGTCGTACTCAATCAAAGTGCTCTCCACAAAGCACCTCGAGTAGGGATTGGGATACCACTGAAAAATATTTGTTGTCTCCAGGATTTTAACCCGGGTCTTCGTGCTGGGAAACCTGTATGTTAGCCTCCGCGCCATCCCGATACCCCTCTAAAAGTCATTCTCAGGGAAAGTGGCAAGGATAAGTGGCGGATGAAGGGACAAGGCAATGAAGGGATGGTGGCTGGTTTTAATGGGCCATATTAAGCCCAAGAGGTTTTAAGCACTCAAATGTGAGCCATCTCACTTGTTTCCACCTCTATGCTGCTTTTGGATTTGGGGATGGTTTTGATGACCGAAACAGACAAGCTGCTGCCAAATGCTTTGTGGTGGGAAGCCTTGTAAGTAGGGATGGGATAATTAAGGTAGGCAGGAGATTTAGTTGAGCAGTGGCAGTTGTTCATATGGATGGAAAGGGTGGTAATGCAATCACCCATGCAGAAGGCAACACGAAGTTACAGGATAAGTGGTAGATAACATATGTTGATGTGGAGGTGGCAATGGAGTGATTTTTGGGTTAGGGGTCTGAGTCAAAGAGGTGGTGGAAAAGAAAATAATGCAACATTTTCAGGGTGGGGGCTTACATGGTTTGAATAGGGGTGGAGAAGATATGTAGGGATACACTAGTGGCCTTGCAGATTTAAAAATGCAAGCATTATGGGTGTTTGAATGAGACAGAGGTAAAACTATGGGAATGGAAGTAATGTGGAGTCATTGTTCTCTACGATTGAGTAGGGTTTACATAAGGTGTGCATATGACTTCGTAGGTCCTGGGTAAGAGTAAGTCGATGAGATTAGGATTTTCTAAGTAGTTTATTTTGTCGAGTGTGTTGGGTAGAAGTTTGAATAATTTTGTTGAGCAAATTTTCTGGGTACCCATGTTTCTTGAGTGAATTGTGTAGATTAATTATGTAATTATATTGGGTGGGGGAAATGAAGGAGGATTAAGTTTCATGTTTATGGAACCGAAGGAAGGAGATGTCATCGATGTAGTGATTTTTTATGTGTAGTTTGAGTATTGCGTAAACAAAATGTGCATGGGTTTGCTCATGAGAGGATTAGCTTATGCTGGAGCCATAGATATGCTAATTGGAGCATCTTTTACTCATAAAAAAATTTACTGTTAAAGGTCAATGTATTTTTGCTGATGACAAATTCGGTAATGTGAATCCCTGATTCCATGGTTTAAATAATAATTGTCCTGAGTTATCTTTGATTCAATTTAATATTTTCTCTTCATACTCCCTGACAATGTTTCACCTTCCTGCATAGAGCACCAATTTCATCCATTGTAATCTTTCCATATCTTAAGACTGAGTCTTCCACCACACTTCTTTCACTCTGTTTGTCTCCCAACTCAGTTTATTATTTGCCTTTAGGCTTCCCTCCACCAAACTCTGTTTTACATTCTATTTCATCAGCAATCAATGGCTTCTTGTTCTTTTCCTATTTACTGTTCCTAGTGTTTCCTTAGTGATTTTGATTGCTTTTTTGATATATTCCCATTTTTCTTCTATTTTTCTGCTATCTGACTTCACCCAAAATTTTCTCTACAACACGCTGATCCTTCTTTCTGGTCCAAGTGTACCTTTTGTCCAAGCCTTTTGTGGTGCCTAAATCAGGTATTTGTTGTAATGAAACCATGTGTCCAGCAGAACTCTTATTGCTCTCTACCAGCAGTCATTTCTTGCTCCTAAATTATAGTCCCCTAATTCACTAACATCCCTTCCTTTGCAACAATTGCAGTGTGTAAAAATCATTTGTCCTGACCAGGATTTGAACCCAGATCCATTGATGTCCAGCCAAGGGCTTTAGCCAGTGAAGCTCCATCCAGAGGCATCCTCTTACCCTCTGAAATTATGACTCCATCCAAAATCTGTCATGACATCTCTGAGTTCATAATACTTTCAAAAGTTAATTTCATTTTTACTCTACATTTCATTAACCTATTTATTTTATCTTGGAATTTTCCTCAGCTAGATGCTGAAATGTGAATAACTACATCGTCTAAGTATAATTTATCGAAAGTTTGCATGAATATTTCAAATGGAATATTAAATTTTAAGTTATTATTAATGGCACATAGAAAACACAATGGTAGCATAAAAATGTTGTCTAGATTCACCAAATAGTTTGAGAGCATTTAGCATCTTTTTTGCCTTTGAGTAAGCATTTCAAAAGAGATGCATCGCAGATATGTGTCAATTCTTTTGCTCACATCTCCCTTCCATGAGACTACTTTGTCGCCTGAAGAGGCCAATCCTTTCCAGAGCACTGTGATTGACCCCAGTCCCATCCACTCCACCTTCACTTAAAAATACATTTTGAATGGGTTATAGCTGCTGCCCTCAGAGAGGTGGGATGAGAGGAAATAGGAGTACCTGAGAGTGTCCTGCAAGAAAGCGATTGCCTCTTGCTGGACCAATGGAATATTCACCCCAAGAATTATGGAATACTGGATATTCATTACACTGCTCCATACTAGAGTGCAACCAGGCAGGCAAAAAGTACAGAGGGCATTCCTGGCTACAAACATAGGGAGGCTAGAAAGTGGAAAGACAATGTTGGAAGAGAGGGTAGGGAGACTGTGGAGCTTCTAAAGAATACTGATGAAACTTTGAAGTAAACCAAAAACATTTGATTTTTGTAGGTAAGACATGATCACAAATGTAATTTAAAAGGCCTATTCCCTTCCAAATGCCCCTGAATTACCTTACATTCAATAAAGTTAACAAATGATTTTCAGCTGTTTCTATAGATACACCTTGTCTCCATTGCCAACAGGCATTGAAATGGGTCAATCCAAAAATAATGTTGTCCTCTATTATCCCTTTGTAATGAAAACATTTCTCCTTGCCCTATCATACATATATATTTTTCCTTTTGAATACCATTATTGAATCTACTTTAAAATTACATTAGTGAATTTCCAGATTAATCTGAGAACCCCTTGAAAATTCAAGCCTTAGGTATGAGTGAAAATTTCAAACTCTATTACAGACTTTAAAAAAATTTATGGTTCACAATTTGTTGATTACTGCTGCAACTGTTTTGCAATTATTCTTACCTCTGTTTGTGTTAGTATTATGCTGAAAATGCTGTGTGACCGAGAACTTTTGTCATTCATCTCTGTGGCAGCTGTAGCTCGGCGACTGTTGCCAACTAAAATCCACTCCTGGCAAAATAAAAATCGAGATAAATGTAACAACAAGAGATGATGCCAACAACAGAAATTCATCAATATAACCACATATAATATGTTTTACCAACAGAAATATGAGTCTTGCACAATTGATTTGGTTATAGGTGGGTCATCTTCATGATTTTTGTTAATAACAATGGCTCAGTCACATGCAGGTGATTGAGATACAGGGTGTGGCAACATAACTTCTTTTTTTAAATGCAAAACCCTTTCAAAAAAGGAAGTTATGTTGCTGCCACACCCTGTCTACATCAGCAGTAATAAATTAAGTCATAAACAGTAGTAAAGTAAGTCATAAACAAAATAGCCAAGTGAGGTCTTGGTTTTGTGCAAAAAATACAAGATGTGTTCAAGTTTCAAGATTTCATAATTTTTTATATGCTACTTACATCATAAAGTTGAAACTTCTGTTACTTCTCAAAATAACATCTCTGTACATAAAAATACATGATCTAAAATGTATCTGACCACAACATGTAAATAACAGCACTCTTCAACAACTGTGGGGAATGTGTTTGCACATATGTTGAAAGGTACTCTCCAAAATGTCAGCCATTTTGGAGTGAATCGCTGCGAGTGTTTTGTGAAAAAGGAAAAAATTGTGTATCGAGCTGTCTTTATATATTTCTCTCTGAAAGGCAACACACCCACGCAAACCAAACACGAGTTTGATGCTGTGTACGGAGTGTGAGCTCTGCAGCATCATTTACAACCATGAAATTTTGTGCAGGTGAATTGAAATATGGGCGTACCAGCTAGGCTGATGGTGAGCGTTCGGGATGGCAAAAACTGCCACAACTACCGATAACATCAAAAAAATTCACTAAATGGTATTGGACAACCATTAAGTTTAGAGAGTTATTCAGCAGAGGCTATGAGCATATCGAAAGAACGCATTTGTCATGTATTGACTGAAGAACTGGATATGCATAAGCTATCCACACATTGGATGCCCCTTTTGCACACTTTGGACAAAAAATGCATTGAAATGAGCATATCCAAGGAAGCAGAGTTGGGGCGGTTTAAGATAAGTGAGTCAGATTTTTTGCATCGATCAATGACTGCAAATGAAATTTGGATCCACCACTACACTCCTGAGATGAAAGAACAGTTAAAACAGTGAACTACAAAGGGCGAACATGCTCCAAATAAAGTGAAGATGATTCCATCAGCTGGGAAGGTGACGGTGACATTTTTGGGGGTATTCAAGGAATTATCTCCATCAATTATCTTCAAAAAGATAAAACAATAAGGGGAGAGTATTATACATCATTACCTGACAAACTGAAGACAGAAATTGCAAAAAACCACTGAATTTGAAGGTGTTTTTCCATCAGGGCAACATACCTAGTTGCCTTCAACGGTTGCCATGGCTAAAATTCATGAATTGCACTTCAAATTGGTTGACCACTTACCGTACATATTCAACAGATCTGGCCCCCAGTGACTTTCTCCTGACGAGGAAGTCATTCCATAGATAAAAACACCCATTTTGTGGAGAAAGACATAAAATACTATTTGGAAGGGTTAAAAAAGTTAAAGAATTGTTGGAACAAGTGTCTCAATTTAAAAGAAGACCATGTTGAAAATAAATTTGAAGAAAAAAACGTCTCATTTATTTGCTGGGTCAGAAACCTTACAGACTACCCTCGTACTGTGTAATGCTGAAGCATACAACAACAATGGTGACAGTGATGAATATGAAGGAGATCTCCTAAAATCCAATCAACATCTCACAAGCCATGAATTTTAAGGAGCCAAGTTTGAAACCTGAGGTAAAGAGACTGATTTAATTAAATTAGGGGAGATAAAAAACCTGACCCCTTAGCAAGGGGCAAGACAGTCACCTGCATATCCTTATAGGAGATGACCCCATGGGTGGAGAGGTCCACAACATGAGGGCCAAATACTGGATGCTCTCGAACACGGAGTGGCACTCTCCTTGCCCTCGCACCTCCGTCCGAATCACCAAGCAAGTCATGGATCTTCTCATTGTAGATCTCAAAGTAGCTCACTTCCACAGTGATCTGATTGAAAATGGATGAGGCACCAGTGGCCATGAGGGCACTCGACTTGGCCGAGGCTGGCGCCAATCGTGCGACCTTTTGAAACAGCTGGTGGCAGAAGCGAGGGATGATGCCGGCCTCATTCTTGGGCTCACTCGCCATGTGTTCCATGCCCACACCCATCATGCTGCAAACAAAACAGATATGAGTGCAAGTGCATCAGGGTGGCAGCACCATTGTTAGTGGTCATTGGGGAGTAGGCACAAGCGCTCCATTGTGTCATAAAAGTGCCGGATGCAAAGAAAAGCAATGTTGTGGTGGAGATCCATCAATTTCCCTCTCATTGTTAAAACTAGTACATCTCTACTTCTCAGATTAAATTTCTTTGCCTTTGAATGCATGCTTTTCGCTCAAAAAAATATATTTGCCGATGTTACTGAAGATCCATCCTACCAACGGCCTAATCTCATAATTTGATTAAAGACTTGCAGTGGCTATGACACATGTCACGTGCAATAATTCCTATGAAAATCCAAGGTGTGATGCTCATAGTATTGAAATAGGTTGGTGCATAATATGCCTCATCTCTCACTAGACTGCTGTTCCTGCTATAGCCATCATGTGATTTCATTTTTACAGCGAATTGGACCAAAAAAATTTTTTTCATTAGAAAAATGGAAAAAAATTAGTTGCATCTGGTGATCAAATATTTATATCTAAAAGTCTTAACACCGAAAGAAATCAAAGCCTCAAGTTAGATGAAGTTGGCACATCTTGTGATGGCAACTGCTTAAAATTGGATAAATGAGATTATACATGGTCATACATCCACAAATGATGAATATTGTTCCGTATGTATGTCCAGTGGAAGTGAGTTCCCCTAATACGATCGACAAAATCTACGATGTAATTCTGAGTAATCAGCAAAATCAAAGTTCACCAAATAGTTGCAACCATAGGAATATCATAAGGTACAGTATTTTCAACTGTGCAAGAAATATTAGGGGAAAAATGAACACAGAAACTTGTCGACTAGTGATTCAGCTCCAACATAAGTGAAGATGGTGAAATTGGCTAACAAGATGATGTCCATGGTTTTTTGGGATGAACGCAGAAACTGCTACATTTACCTGTATTACTTGCCAAAGGACAAATAATAAATGGAGAGTGTTGTTCTTGGACTGGTTGAGCAAATAAATCAAGAAAAAAGTCTTCATTTGGCAATAAAAAAATTCCCTTTCATCCATCTCATTCACCAGATCTCTCAGTGACCCTTTTTTATTTTAAAACTCAGATAAATGCCAACATATAAATAAATAAACGGATAAACTTGGATGTCATTGCCAACACAGAGGCATACTTCCAGGGCCTTCCAAAATCCTAATTTTTGGATGGCTTCAAAAAGTTGGAGAAACACTGGGAAAAGTATATCAAGTTAAAAGGAGAAAATGCTGAAAATAAAAAAAATCATACCATAACAATGTTTTTCTATGAACTGATTGAACAACCCACATAACTGGAGAGAAGGGAAAATCAAGAAGGCCAGAGAATAGGAACCAGAAAAAATCTACTCCATTAAAAGTCTAATTCTCAGTGAGATGGCCACAAGGATGTCAAGCAAGCAACAATGTTTCTCACAACTATGGATGCACCAGTGGGACAGTCATTTGAGTGATGATAATAAAAACCTATATGTTAAGAACAATCGCAAAAGGCATTGGGAAACCAAATCTGTTAATTATTGCTTTGAAATAATAATGAATGAACGCTTGGCCAGTAATGTGCTATAGAGTATAATTTTACATCAACACAGAAGCACATTTAAAAATGTGATTTCTGCATGTAGCAATGTAGATTAAAAAATAGTTCTTTCAAATAAAATCAGAAACATTGAATCACTCAAGCCATATAAAAAAATTAACATTCCCAAATCTCGTAAATAAAAAACTTACATGGAACAGTATCCCTCAACACTTCTGATCATGCTTATTTTATTTCTCAAATCAAACATGGGTTAATATTCTGGGGAGACTCTTTTGATGGTAAGAGAACAGTTGAGCTGAAAAAAGGGCCAAACAGTTTCATCTCTGATGCAACACCACCCATGATTTAAGTGAAATATACAAAGTTTTAATGTTTTAGTAATCATAGATTTTCACAAAGCCAGAAACTATAGAATTTACTGAGGTTCATACCTGGTATCAGATAACATTCAAACAATCACTCTAGAAAGAAGAAATCCAGGCATGCTTTCTAAAAAAGTCCCCTACCACACACAAACTAACACTGATTTACATAAATTGCCACCCCATCTCAATTTCCATTGGATATAAATTGCCATTCGAAAAAAATCAGCATATTATAAGTTAAAGCCAGAAATTACCTTAAAAACCCATACTTTACTGTTAATGAACACTTGTCATTGTGGTAGTTAGCACCCCAAAGAAACCTAAATTGCATACATCGCTGTGCCTTTATTACCTTTTTATAGCTGTCTATAATATTATGAAATTGCTTTACTTATACGTTGTGTTTGATTTAGCATTCAGCTAAGATGATACTTAGGATATTCATTAAGAGGATGAAGAGGAGGAGATATTATTACTCAAAGGTTAATTAGTTTGTGTTCTTGAGGGGAAGAGATACATGAAATGCCATAGCACTAATAAAAAGGAACATCAAGTACAACCAAGAAGTATTTGCTTGTGTTGCAGATTTCCGGAGGACATTCAATAGAATGAACTAGGTATAACTAATGAATGTATTGCAGAAGATAGGAGTAGATGGCTGGTGGCAAGGTAATGTTAACATCCTTGCCCATCAAACCAAAGGTTGCAGGTTGGATTCCAGCCCATTTTCCTCAACCTAGGGGTTGTATGTGCATAATTTAACGAGATTTGTTTACAAACTAGCTGGAGTTGACCTAGAAGTAGTTGTCATCTACCCAGGCATTATAATCATTACACGCTTAACTAGGGGCACCCACATACATAAAATCTGTGGGCAAGCATAAAAAAATTGGGATTTATTGGATGCATTGTTGGCAGGAGTGACTCCAAGGTCAAGTAGTGGTAGTAGTTTTAGGGGAGGCAACTGACAGCCGAGGTCATTTGCGCCATTAGGGATGAACAGGAAAAGATGAAGGATGGAGAGAAACCTGGTGTCGACATCAGCCTACTCTTAACGAAACCACCAAGGGGTCTGCAGCTTAATGCCCCATCCAACTGACGGTTAACTAACTCAAAGTGCCCTCCAAAAAGCACCTCAAATAGGGATTGGGATACCACAAAAAATATCTGTTGCCACATGGAATCAAATCTGGGCCCTCAGGGTGGGAAGCCAGTACATTAACCACCACAACACCGCAATTTCCTTCCAATTTCAAAGAACATTGTTACCATGCTCTTGTTAGGCCTCATTTGGAATATGCATGTATTGTATGGCATCCGACTGAAAAAGACCTCATTCGGGAAACTGACAAGGTTCAACGCAGGGAAACCAGTTTTGATAAAAACTGTTATGATAACACAAAAAGTGTCACAGAAATCCTTCTTGTGTTAGGTTGAGAATTATTAAAAGAAAGACGATTCAATGCTGGATTTAACTTACTAAATAAATTCACAGGCGCATGCTTCAGTGCCAAGGTCTTGCAAATTATTCTCACTCCTACATACAATGGTCGCTTGGATCATAAATATAAAATTTGGTAAAAAGATGCCAGAACTAGCAGACTCAAGGACTCCTCCTTCCAATGGGCAACAGAGGATAGTAACTGTAGGGTTATAGATAACAAAAATCCCACTTACCACACACAGCATCAAAGGAATAATTAGTTTTACTCAAATGCATGCATGAACTTTCACTAATCTCAAGTGTTTTGTCATCAAAAGTCTACCCACATGACCCCATGGGACTGCCTTTAAAGAATGCAGTATCATTACAGTGCTGCTTACCCTGCTTTGTTTGTTTTCAAACTTCTCCTTCCATCCCTCATCTCCCTCTGGGGAGGGCATGCCTCCACTGTCTGCCTGCTTCGGTGTGTCATATTCCCTACCTGCATCTTTGGGGCAGATGCTATAAGTTGCATGTCCACATGATATTAGAGTTTCCCCTTCTTGCTTTTCAATTCTAATTTCCACTTTATTGGATAGATTTTTACTAAATTTGTATTTGCATGTGTATGTTGGTTGATTGTATATGTATTTGTATGCATGTGGACTGAGAAGGTTTTCGCATGAATATATACACCTCTGTGGGTGTATATATAATAATATAGAGATAATAGATTTAAACAAAACAAACGTCATGAGGTTTTCCAGTAGCCGAGAGACAGTTGGAAGTTGAGTGAAAATGTTAAAAAAAGTTAGTGAAAATTTTGGCATGGAGTGTGACTTAAAACTGTTGGAAAATGTTGGAGCAAGATGGTAAGCTTACATAGGAGGCTTTTGAAATATTGGCATGGAGACAAATGGAAAAAGTGATGTGGGACAACAGGAAAACAAAGTATGATATTCAGCCCTTATCGCAGAGTTTGAGATGCTGATCATAGTTCTAGCATCAACTACCAAAAAGTTAACTTTAAATTAACCAAAAAATTTAGCACATGCTGATGTAATTTTGTCACCCTTATGTTGATGCAAGCCTTTCCCACCTTCCCCAGCAACATTTTGCAGAGATTGCAACAAACCTGTAGCTCTTCCCAGAGCCTGTCTGCCCATAGGCAAAGAGGCACACATTGTAACCTTCAAAGGCCTTTTCCAAGAGGGGTCGAACCAGTGTGTTGTATACATCTTCCTGTGATCCTCCACCATTTGCTAGTAGGGTGACACCTGCAGTGTGGTGTCTCTTGGTATCTGCGCCCTCTGAGCAAAAGCAATGATCATATGAAAACTGATGAGTCAACCCAGAGTCAGTTGATGGACTAACAAATACTTCATTGTCCTTTATGGAAAGAACCACCTTAACTGTTGGATCAGAGGATTCACTGAAAGTAAAGTACAAAAATGAGTTGTGGACAACTTTTGCAAGAAGGAAGATGGATATTGTAAATTTGCCACTAGCCCACTTTAACAGGATAATATTAAGGTCTCTTTCATTGTTATGCACTAATGACATCACTTTCTCTTCAATGTTTGTGATGGATTTTTTATTCTGGTATAATAGTTTCAAGAAAATTTGCATTTAAGGTATAAAAATTATTGACCAACAGTTTACGTTCATTATATCACATATAAGAAATCAATAAACCATCTAATTTTAGAATAATTTCTAGCTACTTAATAAGTGAGATAACCTTTAATTCTTTAATTTAATGACATTCTAATTTATTACATTTTCAGAACTGATAATGAAATCTAATATGTTTTTGGAACATAGTATAGGTGGTGGACTAAAATCTTGCAAACTGAAATTGTTAATGTCCATTAGTATAAAATACAAAGAGATTCTACAGCAAAAAATATCAGAATGAGGAGTAACTATTTTAAGCAAAGAAATATTCTGACAATCCACGACACAATAATGACCTTAAGTTTGGGATGATAGGTGAGGGTAAAACTCATCTACTACTCAGTACAACACAGATTATAGTCCTAACATCAGGAAATTGATTCATACAGACATATCCCTGTGTCATCTGCAGTTTTTCAGGAAGATTTCACAGCCATAAAATAGTGCAGCTTGAATAGACTTGGTGGGTTCAAAGTCATCTGAATTTGAACCTACCAACTGTAGCTAATTCATAGCCACTACACTATCACATTATATCTGATGAAACTATAACTGAGAACAATAAATCAAATTGAAGGTGCCTTGAATAGGCACCTGACTGAATGAAATTCTCAGGAATGATTACTGAATTTCCCCTACCTATTGCCTGATTTAATATGTACAGATTTAATAAATGATATTTATTTTCTCTTATAGGGAAAAATAACTAGTACATGTCATTTATTTCAAGTGAAATAGGCACTTTGTAGCTTTGGTTTTGGCCCATTTATAAATATGAAAATTAAAAAAATTCAATGGACAGTAAATTATATCATTTAAGGAAATGCGACCAAACTTTTTGAGATTTGGGGATGGAAAGGAATTGAGAAAATCAATTGGACTAAGAAGAATACCATTAACGAAGTTTGACACATGGCAAAAGAAGATAAGAAAATGCTGGGTGCAATCCAAAGAAGGCAGAAATATTGGGTGGAGAAGATAAATGTTAATTATGCTCTGAGACTAGCCCCAGAGAGGAAAAAATCAAACATGATTGAACCATGAGACTACAAATGCATTGTGTAAAATAACAGTTGTGTTGACTGTGAGAGATAATAGAATGTTAACAGTAGTAATAGTCTGGAAAATGTTATATAAATGGGGTAAAGATGGGAAAAAAATAGCCTTTCAGGGCAGCATCAAGTCTGATAGAAGTATGAAGAACTGAAGAAGAAAACCAATTAGGGCAAGCAACAGATGTTCCCAAGATTCACACTACATACATGACATTTTAAAATTATGCAGAAAGTGAAGTTCCCTATGGTTCATCATAAGATCTATTAGACATTCTGTAAATTTAAAGGTACTTCTATCCATTTATTATGATTAATTTTATTCTCATGTTACTTTTTGTACCCTCTTTTGGGATTCCTCTGCCCATTAGGGCATAATACTCAAAATCCAAAACAGGATCATACATATTAGGAGCAATGTTCCTCCAATATTACCATACCCTTCATGTATATATTTAATGTCACCTTGCATGCAAAGGGTAATATTTCTCAGCACAGGTCCAACTACAATTGACATAGTCACTATACAAGGGCCTGCAATGACCTACACCAGTTATTTATCTTAACACACAATACTGCTCATGGGCCCAAAGCAATGGGCTTAAGGTTACTCAATATTTCCCTATCAATTTCCATATTAAATCAAATATGAAACAAAAGTACCTGTTTTCAAGATAAAGAATCAATCAAAAAATAATATGTTCTATCCTGTAAATGAATTTCTGGAATTGCCACAACAAATCAATTCTAACTTTACCAAATAATATGTAAATATTGTAGTACATTGGTATGTGTGTGTGTGTGTGTATATATATATATATATATATATATATATATATATATATATATTTTTTTTTTTTTTTTTTGAAAAAGTGTATTTCTTCTTAAATTGGGAAGTGTGCATTGCACAAGTAAAATGTACCACATTTCCGATCAAATAAATGCATTGCTATTATTACATAACATGAAATCATTAGGGACTGTCCAAAATCTCCTCTTAATATGCAAATAACTACGATTGAATGAAAACACATTAAATCAGATATACTGATTTAATCTATGAAAGTATTATGATTGATAAGAAACCCACCGTGCATTCAGAGGTCTCACACGGACTGCAACAGTCAGGTTGCTAGTTTCATCTTCAGCAGATGTTTCTGTGGCACCCCAACACAACCCCTCAGGAGGAACTAGAGACCCAGAAGACTTGCGAGGGGTCTCCATGTGTACAGTGCCAAAGCACTCAGGCGTTGCCGAGAAATTAGCATCATCTCTACTGATATATGCTGCACCTCGATTTGGATTACAGTTCTCTGGGGTCTGAAAGGCCAATGTCTCTTCAACTTGGCAAGTCTTTTGGTTCACAGGTGTTTCAGGCTCTGTTAACTTGGTAGCACTCAGTGATTTAGAGCACAACTTTCCACTTCTGAAAAATGTAACAATTACTCAGGTTATTTAACTGTTACCGATGGAATAATTTTTCCTCTGAAAATGAGTTTCAACATTTTAAAATAAATGTCTGCAAAAGATAGTCATCAGATTTCTAATTAAGCTGAGTATAGCTACCATGCCTATGCCTTATGATTTTGTCCACTAAACATCAAAACAATTTAATATGCCATTACAAGAAAAAAGTAATGACATCATATGAACGCTCTTAAGGTCTCCATTCAAACCTACCTTTAATGGCAGAAATAATACTAATAAACACTTAAATAGTTGACCCATTGCACAACTATGGATGGCTTGAAGGATTTGTTTAAACGAGGATTTCTTCAAAAATTAAATGCAACATATATTAAAACAAAAATTAGCTTTTTTTGAAACGGCGTCACTCGTAAGCACGGTTAAAGATCACTGAATTTTGATACTGATGTAATATTACCTTTTTTAATATTATGTCAAAAATAAAACAAATTACTTTTTCAAATTTGGTACAACTTTCGGTTAGATTACTGCAAAAAATGGCTAAAAAGCATCCTGAAGGCGATTTGTCATATATTTATAATGGAGATATCTATCATTATTTCACCGTTTACACTAAGCTCTAGGTTACATATCGCTATTATTGACGAGCAAATGTATATTAACTTTACTCACTTTGGAGTGCCACAGCGTGCTGAGGTAGGGCTAGCTTTAGGAGTACATGACAGGGATAATCCAGGAATCGAACGGGAACGTGATATTGTAATCTTCTTCGGAGTAGAGCGAAGGCAATTTGCATTTTTCAGAGGGTGAGGTACTGCAAACTGCTCCGGATTACTTGCTTCGGTGCAGTTTACATCAGGTTTATATTTAGACATCTTCTCTGAAATAAAATTGCAAAACATCTTCGGAAAATGCACACGTCAAATAACTACGGGAAGCATGCTGGATGACAAATGGCCATTGCCTTAGTTTTAAACATATGAAGATATTAGCAGTGGCTTATTTCAAACTCTACAAGAAACATAGTATGATTGTACATAATGAAACAACATTTTGCACTTATAACATATTTCAATACAACATTTGGACCACGATTGTTACCATTCCCAAACATAGACTGGAACCCAAAACCCTGAAGTGATTGCGAGCTAATATGAAACCATTGGACGTTGATTTACGTCTTCATCGATACACCAAAATTCTGCGTAACAAAAATATGAATTTTAAAACATTTAGAATAATGTGAAAATTTTTAAATCCAGCATTTACCTTTGTGGTAGCGGCCCCTAACTTAATAATGTCACCCGTCAGGCTATTGTTCTCATTCCATGGTGAAGGGCACGTGCATTAAATCGCTGAATATACAAATGTCAACAACAACAACAAAATTAAGGAAAAAACAGAAAAATTATCCAATAACCATAGTTGTACAAAATCACAACTCTTAAATTGTGCACGAATATTACTTGACATCTGACGGTTAAAACTTATCAACGGTCATTGGTGGAAATTGGTTTAAACTCGCCCTAGTAGAACAATTAATCTTTCTTGTATGAATTTGTTATTAATATAAAAAAAGTAATAATAAATTATTTGTTATACAAATAATAACTTAATAATTATTTTTATCTTAAAAAACTAAATTTATATAAACATATATTGAGGAGGATAGTCGTCGGACCTAGCCACGTTCGGTGTCTTCTTCTGTTTGTTTCTGCGGTGTCTCGTTTAGTATGCAAATGTGGAATTGAAATAAAATTAGTTTTTCGAAGTATTAGTACCAAATCCTAAGTAGCGGTTCAAACATATGCCTTAGCAAATATGGCTGAAACAAAGGATGTGCCTAACCAATCGATTCTGAAGAAAGTATTCATAGGATTAATAGTCGTTATAATATTTTTGGACCTACCATTGATGTGCCAGTCCCACGAACATTCCCACGATGAACCGCCTGCATTTAAATATTCGAGAGAGGCTAATGTCCACTATCACGAAGGTAATTTCCACCACGAAAGTCCTGAAAGACATTTCCAAGGAGAACATGCCAATTCAAAGACTGAAAGAAAAGTTACCAAGGTTCGCGACACTACCACACTTTGGCTGGAAGCAATGGGGTCAACTCTACTTATCAGTGCTGCTCCTATCCTGATGCTTTACCTTGTACCGTTAGATAATACCAAAGAAAGGGAACCGTTACTTAAAATATTATTAAGTTTCGCCTCAGGTGGTCTTTTAGGGGACGCATTCCTTCATTTGATTCCTCATGCTTTAGCTCCGCCCTCGCATGCACCGGCCTCGGGACATGGGCACAAAGAGGTTAGCCATGGCCCTACTCATCATGGTCATTCCCATGGAGAAGGTATGGGAGTTCATGACATGTCCGTAGGTCTTTGGGTCTTGTGTGGAATTGTGACTTTTCTAGTGGTGGAGAAATTCGTAAGGCTCCTTAAGGGTGGACACGGACATTCTCACACTCTTGAACTGGAAGAACCATGTAGCAATGAGTCTCAAGAAGAAAAGGAAGCTGTAACTGGGAAAGACACAGAAGAAAAAGACGAGGGTAATAACAAGGATGAGCAAGGATCACAAAAATCAGAGGTAGAGGAGACAATTCATGGTTAGTTCTTCCTTATGTTAACTGGTACTAGTATTATGTTAACAAAAAGGATATATTAGTAAAACTGCCTGCTGCTAGAAATTAGCGCACCATTTAAAGCAAACGTTTAAGGCAAATGTAAGAATTGTATGACGCAAATGATCTATGATACCTACATTTTACATTCATCTTTTAATTACACACTAATGGTTACATCACAGTTTGTATGTATGTATGTATTCATTTTTCTTTCCCAGAATCCGGAGACATTAAGGTTGCAGGATATTTGAACCTTGCTGCAGATTTTACCCACAATTTTACTGATGGGCTTGCAATAGGTGCATCTTATTTAGCAGGAACGAATATTGGTCTTGTGACAACAGTTACCATATTACTTCATGAAGTTCCACATGAAATTGGAGACTTTGCCATACTTATACAGTCTGGTTGCAGCAGGAAACGGGTTAGTGCATTTCTAAGTTTTCTATTGAAATAATTTTTGACATTGATTATTGTCGTTCAGTATGACCTGTTCGGATTGTATTAAATTTTTACCACATTTTATTATTATATGCCTTTCGTTTGTTTCTTATTTATTATTTTTGATGCCTTTATCTTTATTAATAAAAATGGTAATAAATTTTTGCGCCTAGCAATATTTTAATTCAATAAAATACATAATTACTGGGAATTTTAGTATTGGCAATACATGCCATATGAATGCAATTGTAGTTAATTGTTTTCATTGAAATGAAATTTTGAAATCCCACAGGCGATTACTCTTCAACTCAGCACTGCAATTGGAGCTCTCACTGGAACAGCAATATCATTACTTGCTGAAGGAATAGGTAAATTTCCTTACTTAGCCACCTCACAACATGTACTCTTTCATTTGCGATATTCGGGCACAGTTCTGAGAATATTTGCGCTCCTCTGTCCCATATTCAATCTTTAGATAAGCCAAAACATTGGGCAAGTTAAAGTGATGACCTGAAAGGGTCCATTTTTATAATTGTGGAACCAATATATGTTTTTTGCCTTTCTGTGTGTAAAAGGGTTATTCCCATTAAGTAAATGAGTAAATGTCATAATTTATTTTCATCTTCTAAAGTATGTGAAATTAAAGAAGCTAAGGTGGCCATGCCTACTTTATTTTCTGGAAAAGCTCTGCTAATCTTATTACACATGATTTACAAATTATATATAATGCAACAATTTCAGAGAGTAAAAATCATTCACCTTGACCTGGATTCGATTATTCGATTGTTGCATTATAATGCACACATAGCGGGTGACTCCGTTAAAGTTACTGTTACAGTTTCTTGAAAATTATATATAATTT
Organism: Hetaerina titia; assembly: GCA_037158775.1. NCBI lineage: Eukaryota > Metazoa > Arthropoda > Insecta > Odonata > Calopterygidae > Hetaerina > Hetaerina titia. The sequence continues at coordinate 14,818,636 of CM073768.1, read as the reverse complement.
AAGATAATATGAAACAACAAATCACCAATGCTCATGTGCATGAGCAGAATACTCAGCAGAGTTTTGATGTACATTTATTCTGCCACTCTTCTGCTATGTATAATAAGAGTCCCTTTCATTTGGTCATCAAAACTATGCCTGAATGTCTGCCACCAGGCATAAACTCTACTTCTTTCAGGGGTACATCTAAGAAATATCTCAAGTATTTTCTGATAGATTAATTCTATTATAGTGTGGAAGAGTTTCTGGAGTTTTCGGAACACTGAAACAGCTGATCGTTTGATCTCTGACTTGTCTTATATTTTACTTCAAAAAGTCCTGGGACCAATAAATATTAGTATTGTGTATTCTTGGACACTATAAAAAACATTATTTACAAAGAAGTCTTCTAACATTTTTTTTATTTATTTTCTTGTGGAAGTAATTTCTTAAGCTCTCCCAGAAGTTGCTGAAAGAGCAGTTTTTTTAAGTACTGCCACTCGGCAATGGCCATTACGAAGATTATACTACCCCTGGTGTCGCACCTGTGAGCATCCCTATTTCTGACCAGAGAAGGGGTTTTGGTGCTGGCATACAGAATCGCATTATACATAATTCCCAAAGCGAAATGGTCCCCTACTGTACAATCCAATTGCATGACATGATAAATGTATGTCCAGCCTCTGTCTGATCACATGTTTGTCAATGCTTGCATTTGTCACTTGTGGATAATAATACTCTCTGATAAACATGCGAAGGTGAAACATGTATAAACAAGTTAAGTTGAAATTTGGATATCAGTTAATCTTCAAACCGCTGGAAATTTTATAAATATAAATTTAAGGGAAGAGTGATTTTGATGATATATAATGCAATACAAGGCCATGGACTTTAATAAAGGAAAAGTGTTGGGACATGTAAAAATATATGTGTAACATTAAAGAAGATGCTGTTTGATAATTTCATGCAAATATAGAAATTGAGGAAAGAAATGGTTTCAACGCTTATACTACAGAAAGATGTTTTCCCCCTAGCCCAAATATGAAATCTCTGGTACAGTTTTTACTGGTGCGATTTCTTAAAAAAGAGGAGTAAATTGAAATTTTATGGAAATTAGGAAGTACATGGCAATTGAGTACTTCATAGAAAAATATCAAATAATGGTTTGTGATATCTATAAGAGATCACATTCAGTTATTAAATATGCTTGTGTAGGCGTAGTTACCATATTGAAAATGGTGTTTGTGAGAGCAAAAACTGTTTAGTTAATACTTGTACAGTTCTATGAGGTATGTGCATTTTGTGTCAAAATTGTTTAAAGCAGTGTGCAATTAGAGTAATTTTTAATGTTAAGAAAATTTGTAGTTTTGCAGATTCACAAAGGAATATATTGCAAGACTCTTGTTTTACTTAATGTAGACATCACAGAGATTGTAGGGTTGCCAATTTTGAGTATCCTACTGTACAGTACTGAGCCAAAATGTTAATACAGCTTGATGTGGTGTTCAAAAGTCACCTGTGTCATTAATAATCCCATTGTCTGTTATCTCCCCTTATATCATTAATGCCATAACGTGGTTGCTGGAAGTCCCCTCCAAGAAGTCCTCTGATTTGGGGGTGCTCCTGAAAACCTAATTAGTGAAACAAATTTAAGAGATCAACAGTTTTCCTATGAAAGGACAGCTTTGAAAATATGGGTTGATGAAGTTATTCTGATTTACTATTTTAAAAAATAAATTACTTTTAATATGGGCATATAAGGAAAAGGAACTGCCCAAACCCCCCACCTAGTTGTGTGAATTTCACATGTTATTGAGCTTAGTACTGGGTGAGCCCTACCCTCGCCTAACAAACCAACATTCAGGTTGATAAATATGGTTTTATGTGCATATATTAAATACATGTATGTTAAAAAGCAGGGGTGTTCTGTGGCTTGCCTCCTACCCTTCCCATTGCAGGATCTTGTGCCCATTACCAATATCATGCTGCTGTTATTTCCTCCCCCTCTCCAGACAATCCCTCTGGTTTTGCAGCCACAGTTATGCTAAGGCCTGTGATGCAACTTGAAAACTTGTACACATGTGGTTTTTTTTAATCACCCTTGTGTAGGAGATGCAGCCATCACATGGATTTTGCCCTTCACTGCTGGCGGCTTCATATACATAGCTACAGTCTCTGTGATCCCAGATATATTGGCCGACACTAAATTTTGGCAGTCTGTGAAGGAAATCATTGCCCTGCTAATTGGAGTCTGGATGATGGTCTTGGTGGCATACTTTGAATGAGAGGACATGACATGCTATGCTGTGCATTCACCATGGATTATTGTGTCAGCAAGAATTGCACTCACTCTGGTTTATTATTTAGTCTTTTTTGTGTTCTGACTGATCTTGGGTAAAGCATGACTTAACCAGAATTGCATTTTGTGAAATTCTTGTTGCAACAAGGAACGTTATTGTATCATGGCTATTTCAATTCTATTTTACTCCATGTAAGCAGTGTTAATCTATGAGAATAGAGGATTATTTTTGAATTACCATTCTAAAATCCACTTGCAGTTTTTGAGACAACTTTTGTGAGTTTTATGAAATTTGTGGCCTTGGCACATGCTATTATGATGTTAAAGTCAAATCTATTTAATTTGTGGTGTTGACCTTGAATATGATGAATTATGTTTACATCACAACCTGGCTATTGTTTTATTATAAATAGCATGTATACTTTGACATTGTTTGTACAATAAATATATTTTGTTAAGATCACAATTTTACTGTTAGAACTTGGCTAGCCAAGTTGGTCTGAGGGGAAAGTGTGAGTGATGTGACTCAGGTGTTCCCCTTCTAAGTCCCAGGATGTTGTGTTTAATAGATTTTTTATTAATTTTTTCCAAAAAATACTTTAGGGCCAATATCATTGGACAAAAACAAAACAAACATAAGCTACAAATTAAAGAGCATACACAATAAATTTGTTTCAACCTAGCATTACTTGCTGATGGAAGACTGGAGATGAATGAATGGTATGTGATTGGAAGGCAAGGAATGATAATGTGAAATAGTTCATTCAACCATGTCAAGTGTGTTGGTGATTGTGTACATGTAGTATGTGAAGTGTTTTTGCAGCAGCAGGGACGAGATCTTAGGTGGCAGGGATGTTCCATGTTTGAAGGATTTAAGGCCACTGTAGGCATAAAACAATCGGCACTCCCTGTAGCCAGTTCTGTGCTGCTGGACACTAGAGGCTTTGGTATCTTCGTACCTCGTTCAAATTTGGAATATCACAATCAGTTTCCCTATTCATTGCCCACGCTTCCCCATCCTACCATCATTCCCTCTTTCCGTCACACCTATCACCCCCACTTCATTTCATCCTAGATAAAAGTTTACAGAAGATGGCCCTTGTTCTCATTCTGCACCTGAAGATGATTTAGTGCATCTGTTTTGAAATAAGTTTGTTAGCTGATTGAGAAGTGCAATTAAATGTTTGGCCATTATTAAGTTCAGAGCCTGATGAAATACCTTGAACCTTTCTCACCTCATTTGCCCAAATAATCACACTTCTGCTCACCCAAATCCTCATTGACTGAAGGTATACTAGGTCTGGTCAAAAAATTCCCGAACTTTATTATTACAAAAAAATACCTCGCCAGCAAATTATTGGTCAGGATCCCCTTCAAAGTAGTCTCCTCCACAATGTATGCACTTATCCGAACGGAGTTTCCACTCTTCGAAATATTCCTGGAACACTTCTGTCGAATTTTTCTGTCTCTGGAATGGTGGCCAATCTTTTTCCCTTGAGTAGGATATTTAGTTTGGGAAACAGGGAAAAGTCTTGTGTGGTGATTAGGGTGGGTGGGGAAGCATATTGGTCTTGTTTTTGTCTAAAAACTCAAAGAGTTCTGAGAGACGAGTGAGTTGGTATGTTGTCCAAGGCTAAAAAGCCCCTCTATGCATCTCCAAAGTTTGAGCCATTTTCTCCTGGTTCTCTCTATTAGGCATGTCATTACCCCCAGGTAGTACCCCGTGTTGACTATCTGGCCTTAAGCCTGGTATTCGTGATGCACAACCCCCTTTTCATCCAAAAAAACAGTCAACATCACCTTGAAATTCGAGTGATCATGTCGAGCTTCCTTGGGGCAGGGGGATGTTTTACCAACCCATTGTGAAGATAGCACTTTTGTTTTGATATCAAATCTATGACTCATAACTCGTTGTGATCCTGGACAATAAGGTTTCATTCTCTTCAACTCAATCAAACAGTTCTAGACAGACATGAACTCAATGTCATCTCTGGTCTGCTGTCATCAGGCAAGCTATGAATTTTGCGGCAACTTTATCCATCCTAGTTTTTTCAGTCAGGATTTTATAGCATAAACTAATGGAGATGCCACACTCTTTAGCAAGTTCTCTGACAGTCAAACATCGAATTACATAAACGAGATGATTCACTTTCTTGATGTGGTGGTCATCAGAGGATGTTGATGGTCTTCCAGAATACTAACTGTCTTCCACTGATTGCCGCCCCTTTAGAAGCCAGTAAACCACTCATAACACATGGTACGTTTCATTGTATCCTCACCATAAGCCTTGGTAATCAACTCAAAGGTTTCTGTGACTGATTTGCAGAATTTCACAGGACAATGCTGCTCCTTCAAAGAGCTCATTTCTGTGAATGCAGTTTTTTGCCACACTCCGTGGACATTCCTTCACATAAATGGTCAAAACCAGTCAACAAAGTGGTTATTCAGGAAATTTCTGTTGACACAGCACCTCCAAATGGATTAAAAAATAGCCAACTGGAGGTGTGCTATTTAAAAGTTCAGGAGTTTTTTGAACAGATATTGTATTTCCATCTGAATTAAATATGATCCCATTTCATAATAAAAACACTATCAATGATTGAAACAATTACACATAATATGCTCTGACATAATCGAGTGAAACCTGTGTAAGGTAGAATCTGCATAAAAAAACCTGCCTAAGTCAGAAATATGGGAATATTTAATGTAACAATCATGTTATCAAAGAAACCCCTTGAAAGTATGGACAATAGGTATTCAATGTAGCTTATTTTATCTCTAATCATTTGAATTGATACAGGGTGAATTCAAATTCAAGACATTTTTTCAGCTAGTCTATTCTGTGTGGTTTGATGTGTTAACTCCAACAGCTATCATAAAACCCCTTAATTTTGCCATTTTACTTGGTTTTCTGGTGTTATATTTTCAAGGTAAATTTTTGATTGAAATAAATTTGTTATTTATTTATTTCAAAAATTATTCACATACAGTAGTGAAAAATATAACAAAAACATGAAAGAGGACATCATACAATAACAGCTTAAAAAACGAGAACTGAACATGTCCAGGGGAAATATGTAATTTGTTGACTGGTGGGAATGATGGTGAAATTGTTACATGATAAATTAAAAGGATCGACAGTGTGAGGGAGTGAATTTAGAATGGAGGAGAGGCGAAATAATGGTGAGCGCTTAGTGAGAGATATCCTAGGAATAGGCAGATGGAGTAGGGAGTGGATGCGGGTAGATTAAGTTGGTATCCTGAAGTTGAAGAGAGAGAGCAGTTCAGGGTAATCAATAGTCAAGTTTAGAGTGCTTGGAGGAGTTTTAAATCAGCTTTAAGTCTGCGGATTTGGGGGCTGGAAATGGATAAAGAAGACAGAAGAGCATTTGAGGGCATATTGCGGAAATGTGGGACTGTGTTGGCTATTTTGGCAACAAAATGAGAGATACAATCAAGGGATTTTAGATTAGTTGGGGCTGAGGTGGACCAAATTGAGGAGCAATATGACACAATGGGAAGGACAATTGTTGAGGAGTACAAATGGAGTGCTATTGGATCTTTAATTTCTGATAGGGGGCTAGAATGGCCTAGACAGATCTAATAAGGACATTGCTTTATTTTTGACAGTCAGAATGTGGTCGGAGTAATTTAATCATGGTTGTTTAAAGCACCAAGGTCTTTCATGGTTTTTACTCAATTTAAGGGAGTTGAGTTAATGGTGCAGTTGAATATCAGGGGTTTTTTATTTAGAGTAAGAGTCATGATGCTACATTTTCCAGGGCTTAAGTTAAGCTTCCACCACACTTTAATAACACCACAGGGAAATTTGATTTAAGGCAAATTGAAGGTGAAAACAGTCGGAAGTATTATTGATGTTAGTTTATTTCTTTCTTAGTTATTCATTTCTTCAATTTTCATAGGGACATCCTGGCCACTGCTTCAACAGATCTAAGATGTAAAAGCTGCATTTCCCAGTACTGTCACAAGGTCTCCTACAATTCTTCCTTGGGCAGTTGTTGCCATATTTCTCTAAGATCAAACTTGTTCATTATTTCATTTAGAAAATTATAATATACCTATCAATTATCAAACATGGATTGCTTCATGGTAAATCAATCATAAGTGCAATGTTCAATCTAATGCAGTCTATTTGAAAAGCCATTTTTTGACAAAATTCTGCCATTTCCCTATTTTACAAATTAACCAAGGTCTTTGACACTTTCAACAATCAAATTTTGCATCATAATTAATTAAAATTAGCAATTTTCCACAAAAATAATTTTAAAAATATATTTTTGTCGAAAATTGCTAATTTTAGTTAATCATGTTATTCCACCACATCACGCCTGAAACATCTCTTTTTATTTGCATCATAAATTGAATGGTTGGAATTTATGAAATTGCTTCTGGTTAATTTGCCCTTCATCTTGTACACAAAAGTTGATCCTATTTAAATGTTATGGGGATCTGAAAAGCAAATGAGACATCTAAAAATTCTTAATAATTAAGAGTGGTGTTCCACAAGAGCATCCTCCTGCTTCTAATGTATTCCAATCATATTACCATCTGCATAAGCAAAGAATAGTGATTAATGCTAGTGAAAAAAAATAACTCCATCAATCAAACAATTAAACTTCTGAAAACCATGCCATTTTGATAAAGGACTACACAATAGAGAACACATTCTTTTTCATCAGCACCATAAAAGGATTGAATATCCCACTTTCAGGATAAAGAAATGGCACATATTCCACAATGAAGACCAAATTCTTGGAAATAAGTATTGCCAGAAACTTACAGCTGGATGAATCTCATTAAAAATTAGTAGAGAATAGGGTATATTCTAACTTACATCTGTTAAAAAACTTACAATAAGAAGTCTCTATTTATTTATTTATTGCCACCAGTCTACTGTGCATTTACTTCTCCCAAACTAAAAGGGAAATCTTCTGGGTTATCTCCAGTCATTGCATCCATATCTTTTTAGAATAAGTTTTGAGTAATTAGATTTTAAATTGCCTACATTTTAAATTTGTATATAAGGGAGTGGATCCTAAAGTATATTTAAAAAAATTCATTTGGTAAATGCCAATTTTCACCAGGGTGGTGGGGTATGACTATATAGAGCATATTTATCAATGAGAGTACAGGGTTTGTAATTATCACTTAAAACATTATAAAAGTATAAAGAAAGTTAGAAATACCCTGCAATACTTGCTGTGTAAAGGAAGATTATTCTGTGATTATTTATTTTTTTAATTTCCCTTTTAAATTAGCAAGTTCATGAAAAAGTAAATGAAATGTAATCATACTGATTACATTGCATGCCTTCCACAAAATAAACATGTAAATGTTGGGCTGGATTTGGGCTATTAATATTTCATGGCATTTCATATCACATACTATATATTGACCAAAATCAAGGGGCACAAAGCTAGATCACTAATTGGCTGACCCAGGAATCACTAATGAACTGGGAGCACTTTCAACTAGATAATCATAGTTATCTCCTTGGTCAAGCACATCACTCTTCCTACTATGGTTGCAATTCCACTTTGAGATAATGAAAGTCATTACCTAATGCTCTTCAGCTCCTCTTTGCTTAATATAGGGACTCAAAAACAATTACTTGACCGATCTAGAGACACAATTGGTATTTCATAATTACATAAAATATATTCATATTTTAAGCTGGAAAAATCTTCTCCCTCCTCTTTCATCTGTCTTCCTTCTCTACTCTTTCTACCCCCATCTCTTCTTTCCTCCTTTCTTTCCTACATCTCATCTGTCCTCCATTGCTCCTTTCCTACCTCTTCATTTCTCCCCTCCTCTTTCCTCCCCCCTCTTCTAATGGCATCATTGTCAAGGGTTGGTTAAGGTGCCTGCAATCAGAGAATGAGGATTCAAACACAAGATTATAAGTAAAGGACATGAAAATGTTACAACTGCTTGTTTTGTTAATGCTATTGAAATTAAATGGATTAAAAGTGAATTTTCATATAGGATTCATTCCATAGGAAAAAACAAGAAATCAGAAAAATAGTGCCAAATTGTACTAATTCTTCAAAATTTGGTGAGAGGGGATTGATAATTAGGCAAAATGCATGCTGAACCATCAAATTCAGTAATCCTCAGGCTGATTCTAATGACAGGTTGTGAGTAGAGTTTAATGCATTTAGAAATGTCATTGAGAGATGAATGGCTGTCCCATATGTGAAGTAAAGAATAAGAGTGAGTCTTTTAATCAATAAACTAATGGTTTATAAACAAGCAAAGCTGCACTAATCAACCAAAAGTTGGGTTTATGATGAGAGTAGAGATTTCCTAATGCTAAGACTGCCTTGGGGTGAAATCCACCCTACCATATAAGGTGGACAGTTTTCATTCCTGTGCCTCCTGAGATTTGAAAGGGAGACTTGGTTGCAGAGAAATTCATGACTTTGTGTGCTGTAGATGATGTCCAAAGTTGTAAAAAAAAATTGAATAATTTTTATCATCAGTGACACGCAACCCAATTATTCACTTATCTTGACATTTAAGAAATACTGAGGCATAGTGAGAATACTGAATTCTGCCAATGTAAGTGTGAAGATGTGTGTTGTAAAAATGAAAAACACTCTTTGTGTTCTGCATTTTAAGCAAGGGGAT